>JAVRXN010000012.1:19673920-20356420 GCA_033556935.1 Timema podura
AAAAAGTATATTAAAACACATGTTCTTAAAATATGAATGACACTCATTTTTATAAAATAGTAAATACTCTTGAAAAAAAAAGTTAAATAATAGAAATATCAGTTTTTAAATTAGAAATAACACTTATAAAACACAATTTAAAAATAAGAACACCACTCAAATAAAAATCTAATAAAAAAATAATTAAAATTGTTTCAACACTCATGTCTATCAGGACATTAAAATTACACTAACAATCACAGAAAAAGTCAATAAAATGAATAATTGCATGATGGCTTGGAAATGTATAACAAGACAGTGTAGAAACACAGTACAATAATGTAAAGTAGGTGATAGAGAAGGAAGCCAACCTGAAAGGATAGTTAGGTTAGCACTAGATAAGAACAAACACACTTCTCTCTTCATTTCTTCTTAAACTTTTATACTTTCCACTTCTTCAAAACTTCCAAAGTTGCACATCAGTTTGAATTTTCGGGAATATTACTTTTTTATTAATGTCTCTACATATGAAAAATAAATATTTGTTAAAATATAAAGCAATGTGCAACTGTGGAAGTTTGAATAAGTGGGAAGTGTAAAAGTGTAGAAAGAAAATAGAGAAGTGTGTTTGTTTAGATCTAGGCCTAACCTAACTATCCTTTCAGGTTGGCTTCCTTCTCTATCACCTACTTTACATTATTACACAGCGTTTCTACAATCTCTTGATAAAAAGTTAATAAAATCACCGTATTAATAAGCTAATATTTCTGCAAAATATGCTTCAGTAACTTAAGTTATCATATAAGAAAATGTAAGAATCATAAACAATTAGAAATTTGAAGGGTTTCATATTTTGTTTATTATTCCTTAGTGTAATCGTGTATGATCACGTCTTTTGTTACATTTCCATTTCTCTATGCGCAGGGGCTCTGGTTAAACATTATTTTATTGAGAAATTTACTCCAATTCAATTTTTAATGCTTATAAAAGTTGATGCAGATACTTTAAAATTAAAAATAATTTGACTAAAATAATATTTCTAGCAAACAATATGAAATAGTAAATGCTTTTTTAATTCAAATGTGGTAAGTTTGGTAAAATATGTATTGCAATAAATAAGATCAACATTGATTTCAAACAGGTTAACTAACTTAATTCTCTAACTAAATAGTAACTAAACTAGCGCTAGTTTTGTAGCTAAACATATTATTTAATATGAGTTTTAAATATCTTAAGTTTGAAAACATTTAATATAATAATATATTCTTGACATTACATTTTTAATTTAACATAAATTATTATTTTGAAAGGGGACCAGGTTAAAATAGTAAAAAGAATCATTCAATTAATTAGTAATCTTCTTAGCTATTTTTATTTTCATTGCTTTGTAATGGTAATACAAGTAAACAACTTCAAGTATAATTCAAAATGGACAACAATATTGGATAAATTAACTGGTCGAAAGTGGTATTAAGGTTCTATTATGTTATTAATGTGAAAATTGAAATTAATTTTTAACAATATGTTATGTAACCAAATAATTTATAAGTGGAAATGCTGGTATTATCTCAATTAAATAGACTATGCTTACTATTGTGTTCTAAAAATTGATTATTATGTACATCAAGTGAAAGCTCAAAAAAGACGAGCCTACAAAACTTTTGATCTCAATCTCATGTGATGAGCTCGGCTCGAAGCTCGGAATACAAATACTTGCAGAGCCCTATCATAAATGGTAACTACAGTAGCTCCATGACTTATTTGGTGCTGACTGACAGCTCACAGCTGACTTCTGACACTCAATATTTAGGTATATACCTAAATTTTGACTGTCAGAAGTTACAGCTGTTAAACACATGTTTTTGAAGATCACATGGTTCAGCGTAGGGATACATAATTTGGTCTGGTAACTTTTCAAAGCTGTCAGCTTTCAGCTGTGAACTGTCAGTCAGCACCAAAGAAGTCATGGAGCTACTGTACTAATATAGTAGTTAACATTTTACTAAAAAATTAAGGGCACAATTTATGGAAATGGGCTGCCAAGGTGTACACAAGCAAAAAAGAAGGTTGGGAACCGCTGGCATAGAGGGAACCATGAATGAGTTGTACATTCCCCCCCCCCCCCCCCCCCCCCCCCCACAAAGGCTTAACAATTAATGAGTTTAGGTTGACTTACCTTCAATTTGTCTAAGTAAGTGACATTCCCTTTGTATTTATCATTGAATTTAATGAAGTCTTGTTCATTTTTGTAGAAATCCACACATCGTTTCTAGGAATAGGAAAATAAAGCTTATTAATTAACATTATATAAGGCTGACAATTACTAATTTGATGGTGTATTATAATTTAAATGTTTTTTCTGGGAAGATATTTGAACTCTAGACATTTGACTTAAACATGTTTAAAAATACAATACATTGCAAATATATAAAAATACAAGATTGTACAAACTTGTTCCTCTGCGAGATAAAGCTGAATATTTGATCAAATCCTTTTAGCAATAGTTAGAATTATTACCTCGCCTAAAGAGAGTGGAGTGAGTATATACAAACTGTGTGGTTTGGCTAATAACCTGTATATTTCATAAATACATTATAAAGTTCATTTGTGACAGACTACAGACAGACTAAGACAGGCACAACATCCCATCCCCGGCCGTCAATTTATCAATGTGAAAGGGTAAACCCACATTTCATCATTGATGCTTAATAAACTATGTGAAGATGTTTTACGAAGAGGTGGGTTGAATCCTATATTTCTCTAGTTCTTATCTTGAATATTGATTCATTTTTTCCAAATCCTGAATCCAGATTTGAGTACTCAAATCTTAAAAACTGTACAATTTAAGTTAAAGTGAAAATATTTCAAAATTAATTTTAAAAACTTTGTTTAATGCTTGGTATAAATGACAAATTCTATTTTTTTTGTCATGTCTTTTACGCCATAAACAACCAAGAAAACACTATTTTAGTAGCCTAAATTAACTAAATTGATATAATTTTGCACTCTTTTTGTTGTTGTTATTTTGTTACTCTACAAATCACACGAGCCGTACAATTATTTTAACCAATTGTTTAAAATTGTTATATCAAATAAACGATTTCATAAATGTATTCAAGATACATTTTTTGAGATTTTTAAGAATCTCTCATCTCTGAAATATCATAGGATTCAAGCGTCCCATCTCTAGTTTCGAGAAAGAGAAACAACAAATGTACTGACCATCTCATTGAGGGCATCCTGTGAAAGGAACTGATCCTGCACCACGCTGTAGCTCATCAACATTGGCTTGCCGTACTCATGAGGTTTTGTTTCTGGAGGGGGCATAACCCAGTAGCTGACTATAGAGGACTCCATAGACTGAGTCTCTTTGTTGTACGGAGCTGAGATAAAAAAAAAATACAGCAGGTAAGCACAAAATTATCATTGTCGAACATTTAAAACAAAGTTTTATATTGAAAAAAAAAGTTTATTATTTTTACATTATTAAATAACACAGCTAGAATTTTAGCCCCAATCTCCCGGTCACTAATACAACATACTAGACAGTACTGACACCTTAGTCCATGTGCTCAGTGATGTAGGGTGATTTATTTTAAATTACTTTTTCTTTCGACTTCATTTGTAGCCGACCTAAATATTTTTCCAACCTCTCTTTGCACAAATGAAGGTGTAGCTCCCAGGGCTATGGAGTCGTTAGGCTAAACCTACGACTTATACTCTCACTCCTCTACTTTTTCTACTGTCTGACTCTGACTGACTCCTTTATTAATGACAAATTAATAATAATAATAATATTAATAATAATAATAATAATAATAATAATAATAATAATAATAATAATAATAATAATAAGTGTTTAGACTGTGTTGCTCCAGTCAAAAAATGTATCTATAAATTCATAATAAAAAAAATTACTAAAGTAAAATCATTTGACTACAGTAAAATGATAACTAATTAATAAACATTAAAATGTTAAGTACTAACGTGGTAGTACAAGACATCTCATCTCCAACACGTGGATCATCAGATTAGTTCTTAGTTTAATTGAACTATATATATTTATTTGATTACAATTTATGGATAATAAATTTCCTAAATTCCTATGAGAGTAAATATCCATTAATCTATGCATATAATAAATTAAAACTAATAATAATCACAAGTGAAAATTACCCAATTCTAAATGGTCTCTTTTTGTTTGTATACCATCAAAGTGTTGATAGTTGAGAATCGTGATATTAAGATCGATCCTTGATTATGTATGTACCAGTAAGAATCAAGTTTGACACTATCATAAGTTTTTTTTAAGTCTGAGTCGGTACCTTTCTACTGACTCCAACTCTGACTCTACCGAAAATTGCTCCAGACTCCGACTCCGAGTCCATAGCCCTGGACTAGTTCCTCTAAATTATACTTGTATCATTCCTATTATATTAGTATAAATGTGCAGATAGCAAGGGTGTGGGAAAATTTTATGTACATAGAATTTAAAAAATAATCATTTATAATCATCTGGAGATTGGATAGAGAACCAAACTGTGTGGTGGAGAAAAAGAAGGGGGTATTGGAGTAGTAAGCCTATATCAAGTTAAGTGTCAGCTCCTGGTGCCTTGTATCAAAATCAATCATGGTAGTATGTACTTAACAGAGTTGGTAGTGGGATTTTTTTTTTATCCCCTTGTCTTACCACCTGTACAGGTTATATGTATGTATATATGAAAATTACTCTAGTGGGGTAGGGATTCGGAAGCATTTTATACGTAATTTACCCTCATTTGTGTGGAAGGAGAGTGGGAAACAAATTAGGAAAAACCACCCTCAGTAGAACTGACTGAGATTTAAACCACAACCTCCCCGTCATCAGCAGGCCAGTCTAACACGAGAGTGATGCCCTAGACCAGCTGTTCCCAATGTGTGCTCTGCAAAGCATTTCCAAATGCTCCACGAAGAGATCGGAAAGAAAAAAATAAATAAAATAAATGAGACAAGATCTCAAAAGTGAATTTGTGCGGCCATGAATTGTGTTTAGGTAAGTATTGGGTATACACTATTTAGCTCCTGAAGCGTATTGTGAATCAGTGTAGGTAACAAGTATTATCAGGCTAAAGTGCATATCATGCATCACCTTGGTCAGCAAGTTGCCAGCTTGAAGCTTCTTGGAACCATGCAAAACATCGAAGCACACAGACTGCACGCAGCGAGACCAGACAGAGAGACTTGACGATGCCAGCTAGCCCTGTCTGTGTGAGAACTTAGCCGGACTTTCAGATACATTTGTTAGCTGTATATTAAAAACTCATGTATCTTTGCACCTGCAGTCAGTTGCAGTTCAGTCGGTATTCAGTCAACAGTCCAAACAAATCAAGTCGTAGTGCAGTGTTGTTTAGTTATACTTGTGGTGTGTGCTTTTCAATTTAAGTCTTTTTTAGCCATTACATCGATACAGTATAACTTTTCAGCTCTTCACTCTTGAGAACGAAACACCTGACTGTTGCAGGTTTTTTGAAGCACCTATGTAGAGATTCAGAAAATATCATGGATTTCCTTTCAATGGCTGGTTGAAGCGAAGATACTTAAAAAAATCTCTCAAAACCTCCTCCACAATACCTCCAATGGCCAGCTATAAAGTGTAAGCATTTAAAATAAAATCAAGTTTTAGGTGGAATCAATGAAAAATCAAAATATCGACAGCTTCCCAGTGGTAAAAGAATTTAGAAAACAACTGTATTCCGACATACCTGGAGATATTTTAAACGAATTTCACGTTCACATGCTAAGTTTGGTTGATAGTTTCCACTTTTACTTTTCGGGAGAACTCCATGAAAAAAAAAAACTTTTGGGGTGTAAACTCATATTCTGCTCTATCGGAAAATCCATCCTGTCTGACATTACAGAAGTATGAATGCATGATTGATTTGACTTAAGATTCTGCGATAAAAGAGAATTTTGCAGCTAAGAAGTCACTATCAGAATTTTAGTGACAGCTAAGAGACGGATTTGAAGTTTTGTCAGATTATGCTAAAATCATCCTTCTGCCCTTTGCCACAACTTACTTGTATGAATCAGAATTTTCTGCCTATATGTCTACTAAAACAAAATACAGATCTTAGCTCAATGGAGAGCCAGGTATTTCGTTGCAGCTGTCCTAAATTCAACCAGATATAGCCCCATTTTGCAAATCAAAACAGTCCCATCACTGTCATTTGAATCCAAGTTTACGGTCAATAATTTATCGATGTCAAGGGATTTTTTTTTTTTGCAACTGTGGAAATGGTTTTAAATGCCATATTTATGTGTATAACATATTGTAAATTTACAATGTCTGCTTTGAATTCGTTATCAAATGTGTTGCCTTATGTTATGTTTTTTATTGTTGTTTTTCATTTATAAAGTTTAATAACATTTTGAATGAAATAAAACCTGATGTTTAACATGCCCAAATGCTTAAAAGTTTGTTTCCATCATGAATACTTCTGTCAATCGGTTTAATACCTATGTAGGTACTAGGTGAACATATCGTCGCCCTCATGCCAAAGACATGTATGTGCAAAATTAATGTTTTGAGAAAACTATATTTAAAGTCCCAATTTTCAATGTGTTTCAATGGGAAAAATGCTTGGCTTCAAATTTAAGCTATTTAGAACTTTAAAAATAATTGATGCTTTTGCAATATGATAAAATATCGACTAATAACTTTAAAAATGCAGTTAAGTAGATACGGTAAAAAATACCTTTGGCATCAGGGCAGCAATAGCGCTCCATGACGCATCTTTATCCTGATAAGTGCTCTGCCATTCTAAAAGTTTGGGAGCCAATGCCCTAGACCATTAGGCCACTGAAGCGAGTTTGGATGTTATTGTATTCTTGATAAATGGATTTATTAAATGTTTTCAAAGAGCGTACAATGAAACCCAAATTTTGTCGATCGGTATTAAAAACAATCATTTTAGATTAGTGTGTTACTTACAGCATATAACCCCAACACAGGGGGTGTAGCTAGCATCGCTATTCCCCTTCATGCGAATCTCATAGTCAAGCTGAGCATCTATATCCCTGAGAGTGGGCGTGGCATTAGTGGTGGGGTGAGAGTGATACCATCCCACTAGAGTGAGGTGACGCTGATCTATGGCTCGGTAGATGTCTGCTTCCACAAGTGGGGCCAGCTCTCGGTCGGCCAGACGAGAACGGCAAGGGAACGCGTGCGTGATGGCGAGATCTAGGAGAAAAATAAAGAGCTGTTGATAGTGTGGTGTAAGAGGTACAATCACTCCACTACCATGAGATAATAATATTATAGCTCGGTAGATATCTGCTTCCACTAGTAAAATCAGCCCTCAATCAGTAAATGAAGAGAAGCAAAGAAACAGGTGTGAGATAGTAAAATTTGGGGAGGTTGAGCAAGGTTTCATTCAATATGGGAAAATTTTCTGATTTATTTAATAAAATTGAATTTTGTTAGATATTTGTTTGAGTACCATAAAAGAGCATGAATCAAAAGGTTTTAGAAAATTAATTGTTTTTCATCCACATTTACAAACAATATTTATAAATGTAGGTATTTGTTTTTTGAAAAAAATAAATGCTAAAACCCCCAAATAACTAGCCTTCCCTTCATCTCAAGTTGAGTGGTAATGATGTATTTTTAAACATTTTATTGTTTTCTGGTTTGCTAAGCATTCGGTATAGGTGAGTTTGAAATAATCTTGTTTATATTGAATACTAAAAGGAGATTAAACACATCTAACAGGTACATATGTTTGTGAAACATTTTCTTTCGAGTTTGTTTGAATCAATTTGAAATTATATGAATTTAAAATAAAAGCCCTTAAATAATTAGTAAAATTATTTCCTCTGTTCAAATTTACTATAAAATGTGCAGGAAACGGTATGTACCATTTATGATGCTCTACCACAACTTGCATAAATAGTTTAAAGATCTGGGACTTACTATCCATTATGAAAAAGCAGATAATAAATTTCTAATAATATTTTTTTTAATGAAACTAAGTCTACAAATTAATATATAATTTCTTCATTTATTCATAAGCTCTTCACACTTCTATTTTCTTATCACGTTGGAAATGTGAAGAGTGTATGAAGAAATAAAGAGAGAAATATATTTGTTTTTCTATCAAGGCCTAATCTAACTATCCTTTCAGGTTGACTTCCTACATCACATTACATTACTTTGGTGTGTTTACGCATTGTTTTCATACATTTATAAGTCTATTCATTTTAAAATGAAACTATGTAACTCACTATGTGCATTGACATCCCAATGTCCCGCCAAATAACCAACCACCTCGGAAGTTGTTAGATGGCTATGGAAGTCCATCACTAAGACGGCGTTTGTCGCCATTGACACCAGGAATGGTTGGATCTTTCCCAGAGAAGAGAAGGGTGTACATTCCACCAATGTGTTGAGATCACTGCAAACATGTTAGCAGGTAATTAAATGACATGTAACTAATAGAAATAAGAGTAAAGAATTCAAATCTACAAAATATCTCAAATTGCATTAAATAGATCTTTATTTCTTTCAGATAAGTTGTAGTTAAAGAGTGATAAGTTTATGCCCATTGGCTGATTCCCAATTTGAAATTAATTAAGTCAATGTAATGCTTTTTTTAAGCACCACGTCTTATTACCCGTCCGGGTCATACATACACTTATATACTAATTACTCTAATTTTTTAAGGATGAGGAAGGTTATATCAATAGGAAGTGTACTTGCAATTGCATGGAAAGTGGAGAGCCATTTTGGAAAAACCACTATCAGTACACCTGACCGAGATTCAAAACTCAATCTCCCATTCATCGGCGGTCTAATCTATTGCGAGAGTAACATGTTAGACCATGCGGCCACCAACATATGGGATGCTGGTTGCATTTAGGCGCTTAAGGATATTTCAAGTTTGGGGGGCTAAAAAGATTTTGTGGTGCCATGAAAAATAAAGTTGGTACCCATCGTAGATTAAAGTACACTGATGAAACCAGGGCTGTGGAGTCTGAGTTGGAGTCGTGGAGTGTGAGTCGTAAGCAATTTTGGGTGAAGTCGGAGTCAGTAGAAAGGTACTGACACTGATGTAAAAATAAAAACTTATAAATTATAATGAAAATATATTTTTTATGTTCTATGGACTTAAGTAGTATAATGATTCATGTGGTGGTGATGAAATGTCCTGTATTACTAATTTAGCATTTAGTATTTTAAAATTGTAATATAATATATTAATTAGTAATACATTTACTATAGTAAAATTATTTTACTACAGTAAGTTATTTATAACCCACAAATTAATATATACATTTGCCATTGATGGAGGAGTCAGAGTTGGACAGTAGAAAAATATAGGAGTCAGAGTTGAAGGTTTAGCCTAGCGACTCCACAGTCCTAACAAAAGAATCAATGGGTGTACCCAATTAAGCATCTGCACCCATTTTTAAGAAAGGCTAAAAGCCCCCAAGGCCTACATTCCTTGTTCCCCGCTCAACTGAAAAAATACCTTGCTCAACACCTTACAAATGAGGCGTGTGTTAATTTAATAAAATGTCACCAAGGCAAGGATTTGCATGTTTATTCTCTGGCTATAGCCACCTATCAATCCCTCCAACAACTGAGCAATCCAAGTTTTGGTCCCAGTAAATATGTCACCTAACTATTTCAACTTCTCAATAGAGATGTATAAAGTCCAATTTTTCAATTCTAATCGAATATACAAAAGATTCTTCAATCCAAATCGAAGTTTGAATATTTCTACTAGTGGTTTTATGCTTGAAAAAATGTTAAATTGTAGTTATTTATTTAACTTTATGAACTAAAATTATTTTTAAAAAAATATTTCAGAATTGTTACTAAGATTTTTATTTTGATAAATCAAGTTACTGCCAAAACTTACAATTCAATTATTTCAGATTTTTTCCATAGAGTTATTAATTATTAGTGTATATCTCAGCTCAAAATGGCAATTTAACTAACCATAAATTGAGTGAGTTTTATAGCTATCAATATATTTATTGGCAAAGCTTCGTAAATGTCAAAAATTGGATTTTTTTCAAAGCGAGGTTGAAGCTGATATTTGTCTCAAAGCCAAGTCAAAGTCTCAAAGCCAAGTCAAAGTTTCAAAGCTTTGCACACTCCTACTCCTTATTTAGATGAGTGGTGGGGCCCACAAGAGTGCACTGTATTTCCACAATGACCAACTATTGCGTTATTTTTAATATCCCACAGCAGGGAACCACACTGAAATAGACTTTTTAGACAATTTATGATTTAAAAGAAAAGTGTTTGTTTCAATGTTAATGAAACTGTGGGCTCTTACAGAGAACTTTTTGTTTAATTTAGTGAACTATTGTAGTGATTTGTGGTACCACTCAACTATACGAGTAATTTGGGAGGTTGAGATAGTTTTTTATTATCACCATGTCTTACTACCTGTTCAAGTTATATGCATATATTATAATTATTACTCTAATGGGGTATGGATGAGGAAAAAAGCAATTTAGTGGTAATCTACCCGTATTTGCATGAAATGAGAGTGGTAAACCATTTAGGGAAAGTCACACTCAGTAGACCCAAAAGAGATTTGAACCCCGATCTCCCTGTCATCAGCAGGCCAGTTTAACACAAGACTGACGCCTTAGACCTTTAAACCACTGAAGCCAAGTTTGAGATAATTTTTTAAATTCTTTTTTATTTAGCACCGCATCTTACTTCCTGTTTGGGTTATACGCTTAAGTACTAATTATGCTAATGGGTTAGGAATTGGGAAGGTGGAATTTAGGAAGTGTACTCGCATTTGCTTGGAGGGAGAGTGGAAAACCATCTAGGAGAAACCATCCCCAGTTAGCCCGACCAAGATTCAAACCTCAATATCCTCGTCCTTGGCAGTCTAGCTCAACAAGGAACTAGCACATTGTTATCCATCCCTTCGACTTGGAGGGTAACTGGTTGATGTAGTTGATGTCCCGACGGCGGTGACGTCGTGGTCAGACACGCGTGGGTAGGAAGAAGGTAGGCGAGTGTGTTCCGGCAACATTAGTCGCGGTGGAACATAAGGATGTTCCGGCAACGTGAGTCGCGGTGGAACGGAAGGATGTTCCGGCAACGTGAGTCGCGGTGGAACGGAAGGATGTTCCGGCAACGTGAGTCGCGGTGGAACGGAAGAATGTTCCGGCAACGTGAGTCGCGGTGGAACATGAGGAAGTCCCGGCAACGTGAGAGTCGCGGTGGGAGGTATGGTGATGGTGGAGAGGGAGAGAGGGTTAAACAAATTGCTCTTTCTTAACATATAACAATTTAATGAGCTCTCTCGAATAAGTGTGGTTCCCCAAGGTGGGCCACCACTGATTTGCCGAGGCTAAATGACCGAGTCTGACTGGCTGACTGGTGTTGAGACCAAGGAATCACCGTGTTAAATACCCTCCACTGCTGCCTGGCCTTGTCCAATGGGAGAAACAGGGGCTTCCCATTGGTGCATGCAAAATTGGAGGGATAGTGCCCATCACGCGAGCCAATAGAGGCAGAGTTCTCTTTGGCGCTGTGTATAGAGGTGCACTCGTCACGGACGTCTTCGAAGACATGGACTGTGGAGCGGTCCAGGCAGTAGAGAGGTTGGATGGCGCGGCCTGTGCAAGTGCGGAGGAAAGAGACAAGAGGCTGACTCAACAGTGAGGGACAACAACATTAGCTAACTATGCCACCGAGGCAGGTGTTTGAGATAGTTTTGAATGACACATTGACTGGGACCAAATCCTGAATATCCTAGTTAATTGAGCAGTTGGTGCATAAAGTCACATGACCAGGGTTAAAATCTCTTTCCACACTTTGTTTGCCCGACACAAATTAGTATTACATCAGTGGCCACTTACTGGTGAGGTGCTCTGTTTCCAATAACAGCGTGCTTTACAATCACTCGTAGAACTGGGGCTGGAGTAGGTGGGGCTAACTTCTCCTTCTCCATTTCTTCATCTTAAAAACAATAGTACATGACACAATTAAGTCCGAGTCACACAGGTCTAGTTAACTGGCCGCTACTAGCAATGTCCCACGAATTAGTTAATCTAGTGGCGAGTACACTATTTACAGGTTGGTTGCTGTGTTAAAATATTGTCTGTGGGTGTAAGGCATGATTATTTGAAAAGCCTGTCTTCGATTTTTACTAACACTAGCGATATTTTGTAGGGTTCACACGGGGATAGTTGAGCACTAGTTGCTGGTGGTGAGTCGGCCACGTGACCTTATGCCATCAACTAGTGTTAGTAAAGTTAAACATGTGTAACTTCACTAGCCGTTAGTAAAACACTCGCCAGCGAATACTACCAGCCGCTAGTTGAGGGTTCACACGATGCTAGTTCATTGATTTTATTAGTTGTTAGTAAACTAGCTCCATGTGAGTGAGACTTTAGACTGTATTGCATTAAACAAGATTTCTTATGATAACATATTTAGCAAGAAACACATAAATAAGAGTGGCCTAGCTTGAAATATAAATACTCAAGATATAAAAGTATACAGAGAATAAAATAATATATCAGTTTTTGAAATAATTTCCATTTATAAAGCTATTGTGATATCCAGAAATAAACTGCAGTGAAAAGTAATGCATTTCTACAGTCAACGATTATAAAACATTGGTCATATGTGAGAGACTCTCTACTCTAAAAACTCAACCTCATGGTAAGCTTTTAATTAGTGTAGCTGTTTATCAGAGTACCAATCCCAGATGCCATTCAGATCATTCAGGACCTACTGAGAATCAGCACCATCCAACAGGAAATAGATGACCTTGCAAAATATTTTACCTCTTCAAATATTTTCAGTTTTAAAAGTCAGCTATACGCTCCAAAGGTACGGCAATATCTCACCACTTCTAGCCAAATCCTCATGGCATGCTTTAAGGAGAACGCATTGGACTCAAGGATGCCGCTAAGGTCTAAGCGTTGGTTGGGTGACATCTTTGTTATCTGGTCGCACCTACCTAATTCTCTTAAACAGTTTCTAGATCATTTAAAGTATAGTATACACCCCAAAATCGCATTCACAATGAAACATAGAGAACAAGGGCAGCCTACTGTTTCTATACATTCTAGTCTCCAAAACAACATCTGATAAACAGTCTACAGAGAACCAGCAGAGATAGATACCTCAATGCAGTGTCGCACCACCCTCCAACGTTAGTCGTATCCACCTTATTAATAGAGCCAAACTTGTACTGTGATGAATTAAATCTTAAGGAAGAACTTAATCATGTGCACAAAAGCACTATAGGTCAATGGATAGTCATACAAGGACTTTGACAGAGGTAAGAGAGGTAAATCTCCATCTTCCTCTCTCCTTTCACCACTCTTCCTCCTTTAATTTCTTCCATTCTTCTCCTCTCACTTTAACACTTTTTGTTATCTGCTCCTCCCATCACTTTCTTAGCCTCCCCTGTGGTCTTTTCCCCACATACTTCAATTCAAACTTTTTTTTTCAGCATCCTCTCTTTTTCCATCTTCATTACATGTCCATACCAACTCAGTCTTGTATCCTCTACTATCTCATGAACTTGCTGTACCACAACTCTTTCCCGGATAATTTCATTTATAATCTTGTTTCTCCTTGTGACAGCTAACACAGAGGTAAGTGAATGGGAGGAAAAACTAGGGGTGGTCGGGCACCTGAAATTTCGGGAAATAAATCAGGCATCTAAAAATCCTGGAATGTCGTCGGGTGAGTATTTTTTATGCCCGTATTTCGAATGGGCATCTCAAGAACTTGGCAAGTATATAATACAATGTTAGAACTAACCTCTAATTCAAACTTTGAAAAAAAAAAGTGTTTAACTGATATTTATAGTTAAATTATTTCAATTCAACTAATATTAAACAAAGGTAAGTATTATTTTTTATTAATTCGTAAATTATTATGTTTGCGTTCAAGAAAACTGCGATAACATTTCTCACAGGTTACAAGTCTACAACATAACAGAATTCTTAAGATTAGTGAAAGATTGATCATCACATGCAAATGCAGCAGTTTACAAAACACGTGGTTCCTTTGGCCAATTTTACATTAGTGAATCAGAAAGACATAATGTTACCAGGATCAAGGAACACATCCAAGACATCAAGAACATAAGTCAAAAGTCCGCTATTGCAGAGGATTTCCTGAACACCAAACACTACATCCAGTTTGATGGTTTCGAGACCAATGCCTACATATATAACTACAAGAACCCACTCACCCACTCAGTATGAACAGGGAAGATAGTCCTGTTACAAGCTTAGCAAGAGTTGGACTTCACTATTCGAGGCTACAAGGGGATTTATAAAAATAGAGCACTTTTTAGGGCAACAAACTAATTTCTTTAACTACTACATATTGTCATCTTTCACCAAACAGCAAGGCTTTACTATTAGTGTTGATTATTGATAAGTCTAGCCAGTGACAGTACAACCCAATCACAAGCCAGAGAAAGTACTTCTGAATGGTCTGGTTGTAAAATTACAAGCAAAAAAAAATCAACTGTATAAATATAACTCAAATTATGGCCGAAGCCGCTAGACTTAACATTCATCCCAGATGATCGCTGTTTCAACTACAGTAAAAACATCAGAAGTTACTTCACCGAAATGGCTCAAGCACGCACATAATAGTTTTAATTCAAACACCTGCAAAAGCCTTCAAAACAAATTTAAGCAGGGTTGCAATGAATTCCATTATGGCAAAGTGATTTGTAAATCATTAGAAAGGAAAAATCAAATATATAGCTGGCTGGTTAATGTTAATGTGATTAAAAAAAATAATCTCGAGCTGTTGTGAAACTTGATGTGAAACCCTTTGCTACAGTGGGAAATTTTGTGGCTACAATACTACAATTAGCAAGGTAAATGGATGCTATAATACATTCACGAGCTTAGTTTACTTGGGTGACAGCTCATAGAGTTACTAGAAATAGCCCATAACCACATTAACAGCTGAGATCTGTCACTTTGGATAACTGCAATGAAAACATATGGTAGTGTATGGATGTAATAGTTAATCACAGTCATTTAGGCCAATACTATATACATATATTTTTTATTTATTTATTTGAGGTCAGGCACAAAGCTTATTTATCGTTTTATTCCACTTAAAAAAATATTATTCACAGCACCTTCACAAAAGGTCTAACGAACAGTTTTAAAATAGCGACCGACAAATTTAAGCCATGTGAATGAACATGACGGAAACAAGTTTTTTACAATGATGCACCCACGCAGTGGATGAAAATATTTTATTCAGTTAAATATTTTGAAATGAGATAAAATAATCATAAAAAATTGACAGGTATTTTCTCTTTTACAAGTAAATATGATGCCTGTGTTAAGAGGTATTAATGTATGCACTATATTACACATCATTGATAACATTCCAAAACGAAGAATAAGTACTTTCAATTATGTTTAAAATATTTTTTTCAGATTGGGTTAAAAGAAATTATTAAAAGTAATAAAATAGCGTGAGAAAACTTAAGTTTATGTCATTTTAAATGTAAAATATAACATGTATTTAAAAAAACTTAACATTTATAACAAAACAGTGATCTTTTACAAGTGTTGGCAACCCAAAGCCTAAACATATGATTATTGAACTGTCATCCAAGTAAAAACCTATCATGAAAATACTCTATATAATCTATTTTGAGCACTGTTTTATTCCTTTGGAAGCAAACCTATGACAATTAGTTTTAATTTTGAACATCACACATAGGCCCTACCATCATTTGTATTCAGATCGAGTAAAATTATCAATACTCAATATACTTTTTTTCCAAGTTACAATGATAGTGAATTATTAATATTTTGGCAGCATGTATTGCAGACTACAACATTATCATTTAAACAGTAAAACTGTACTTGCCATCCGATGGTTCGTTTTCTTTGTTTTGATCCTGCTTTTTCTTTTTGAACCAAGCGTTTTTGTATGCATCCAGTTTCTTTCCTCTGTATTTGACCTTAGGAAAAAATAGTGGTATGTAGTATGTGTTTATTAATATATACTAACTTTATAAATAGGTGCATTCGAATTGTTATAATAGCAGCCAAATGACTAATGATCAATTGGACACACCCACATTTAACAGTAAGTCAAATTATTATTTAGTACATTATTGCTGAAGTTAGATATAAGAACTTCAATTTTATTTCTCTCTCTCACTCAATTCTAGTTTAGAGCATCGGCCACAGACAGGAAATTTTGGGCCTAAAATGATTCCCAGATAGCTATGAGAGACTTTATTTCAACTCTTGATGGTGTTAAAAATTATTGTTTTGATTTGGTGTGAAAACAGGTTGAGTGATATTTATTCAGAGTTCCCTTTAGTGCGGGCCCCGGCGCAAAGGTGCTCGAAACAACATCAATTTAAAAAAAAAACCTTCTTTAGTCATAATTACATTTAGTTAAAAAATGACACCCGGTTAAAGGTAAAGAACCCAGGATCCTTGGCTTAGCATGCCAAAGCAAGGGGTCCCGGGTTTGATTCCCGTGCCCAGGTGTCATTTTTCTACTAGTTGAAATATATCAGCAACAGATTTATCTATAACATGAGATTATCCAGACTTCATGTCCTTCAACCATGTTTTTTTTTTACTTCAGCTATAATTGTTTTTCTCTTTAACAACCCTTCCCCCCACAAAACCATTTCACCCTATTTCATACTATTACCATCTTTTTTTCACAATTTCTTAATAAGCATTTATTTGGCTAAACTAGGTGACTTTGATAAATTCTACTTATTTTTCATTCAAATTTGAATTTTAAAAAAGTTTTGTTTATAATTAAGAAAAAAGGTTTTTAATAAAGTCTATGGTGACTCATTCAATGGCTAATTATGCACCGACTAGAATACATCTGATAATATATCTAATAAACGCAATACATAAGCCAGTCAAGAATTGAGCCAAATGTAACCTTTAGACCTATATATTTGCTGTTGCATGGTTTAACAAAATACTTACCGAAGCCCAACCACATCCAGATTTTTTCTCAGGGTTGATAATCCGCTTACAGTGGATGGCCCATGCACTCGGAGAAGCAAAAATAATATCAGTCTCCAGTGACTTTATTTTTCCATCTGGTAAAAGATCCCCTACAAACTTTTGTCCCTGAAACAAATGACTAAAAGTGTATCTATTTCTATGATGAAATATGGATTCATAAAATCTTCGTCTTGCACGAGAATCCTAAGTGGTTGTCCTGTGATGTAAGAAAAAAAACAACAACATAAATATAGAATCACACTTTTCAAGGCTGTGTACAAAATAATTAAATACTTGAATTGGTCCTTATTCAGTTGCAGGCCTACCTGGTTGGTGCATTTCTATCACACAGTTCCCAAATTAAAATACAATTTCACTCTGACTTAATGTATTTAACTTCTACTTAAGGATGTAGACCTAGGAGAGGTTTGAAAAATTGACTGAGGTGAAATTCACTTCTAAGGGATCAATTATGTTAGATGGAGTTAACATATCCTCCCCTCTCTTCTAAGGTAAAATTACCCCAGCACATTATGTTTTAACCAGCAGTCGTTTGAAGTCTCTCTTTGAGGAAGGATATCTCTTGAGGAGCGCCTGTGTAGCTGGCAGTGATCCCCTCTCATCTGGTAATTGTCCATTCAATACCTCTAATTTGGTCAATCTTTCACCAAATGTAAGACAGCGCAATTTTGCCATCAAATTACTTTGTGGTTTTTTAAGTATAAAAGAGCATGTATGACTGACTTGGTGTATGAATTTTATTGAAGCGAAGGTAGTATACAAGGATAGGGTGATGTGGAGAAAGTTTGTGAGGATGGATTAAATACAGAGTTGTTTTTTGAGCTATGTGCACAGTTTCTTGCCTACCTGATAAGGGAATGGCGTGATTAGGTATGTAGGTATGATAGTTTGATGCAGTTTTTTCACACTCTTAAGAATGTTTCACTAGTATGCCTAACAAAATAGTCATAAAACCATAATTTAAGGGGTTGGTATGAGGAGGATGGCATTTGTTCACTCCGAATTTCGAGGTAATCAATATTAACCCAACCATCAAGTTTTTTTTTAAAATCCTCAAGTAGGAATTATCAGTTCCCCTACCCTCCAAGTATCCTCCTCTCTCAAGTCAAAGAACAGAGTTATAAACATTATCTTTTCATTCATTCATAGACCATGACACTAATGTACAGTGGAGATGTGTTGTGAATTATAATGTTTGTAACCTCGAAAGAATTTATTGGCTAGTGTTAGAAAGAAAGATATATTAAACATTAATACAACAATAAAATTCAACAAGTCTCTTTTATGATGTAGCTTCTTAGTAAATTTGAACTATCTCAAAATAGATTTGCAATGATTATTTGTATGCAGATGTGTGCCAGAAGGATCATAGCACAATTTATACCATTTAAAGTTTGTTATAAAATATAGTTTAATAATTATATGAAAAAAGAACACAGAAATATCAAACAATGAATAAAATAATATTTGAAAAAAATATATATATAAGTAAATTTTATGGGAATGTAATATATCACATATGTTTATGTTTAAAGAGTGGCTAAGAATTATATATATTTAAAAAAAATTGTATGATTTAACTAAAATTCAACTAAAATGCTACCTGCTTTGGTGACTGCATGGTCTAAGGCGTCACTTTTGTGTTAGACTAGATTGCCGATGAAAGGGAGATTGGGGTATGAATGCCAGTCGGGTGTAATGAGGTTTTCCCCCCCTCTAAAATGGTTTTTCACTCTCCCTCCACATGAATGTGGATACACTTCCTCTCAATTCAACCTTCCTAATCCCTAACACATTAGAGTAAATAGTACATATTTGTATAACCTAAACAGGTAATAAGACGCAATGCTAAAAATAAATTAAAAATGAAATATATAATAAATAACCAACACACACATAATTACCAATCAAGGATAATAATTAATGTACACAGAAAAAAACCAAAGCTGTTTGTTATAGATGATAAACGTTTTAAAGATGGTTTTTGGATGTGTATCAAGAGGCAGCTTGCAGGTTGTTAATAAGGCAAAAGAACTTTTCTAGAAAAATGTTTTGTCTCACTCAGTATCAAACTTTCCTTTTAAATGTTATTTAAATTGAAAAATGACACCTGGGCATGGGAATATAACCTGGGACCTTGGGCTGTTTTGCCAATGCTTTTACCTCTAAGCTACCCAGGAATCATCCTGTGCCCAAGGTCATTCTTCACTCATATTTTAAGGCAAATTCTGTTATGGACGTGCGGAAATCGTCAGCTACATATGAGCAATCAATTCCTCCCGACTTGAAGATGGCTGTGTTACCTTATAGCTCGCGATCTTAATTGATCAATCATAAAATGTAGCTGATGATTTCCACACATCCATCATAGACTCTGCCATAAAATATGAGTTAAGAATGACCTTGGGCACAGGACGACTCCTAAACCAAAGGTCCCAAATTCGATTCCTGTATCCAGATGTTATTTTTAAATTTAAATTAAATTTATATTTAGATATGGTTATAGCCATACTTAACAGCTATAATGGTGTTTAAAGACAATCACACTACCTTAAGGTGTATGTGGTTGGTGTTAGTGAGTTAGAAGTAGGGAGCAGTTTACTAGTACAGTCCAGCCAACAATCAACATGTATGCATGTAGTAACATAAAACTGAAATCAGGGATGAGACTTTTGAATTGTCAAATCTTTAAGGATATTTTTTAAAAAAGACGTTTTGTTTGGTATTTGTTTTGGAGCTCTTATAATGGATATCATGAATAAAGTGTAGATTTTATGACATACTGTAAATTGTGGTCCAGCCCAACATAATTATAAGAAAAACTTAACAACTAGACGCCAAACCTTTAATATAACACTTGATTGAATGTATGAACATTTTAATGAATGTATTTTAGCAAAAAAATGTTAACAATTAGTTACTGTTTCTATTTTTCATAGCAGCTTAAGAATTAATATAGTAGCGTAAAGTAAACATCCTAAGTTTGCTATCTTTTCTAAAATCATAATTGGACTATGGATTCGTAGTTAAACTAAACAACCAGATTTAAAATTTAGTTTTGGCCCATCTCTATTTAAAATTAAGACTTTCTTGATCAGACCAATTTTAAAGTTTGCCATAAACTGCACTAAAATATATTTTTATTTTTGAGCCCAAAGATGTATTTGAAAACAGATCCTGATATAAATAAACCAAAATATAGCTAATAAAAAACATTAACATTTCTTAATTTTTAAACAAACTACCAAATTTAACTGAAATATTTATTTGTAATAATTGTTTTACAAATTAACATAATTGTTTATTTTGGATGACTTATTTCTTAAAATCCATTTCAAAACATCTTGTAAGTTTACAACTACAGTGAAGTACAGTGACACCCAGTTAGACAGTCCCAGATAAGCCAAACCCAATTGTTGGACAATAGGGTATGGCGGGGAGTGGCGAGGGAAGGTTGATGGAGGGAAACTAGTCAGATAAAATATATGATTGATAACCACCTCAAAGTAAAAATAGAATAGTAGGGAGCTAGTGGCATAATCATTTCATTGACTATAAAGCTATGGTAAATAAGGTTTAATTTATCTAATTTGTTCTTGTCTATGAATTTACAATTTACTGCCTACTATTCAGCCAATTTATCGCAACAATGATTATTTTCCACTAACCATAAAGATATTGGAACCCTTTACTTAATTTTTGGGGCCTAATCTGGAATAGTGGGTACATTTCTTAGTTTATTAATTCAAGCTGAACTAGGTCATCCAAGAACTCTAATTGGAGATCATCAAATTTAAAATGTAATTGTTAAAGCACATGCGTTTATTATTTTTTATAGTATTACTTATCTTAATTGGAGGGTTTGGAGATTGATTAGTTCCTCTAATACTCAGAGCACCTGATATTGCTTTACCATGAATAAATAATAATTACAATACTATGAAAAAGATATAATGTAAATATTAAACTACAGTACATGTTGTGTTCTATACATCAGTTATACAATGTATATACATTTTATAAAACTCATTCAACTTTTATTTAAAATTTATAAAAAATAATCTGTCTTCCATAGACCCTTCTGTAATCTATTGATTAATCAGAATTTTTGCTAATCCGAACATGCTTCACTCCCAATTAGTTCAAATTAATGAGGTTATAGCATACTGTATGTATAATATATAATTATAGTATAGTATAGTATAGTATAAATTAATGAGGTTATAGCATTCCGTAATGTATAATAATAATATTTAGGAGAGTCAGGAGATGAGGTAGTTTAATAAACACTTGTCAAGTTAGAATTAAAAATTCGTTTGAGGAATGCTAAAAATGTTGTCTGCCTTGCAGAAAAGTAATAATATAATAGTATAAAACGGCTCAGTGTTTGAACAAGGCTGTGTATTAAATTGGAATGGTGTTCCAAGAAACACAAAGAGGCTGTTAATAAAGTATTTTGAGGAACGAGGCTGTAGGTTAAATGGACATAAGAGTCCCAAGAAATACAAACAAAACAATACACAAACAGATTCACCCATCATAAGAAATTTTATAAAATACACGGCTGATATATTCGACCAAGCTCTTATTGATCACCAAATGTACACATTAAAAGTAAAATCAAAATATAACCACCACAAACAATTTCTAAACGGATACCACTTATGCATAGTTTGAATTCTATAGAAAACAGAAACTATAACCAGCCCAAAGACAAATGAATAAATAGAAGAAACCAGATAAAGAGAAGGACTAAATAATCAAACACCAAAGAAAGGAATAAGAGGGTTAAAAATCAGAAATGAAACAACCAAAAATGTGATCTTCTAAAAATATAACACAACTGGATAGCAAATAGCCAATGAAAGCCTTTAAAAAACAATGTAATATAATATTTTAGAATTATATTTTTATGGGAAGAGTAAAAATATTCACAAAAAATTAAGTTATTTGATGTAGAAATATATTTAATATATTTAATCATATTAAACATATCCTAGTTCTGAAAACGTATTTATGTAATAACTAGTGATGGTTGGGCATAAGATTTCACATTCCTGCGGAAACTTTCCAAAAAAAGTGGAAACATTGATATTTTGCTTATCTAATGTGATTTTATTCATAAATTATATTTGTTTTAATAGGTACCGGTACAGAATTTTACATGTTACCTGAACAGAAGAAAAAAAAAACATTTATTTGTATGAATGCTCTAAAGAATCTTTAACAGAACCAAATGTGAGGTTTACAATATAAAATAAAAGTATTTGAAAATGCAAGTGAGCAAATGTTGATTTTTTTAACTTTAAAATATACTTTCAAGCCTAAGGATATATCATGACCTGAAAATTGAGAGCTGAGAATATTCATGTGCTAGTAAACACCTTAGTTGCTGTTCTACATTCTAGTGTTGTGTGTCACCACTTGGCATTAGCATGTAAAGTAATATCGGTAAAGCCATTAAAACCGGTACACTAGTTATTGGGGGTTGTTGAGCCATTTGGACACAATACCAAGAACAATTTATATTTTTTGTGATTATATAACATCTGATGTTACTATAAATAAAGTGCTAAAAAACCAACTTATTGTGTTTGATCAGAGGGTGCTATGACAGAGAAATGTGAAAATAAATGTGGATTCTTAAGGTGAGATGAAGAGAACGCAAGAAAAGACCATTGTTTTTGCAGTTTTTATGGCAAAACTTTTTTTTTTTTGCCAAAATGAATCAAATATTTCTCTAGTAAAGACATAAAGTTTAATTTTCTTCACATATTTATATCAACAGTTCCTGAATATCTGTCATGAGCATGGTGGCATTATCTAACAAACTTTTTAAATGAAGAGGAAAAGTCATTAAATTCCAGAACATCCTTGAGAGATATTCAAGAAATTCTCAGGTCACCAGGTGAAGAAAATTAAATTTTATGTTTGTACTGGGGCAATATTTTATTTACTTTGGCTAAAAAATTATTATTTTTTTCATCCCAACTTAACAGCTGTTTTAAAATTTAAATCAAATAATTAAATTGGAAACATTCAAGACAAGTAATATTTAAATTTATTTTGCTGAAAAAAAACTATAAAAAAAGAGTTTTAAGTTTTTAAAATCATTTTTAAGTGTTCCCATGGGAGAACAAAAAGATATATACACACACACACACACACACACACAAACACACATTTATATATGGTTCTCATCTAATTTCACTATGCTCTTGACAGAACTTCAAACGATTTTGATATCACCACATGAAGAAAATTAAACTGTTTCTACTGGAGCAATAGTTGATTTCTTTTGGCCAAATAAATGTTTTGCTAAAAAACAAACAAAAAAACTGCAAAAATATTGCCCTTAATTTGGGTTTTCTACACTTCCACCTTAAAGGGCAAGTTTGATATTGAATGGGAGGGGAAAATTTACTAGTATAGTCTCGTCAAGGGTTGTTAGCCTTGGCAACAACTCTTGAGCTCCCAATGATTATCATCTTAAAAATAAAATACATTTATATATTTACAATAAGATTATGTTATTATCTTATTTGTAAAAATATAAAATTGTTTTCAGCGTTTACACTTTTTAGAAAGTTTCCAAATGTTAGTGTTTTCAATACATGACTGGGTGCCCATATAAATTCTAATACAAGTAAAGAATAAGAAAGAGGGGATTATAAGGAAATATGATAATAAATTATTTTAAGTGACAATATAATGATAATGGAGATCAAACTTTAAAGCAAGAACTTTGTTTGCTTCAATTACTCTTGTTGGTTATCTAGAAAAGATAGCCCGGAGACCCTATAGATAGGGAAGTATGGGAAGTATGCCATATTGTAGGCATTTAGCATTGAATATTTGCTAAAGAATATCGTATAGACAATGAGCAGACGAAGTTTTTACTAAAGAATCAAATTCAAGAAATGAAACCAAAAAAAACCAAAAGTTTGAATGAAAGAAAATCTGAGAGAGACAGACAATAAGAAAGATAGGAAGAGCTCACCAAGTACTCGATGGACATGGTCCCTTCACCAGGCTGTAGAATACCTGCAGACAACAGCATCTGCAGTGTGACTGTCCGGCCAGTGGGGCCACTTCCCACGCGGACACGTCGCTCACCATTCTCCTCATAATCCTATATAAATCAACTACTTTAACTAAACCACTTTAAAAAAAAAGTAGATAAGAATTTTAAAAAATTCCACAAACCGAAAAAAATGTTGCTTTATTTTTTTTTAAATAGAAAAGCAACTAACAGTCTTAATAAAAGTGGAATGAAAATATGGAGAAAGCAATATTATTTTTGGGAAAGTCATTAAAGATGCCAGACAGAGCTGACCAAATATATTAACAGAATGATATATTTTACACATATACAAAGCTACTCAACAAAGATTTCTAAATTTATATTACAAAGAAAATAAATCTCAAGAACATGTAAGGAAAAAATATATATGTGTTATAAGAATGTGGTTCCACTAAAGAAAGGAGTATTGAAAGAAATTAAATATTCATGCACAAATGTTTTTAAAGCAATACGTATTTTAAAAACCATGTTTGAGTTGGACATTTAAATCATTAATTGCCATGAATTATTTTAAATAAAAGAGTAAGAAGAATGATTACTTAAGTAGTTGATATAAGTATTTAGACTTTATGAAAATTTATTAAGTTAATTTATTTAAAAAAAAGATAGGTACAGAACCTGGACCTCAACTGGACCAATTTCGTGGACTCAGTCCAGCTTGCCTTTAGGGATAAACTCGTGATGGATATTCAGGTCCAAGTGGATCAGGGATAAAAAATGGTAATAGTATGGACCGTGTTCCATAAAAGTGACCAGCTTTCAATTGACGGTCCAAGAATGAGGTTCAATAACAAGTATTGGAGCAGCTACTTGTTTATATCCCCACTATATGGGCTTGGCAGGTTGCCTATATTTTTTTTTAAGATGTACAAACTTTTAGTTAAATCTACCTCTTGTCAAATGGCAGGTATGATTATATAATTATGTGCTGACCATTGACGAGACTTTTTTAAGCATGGTGTTTTACTACCCATTTGGGTTATGTGCTTATGTACAAATTACACTAATGGTTTTAAGCACTAAGAAAGTTGTATTTATAGAAAGTGTACCCACATTTGTGTGGGAAGAGAGTGGAAAGCCATTTTGGAAAAACCACCCTTGATACACTAAAAAAAAATTCAGATCTCGATCTCCCCATAATTGCCCGTCAAATCTGTTAAAGTAGTGCGTTAGACCATGCGAGAGATGTTTTATAAAATGTGTTTGTGTATTGAGTGTAAATGTAGATGACCGACAAGATTGGATGTATTAGTGAATATCCTAAATAACCAGTTGAAAATGAACTTAAGTCTTTTTCCTAAAATCTTCCAAGAAAACAAATTACAATTTTGTAAGAATCAGTTGATAGAGCATTTGCATACTGATTCAGAGGCCCTAGGTTCAATTCCCAGACATATGCTGTTAAATTAAGGTTGTTGTATTCAGCAAGTGTAAAGTTAATGCTATAGTGTCTAGTGATTGTATTTTCCAATACTTTTATTAAAATAGAACTCTAATTATATTGTATAAAATAAGGAAAATAAACCTTTTTTTTATGTACTAGTATATATTTTCTAAACAATTTTGGAATTCAATATATTAACTTTTGGCTAAGGATGTTATTGCCCTATGTCATGTTAGTAGTTTTTATTTTGATTACTACACAATGCCATCTCTTGATATAGTTTAGTATTAAAACCTTGGCATGTTAACAGTTTTAATTGTAGCACCCCAAAAAACCTCAAGTAAACCAAATCCCCGAGAGCGCTCTCTGCTGTTCTGAATGCTTTGATTTGGGTTCAGTCTATTTATTCTATCATGAGCCTTGTTTTGGTTCACTTTTGAGAGTGAAACATATAAAGAATACAGAGTAAAAAAGAGGGAAAGTACAATTTTATCCCAAAATGAACTAGTGCTGATATCAGTGAGACAATAATGAAACCTTTAAAATGCATTTGAGATTGATTAAAAGAGGTCTCCGACATTGTTGTGGCAATAGTGTTATGTTTATTCGACCGCCGTAGATAGGTTCTCTTGACCGCATACTTCCAAGTGTAGTACTTCTCTTTGGAGGTATCTCACTCGCTGTGTATGTGTATGTTGTATAACCAGCGTTTATTTTTCTTTCATATGTGTTTAATCTATGATATTAGTGTTTTTGTTTCTTGAGTTTTTTTGTCTTCCTATATGCGAACTGCCGACTCTCGGACCAGGTTATTGAAACTGAAATAAAACCATCTTCGGCTGGGCCGTGTAACTAAGCGCTCTAAACTCTTACTCGCTGTGTTTCGCGCTAATATTGGACATTTTATGGCTGCATGTTAAGGCAATAACCTTCTCTTATCCCGACCTTTCCATAACTAACCACCTGGCCCTTTCAAAGTTGTAATCAACAAGAGAGTCAATGTTACTGTGAGTGTAACAACAGAGGTTAAGTGTTCATCCCACCAGATTATTCTTTATAATTTGTCCTTCATCCCTTGTCTATTCAAGAGTGGTCCTCCTCAGGTTATTGTTGTTGTTTTGTCGCAATGGCGTCCCCAGACATATTTAAATTAATAAAAAATCACATATTTATTTTTATGGGGTTTGAAATATTAAAGTTGATGTTCTGGAAAATCTGTTTACTGTGACTCTTTCCCCTTTTTTCCTCTGTACCCTTAATATAAAACTTGAAGTTTAACGCTTCACTCAAGTAATACAAGAAAAGGTTTATGAAAATCTCCCATTCCCCTCAAAGCTTTACCAACACTTCTGGCTTTAAAGACACCTTTTACCGGAATAGCAATATCAGGCGGAGAACTATGATTACCGGTATGTATAGTTGATAGTAAAACAATAGTAAAATTACGAACCAAGTGAAACACAAACATGACCTCGCCTAGTGGATGTGATTGTGATTTCAAGCTACCTCTCTAGGCACTTCTTTGATACTCTGCAGCAACAAACCAGAGGCCCCCTGACCATATGTTTCTATGTCAAGGTTGCTTATCTTTGGCCCCATTATTAACAACCAGAGTTTGTTGGTGCTATTCATAAACACCCGAAGGCTCAACCCAGTGTGAACCTATCCTAAGACTCACCACTTGTGCAGGTTTGGGATAAAAGTCTACTAACTACAATATGAGGAGTCAAAGCGGCACATATCATCATCATCATCATCATCATCATCATCACCAAATGTTTCCAGAATGTGGCTGGGTCAGTTTAATAAAATGCCTTTATCCTTCCACTACTCTTACTCATTTAATTACGTTCATTTTCCTCCTCTTATTTCCACACTTTGTGTTATCTGGTCTTCCCATCTATTTCTTGGTCTCCCTTGTTGTATTTTTCCTATATACTTAATTTCCATCATTCTCTCCTTTTCTATCTTCATCACATGACTATACCATCTCAGTCTTGCTTCTTCTACTATCTCATGCTCCCTGTACCCCACAATTTCCTAGCCACATGTATGGTTAGTAAATAATGAATCACCCCCTCACCCACTACTATTATGCAAGTTGTCAATGTCCAACGTCGTCACCTAACTACCTATTTGCCAACATCCTTCGCCTCACTTTGTACAGATATCAATGAAACTATTTTTTCCTAGCCCATGCATGAAGATATATTTGTTACAGTTTTATGGTTGTTCGAAGTAATATGAGTATTTGTGAATAAGTCAAGCACTTACATAAATTACACACATTGCTTTATTAGTGTTAACAGTTTCCTAGTTTGGTAGGTAGATTTGAAGTGAGGATATGATTTTGTATGCATCTCAAGTTAGAGAGTCTTGGAATTCCTATCCACCAACTCATCTAAACATGTGGTCCCTCCCTTCAGGACTGTCAGGAAATTTTATTACTGATATATTTCTCTGTTTTGCTTCTCGATATATAAAACACATTCTCACCCCAATATTTACCCTTGAAATGATTTTTTTTACTGCATCTCACTACTTGTTTTGGTTACATGCGTATGTGCTAATTATGCTAATGTGTTAAGGATGGAGAAAGGTTGAATTCAGAGTACTGTAAGTCTATTCACACTTTCATGAAGGGAGAGGGGGAACACCCTTAATACATCCACCTGGGATTAAAACACCCTTTCTCCCTTTCATTGGCAGTCCAGTCTATTGAGAGTCTGACACCTTAGACCACTGAACTGAATTTATTATCAGTGTGAAATAGGTTTAAGCCTAAAAACAAATTTATTGTTTACTATTCTATATTATAGCTCCATGGAATTTAGTGGATTATCAGCGATCACAGGCCTTGGAGACCACACACAGACCTAACAAGTCCCCGACATCTTTTTCTATCTTGGGGCGCTTCTTTTAATCTGCTTCCAACCCTAATTCCTTCAGATCCTCGGTGACATTATCTTTCCACCTTGTTCAGGGATGTCCAAGTGGTCTGGTAATTTCAGGAAAGCCTTTGGACACTAGCCTCGGCCTTCTTTCTGGTCTCATCATGAATACATGACCTGCCCATATAATTATATTCGATCGTACCATCTGCATTACATCTGGCTATTTCATCATCTCATGTGTTTCTCTATTTTTCCATCTTCTGTACCCCTCTTCTTATCTTAATGGACCCCATTTTGTTACAAATTTGTAAGATCCGTGGACACTTTTACTAAATATCAAGCTCATATAGTCTGGTTTGTTGGTGAAGGGGAGGTCAAGTTTCAAATCTCAGTCGGGTGTGTGTAGAGCATTTTTTCCTAAAAAAGTTTCCCTTTCCTGCAAAAGCAGGTACATTTCCTCTGTTCTATTATGATCATCCCTACTCTATTAATGTAGTTAAAATATATCCCAGTGAATTATTTAACAATTTATGCTCTCTGTCTTATTTTTAAGGGTGAAAAAAATCTCTTGAGTAAAGACAACGTATATTAACATGGAGAATCTTATTTTGATTTGCCAATTTGTGATAGGTAAGAAACTTTGCTAAATTTATAAATATGAAGAATTGCCTTGCTTTGAATTTAAAAAATTTGGCAGCCTTAGTCTTAAAAGAATTTCAGGGTGGCTACAAAACTCTTATTATAAAATTCATTGACTTTTCCAGGTTTTCCAAACACCATTTAAAAAGCATTCCGAGCCTTTTTACAGTTTTTTTTTTGTGGATGGGAGTTTTTTCGTTTATTATATTGATAACATATTTTTGAAAAATCCTAAGCTACCAAACATCAACATTCTTATAAATTCTTGCTGTTTCTCTAGTTTTTTTAATCAGATATTATTTGTGTCCATGTTACAATAATATTATATAGGCAATGCATTTTACTAACATCGAGAAACAAAATCTATAACTTTTGTTTATGTTTAGCTGCAAAATCAGTCATGTATTTAAATTTGCTGACTTTTCCTTATTTATTTTTATTAAATTTCCTCACATTTCCCTGTTTTCCCTGACTTTTCCAGGTGTTCCCTGTTTTTCCTGTCTGTAACCACCATGCCTAGCAAATGCAAAGTTTATTAACAAAAGGTTACTTTTTAGTTGGAATTTATTTTGAAATCGATTTGAATCTCGTGTGTAAGAAATCTCACATAAGGCGAAATTGTTTACCTTGATAATATTAGTGGGTGGCTTCACTTGAATTGCAGTTGAAGACAGTGAGGATGGAAACAACTAATGACGGTGAGGAGACACTACAGCGACAAACTTTGAACTAATATATTTCAATTTTTCTCCCAAAATTGAATAGTAATTTATGTTTTTGTTCTCACATCATGCTACCCATTCAGGTTGGACAGAAATATAATTTTTATTTTATTTATTTAGCACTGCATCTTACTACCCATTCAGGTTATACGCTTAAGTATTAATTACACTAATGGGTTAGGAATTAGGAAGGTTGAATCTAGAGGAAGTGAGCCCGCATCTGCATGGAGGGAGAGTGGAACACCATTGAGGGAAAACCATCCCCAGTTCATCAGAGTGAGATTCTAACCTCAATCTTCCCATCCTCCGCAGTCTAGCTCATTACAAAACTAGCGTGTTAGCTAACTATGCAATTGAGGCGGTGAAATATAATTATAATACAATATTTTCATAAATTCAACACTTTATTTGTGATTAGGAATTAATCAGGGTTGGTTGTGCCGGTTTGTACGTAGTAGTAAACATTATTTGCGAGAAAATAATAAATTATGATTTAAAAGAATATCAAATGAGTTTATAGGTAATCGCATATTAGTTAATGTGGTGAAATAAACATATGATTAAACTAACAAAAAATCATTTAATTAACTTAAATGGTATTTAATTTTTTGTATTGTGGGCTAACATAAATTGGGTAATAGCGTCACCTATTTATAAATGTTTTTATTTAGTAGGCTTACTTTTTTTTAAAGGAGGAAACAATCTTTTTGTTTTATTATACACGTTACTATCCTCCCGTCCAGGTAGACCTCCTTTCACTATTATGATGTCAATTTATGTCACCAAAGACACAATTCTCGCTATGAATATAAATAAATCCAAGCTTCTTATTGTGTAGCTTTATTCATCATATTAATAAGTATTTAATAAATTCTTAAGGCTCAAATAACTACTTTGGTGCATTAACAAGAAAATAATACACATTATCTACATAAAAGAATAAAATAATTTGTAAAGCAGGTGATCATAATACTATAATATAAATTATATCAGAAAATAGAGAAAAGTACTATTTTTAGCTAACTCTATGGAAACAATAAATACAATAATAGCCTTCATTGTCTAAAAACAAAAATAGAATAGATGAATTAAAAACGGTGGCAAAAATAATCAACTCTGCAAACAGTGTATTTGCAGCGGCATGAAAAATAAAAAAAAGATTAAATATTTAAGAAGATACCACCAGAAACAGAACAACACAGACTACATGCAACATCCTAATATGTGTTTGAAGCTTATGGCACCTCTTCAATGAATTCTTCGTCTTCTATATCTTCCTCGATCTCTTCCTTCTCCTCTTCCTCCGGACGATGCTGCTGCATTGTTAAAAGTCTTGCAAACCAAAATGTGAACAAGAATATGGTCAGTTAATGGCAAAAATTAAACAAATGTTATAAGCAATATGAAGATATGTTTTGAACAGATTGTTAGATATAAAAAGGAATGGCTGAAAAAGAAATAAAAATAATAAACAAAATTTTGAAGTGGGTGAATTTTAATTTAGATTAGTAATGTTATCATAGTAAATAGTAATAAATACATAGTTATCAATGACCTACTCATTTTCATTTATTCGAGGTATTTAACATGCACTTTTTGAACTGATTGATTATATCAGCACACAACTTCTAAATAGAACAGACACAACATCCAGCCCCCCATCATTAATTCATCACTGTGAAAGGGGAAACCCACATTTCACCAATGATAAATTTTTCAGCCATGCTGGGAATCGAACCTGGGACCCTCAGCTCAGTAGACAAACATGTTACCGACTGATCTAAGGTGTTGGACCAACTAGTTACTATAAAGGGTGTGGATGGGAGGTTGGTTTATGAAGAAATGCATCTGCATTAGCACAAGGAGGAGATGGGAAAACCGCAGTAAAAAATAAAATGTTGGAAACCCCTCCCCAGTGCATCCAAGTGAGATTCAAACCTCCATCTTCCTGACATTTATATAAAGAGACTATCAGCTCGTACAGCATACAAACGTTCTAAAGTAGGAGTGATATATATGTAAGAATTTAATAGCTTTGGCTATTATATAAGTGGCAGCATTAAGCCAACTACTGAGTCGAAGGTGGCTGCGTTATCTGATAGCTCGTGATCTTAATAAAATCACACGTTTGTAGCCGACAATTTCCGCACGTCCATCATAGACTCTGCCTTAAAATAGGAGTGAAGAATGACCCTGGGCATGGGACGATTCTTGGATAGCTCAGTGGTCAGAACATTGGTGTACTAAGTCAAAAGGTCTCGGGTTCGATTCCCATGTCCAGGTGTCATTTTTCAATTCTCAGAAAAAAATTAAAATATATATATATCAAAGTAAAAATATAAAATATAAATTATAAAATAGGGTGCATTTTAAATTGTCTTCATCCGGTCACTATTTTAATCAAACATATTTTCCATAATGTACAGCTTAACCTGTGTAGTGTATGGTGATGTGAGATGAAATGGAGGACCTACAGTTCAACGTGGAATCCGAACCACGGTGGAGGCCTAGTAGTCCACACATTCACAAGTTGTGATTAATACACGTCTTGTCAGAAGTGAAGGAAGGGTTTGGCAATCAGATAAATCTGTGCCGGGACCGAGGATTGAACCCCGGACCCACAACACAGAAGTCTGACACCTTACCCCTAGACCACCAGGTCACCGACCCCTGATTTTAAGATTTATTTTTAAATCGATCCATTAGCTTAAATTAGGTTCTTTTGTGTTCTGACTGGTTTTTTTTTATTCAAGTTTTAGTTAGGGTTTTGTGTTTAACTTTACCTTTTAATTTTTAAAACCGCTGTAAGCCTTTTCATTTCAGACTTTGGCTAAGCTGATAGTTGAGTGCTAAGTCAAAATTTGATATGCTTTATTAAAGTTTGATATTTCTTGGTTTATTTTAATCAATCTTTCTAGATAAAAGAATACATTTTTATCAGTTTTTTATAGTACAAAAATAAAAAATAAAAAATAGTATCATTTTTAACACATGATTCTTTAAAAAAACATGGTTTTAAAATGGGTCTTTTTTTTATCCCCGGTCTACCTATCTGTTCAGGTTATACCAATATACAATTACTCTAATGGGGAAGGGATGAGGAAGGAAGCATTTTAGAGGTAGGTCCTAATCTACCCACCTTGGTGTGGAAGAAGAGTGGGAAACCACTTAGGAAAAACCACCCTCAGTAGACTCGACAGGTAGGCTATTCAAATCTCGACTTCCCTGTTATCAGCAGGCCAGTCAAACATGAGAGTGTTGCCTTAGACCATTCAGCCCCTAATTGACAAGGAATCTAAATTTCATTTGGGTTTGATTCTTTTTCATTTTCTTCCCTCTCTAAATTAACTTATTGCCCAAATTCAGTAGTATGTTCTTAACCCAAACACAAATTCACAGCAGTACATAATGAGTTATTAAGAAAGTTAATAAAGGTTAGAGATGGGGTAATCTGCTAGGTACTTCAATGGAGCAGATGCAATCTTCTAACTGCTCTGTCACTAATATTGTACAGTAATATTTTCCTGCTTCTTTGAGTCACAGTCTCTATGTTCAATATATAGAGTTTGTGATACGAGTAGGGCCTATGTCTACAGTAGAAATTTCCCTTCTACTCTGTGACTTCTAGTCCAAACCAGCTCGAGAGCTGCCAATATAGTACTGCTCGGTAACTGCCTTCTCTGTGACTGCTAGTTCAAAAACAGCTCGAGAGATACCACGAGAGCACAGTGGCAACTTCCTACTCTGAGACTGCTAGTCCAAACCAGCTCGAGAGCTGCCAATATAGTACAGCTCGGTAAATGCCTTCTCTGTGACTGATAGTTCAAAAACAGCTCGAGAGATACCACGAGAGCACAGTGGCAACTTCCTACTCTGAGACTGCTAGTCCAAACCAGCTCGAGAGCTGCCAATATAGTACAGCTCGGTAAATGCCTTCTCTGTGACTGCTAGTTCAAAAACAGCTCGAGAGATGCCACGAGAGCACAGTGGCAACTTCCTTCTCTGTGAAGGCTTGTCCAAAACCAGCTTTTGACCAGAAACAAACGAGATTGCTCTAAGCCTAGTCTCAGCTCTGTGGAGCTTTCTACTGTAAAACCATGTTCAACTAGAGTTCCTTCTTACAAGAATAATAAGATAGCTGAAACACTCAACACTAACCTGTTACAAACAGTCACAGCTTCTTTCATCTGTGAAGATTAGGATGTAATTGTGACTTTAAAGGTCCAGGTGTGACTAATGTTGGGACCACGATTAACTTAACTTTAACTTAAAGTATTGTTCACTTAACTTAAGAAAACGGATGTGTGATCACGATTCACGTAACAACTTGAGCCAAACATCTGCATTCTATAGTAACGTTATATATGTATTTTGATCTGTGATTTGTAGGCCTACTATTTGTAAAGTAATGATCTGTGAATGTTTACTGTTTTCTATCAGTTTAACAAATATTTATCATTAAATTTTTGGATGAATTTAGTTTTCCTATCTTAGTTTAATTATTTTGTTTCAATGTCCAATCATTAGAACTGAAGCTTAAGAGTAGACCTTGGTCATAAAACCAACAAATGAATTACTAACTGGCCTATAGAAGTCACGTGTATAATGATTGGCTGGCTAGATCACGTGATACCCTTCATGTAACGTTCACTTAACATGAAAGACCTCCCACGACATCTATTACGGTAAGTTAAGTTAACTGCAAGTGAATGTTAAGTTAACTGCATCGTGACCACTTCCATTTAAAAACACGAGAATAACTTTTACGTTAAGTTACCCTTAAGTGAACGTTGATTGTGATTTCACTACCCATCTCTAATTAAATTTGATCCAACTTCTACTGAGTGTTACGAACTTAGGACTTGCATGCCCTTTGTCTTTGTTTTAAAGGTTCTTATATTTGAGGTTAGCCTATAGCGTGTATCATCCAAGAAAATCAATATCTTACAAAATCGCTTTGGTGGCCGCATGGTCTAACACACTACTCTTGAAGTAGACTCGACTGCCAATGGTTGGGTGTACTGAGGGTGGTTTTCCAAAGTGGTTTTCCACTCTCCCTCCCCACAGTTGTGGGTACACTTCCTTGAAAGATAACCTTCCTGATTTCTAAAATTATTAGTGTAATCAGTACATAAGTATATAACCTGGATGGGCAGTAAGACGCAGTGTTAAAAATAGTTTTTACAAGATTAGATTGCCATATAGGCTACAGAAAAGACTGCCAAATAATATGTTAACTCTGGTCGCATATGAGGTTAGGTCATCGCGTGTCCGAACGTAAATTTGGAGAAGTGTAAATACATTATATTTTTATGTGGATTCAAAATTTGTATGCTTCTGGAATACAATGGTGTTATAGTTGTTGTTAATCAAAACAAAAGCGTAGCCTCCTAGGCCTATATATAAAAATTTTAAATAATTAATGTAAATCTTACCAGTGAGAATGTTCACAAATATTTAGTTCACATGTTTATAAAAATTATAATCAACACATTATTTATTTACCACCTTTAGCTCAGATAGCCTATTGATTATTGGCTATTGCCACTAACTCAACTTAAGTTTCAATTTTTAAGGTAAACTAATAGCTACTAGGAACTTTTGTTTTTAGTTACTTATACAAATATTGCTATATTTAAATGTATTTACCTGCTTAAAAATAAATTTATAAAGTAGCTAGTACTATTTAATCGGTATCTGAATGATCTATGATATTTAAATCAATAAAAAATTAGTTTTATTAGCGATTATAGAGAAGTTTGGTTTTGAAAGCATGGCAAACTGAAAATTCAGATTATGTTTTGGTTTGACTGGAAAACCAAACAAAAGTGGTAAATTGTTCTGTGCTTAAAATTTCTTTATTAATATAAAAATAAATAATCCTTAAAATATGGTGACAGATACAGAAAATATAAAACAAGTCGTTGAAGATTTGGAGAAACAAGAATTGGAGGTGTGTTTTGTGTACATTATTGAAATTATAAGAACATAAAAATAAAACATTTAAATCTACTTGAGTTCATACCAATTGGTTCACTAGTCACAGGTTCTTAAACTCTTTTTATTCGTGACCCCCTTTTCATAAAACAACATTATTAGCAACCCCCGGGTAGTAATGATTAAATTAAGGCTCCGAATAGTCAAGTACACTTGACTTGATGCAGACTTTATGACGTTACACTTTACACGCACTTGAGATCGAAGACTGCAACAGACTATTTGAACGGCAAAATATCCTTTTCACACCCTAGAGTCCGCAGTGCTGCTTCCTACCAATGATCTTAGAAACTATTTTAAACGCCATCTATCAGCCCGAATTAGCGTAGTCCACTTGCAGATTTGTGGTGACTTATTTAACGTACGTTATCAAAGATCACATTACTCTATGAGCTCTACTTATAGCAGACTAAAAATTAAACAATTGCCGTTCAAACACCGCATCGACGGCGTGTCCAGGGAACTTGCTGTCGCCCTTGGACTCAAGGGCATGTGAGGGGTGCATTAGCACACTTCATAACTATTTGGACAAATCTGCACTTAATCACGTGATCGCTAATGCAACTATCAAGTTAACTTCAAGGGTCGATGGTGCATGAAGTAGACTATTTGGATTCAGCCTAAGTTATATTTTGTACACTCAAATGTCGATTAAAAAAAATAAAATTGTATGTAGTTATACTTAATATTATTAATTTTTTTAATTTAAAAACTTTATATTTGCAGATAATCAATGGGAAACATTATCTTAGTGAATTATTAAAAAAAAGTGTCATCAGCTCGCAAATGAGTTAGTGTATGCCGACCGAGTGGCTGCCACATGTTGGTGATGATAGTACCAACATTTGCTGATTGAGGGTGTCATGCGGTCAGCACTACGAACCCTCCAGCCGTTATTCTAAGTTGTCTATACTAGAGCCGCTGCCTCTTTATATAAGTAGCTCCTCACTTGTCTGAGTTGACCCTGTTCCAGGCACACTGATTCACAGAAAAATCTGGAAGCGCTAGGGATCAAACCCAGAACTTATTTAAACAAAACAAATATAAAATGAAAGATTGTAGTTTATTATAACATCAATAGTTCAACTACAAATATTTAATTTACCAATGTGTATCTGTTTTTCTGTGACCCCCAGAATCCTTTTCGCCGCCCCTAGAGGTTTTGAGACCCACAGTTCAAAAACCTGTGCATGTTCAAGCCCTAAACCATTATATTAAGAGTGTGACCCTAGTTAAAAATAAACATTAACCATATTTGGTAGACAAACCTCTACTCACCACAAACTGCACAGATACGGTACTTTAATTCTTGATATAAGTTATGCAGCCACCATCACTCCAGTGTGTGGTTTGATGAAGTTACATTGAGTGCCTTCCTTAATTGTGCAGTTGATAGTTTATAAATGCTCATTTACCAAACAACGAAAACTTGTTCACTTTCCCAGTTTGATACATATTTTATCATATACGCCTACTGGACTTATTAAATTACACTAATAGTTTAAAGCATGTATTCAGAACTAGAATTGCTCCAAAAACAATTAATTTAAAAAAGTTATCAAAACATTTTAATGTCAGTATTTTTAATGTGCCTTATAGTATATAAAGTCTGTTCAGCGTAGGAATTGTTTTCTGAATGGCCTTTTTCCCTACCAGAAATCTATTCTATGGTAGGATATTGGTAATAAAAAATACCTTTCAGAGAGTAATTCCAACCGTGAATGGAGTATACTTTAATCTTAACACAATTACGTACCATACCTAGCTAGTGTTATTTTTCTAAAACTATATTTTCTTAAAACCGGGTGATTGTGTTCTCCCACCCAAGTTTTTTTTAAAACATTAGATTTCTGTAATTTTACGTTATAATAATAATTGTTTAGTTGAAATGTTGTTACTTTTTTCAGTCTCCTGGAGGTGTGTCATCTCCTCAAGTCTATGCGCAGCTGCTTGCTATCTACCTCTTTCAAAATGACTTGTGAGTGAGCTGCATTTGTTTTATGGGCCTGTAAATATATTGAAATGCTACTTTGTCACAGTGGTGCGCCTAGAAATTTACTATTGGGGGGTTGGGGAGGAAATGGGGGGAGGGGGGTGACATTTAAAGTGTCAAAGCTATAATTTATTTACTTTTCCCCTATTATAAATTTTAATGGCACTTATAATGTGTTAAAAGCAGTACCCACGGTTACATATCTTTTAAATATAAAGTCCCAAGCCAGGTCTTAAAACTTAGCCTACGCAGTCTACACATCTTTAATCCTTTTTAACATATGGTAGGCCTACAGTCCAATTTTCATAGGAAGGGCCTTTTAGAGAATACAAACATACTTTTTTGTGTCCAACTGATAACACTCTGTACTAATTATTAGTGTTATTTTTAGAGGGAGGACCCCTACCCCTATTAATAATATTTATCTATAGTGACATGCTGATTTAACATGACATGGCATATGAATACATAAAGATAGATCTGTAGCTTTTCTAGGTTCAACACCTTAACTTAGTCGGTAGCGTGTATTCTTGCTGAATTAAGGGTCTCAGGTTCTATTCTTGGTATGGCTGAACAACTTATCAATGTGAAATGTGGGTTTCTTCTTTCACAGTGGTGGATTAACGTCCAGTGGGATGTGTGTTATGTTTGTTATAAATTCAAGTTAGTTTACAAGTCATGTGAGCTCATATAATCAGCTGATCGATTCAGAAAGTGTGCGCTGAGTATGTTACCTCAAAATCAAGTTAAAATCAAACTTTTCTATCCATCAGAATCACTTCCTATGAACATTCGACTCTAGTTATATTTGATATGTATAAATTTAAGACTAGATTATTAAAATTATTTGTGATTTTGGAAAGGCATGGTGGCTACAGACAGGGAAAACAGGGAAAACCTGGAAAAGTCAGGGAATTTTTAAATGACAGGGAAAACAGGGAAATGTCAGGGAATTTAACTAAAAATAAGGAAAAGTCAGGGAATTAAAAAATATGTATAAAATATCCCATTAATTTCGCAATTAAACACTAAAATAAAAGTTAATAATACCTAAATAAAATAACATTTTAATTTTTAAAATAACTGATAAAATTGTTTATGTTTAGTAGATAAACACTTTTTTTTAATATGTGATCAATAATAAATAAAACAAAAGTCATCATCCACCATTAAAACTGGAAAAAAGTAGTCAGGGAAAATTGAAAAATGTTGCCTGGAAAACCTGGGAAAGTCAGGGAATTTTGTAAATTATGTTTTGTAGCCACCCTGAAAGGAGAAATGCCCTTCAACACGCCTCTCTACCCCTTTAAGTGTCTGCTGCTTTGTCAAATTTGTTTTTGCTGTACCGGCTAGCTATATCATTTAATTTCTTACTTTCAGATGCAATGCAAAATACTTGTGGAAACGGATCCCTCAAAATATAAAAACATCCCACGCTGAGCTGGGGTTGATTTGGAAAGTGGGGCAGAGACTTTGGATGAGAGATTTCCCAGGGGTGTACACAAGTCTTGCTGTGGATTGGTCAGAAAATGTATCGCAAGTCATGCAGGCATTGTTAGGTTTGTGATCTTGTTGAATAAGAATAAAATAATGTTGTAAAATAGCTGAGATCTTTAAAGCATGTTTTTACTTTTATTACTGCTTCCAAGTATTTTGGTTTATATAGGCCTATATGACTAAAATAGCTATAAAATGGATTTTCTTAATTGATTTACAGTATCTTCACTGGTTACCATGCACCAGGATTGTGTTTCAACAAGAGATAATCCCCACAAAATATATTTTTTAGTGGTGTGCGAAGCTTCTAAACTTCGACTTGGCTTCGAAACAAATGTCAGTCTCGACTTGGCTTTGAAAAAATTCTGGCTTCGACAATTATGAATATTCGCCAATAATGGTCAATCATTGCCATTCTGAACTGTTATGTTCATTACAAAACAATATCAATATGGAAAAAAAATTGAAGTAGGGCCTAAATGAATTTTAAATTGTGATAATAGCTTGATTTATCAAAATAGAGTTAAATATTACAAACAATAAGTGCAATAAATGTTCATGTAATTTTAGTGTATAAAGTCATATAAATAACAACAATATAATAATATTTTTTCAAGCATAAAATAACTAACAAAAAATTATTCAAACTTTGATTCGGCTTCGAGAATATTTCATAGGCCTATATTCGATTCAAGTTTGCTTCAAACTGAAAAAGTGGACTTCGCACACCTGTAATATTTTTTAAAATTTAACAACTAAACTACTATGAATTGTGTACTGGTAGTTTCTTTGATAACATGTTAGCTTTAATTGATGATAAAACAAGAACTTTTTTTTTAACAGAATAGGTTATTCTTTTATTATTATTATTATTATTATTATTAGCACCGCGTCTTACTACCCGTTCGGGTTATACGCACTTACGCTAATGTGCAATGGTAGGGTGATTGTGAGATGAAATGGAGGACCTACAGTTTAACGTGGAATCCGAACCATGGTGGAGGCCTGGCATTCCTCACATTCACAAGTTGTGATTAATACACATCTTGTCAGAGGTGAAGGAAGGGTATGGCAATCAGATAAATCTGTGCCGGGACCGGGGTATTCTTCTATTGAAGTTGTTTCTTTTTATGGTGCCATATGTAGAGTATGGTGTCACACTCTATGTCACTGCACGTTCTTAAACCTCTGATCCTACTGTGTGTAATGCTAGAGGGCAGAAAAGACGGTCCTGGTCTCTGGCTTCCACCTGGATGGGACCAGGGTTCTAATCTACACACTTTTATTTCGCTTCTCGACTGTGGAGGTTCATAGCAGTAACAGTTTACAGAACAGTACTCAATATTTAATCTGTCTAAATGTGGACTCTCAGTTTATTTTTAAGAAAACAACTCGTATTGATTAATAAATGGGTCAAACTGTTTTTAACTAACATCAACATAACACCACCAACCCTGATCACGGGCCAGTGCAAATGCATAGCAAAATAACAGTACATTTCCGGTACATCCAACAACATGGAAGGATAGTAAATCCATAAATCCCAACGAAAGATAGGACTCAAACTCTAAAAGAATTTCAAGGTAGCAGATCAAACAACGAGTACATGAAGGGATTATGGGACCCACAATTCCTTTATGTACTTTAATTACTTATATCCAGTTTTGATTTTAAACGTATTGGCATGTATAGTTTTTGAAATAATTTAAAGACTCATCTTTGTGCCTATTTTTAAATTGCTTGTTATTTTTTTCAGAATAAATTTTCTAGCTAAACTGAAAGATTATTTTAAAGGTATGCCCACAAAAATCAAAATTATTAGTATTGAAAGTATTTATAGCATACATAATGATAAATTTTTTACGTCCATTATTGTTTCCATACTGTGGCCTAGGTGAGTTTTTTATTCAAGCCATATATTCACCACTACTGGCTTGCTAGGCCTGACATAGTTTCATATGCCTTATAATCTAACTTAAGACTAGGACAGTCACAACATACAATTCCCGGCCGTTAATTCATCACTGTGAAAAAATAAATCCACATTTCACCAGTGATAAGTTTTTTGGCCATGCCAGGAATGGAACCTGGGACCCTTGCTTCAGTAGACAAACACGCTACAGACTGAGCTAAGGTGTCAGATACATAATGATAACCATTGTACTTTAAATAAAAAATCTTATGTTATGGTAACTTATTTGCTATGGTACCTACATTTCATTTGTAACCACGTTGTTAAAATATGTACACACTTAAACAACCTGTCCATGCGAATTAGTTTCTTTTTATTGAATCTGAGTAGTTCAAATATCGAAACTAAGATCCATGTACTATTTTGACTGTTCTATCAGAGTCGACGCGGAAGCGTGCTGTCAACTTAGTATCACACGCATATTCCTCCATCTGCGCAGATGACCTGGCAGCATTTGTGGGTATGCCAGCAGATCGAGCTGCCAGCGCTGTGGTAGAGCAGGGATGGAACTTTGACTCAGTCACTCGTACCATGACTCCGAGTCAGCCTGTGTCCCAACCTACACACATCACTTCTAACGAGGATCAGCTTTACAAACTAACAGACTTTGTGTCTTTCTTAGAAAACTGAATGTTAATGGTGTTTTTTTGTCTTGTTTTTCCCCCCATAATGTCTTATTAAACTCGTATCGTCTTTTGAGGAGGCAAGAAGAAAATATATGATACCTGACATTTTGTTCTTTCAGTTATCAAAGTTTGAAATTTTTTTTAACATTGCAAACCAATATATTCTGTGATAAAACAACATATTTCTTTTAAAAAAAACGCATGTACATTATTTAGTTCTAAGAGCCAATTTCTGCCATATTTTTTGTGAAGAGGGAGGCATGCAGGGCTACCAATGAATACATAAATTCACTCAATTTTGACTACAATGTTGGCTATTATGTTATTCAAAAGCCCATAAAATGTTTCCCAGCACATCTTACCACCCATTAAGTAGGGGTCTGTAAGCTTGGGTTTTTTCATTCGAGTCAAACTACTTGAGTCGAGTATTTCTAAAAGCTCCCGAGTTCGAGTATAGTAACAATTTTAAAATGTTAAAGAGTATATAGTTTTTCATTTTAAATGTAAATATCATATCTTTAAAATTCGAAATTTAAAGAATATAAGTATATTAAAACACACATTCTTAAAATATGAATGACACTATTTTTATAAATAGTAAATACTTTTGAAAAAAAAGTTAAAGAATGGAAATATCGGTTTTTAAACTAGAAATAACACTTATAAAACACAATTTAAAAATAAGAACAACACTCAAATAAAAATATAATAAAAAAATATTAAAGTGGTTTTAACACTCATGTCTTTCAGTACATTAAAATTACACTAACAATTATAATTAATGAAATGAATAGTGGCATGATGGCTTGGAAATGTATAATAAGACAGTGTAGAAACACTGTACAACAATGTAAAGTAAGTGAAGTGAAGGAAGCCAACCTGAAAGGATAGTTAGGTTAGGCCTAGAGAGGAACAAACAAACTTCTCTCGTCATGTCTTCTTAAACTTTTATACTTTACACTTCTTCAAAACTTCCACAGTTGCACATTAGTTTGAATTTTCGGGAATATTACTTTTTCATTAATGTCTCTTCATATGAAAATTAAATATTTCCGAAAATTAAAAACTAATGTGCAACTGTGGAAGTTTGAAGGAGTGGGAAGTGAAAAAATGTGGAAAGAAAATAGAGAAGTGTGTTTGTTTAGAGCTAGGCCTGACCTACCCTAACTATCCTCTCAGGTTGGCTTGTTTCACTATCACTTTACATTAATATAGAGGGTTTCTACACTGTCTTGTTAAAAAAAAGTTGATAAAACTGACATTTTAATAGGCTAATATTTCACCAAAATATGCTTTAGTAACTCAATTTACCCTATAAGAAAACGTAAGAATTATAAACAGTTAAATATGTGAAGTGTTTCATATTTCATTTATTATTCCTGAGTGTAATTGTGTATGATCACGTATTCTGTTCCAATTCCATTCCTTTGCGCAATTGCACATGCATGTTGTATGGGCTCTTGCTAGAAATTATTTTGTTCAATTTTTAATGCTTATAAATTTTATGTTCATACTTTAAAATTAAAAATAATATGATCAAAACAATATTTATAGCAAACAATATGAAATAGTAAATGCTTTTTTAACTTACATGTGGTAAGTTTGGTAAAAAAAATTTGCATTAATTAAGATCAACATTAACAAGTTAACCAACATAATTCTATAACTTAATAGTAACTAAAGTAGTGCTAGTTTTATATTTAAATGTATTAATTAATATGAGTTTTAAATATCTTAAGTTTGAAAACATTCATAATAATAATATATTCTTGTTAGTACATTTTTAATCTAACGTAAATTATTATTTTAGAAAAGGCCCAGGTAAAAATGTTAAATATAATTTTTCAATTATTTAGTAATCTATTTGGCTAATTTTATTTTCATTGCTCTGTCATGGCAATACATGTACTAGTCGAAAGTGGTATTACGTTATTAATGTGAAAATTGATATTAATTTTAACCATTTGTCAAGTAACCAAATGATTTATAAGTGGAAATCCCAATATTACCTAAATTAAATAGCATATTATGCTGCTTAGTATTGAGTTTTAAAATTGATTATTAAGTGCATCAAGTGGAAACTCGAAAATGACGAGCCTACAAAACTTTCGATCTTGATCTCAAGCTTAAGCGATGAGCTCTGCTCAAAGATCGAAATCCGAGTACTCGCAGATCCCTACCATTAAGGCTATCCGCATATTTACACTAATGGTGGTAGATCAGGAAAATAAACCTTTAGAGGAGATGTACCCTCATTTGTGTGGAGGGAAAATGGATAGCCATTCAGTGAAAAAATACCCTCATTACACTCAGCCGAGATTTAAATCCCTACCTCCCCATTAAACTAGCCCAGACAAGGTTAAAAGTGACTAGAGTGCTTACATATTCTCCAACCATGATCACCTTCTAAATACTCACCGTGTGATTGGAATTTTATAGAGACTTTGTGAAAGTGTACTCTGGTTTCTTTAAATTGAATGACTATGGATATTAACATTATATTAACTTTTCTTGTTATATGCATGCCATCAAATTGAGGAAAAGAAAATATGTTATTATAAGCTTCAATTTATTTTGTAATATATCATATTTAAAAAAAAAAGTAGTTATTATAACTGGAATCCTTGATTCCTTGAATCCTACGGCATTCAAGAGATTTTAGATTAGTAAACAGCTCAAAAAAGTATCTCGATTACAATTCTGAAGTCCTTGACTTGATATGGCAATTTTAAGAAATTGGTGAAAGGAATTATTTATACGCTCGCAATTGGGGGGGATAGCAAAACAAATAAATTGTATAGAACTCTGCAAGGACTTTCTCATGTCCTTGTTTAAAAATGGAGATATTTACTCAAAACTCATAATATATGTGAAACGAAATAATATACACTAGCAAACTCGAACAAAAATTGCGTTTTACTTGCGTAAAACATTTTTGACTCTCAGTTTGAAATTTTATATTTTTATTTTTAAAGAATTAAAAGTCCTCATTTGTATATCTGGACCAATAAATAAGATTTATAGTAAACTACTATTAATTTTGTGGTTAGACAGACACACAGACAGAAGGCATTGCAAAAACCACTTTTTAGGGTTGGGGGGTGGTCTTGAAACATTGACATCCATCAACATCTCAGGTTAGATTTTTTTTTTTCCGGTTTCAATACTTTTCCTTTAGTGTTCGAAAAGTTGGAAAATATATGTATTTGCGTATAGCTTTAAAATTATTGGTTTTATAAAAATATGTTTCAAATATTTTTTACTATAAATAGACCTACATATTTGCAATTAAAAGTAATTTCATACCTCAAATAGTTACGGAGATATGATAAATAATTAGAATTTACTCATCAGTATGGAACCCTTAAAGTCATTTTGATGAAAAATTGAATGTAACTATTTTGTTTGAAATATTGATCAAAACTTAGAAATGAAGTTTAATTAAAATCGTTAGAGCCGATTTTTACAAAATTGATTTTTTCTCTTTTCATCCTTAAGGAAACTACCCTTAATTTTAGGGTTAGCTATCCAATTCCTAAAATACCTCGGGGTAACCCTATGAAAACTCTAGATACCAAGTTTTAGCTTGATTGGTAAAGTAGTTTAGACTCTAGCCCGAGGTACAGACAGACGGCATTGTGAAAACCAGTTTTTTGGATTCGGGGGGTCATGAAACATCAACATTCATCAAAATCTCAAGTTTTATTTTTTTGATGATCACAATACTTTCTCTACCAGTGAGGTAGTGAAAAAAATAAATAAAATGATATTAATATTAACTAATTTACTAAAAAAGTGTTTTCTTTGTTGTTTATGACGTAATAGACATGACCAACAAAACAGCATTTGTCATTGGTACCAAGTCTTAAACAATTATATTTAGGTTTAATTTTATCTAAAACTGCACTACATTCGAGGCTTCTAATTTGGATTTAAGATTCAGATTCGAGACATATAGGATTCGAACCATCTCTATTTATTATATATCTAAATTTTATCCTTTAATTTGTTTTGTATCAATCATTCATCTTGATATTTGACTAAAAAATCAATTTGATATCAACCCGCCTCGGTGGCGTAGTTGGCTAATGCGCCAGTCGTGTTGAGCTCTACCGCCGAGGACGGGGAGATCGAGGTTCGAATCTCGGTCGGGTGAACTGGGGGTGGTTTTTCCTAAATGGTTTTCCACTCTCCCTCCACACAAATGTGGGTTCACTTTCTCTATTCAACCTTCCCAATTCCTAATCCACTAGCGTAATTAGTACTTAAGCGTATAACCCGAACGGGTAGTAAGACGCGGTGCTAAATAATAATAATAATTTGATATTGATTTCTCTTATTTTTAAATGTAAGACCTCACCCAAAAAACCAAGCAGCATTTGATAATGTGATAAAATGCTTAAAAGAGAAAGGGTGTGACAAAGTCCACCATTTAAAAGCGAAGTTAAATCAAATAATATGAAATATTCCTGAAGCCGAACTTGTGCTCTTATTGCATTTGGTCTACCTCTATTTGATATGTCACACTGTTTAAATACGCTGATTATGCTTGACTCGTTATTGTAATGCTAGAATTAGTTTTTTCAAAGTCTCGAAAACTAAACAAAAATCAATTTAACCAGAACTTGATCAAAATCCATGAATCCATCTTTAGAATATTATTACCCAGGGAAGAAGGGGGAGGGAGAGCCCTAAAATCTCAGATGGATGCTGATTAAACTACACATATTAAAAAATTGTAATGCTTTGAAAAGATGCGTTGTAATAGTTTTAATTAGTTATATTATTAAAAATAAAACCCTACAGATCCAAACAAAATGACAAGAACTCACCAAACAAAAATTGAAACTTAACATACTTGGCAATCAAATACAACACAAAACAATTAACTCTTATTAATTATAAATTTATAATTGACACGATTTTAGTAGACAAGCTGTATTATAACTTTCCTCGTGGTATAGTGGTCACTGGCCAGAGCTTCTGTCTGCTGTCCAACAGGTCTTGGTTTTGATTCCTGGCTGATATCGGGGAATTTTTCCCGAAAGGGGAATTCTTCCCATGGTCATCAGGGTTTAGTTAATTAGGCTTAAGTTAGGTTAAGATCTTCATTGGATCCACCCCATCATATTCACTATCAGTCTATCACCATCATCTTATCTCGCCAGGACATGGAAAGAGCTTCCACGGAAAGGATGCACGATTGGTACATTCGGGCGTCCCCTGGCCAATAGTATATTAGTATTGGCTAATCTTTACATAAACTGAACTATATATATTCCTAATTCCAAGGGTAAATAATATCCTGGCTAAGGGGTTAAAGACTTGAGTGCAAAGGCAGTCTAGATTTTTTTTTTAAATAACATACACACATAACTTTAATGTTTGAGGGCTGAAATTGTATCTAAACAATTCAACAACAGTAGTAATACTTAACTTTTGAAAAGGAAATAAACTTCCTAGTTCACTATGTTTAAGAGCATTGAGGGGATGGTCTCCACATAATTTGAAAGTAGTCAAAGTATTATTGGCAAAAAATTAATTATGGTGGGGTCCTAAAGTTTCAAAATGAAATAAATTTTATGTATGTATATATGTAGGCCTAGTTATACATATTGGGCCAGTCTCATAGTCAGATTTAGTACGCCTCAAGTGCGGCACTATACTAAATACAAGACGTCACCTACCTGAAATTGAATGGAATGGGCCAGTTTCATATGCGAAACTGGCCCATTCCATTTTGGTCTAGGTAGGTGTCGTCCTGTATTTAGTATCGACTCGAACTTTAGGCGTATTAAATCTGACTATGAAACTGGCCCATTGGTCTAAAAAACCGAGATTAACAGCCAGAGGGTTTGTCGTGCTGACCACATGACATTTGCAAATATCAGCCGTATCATCGCTAACATGCGGCGGCCGCTTGGTCAGTATAGCTCGATTGCAGACTTAACGACATGAAATCTTTGTATATGGATGCATGTGCTATGTTGATCTAATTAAACTTTATATAGTTAATATATCTATATTAGTATTGTCTTAATATAATCAAACTAAATATGTATAGATTTGCAAAATATTCATCATTACAATTTGGTTTTTGTAAACACCCGTGTTTTTACATCACCAGCTGCCACTTTACATGCTTACAACCTGAACTGAATAGTGAACAGGTAGTAAGACATGGTGATTAATTTATATCATAATAGTAATAGTACATTAGGTAACTGTTATAATTTTAAAATACAATAGGACAGCTTTCTCCAATACTTTGTTTTTACTTCTAAAGTTTTATTAGAATCAAATAACCATACCCTAACTATTTTCTTTTTTAATGAATAGAAATGGGTTTGTTTGGTTTTTCAGAAATATGGATTCCTTGTATTAATCAAGGTAAATTAGGAATTTCACAATACTAAGTGTTTAGTGATAAATAAAATGATAGAATATTAGGAAAATGGTAGAGCACAAATAAAAGTAACAACACTGACACATATTTACACACACTTCAATATTTCGATGCTATTGTAGCATCTTCTTCAGGAAGTAGTAATTAGACTGGACAGGATGTTGTCTTCAGTGATGCCATCTTGATTGGTAAGGATGAAAACTTCTTTGGTGGAGTTGAAATTCCCTGAATGATTCTCTATTACTATTATTCTACTCTATTACTACTATTATTCTCTATTACTACTACTATAATAATAATAACAATACTAAATTAGTATTGTTGACATAAAATTGGTTTCTAATTTTCCACACAACTTTTACTATACATTTTATTTAGTTTTAAAGTTGGTTATTTATTTTTCTAATCTAGAGCATATCTCGTCAATAGCTAATTATATCTTTTTGACATGTTTTGGTAGACACGGCATGATCTTAGATTTTGGTTTGTGTGGTTAAGTATAATTTGGAACCATCATCATCATCATCATGAATTGTTTCCAGCCTGTGGCCGGGTCTGTGTAGTAAAATGCCTCCCTCTGTCCTTCCACCATTCTTCCTCCTTCACTCTCTTCCACTATCCTCCTCACACTTGCTGCTATCTGTTCCTCCCATCTCTTCCTTGGTCTTCCTTGCAGTCTCTTCCCTACATACTTCATATCCATTAATCTTCTTGGAATCCTCTTCGCTTCCATCCTCATTACGTGTCCATACCATTTCATCCTAGCTTCCTCTACTATCTCATGTACTCCAACATCCTCATTACGTGTCCAAACCATCTCATCCTAGCTTCCTCTACTATCTCATGTACCCCAACTCTAGACCTTACATCTTCATTCCTAATCCTACCTCTTTTGGTGATAGCTAGCATGCTCCTAAAAAACTTCATCCCCATGGCCTCTACTTTTCTTGTTTCTTTGGAACCAAGAATTGAAAACTAAAAACTGAAATTCTAGACCCATAGTCTTTAGTTTGAAATCGAGCCATCACTTTATGAACCAACAATATTTTTGTTAGTGTTTTGTTTGTCTACATATATAAAACCCATGCTCTGTCTGTATACCTTTCCAGGTTTATTTTTCCCACTTCTCGTTACACTGGGGAGATGACACTTGGTATGTATGCTATGGTGCAAACCATCTTTATAAGAGAAATCCAAGATGGCAGATCCAATATGGTGAACAAAATTTACAAATCAAGTCTTGAGAGTTAAAATTTGCAATGGCCACTATGGCTCAAACCATCATTATAAGAAAAATCTCAAGCTTGAGAAATCCAAGAGGGCGGATTATGGAAGCATTCTAGAGGTAATTGTCCTGCATCTGCGGGGAAGAAGAGTGGGAAACCATTTAGGAGAAACCACCTTCAGTAGACTTGATTGAGTTTCAAACCTAGATCTCCCCGGAATCAGCAGGCCATTCCACGAGAGTGACACCTTAGACCATTCGTCCACTGAAGCAGATTATTTTATAGATATTTTAGAGAAATAATTATGAATCACTTTCTATTATTATTATTATTATTATTATTAGCACCGCGTCTTACTACCCGTTCGGGTTATACACACTTATGCTAATGTGTATTGGTAGGGTGATTGTGAGACGAAATGGAGGACCTACAGTTTAACGTGGAATCCGAACCACGGTGGAGGCCTGGCATTCCTCACATTCACAAGTTGTGATTAATACACGTCTTGTCAGAGGTGAAGGAAGGGTTTGGCAATCAGATAAATCTGTGCCGGGACTGAGGATTGAACCCCGGACTCTCAGCACTGAAGTCTGACACCTTACCCCTAGACCACCAGGTCACCATCACTTTCTAAAAAATGGTTCAATGTTATCCTGTCATACAGATTTATCCTGGTTACTGGTATCTTACTTTTCATTCAGAATAAAAATTCACCCAAATGATTAAAAATGATTTCATTTAATTTATTTTGTTAATATTTCCCATTCTAATGACCCCACCTCACCACATTTTGTGTTGTTTGTTTCTAAATCTTGACTCTATTTTATACCCTACATAGATAAAATTTGCCATTTGATTAGTTTAAAGGCCCCTCATTCATCTTAGAAGTATCTCGATGATAAATGTTATTAACTGGTTAGTTAAAGATATAATAGTTTATATCTTTGTGTGCATTAAGTAAAGTGGGGCGTTATGCCATCTTAGAGGAATGCAATTTGCTCAGGGCTGGGGGCAATGACATCATAAATTATGAACATCAAACCATTGAACTATCTCAACAGTTGGTGTGTGCTGGTCAAAGGAATGTACTCTTTATTCACAAACATCACTTTATGTTAAAATATGTTGATGTTGAAAACATTAATTATATATAATTATTTTGCTTTGGTGTGTGTTCAGAAAATGAATGTTAAAAAATAGATTTTTTCCAAAGTATATCTGGGGTTCAATCCTCGGTCCTGGCACAGATTAATCTGATTGTCAGACTCTTCCTTCACCTCTGACAAGACGTGTATTAATCACAACTTGTGAATGTGTGGAATGCCACCGTGGTTCAGATCCCACGTTAAACTGTAGGTTCTCCATTTCATCTCACAATCACCCTACCATTACACATTAGCGTAAGTGTGTATAACCGGAATGGGTAGTAAGATGCGGTGTTAATAATAATAATAATAATAATAATAATAATAATCTAAAATATAATAAATATTCTACCGAATTCCCATGAATGCTGCTCACCAAAATGATCAGTGCCTTTTGAAACAAAAATAAAGTGCAAATTTTAACAAAAACAGTGTACATAGCTTTTAACTATTCGAGACTAATAATGATAAATTACATGAATGTGAATAAAAAAGATTTTTTAATGTGTAATATAATAATTTTCTTTTAAATATCACATAAACATGCTATAATGCCAACACTAGCTTTAGTGACAAATTATTTAACTAGAGGGATCAGGATAAAGAGGATAAGTTTTAAATAAAAACCAGCAACATTCTCCTGGTGTGAGGTTTGTAAAGTAGAACCAAACACTATAGTTTGCTATGCAGCCTAATTGACCAATGCTGTCAATTTCATTGTGCTAGCATAGTGTGTGTGTGTGTTTCAAATTCACCATACATAATATGATGATAAGTGTTCAAATTTGACTTAAATCAAACTAAATGGTTAGTTTTTAGTCAGTCCAATATTCACAGGAACCTCTAGATATGTTACTACAGACTGAATATTATTTTTAATTTGGAAACTATGGTTACCACAATGGCGGTAAAAAAATATTAGAATCGTGTTTGCATTATTAGCCCTTTAAGTTAAAATTGTAAAGATAAATACAGTAATCCATAAGGAATTATTTGAAGCTTTTGTTATCTTTTTAGATCTACTGTCATGTAATCAAGTCGTGATCTGTGGCTGTCACTTTTGATATATATTATAAATACCTATAAAATAACACAAATTAATGTAGTAAATTATCATCACAAATGACTGCAAAAAAGTCGTTTTCTAAAAGGCCCTTCAAATGAAAATTGTACTGTGCATGAAGACTTTCTTCATTAATCACTTCTGTAAGTTTTTACTACTATTTCTAGTTAAAGACGGTGATGTCAGAGATTACAATTGAGCTCATGACCCTCTTAATGCTTTTGATGTAGTCTGGGAAATGTTCTCATTAAGACCTTGTTTTGCAATGGTTAAAAATAACTGCAGCTCCATTCTAGTTTTATGTTCATCAGAATAATAAAAGTGCTTTTTACATGTTTTTGTATTCTCATGTATCCCACTCTGGTGACTGTGTGGTCTAAAATGTTTGACTTGCATTACACTATGTTTCCATTGTCTCTAAGGTCAGGGTTCAAATTTCGGCAGGGTGCACTTGGTGGAAGTTCCCCAAGCTCTAAACTAATGTTTCTCTCAAATTCTCGTCAATGTGTACACCTTTTAGAACCATGGCCGAAGCAATGTATCCATTCCAGTGCTTAAGAAACAATAACATTACCTGCTATCTTAGAAAGAACAAAGAGCTGTTCAAAATTTTAATAACTCTTCACTGGTTTAAAAAAAAAGCTTAAACAGAGGGATTGATAGTTTTATAAAAGTCCTTGAAACCACATCAAAATCTGCATTAATTTGCTCATCAGGCTTACTATCATCAAAAAAATATTTTATCACTAATAAAACTCTGTGTTATGTTGCATACATCCTGAAATCCTTTTTCTCACTCAAGCTGTTAATAACCCTCGTGTATTCAACCTCATTGGTCTTGGGGTAAATTGATTGCCTCAAAAGCTTATGTTTGTGGGTTCAAACTCAGCTAAGGTCGATTAATTTTTTTAGCAATAATAATGTGTCGCACAATTTCCTTTGGAGGGGAAGTAAAGCCATTGGTTCCGTGTTGATTGTGGCATGTAAAATAACCTTGGGAGGTATGTGGAAATACCTTTCCCAGCAAAATTTGTAGGCCCTTTCGCTCTCGCTCATAGAAATTCTCGTGTACTGATATAATGAATCGGTTCAGAAAGTGCACTTTAAATACCTCAAATAGATAAAAAATTATCCTTGTATAAAAATAACTAATCAAAATATAGAATTATTTGATATATGCTACTCAAGCTATCATAACATAATAAAATAAGGGTAGTTTCTTTAAAGGAACTTTACTAACACTAGCCTAAAAAGAGGATGGAAAATCACATGGTTGAAAAAAATCACCTTCACTGCACATGGCAGGAAATGAACTCTGTATCATAGTCAATGATGCAACACACAGTGAAATCAAATATAGTTTGTACATACCCAGCAAACAATTCTAATGACGAGGTTACTCTAACTTCAATTAGGCCTACAAAACTAATATCTCATATAATATTATTCAAAAATTTAAAAAATTTAATTTTTACTTTAGTATTTATCTCTAATTATAATTTGTAATATGCAGAGTTTTATACAGCCGGCACCCGTGGCCATCAAGGTTTAAGTCTTAATGCTCTCAATAGAGTGGATTTCCATTGGCAGGGAGGTCACAGTTCGAATCTTCACAGGGTGTACTATGTCTAGTTTTCCACGTGTAATTTATCACCATTGGAAGCTATTCCATGGGACACACATCCTCTTACAATAATAAAAAGACAAAAGTTTGATTTTTTTTTTCCCAGATAATGTTTTTCAACCAAAGCTCTCTCCTAGCGGCAATTTTGTCAACACCTTTGTGAATGCAGAACATTTACAGTAGCCCTATGGCTTCTTTGGTGCTGACTGACAGCTGACGGCTTTGAAAAGCTACCGGACCAAATTATGTATCCCTACGCCGAACCATATGATCTGCAAAAAACATGTGTTTAGCAGCTGTCACTTCTGACAGTCAAAATTTAGGCATATACCTAAATGTTGACTGTCAGAAGTCAGCTGTGAACTGTCAGTTAGCACCAAAGAAGTCATGGGGCTACTGTAGATATCCCATGAATCATTGCTTCAATACTTATATTTACAAAAAGTTTATTTTTTACAGGGACAAAGGCACTATGCTTTTGGTCTGGAACTTTTTATACAACCCTCCCACCCCTCTTTTTTTTTAAGAATATTGAAATCCCTAATATTAAGTAAATATTATGCTCATATTCTTTAAATTTTCCCAGCAAATGTACACTTATTATTAGCTCTAAAAGTATTCATCGAAAGGGTGCTGTTGGCATCCTTCCTCAAAATGGCGCAGAAAAGACTATAAAACATTTGTTGTTGCTGATTCACGATGTATTTACATTTGTGCCCATGTCTCCCTCCAGTGGAGATATTTAATTCTATTTTTTTTAAACGTGAACAATAAATAAACATCATCACACCAAACTTAACAACCATTCCAATAATGTCATTAAATTCCTTCAGAACAGCTACCATTGAATAGTCAGATAATTTTATATTTTACACAAATCAACAACAAATCAAATTTCACTATAAAATTAGTCAACTTAACAAGGCGATGTTTTACAGACATTTAGTAAGTATAAGCAAGTACTTTTTAACATTTTCTCGGATTTTCAAAGTTCAATCGTTTAGGAAGATAGGCAATTGTTATTCAGTCACTGCCAATCATTTGTTGTGTATTCATAACCAAATTAATGATAAAGTTATATCTTCTTGGTTATTATTTTTCATTCCCTTCTCCTTATTTTTTATCATCCCACAAAAAGATTCCTCCATATAACACCTAAAAAATTTACAAACTTTCTGATAGTATAAGTTAAGATCAATCATCTTTATTACAAATAAATCCTGAAGATGGTGTAACATCACCGAACCGTGTCGTCACAATAGAAGACTAAAGATGATATAAAATAAGGAGAAGGGATTATTAATAAAACAAAAACAAGAAGATATAACCTTATCACTTAATTTTCTTCACCAAATAAATATGATCTTTATTAAAAACAAATTAACTATGCCAAATTGTACATTTGAGTGGTGTTGCTACATTACATTATGTAAATAGTTATTAAATATATTTGTTTAATAGCCGTGAAATGTTAATGGTCTATAATAGTCGGCAATGTTTGCTGTTCATGTGTCTGCTGATATTACAAAACATCAACTAAATGGGCTAAATTAGGTGGGATTCTATTTTATTATTTTACGATGCAGCTCATTATGGTGGTTGAGTAATAAGGAATTTTGTTTCAATATCAGTAGATGCAACCATTTTAAGTAAATAATAAAGTATTTGGCGCAAGAAGTTGTGTTGTGGCTAGAGGTTTCATGTTGGTTCAGGTCCAGTTATTTTATATCAACTATAACTTTTAAAGCCGCAAACAGTGATGCAATAAATTCTAAATTTACCTTTCTAATGTACAGGTGGGGCAATAAGCGCTGATTCATTTAATAACACTACAGCTTTACTATTTTAAATACCCACTAAATTCTTCAAATTAAACTTAAAATAATAACAAAAGATTGACAATTTTCTACATATCTTTACTTATCTTTGAATTATTGATATTTAAAAACGAAGTCCTCAAGATGGCCATAATTATATACAATACATAGTTTAATGCACCTCATCAAAACTTGATATAATTTTGCACAATGTCTCTGGTTGAATTGATTCAACTTCCACCCCAATTTTTTTTTATTTAAGTACCTGAATTGTTCTTGTGTTGGTCATGTAAACTAGACTCTCCTTCACCTTAAAAAAGTGACAGTATGGTGTGGTGTTGCATCTTTCGGCATCTTGGAGTCTTACTTCTTCAAAGATGAACACACACACATATATATATATATATATATATATATATATATATATACACAGTGGATTTCCGACGCTCTACTGTATATATATATATATATATATATATATATATATATTATATATATATATACTAGCGGACCCGACAGACGTTGTCCTGCCTGAACGTTGGCTTTTCGTTTGGGTGGCATAATTGATTTAGATAATAAAACAAATACTGTGTGATCATCACAATTACAAATTCACAATGAACTCCAATTAGTGAGTAACACAAATATTACAAATTCAGTGTTTGTCAAGACAACATACAAAATAAAACATCTTTTCATTTTTGGCATTTCGCCCACAACTCCACAAATATCACCTGTATCAAAAAACAAACATAACTATGAATTATTTTCAGAAGTTCAATTATTCATGAACTTTTCAGAAGGTTTTAACGGTCAATTATTGATGAACTTATGATTTTTTAACGGTCAATTATTAATATTATATTCATTATTATAAATATTGGGGGGTGGTGGTAGGAGGTGAAATTTTGAGGTTACATGTTCTGATATGCAAAAAATCTTTAAAAAAAAATTCCCCCCCAAAAAATCCCTAAAAAATAAAAAAAATCCTTAAACCCGATTGCAGCGCCACCTACCGGGTACAATTGTGAATCTAAACCATCCACGGACCCACTCAAACATACACAAAAAATTTAATCAAAATCGGTCCAGCCGTTTAGGAGCAGTTCAGTGACATACACACGTACAGAATAATTATATATATTAAGATATTCATAGTTCTAGTGGGCTGGATTGAACATGATACAAACAATCCCCACATTATATATATAATCAAAATGAGAACTAGAATGAAATATTTTATATATATAATATTTAATTCTAGATCTCATTTTGATTTATTATATATATATATATATATATATATATATATATATATATATATATATGTGTGTATATATATAGTTTCATCTTTATATATATATATATATATATATATATATAATATCGCATTATAGATCTCATTTCAATTATATATATATAATGTGTGGCTTATTTGTATTGAGTTTAATCCAGCCCACCTAAAACTTCGAATATTCTAACATGGCCCTCTTCTTAGTAAGTTTGGGGACCACTGGCTTAATCTATGAGATAGGTAGGGATTAGGACAGTTGTCATAAATTCACTTGTATTACTATGAGTTTGTGTGGGGGGGATACGCTAATTGTACAGGGTAGGGCAGAAACTGTTGACACAGTTAATAAGATTTTTTATCGTTTTTATTTTATCTACTCTTGAATTATTCAGTTTTTAAAAATAATGTCCTTAAGATGGCCACCATTATATGCAATACATTGTTGTATACGCTCCTTGAAACTTGATATGACTTTAAGCAGTATTGTCTATCCACAATTGTACACGCAGTCGTTTGTCGAAAGGAGATAAACATTGTCCATCTCTTCGTTTATGTAAATTCATTGGCTTGCGTCCAGCCAATCATAAAAAAAATATATAGATGCACTACTGTAATCAATAAAAGCAAATAGATATTTCTCAAAGATAACATTTGGTGAAAATGCATAAGTAGTGGCTAAAATGAGAATTCTGGACCACTTTCCCCCCATAAGATTAACATTAATCCTCCACACTCCATGTGGAGGAAGTGGCTAAATGAGCGTTCTGGACCACTTTCCCCCCATAAGATTAACATTAATCCTCCACACTCCATGTGGAGGAAGTGGCTAAATGAGCGTTCTGGACCACTTTCCCCCCATAAGATTAACATTAATCCTCCACACTCCATGTGGAGGAAGTGGCTAAATGAGCGTTCTGGGCCACTTTCCTCCCTATAAGATTAACATTAATCCTCCATACGCCATGTGGATGATCAATGTTTGCCTTAAGCCCCATCTACAGACACCGTATCAGCAAGTCCGTTGTCTGTAAGAAACCGATGCTGTAAGGTAGAGGGTGCGTGGGGCAATCGCCCCGGGAGCCGTGAACAAGGGGGCGCCGACAGGCGCCTCTCGTACCCATTTGTGTTAGTAAATCGGTTTAAAAATGTAAAGATTGAATATATTATAAGATCATTAGATCAGATTCCAACGGATAGTGTTGCCAAATTGTTAAAATACGTCTTGTAAAACATTGAAAATAGAATTGTATAATGTGTTGTGTTATAAAACATCAGTGTAATTAAATCGTTAAAGTGAAAAGAGCAACCGTTGTAAACCGGTGGAACCGCTACGACATGAATTCGTTCAGCTTACAGCCCGTGAGTTACAGGGCCTCGTGATGAGCCTTTTCCTTCTCTCCACTATCTTCTAATAAATTGGCAAACACAGTGAATAGATAGACATTTAGACAACAAATCAATACATATTTTGATGGTATTAATTATGATTTATCAAAGTGAATAGTGAATGACTACATAGTAATATTATGAACATTTCACAACTACAACAACAATTATTTATGATGTGTTACTTTCGATTTTTCGAAATGTGTGAATAAAATACTGAATTTATACTAAAATATATTTATTTAACCCTGTTATTCAATAATAAAAAATTGAGATGTAATCCTGGGTTGGGCCTATCATCCATGGTATCAGCTGACAGGTATGTGTTATGAATTAATTAAGACTATTTGAGCTAAAACATAATTAAAAAGTGCGAAGCATAGCCTTTAGATGATCTAAAAAGTGTTTTTTGTTTGGTGACATTCTGCACAATAAAGGTTGCGCCGCTTGTTATTTTCTCCATAACAATAACCCTTAGTATTTTGGTGTGAGTGGTGGGTAGGGGGGAAGGCGTTTCTTTCAAGGCTTCAGGGCGCTGACTTCACACGCGGCGGGTCTGGACGCCACAGTATCAGATTGCCCCGTCTACAGAGTCTTGATCTGTATGCTTATCCTGGTCCGTACTCCTTAGAAGTTGGTCAACTTTAACTTAAGGACTAGCTTATACGGACTACCAATCACAGATAAGTAAATATGTGTGAGTATCAAAATAAAAGCACAAATGACAGCGAAAGGATCCGTTGCTAATTATAAGTTTGATAGTTCAAATCATGTTATAAAATATGTATTGTGATTATATTTAAACCACATTTCAAGTAAATCTTGGACGTTTTCTCGAAAAGTTGTTTTAGATTCTTTCATTTATCAGCTAACAGCCTGGCGGTTGCTTCTTGCCGTATACGATTTTCTTTCGAAAAGTTTTATTGGACGAAGTCTCCGTCTATCTCATTGATTGGTAGTTGGTACGGTCACGTGATTAAAAATTCAAATGGCTTACATGCGAATATAATTAGTTTTCTAAGGATCATGGACTTTAGGATACGAAGTGTGTGGAGGATCACTGTTAGTCTTATGGGAAATGTGGTCCAGAACTTTAATTTTAACCACTATTAGAGTTATTTCAAATGTTGGGAAGGGTCTTCGTTTGGTATAAAGTAGGAGTGATTTTATAAGTGATTCTGGATTTATTACAAGTCTGATAAGAACCTCATATTGTTTGTTGAATGTCGGAAATGATAATAGTGATTCTGAACTCGATACAAGACTGGTAAAACTTCCAATTGTATGTTTAACTTATTTAATAGGAAAATAATGATTCGGAACAAGTTCGATTTAAAAAACTGACATTGTTGGTTGATCTTCTTTTAAAATGATAATAGTGATTCTGAACTAAACAAGTTTGGTAATAAAAAATGTGTGTTGAATTCTTAAATATTCAAAAACTATTTATAAAATATATATATATATACATTATTGGGTGGGGTGCAATTGGCATTCTTCCACAAAATGGCGTGGCCATGGCTATATAATATTTTCTTCTTGTTGAGTCACATTATATTATGTTTGTGCGCGTTTCCTCTCCGGTCGAGATATTTAATGGGTTTTTTTTAAAACAAAACGTCACAACAATAAATAAACGTCATCACACTTAACAGCCATTTTGATGATGTCATTAAACTCCTTCAGAACAGCTAACATAGAATATCGTCATTATTTCAATAGTATTTTTTTAAGACGTGAGGTCATTTATTTCCCCTACTTTTGGGTCGCAAGAATGAAGAAAATGTATCCAGTGTTCTGGGAAACCAAGTGGTAGATGACGTAGCATTTTAAGACGCGTATCGCATTGTGACGTGTATTTACCAAGTCCAAGTCTCTCATACCGTCACGGTTTTGTTTTTTTGGGCAGAAATATTTTTAAAAACAAATCGTTGGTTAGTTTTGTTTGTTTTTCTCTGGCAGTCAACTTGTACTCCTCCACATTTTGGCAAACTTTGACAAAAATATTATGTCATCAAGATTGAACCTCTGTTCCTAAGTGAGATTGTTAATAACTTCAAGAATGTAACTTTACAAATTGACTTTTAAGGTTTTGCAAGTTTGTATAATAATTCAAAGACATTCACATTATATTTAAGAGTAGGTTATGTTGGAACAAATAAAGAATTACATTTATTGTCATTTAGAGGTTTTTTTAAAACTTTGATATGGATACAGCCATGCCAGATGTCTGGTTTTATCTAAATGTAATTTAATTATTATTTTAAATTGGTTCAAAATGAATTTAGTAACCAAATCATTGCAATAAAATGTAGATTATTATTTTCACCTCTGCTAAAGAAAAGTTTCTTCTTTTTTTTTTTAGCACCACGTCTTAATACCTGTTCAGGTTATACGCGTCAATGATAATCATTCTAATGGTGTAGGGATGACTAAGGAAGCATTTTAAAGATAATCAACCCACATTTGTATGGAAGGAGAGTGAGAAACAATTTAGGAATACACACCCTCATTAGACCCACCGAGATTCGAACCCCGATACCTCCCAGTCATCAAGAGGCCAGTCTAAATCGCCTTAGACAATGCGGTCACCGAAGCAAGAAATAAATAGTTAATTCGTACGGAAATTTAGGTAGCTCTCTTATGAATGTTAGGTCATTGGTCTGCGGGGGCGAGGACTTTCAACCCTCAACTCTCTTCCTCCCCTTGGGAACACTTTCTGAACAGTGGCGAATTAAAAAAATTGCGCCCCTATTAGGCACAAATATAATATGCGTCCCCCATCCTCAATTTTTCGTCAAGGGCTTTAGGAAATTTCAGAGGAATGAGGTGTTGGGGGGTGGGCAGTTAGTACTCGAGAAAAGATTTCTACGAAAGATAATCAGACATGTACTGTACAATGTACATGCCCTACAGTAGCTTGAGTTAACATTATGAAGAAGGGGAGACTGAAGTCAGTTACAAAGCGATTGAAAAGTACAGTTATTAAAAAAATGTCGTTCTGACTTTAACTTGAACTATTTCGATAATGTTAGTCAATAATTTTTAGACGTTATCATTAAAATAAAAATTTTATAATAAAAATAATGCTATCCCAAATGTGCCGCCCCCTAAAGCCGTCGTGCCAAGTGGGCCTATAGTGTAAATCCGCTTCTGGTTCTGAATCACACCAAAGTGAAGAATACTTTGATAAATAAGAATATAAAAGTATGGCGCTTCTTATTGCCAAGTGTCAACATATTAATTTTCGCGGTTGCTGCAGTGGCGTCACTAGAGGGGTGCGGACCATACCGGTTAGTATTATCAGACACCAAAGTAACTGTCTATACAAATTTTGTATAGTATATCGGCAGAAAATTATTATTAAAAAATATCCCAGTAGTTAGCTATAACCGCACCATTTTTTTTTCCGTAAGCATAGCTTACATGTACTGTATTAATATACAAAGACAACTCTAAGCTGATTTACTTTTTGAACCTTCTAGTGCGAAGGTCCCTCCCTACACACGGTCATGTCCCGCTTGATGCCGGGCTTGTCAGTTGGACTGTTCATTCCAAAACTGATCGTGAGTGGAGCATTCATGCCAGGAATGCCGGGCTTGTCAGTTGGACTGTTCATTCCAAAACTGATCGTGAGTGGAGCATTCATGCCAGGAATGCCGGGCTTGTCAGTTGGACTGTTCATTCCAAAACTGATTGTGAGTGGGGCATTCATGCCTAGAATGAAGCCTCAGACGTGTTTGGTACTTTCTGTCATGCCTGGAATGATGACAGGGCAGACAAGCCAAAACTGATCGTGTGTTAGTAACTTCAATCTCGGCATTACTGACGCATGCGCAGTGAACCTACTGATCCCACACTTTTAGCATTCATCTCTTCGTTTTTTTGTGTGCTGGAGGTTGCTATTTGTTTTATCATGACTCCCAATACTAAATTAAACTCTCTTGAATTCATGACGGACTTTATCAATTTGTACAGATCGTTTCCGGTTTTGTGGAAAGTGAAAAGTAAAGAGTATAGTAATAAGTTTAAAAAAAGAAGAGGTTTATCAGAAAATGGCTGATTTAGTGAAAACGGTATACGAGGGTGGAAACGTTGATTTTGTTAAATCACTGGACTATGAACAAATTCTTGCCAATACAAAATGTACTGTTCACGTAGCAGGGAATGACAGTCCCAGCATGATCCGTGTGTGGTGAAACTTGGCAAGCCTGGAATGACAGTTCTGGCATGACAAGCCTAGCATAACCATGTGTGGGGACCTTTAAAGTGGGATGGAAGGGGACACGAAAAAAGGCCAATTTTTTTACAGTATTTATGGTGAAACTTTTTTTTCGGCCAAAATAAATAAAATATTGTTCCAGTACAAACATAGAGTTTAATTTTCTTCAAATGTTGATATCAACTGTTGTTGAATATCCGTCATGAGCATAGCGGCATTAGATGACAAACTTTTTAAATAGAGGAAAAAAGTTGTCACTAAGTTCCAGGACACCCTTGACAGATATTTAAGAAATTTTGAGGTCACCATGTGAAGAAAATTAAACTCTATGTTTGTACTGGAGCAATATTTTATTTATTTTGGCTAACAAATAATGTTTTTCCATAAAAACTGCAAAAACACTATATATATATTGGTGTTTATATATATCTATATATATAAAACACTAAAGTGATATATATATATCACTTTAATTTAGTCTTTTTTCTCAGTATCTTTTCATTCTTGGGGCGTCTGTGTATACTATAGTTCCATTTTCATAGAACGAGTCTTATCTGACAGTTATAAAAGTTACTAGATCTACTCTTTCGTATTCATACGTCAAGTCATATGATCTACCGCTGTCACTTTTAATATATTTTATCAATACCTATAGAATAACACTAATGATGTTATCAATGTTAGCCCCAAAAAATATGTTTGAATTTTCAAAAAGACTTTTTCTATGACAATTTTACTGTAGCTTATAATATGATTAAATCAATGCACCAGGCGGTAGAGAGTGAAGCTACCGAACTAAACGGTCACGTGATTTCCCCTACTACTACGTTACAACTTCCGTTACATCTTTGACCTTTGATTTGATTTCATTCACAAGTTGAGCCAACACATAACAGTTCGGGCGAACACCTTCGCTCTGTCAACAATGCGACGTTAATCTGATTTACAATCCCATTCACACCACCGCTGCGCTGCAGTCACGTCAAACTAGAACACACACACATATATATATATATATATATATATATATATATATATATATATATATATATATATATATATATATATAAGAGAAGTACATACAATTAACGCCTAAGTTAATTCGGACATCGTTAGTTCATATGTACATTTATTTGAACCTAAACATTAATAATTAATTTTACTAAGGTACGAACAACGTACAATTCAGTTTTAATGGGAAGAATCTTTATGGGCGCCCATAAATAGGTGATAAGGGGGGCTTCATCCCCCTCTATCTCGTTGTCATATTTAGTGTTTTGTTAATTTTTATGGAAAAATCAAAATTATATATTTGGAATTTGGTTGCAATTTGCTATTAACAACTTTGAATCATCAATATCCGACTTAACACAGATAAAAATTAAAAATATAGATCTCCTCCGATTCCCTTTCAACAGTTTTCTTTTAATTTTGTTCTGTTCAATAAAATTGTGAAAAATTTAAAATTTCTTTTCAATCAGTTCAGCTACAACTCTATTTATTTTTTGTAATTTTTTTGTGTGTGTGTGCTAAAATTGGTTCATGAAACTTATAGATCAAAATTATGTTCAGATGCTCTAAAATACCCTCTCCACAAAGTTAAATTCCTGAAATCTTCTTTTGAGGAGGGGGTAGGAGTGGGTGGCACATAAGGGACTCCAATCAGTCCCCCTCCCCCTCCAGTTGGAAAACAAATATGGGCGCCCTTGAGAATCTCATTTGACAGCTAGAAAAGTTAATTAAATCTACTTACAGTCTTTCACGTATTCATATGTCATGTAATTAAGCCCGCATCTTTCACGTTTGATTGATATTATCAATACCTAAACAATAACATTGAAAATGACAGGTGAGAACTCACCTTATGTAACAGGACGAGCCCGTCAACATATATATGTATCTCTATATATATATACTTATATACATATACGTAAGAGTTATATGTTAAAATACTTCCAATCTTATAATCAAAGTAGGCCTTTACAAATAAGAATCACCACCATTAGCACGGATAGAGGATGGGAAAACCACAACAATAAATCACTTGTCAAAAACCACCCTCAGTTCACTGAGCCAAGATTCGAACCTTTGCCTCCTCGTCAACAACTATCGAAAGCTATCTGCTAATCACGCGCTCGCTCACCAGTTTGGCCACGCAATCGCTCAGTAGCTCGCACGCTTGTCAGTCTGGCCGAACCCTAAACGTCTGCATACACCTAATATTACCTCTTCTTACAACCGGTTCAGGTTATACGCATATATGATAATTACTATAATGGGGTATATATATATATATATATATATATATATATATATATATATATATATATGGTTTATGATCTTACCAATTAAATTAGGCCGTTAGTAGCAAGTGTGCTAAACCTATCGATAGTAATAAAAATGTCAAAGTGAAAAGTTTTCCCAGCACTCATTGAACCAACATACAATAATATTGCCTAGCGCCTGTAAACTAGACTGTACCGGCTCCAGTTCTATCTTTCAAGCGCGCGCGCGCTCGCTCGCCCAGTCTGGCCGTACCCAAAGCCTCTCTGTTGGGAACAGAACGTTGCCCAGGGTACACCTTGGAGGTTGTATACACGTCGTATCCACAATGATGATAGTGATTATGAAGATGTGAAACAAGAGGAATGCTTAAACCTAAATTCTTCTTAATTAGGCCTAACCAGACCACGGTGACCATAGGAACAGTTCTCCTTTTCGGGGAATATACCTATGATACCACAGGAAATCGATCCCAAGACCTCTATATCAGTAGCCGGTGCCACTGACCACTAGGCCAAGAGGCTGTTCTTGACCACGGACACTAGCCTCACGCTTATTTCGGCTCCCGCGACTTGACCTAGCGCTGAAGCGTATCAGTGAGACTAATCTTGGAACAATCAGGAGACAGCTTTATGTCGTGCGCATTTCGGACCGCGCGGATGTGACGGACAGTCCGTAAATAACGTCCCAAGGCGCGATCGTCGCATCCGGAACAAGTTTGTCACGCGCGTGCGCATTGATTGGCCCGCGTCAATGTGACCAACAGCGACAAACAGATGACGATCTTTGTTGGCGCGTGCTTCAAATGTTCGTATCGAGAATTGACGTGTGTTTCGTAAGCAGAGTTACTTTAGGGATGTTCGATTCATGGGCTTTGAATCGATTCTCTGGATCGATATAGATCAAGAGGCGTAATATCGATTCAGGTAAAAGATCGAGTGCATTAAATCGATCTTCCAAAGATCGATCTAACGATTTATGTTAATATGGTTTACGTAATCTAACCAACTAACCAAAGTGGAACAACATTTTAGAACCTAGAAATTTACACATAGGGGAGGGGTGGGGAGGCATCAAAACTGAATCGAGGGGAGGGGTGGGGGAGGCGTCAAAACGTATTGATGGGAGGGGGGAAGCAAAAAGGTATCAAGGGAAGGAAGAGGTGGGGTCAAAATGTATCGAGAAAAGGGAGGGGGCTGCAGCAAAAATGTTTGACTTGTTAAATGCCTCTGGAAGATATTTAAATTATTTCTGTGGTAACCACAAAGGGCAGTGATTTAAGTAATGTGTGTGGCCTTACATACAATATACATTTTTTCTGTTGTTCTTTCTCCAATTTTTAAATTTAGGGACACTTGTGTATAATGGTAGGCTTACTATAATATTTTATTCACAATGAGGAGCACTTTAAATGTTTTACACGAAGAGAAGAATCAGTGGTGGTGGAAGGAGGCAGTTAGTAAAATTATGTATTTTTTTAAAGGTTTTTGCCCTCCAACTCAAAAGGGAGATTGGAGATCCAGGAGCTCCCAGAAGATTCCTAAGAAAATCAAGCTCCATATTGGAGACAAACCAGAACCTGAACCACTAGACCCTCAGTCACAGCGAATTAATCTTTCAAAGTCTGTGAATTCAGTACACCTTATTTGCTTAAATTAATTGTTCAAGAATCAGTGATTGTTCTAAAACTAAACACAGTTGTTGGCATCTGTCTTGAGGAACCCTCACACCTTTTTATGTGGGAAGGGGGGAGGTGACTCAACACTTGGGAATCACTAGCTTAGTGGAAGTGTGGATTGTAGATGTAATCATTCTATAACTACTAAAACTCCGTCGGGAAAATGAGGTTTTTACGAAATATTTCCAAATTATTTACTTGTTGGCCAACACGTCAGCATAAATATACTACAAAATAAAACTTGATGTGATCATTTACAGAACCTAGACGTAAAAAGAGCAGATCAGTGGATTATTCTCTTCACTTTAATAACTAAAGACAAATAGTAACTAATTAATAGCCCAAGATTGCAAGACTTGGTTTCGAAATTTTCCTAATACTAATAGTCAACAAAAACATTTCCTAAAGCTAACAAAATAAATTTCTCTTAATCGTTTCGAAGTTTTGATTTCTTTCGATCTTTCTATTCGATCTTTTTGAAATTGCTAAATGGTTTTCCGCTCTCCCTCCACGCATATGCGGGCACACTTACTCCAAATTCAACCTTTCTAGTCCCTAACACATTTGTCATTAGTAAATAAGCATAGAACCCGAACGGGTAGTAATACGCAGTACGTTAAAACAACAACTGGGGCGCCAATTTAAGTCTCTGCTATGTCCCATGAAACCCTTCATTCTTTTGGTTTAAGTCTCGCACGCGTATTATTATAGCGACCCAAAATATGTATCTACAAGCTCGCCAAAACTTATTTAATTAGTATTACAAACGAGTTTGGTGATTATAAACAATAGCGACAACCAACAAGGAGGAATTAATGAGACAAAAGAGTCGCGATGACAGATGTCGCTTCCTGGCTGTTCCGGACATAGATTGTGCGGCTATTATGTCAAAGAACGTGACAATTGACAATTATCGGCGCGGATGATTGAACGGTGATGTCATTCACTCCCAGTTTGATTAGGAGCGCCGTGTTTATTTACGTCTCAAGACCACAACGGTGACACCGAGCGGTCTCGCATCGCCGTTGACGGGAAGGTGAGGGTTTCGAATCCCGGACGGGTACAATTGGGTTGGTTTTCACATGTTATTTTCGTCTTTTTTTTAATATTCTCTTTCCATGCCTTTTGTTGAACGTTATATATATGCTACGAGCAAAGTCCAAACCAGGATAAAGTCAATATTATCCAGATAATGTTGACGTTATCCAAAATAAGTAGATAATGTTGAGTGAGAGGTGATTGAATAATGTTTTTCTAAGTTTATCCAGATAATAATGACATTATCCACCCGCACTTGGATAGTGGCAATTTCTATGGTTGAGGCTAGGTTAGTTAGGTTAGGCTAGGTTAACTCAGGTTAGGTTAGGTGAGTTTAGGCTATATCGGATTAGTTTAAGTTAGGCTAGGTTAGATTAGGTTAAGCTAGGTTAGGTTAGGTTAGGTTAGTGGAAAATAAAGTATAAAATGAGGCATTTCGAATGTTAGTGCACTGCTACGATTCAATTTATTGTCCAGTTTCGAAATATCGTTTCAAAATAAAATCACGTTATACTGCAAGTCCTGCTGGCTAGTGTCGATACTATCCGAATAGTGTCGTAAATGAGATAAATTACTTTCTATTTCTAACTTTATCCACTGCACCTGGCTAATGGCGACATCTCCCGGCTAATCTCGACATTATCCAGATTTCGCATAATGCCCGTGACATATATATGATATACATAATGTAGATGTAGCCTGTCGTATCGTGGAGTGTTGCCAGGGTATGAGATCTTATTTTTTTTCGTCACAGCACTTCACTAACCGTTCGGGTTATACGTCTATATACCACTTACTCTTATGTGTTAGTGATTAGGAAGGTTGAATTGAGAGAAAGTGTACGCACATTTACGTGGAGAGAAAGTAGGGAACCATTTAGGGGGAAAAAATCCTCAGTACACCCCACCGGGATCGAATACTGATCTCCCCGTTATCGGAAGTCTAGTCTAGTGCGAGAGCGACACCTTAGACCATGTGGACACTGAAGCACGTGATGATAAAGATTTAATTTAGATGAAGTCTAACCGAATTTGCGTGGAGGGAGATTGAAGAACCGTTTAGTTTAAAAAAGAATCCTCATTACACGTGACTGGGTAGGATCCGAGCTATAATCTCTCAGTTTTCGGCAGTCTAGTTAGTTACGGGACTTACCGCACGAGACCAGTGGCTCTCAATTACGTCTCACAAAGGGCCACAATGTTTTGTTTCCCATGGACCAGGACAGAGGGTGTGAAAACTTGATTTGCAACGACCTTCGCCTTCCCTTCTCCCGTGTAGGTGTAGGTGTAGAACAGTAAATACAGGAGTGTGTTCGCAAACTCAAAGTTTAGCTTGGAGAGCAAATCTGTTCAAGCGTGCGTGAACAACAGGTTGCATTGGAGTTAGGCGCGTGGTACTACACACCTCGACATCTTGGATTACGGCAGCAGAACATACCACAATTAATAGTCAACAACACACCAGTTCATCTAGAAATGCAAATACGTTCTGAGGGTCATCATTAACGGTCCTATATCACAGAAAGAGCTAGGTTCGAATCTTGGTCGGGTGATTTTTCACGCAAATGTGGGTACACTTACTTAAAATATAACTTTCTTCATCCCTAAAACCATTAGCGAAATTGGTACAAAGCGTATAGCCCGAACGGGTAGTATGATGCAGTGCTATAAAAAATAAAGTAAAATGCGGTAAAGACACGGTCATTAGGCTACACCCTGGACCTCCAAGGACACAATAAGCAGTGATGGTTCGTTGTTTGTTTCCAGGACAAGCAATACTTGACGAGACTGTACTTGTTCATTGTTACCTCGCATCTAGTGTCAAATTTGCCTTTTAGGGTCAACAAATATACATCTATTCCTACACTATTGTGTGTGTGTTTGGTCAAATTAATGACTAACGGGGGTGGGGAGTTAACTATTACAGTCCTGCCAAGCCTTGGGCTGAAATTACAGCTACTATCTCTATAAAACCTTTACATCTCAATTTTAATTGAATCTCAAAACTCTAGTAAAGAAAATAGTCAGTATCTTGCGTACAGTAGCCCCATGGCTTTTTTGGTGCTGACTGACAGCTCACAGCTGACAGCTGACGGCTTTGAAAGGCTACCAGACCAAATTATGTATCCCTACGCCGAACCATATGATCTGAAAAAAAAAACATGTGTTTAGCAGCTGTCACTTCTGACAGTCAAAATTTAGGTATATACCTAAATGTTGACTGTCAGAAGTCAGCTGTGAACTGTCAGTCAGCACCAAAGAAGCCATGGGGCTACTGTAGTGAACAAACACAATTCAAATCATAATACACCAATTACAATGGTTAAGAGTGTAAGTCAGAAAACACAAAACTTTATTCAAAACATAATACACATTTTATTTTACAAATAAATAAAGTATTATTCTTAAATAACTTGAGGTGAAAACAATGAAGCTTGAAACATAATATTATTTATTTATTTATTAGCATCACGTCTTACTACCCGTTCGGGTTATACGCTCAAGTACTAATTACGCTTAGGGATTAGGAAGTTTGCATTTAGAGGAAGGGAACCCGAATTTGCGTGGAGCGAGAGTGGAAAACCATTTAGGAAAAATCACCCTCAGTTCACCCGACCGAGACTCGATCTTCGATCTCCCCGTCCTCGGCAGTCGAGCTCAACACTACTAGCGCGTTAGCTAATCACGCCACCGAGGCGGTTTGAAACACAATAAATATGTTCAAGTGGAAGTGAATATACTGATAGGTTTCAGTGATTAAATAAACCCCTGTTTTTATACCCTTTTCTTTTTATTTATATATTTGAGGTATTTAACGTACATTTTCTAAACCGACTGATTATATCAGCACACGAGATTTTCTACGAGCGAGAGCGAAAAGACCAACCAATTTTTGCCAGGAAAGGTATTGTCACATACCTTCCAGGGTTCTTTTGCATTCCACGATTGTCATGGGACCGACGGCTTTACTTCCCCTCCGAAGGAAGTTGTGCTACGGATTTTTATCGCTAAAGAGAAATCCGTTGACCACGTTAGGGTTTGAACCCACGATCAGCGGGTCCTGAGACGAGCATTCTACCCCAAGACCACCGAGGTAGACTGTTTTGTAATAGTAATAATAGTCATAAAGTAATAAGTTATTATTATTTTACCTAGTAAAATTACTATTGCATTTCTTGAAATGCAGCTACTTAAGTTATTTTCAATTAATAATTTGGCCGCCTCTTACTACCCGTTTGGGTTATACGCCTAAGTATTAATTACTCAAACATATTAGGGATTAGGAAAGTTGAATTAAGAATAGTTCCCGCATTTGCTAGGGTGGAGAGTGGAAAACCATTTAGGAAAACCCAACCTCAGTTAACTCAACTGGTATAAAAACCCGATCTCCCTATCATGGGGAGTCGAGTCTACTGCCTTCGACCATGCGGCCACTGAGGTGGGTTGAATGCATATCTACTTGTTATTAAATATATTTGAAATCAACATGTCTTAAATTTCTCACAAATAAAAACAAGCCACATCGAAATATGTCTTCTTAAAATTCCACACAGATGTTTTATTCATTGAAAAGTCTGTCGGGAACTGAGGATACGGTCCCTCTACTTCCCCACCTCCCTACCCCCCTCTAGAGTCTTAATGGTCTGGTACTGTGATCCAGTTCACTCTGCGCATGTCTCGTAGAGGCTCGTCACACTGCGGCACATGATGTCATTGTCTAGGCGACGTCACAGACTCTCCCGTGACGTCACCGTTGTGATGAGCGCAGTGTTATCGGAGGGGGTTGTTCAATGACGTCACACTTCCTGCACTGCATTCCGTGTCGGTGTGTAGAATGGCGGGGTTGGCAGCGCTTACAAGGTCACTGTTGATGATGACCTTGACACTGGTTGATTTGAAGATAGTTCTTTTTAATTAATATCTGTCACTCTGAAATTATATTTTGAGCGATGGTTCTTTCATAGGTTGTTCTATTCCCATAGTCATAAATATAACTGGCGTGACAGAGCAGGCAAAATTAATGCGCCGCTATTTCACCAATGGAAGTATCATAATCGAATCCCACCGAGGCAATCCAGTGTAACTTTATTTTATGGAATGGTTTGTACGTGTGTATTTTCTATTTACATATGTCTCTACGCACAGTACAATTTGTATGGAAATAGAAATGACAAATATATATATATGTGTGTATATATTTTTTTTGCTGTCAACGATTATAATATTTTACTATATAATTAGTGTTGTTTTCAAGATAATGATTATAGCTATCAAATGTGACGGCTGCAGATAGTATTACCTGGCGTATGAATACATGAAAGTGTATCTAGCAAATTCTCTAGTTATCAGATTATTATTACTAGATAAAAAAAATATTTTTCCAGATTAAAATATCGATACTGATGCTTACTCTTATCGATACTTTTCTTTCGATACCAGTATGGTATCGATATTTTTCTTCCGATACTTTTAATGAGTACAGTATCGATACTTTTCTTTAGATACCACATCCCTAGTGTTAAGAACAATTCACAGGTACAGTTTGAACTAACTCTGCTTACACTGGCAATACTCCACGACACGACACTGATGTAGATTATAATACGCTATAGTAAAATATCTGATCTGGGACTTGTAAAATGGTATCCCTCATCAGTCCCAGAGAGACTTAATTATCGTTATGATTAAAAAAATTATATATTTAAATAAGCAAAAGGACAGAGAGCTATAAATACTGACACTGTTTCAAAGAAGTATCTGTTTCAACAAAATTGGTTTCCAAGATAATACGTGAACATTTTATTAACAATTGTCACCAGTACAAAACTTTAGTAAAACTTTAATTAATACAAAACTTTAGCTTAGATGGTAGTTTCCACCTACCGAATAGGTTCATTTCTCGATTGAGCCGAAAATATTGAGTTGTTTTCCTCTCACAGAGAGATAAGTTAACTGTATGTGGGCAGGTTGTAGTATATGTCCTAGAACCAGGGGCGGATCCAGGATTTTCGTAAGGGGGAGGGGGAGACCATGATTTCCATGAGGCGGGTGGGGGGGAACTCTGACGGAAATATCCTTCAAAATTTAAGAGTAATTTTAAAATTAATTAGAAAATTTGAAGAAAACAAAAATATTACATATTTCCATTTATTTACGTGTTTGTTAATTCTCGTTGGTTAAATTATGTGCTAAAAATGTAAATAAATTATTATTGACAGAAATATATCGCGCGTCTGGGCTACATTACTTGTAACCCAGTAGTGGAAAGATTAGCCGGTACTAATGTACCGTTGCCCAGAGGACGCCCGAATGTACTAATCGTACATCCTTTCCATGGAGGTTCTTTCCATGTCCCGTTTAACTAACCAAACCCTGCTGACCGTTGGGGTAGCTCCCCTTTCGGGAAAAATACCCAAGGTACCAGCCGGGAATTGAACCCGGGACACTTAGGCTCGTAACCAGGTGTACTGACCAAAACACAACCGGCCGGTTAGTATTGACAGTGATTGACACGTGAATCAACTGGCTAGTGAGAAACTAAGTGAAAATACAACATGACATAGAATTAATTGGTTTGATTTTTTAATTATTATTGTAAATATTAGCTAATAAAAATCTTAAAAGAGGGAGCGACTCCCTTACCCCCCTCTGTATCTTGCCCTGCCTAGAACTTGGCTAGAACACCACCAATTTTCTGCAGCGCCAAAGTCAAAGTAACCCTCAATCATTTGATAAGCTTATGGCTTCTATATAAACCTTTGCTTTTTCACTGCAGAACTAATGGTACTCAGAAATGTACGTTTTTAATATGTCTAAAATGTTTAAAAAGCTGCTATGATTAAAAAAAAATAGTAAGCAAATTGCAAACATTATGTCATCATTTTGCCGAAATCTTTTCATTTCAGAGTTTTACTATCGCTTTTTTTGCAAACTTTTTCTATTTATCACCGCGTCTTAATACCTGTTAAGGTTATACTTATATATTATAATTAATCTAATGGAGTAGGGATAAAGAAGGAAGTAATTTAAAGGTAGTCTAACCGCATTTGCGTGGAAGGAGAGTGGGAAACTCTTTAGGGGAAAAAAACACCTCAGTAGACCCGACTGGGATTCTAAACCAGATTTCATTGTCATCAGCAGGTCAGTCTAATACGAGAGTGACGCCTTAAGACGACTCGGCTACTGAAGTGGGTTTCTTGCAAGTCGATGTTCTTTAAACTGGTCAAACAATGGTATTCTGAGAGATTCACATTCTTATTTGTTCAGTAGACTTTTGTCAAATTTGCGAGCATTCTTTTAAACATAAATGGGGGTTCGCCTTGATTTTACATTGAACACCACCGCTGAGGGAACTTCAAGACTTACGGAGAAAAGATTTATCTTCGCTCTCTCTCAATTAACTGTTGCCAAATCACCTCGCTTTCACTTATGCCTAAAGGTGCTGGGGTTAATGAAGGAGCTTCTGGCAACATCGACGAATCAGCGTTGTTAAATGTGTCCTATATCTAAGGGAAGATTGAACACACTAAAGTGACAGAATGGCAACGCTGTTTCCAAGTAGTAACCATACAGTTCACCCAAAGATGATATCCAATGTAGTAGGTATAAGCCTAATAATATTGCGCGACTGGGCTACATCGATCTGTAGCCCAGTAGGAGAAAGTTTAGCCAGTACTAATGTACCGTTGCCCAAGAGAAGCTCGAATGTGCTAATCGTACATCCTTTCCATGGAGGCTCTTTCCATGTCTCGATGAGATGAGTTGATGATGGTGATAGAGAGTATAAGGGTATGGAACCAGTGGAAACACTTAAACCTAACTTAAGCATAATTAACCAAAACATGGTGATCTTTGGAATAGTTCCCCTTTTGGGAAAAATATTCAAATTACCACCCGGCAATCGAACCCGTGACTGCTAAGCTCGTGGTCAGGTGCACTGACCACTACACCACGGGGGTGGTTAATGAAGTAAGTAGGCCTAAACCTACTAGATGGTTGAGCTAAAGATGACCAATGATGAGCTAAACTTAAAAAAAAAAGAAGGTATATATATACTAGTCAATTCACCGGTTGAAAATCTTTTTACGAAAGCTTAAAAATTATTAGATCTACTGCGGCTCTTTTATATGCCATGAAACGTGTTCTATAAACTACTAATTTTCACAGATAGGGTTAATTTCGACAAATGGAAGATATATTTAGTGAACTTTTGCCAATGTTGGTTACACTGCAACGATTTTTGGTTTATTTTATATTCTCTCAAAGACTCTTCATGGTGCGGGTTAGATACGGCGTCTAATTATCAAAGGAAGAACCTTTATTTGACACTTGACAGCTAGATAGGCTAGTAGGTCAACTTTCACGTATCCATACGTCAAGTCATGTGATCTGCAACTGTTATTTTTGATAGCTATAAATATTTAATTAAAACCGCGTCTTACTACCCGTTCAGGTTATACGCATATGTATTAATTACGCTAATGAGTTAGAGATGAAAAGATTTAATTTAAAGGAAATGCACTGGCATTTGCGTTGAGGAAGAGTGGAAACCATTTAGGAAAAAATCATTCTAAGTACAATCGAATAGGATTCGAACCCCGATCTCCATGTCACCTGCAGCCCTGTCTATAGTGAGAGTGACGCCCTGGACCATGAGGCCACCTAAGCAGGTTTTGACCAGTGTTGCTTACCACACTTTACTGAAAAGAAAACGGATACGTTTAATTTCAAAATAACCCCACACTGCCATGTTCTATTGGAGAATATGTTTTAAGGAGGTAATAAAAAATAGTAGTGAAATTAGAGCTCATAAAATAGATTGAACGACTCTGAACTGTCGTATTTAATAAAGTGTATCATTGTTGTATTTACAGTGGCACTGCAGTAGTGCAAGGAGCTAATTTCATGAAGGCTTCACAGGATGTTGCCTTCACCACCATTATCGATTATTGGAGCTATTTTTACACAGCCCTTCATTGTGTTACCGGGCACACAGATCTTGTTAGTCTCCATGCTAGTCTAGTCTACTAGATACATTGTGACGCTACTTATCATTATATTCATTGTTGGACACATTGTTGGATAGTTATATATCAGTTTTACCGGAAACACAGTATGTTTAGGCTCCATGCTGGTCTAGTCTACTAAATCCATTGTGACTATACTTATTCATTGTTGGACACGTGATTGAATAGTGCGTCCACACATTGGGATGACAGAAAATATAGATTCAACACTATTTTTTATTTATTATTTGTGTTTTGGCTCCATAGAAAATTAAATCTAAGTTGTGGACCCTATAAATGAAATCAAATCAGAACTTGAATTTTAAAAGTTTAGTTTACAGTATATTCTCGTATTTAAATTGGTTCTTTTTGTTCTAGTTTACACATGATTGGTTCGTGAAACAAGTAGGCAATATCTTATTTTATTTTTGATAGTCATTGAAGTGTCAATTTTTTTTAAAGCGTGCTCAAGTTTAAAGTAATGCATATCGATCGATATCTTAAATTACTTTAGCTAGAGAAACGGGATGATTGGTGTAAATCTGTAAGAAATGAAGCATCATAGTAGGAAGAGGAAATGGAAAACTATGTGAACTAACACTCAACCGGTATTCAACCACTGCCTAGCGGATCAATCTCGATCAATAACAAGGAATTAAATTTAGTAAAAGAAATGTATGAAACAGAAAAAAGTTCAACTTGAGAGTTCAATCTAGATTAATTTTCTTCTTTGTTTTTTCCAGGATGCGTTGAGATGTATTTACCTAAATGGCTACCGTTCAAAGCGCAATGCAAATGCGGGAACAGTTGATTTACCTTATAAATTACATTCACCACACGAGCTTACTTGGATGACAGCTCAAAACGCTACTAAAAATAGTCCCTAATGTAACCCTACGGTAACAGCTGACATCTGTCACTTTGGATAGCTATAATTAAAACATAATATGATAATGTATGAATGTTATAGTTAACCACAGTAATTTAGGCCAATATTATTTATAATATATTTCTACTTACTACAACTATAATGAATATTACTGAAATCAGTGTTTATTTATATTTATTTGAGGTCGGGCACAAAGCTTATTTGTCGTTTTATTCTACTTAAAAGAAAAGTATTGACAACACTTACAAAAAGGTCTATTGCGAGGATAAATATTATCATGGTGTGTAAAACCATCAATAGATCGCTCTCTTAACGTATTTCATTGTGACAGTTCTATAAAATCTCACTAGAGATCAGTAGCTATACTGTTACCACTACCCATTTTAAGAGTACAACCACAGTCTCGTGAATTATTACTGGGAGCGGAATAATCAAGAGGATATCAAAATGGATATAAAACACAACAAAATATTCATAAAGAATTGATGATAAAAAAAACCACCTTATGTCTGACGTCTGCTATATTGTGGTTCTTGTGGGTAAACAATAGCAGACGTGAAGACAATAGATGCGATTCGAATAAATAATACTTGTTATGAATAGTTTTCTCCCCCTCATATTTTTTGTAAAATGTAAGGCCACGGCCATATATCACTACTTTTGGTCACCCATCAGATAAAAAAAACACTTCATGATGAGAGCGAGAGAGCTATACCGACCGAGCGGCCGCCGCGGTTAGCAATGATAGTGCCAACATTTGAGGATACTTGATTTTGTTTCTTGAGCACATTTCACAAGTAATACTACTTGTGGTACAATGTATGGTTGACTTAGCGGAATTTGCCTGTCAATCTTGTACTCTTTTTTCATCATTATTATTATTATTTGCACCGCGTCTTACTACCCGTTCGGTCTATAGGCACTTACGCTAATGTATAATGGTAGGGTGATTGTGAGATGAAATGGAGGACCTACAGTTTAACGTGGAATCCGAACCACGGCAGAGGACTGGCATTCCTCACATTCACAAGTTGTGATTAATACACGTCTTGTCAGAGGTGAAGGAAGTGTTTGGTAATCAGATAAATCTGTGCCGGGACCAAGGATTGAACCCCGGACCCCCAACACATAAGTCCGACACCTTACCCCTAGACCACCAGGTCACATTTTTTCCCCCTTGGAGATTTCGAAGCTATTTTGCGAAGCGGGTTGCATCTTAACTTGACGCACCCAAGCCCTCGTGACTAAGTGGATGCTGAGTGAACACTAGCGTGGGTTTGCTTGCGTCATCTTAGCTTAAAAGGTGGACTGATGGTGTGCTCGGGACTACACTATCGGTCCACTAAGCACTCACTAACGTTCTTGCATACCGCCCTAAGCGATTTCACAATAAAGACGCCAATTTACGAAATAGAAAGAAAGTGAATAAAATGATAAGTTCACCCTGCGAGGCCTCTTGTTTATCTACTGATAACACTTCCCCTCTTCCTCCTACGAGTTTACACACCCACTATATACTATATGCGCCTTGAAAATATTGACATGTTTTTAAATTTACCTTTTTTTTTCTTGTGACGTAATTTAAATTTACCTTTTTTACTTATTTTATATTCTAGATAGACATATGCTACCACGGACTTTTTTAATCGACATCTTGGCAGGAAGATTTTTACAGGCCATTTTCGTGACTAAGACAAATAGCCTAAGTTGTGGAGGATTTATTAAAAAAAACACTTTTACAAAAAAACTATTTCAAGTTAAAAATAATAATTTTGTGATACTGTGGGACTATTTTTAGTATTATTTAAGAATTTATGGTTTTTATTTCAACCTTGTATCTTTAAAACTCGCTGAACTCATTAATATTGGAAATCCTATCTTGACCTTCCGTGACGTCACAGTTAGGCAAAGTCCTTGATACTTCAATATTATAAGCAAAGCTTTTTCGATTACAGAAAATATTCCCATTGAAAAACTTACCGGAAATTATTTAGTGTTAGTTTTGGTAACCTGCTTCAGGTTCTGGCCATGCCCTAACTAATCCTTAATTGGAGGCTGAAGTTTCTAACGTGTTGTGGCCAGTCTTGTAAATTATTTATATTTGAAATGTGATCATGCAACGCCACTGACATTTTGCTCGCAATCAACGCAGCTATTCAATTATGCATAGAATCTGTCCCCCACCCTTCCTGATGAGTATTAAATTATTTTAGAAGCGTGTTTGTTGATTGACGGTGGCTTCCAGTGGAGAGTGTTTGAAGACTAGCGTGCGGCTTAGGAGAGCATTTTTTTCTTCTTCTTCTACTTAATGATTTAAGCCTAAACAACAATTTATAAACTACGTTAGGCTACTAATATCACTAAAAAAAGAAAAAAAAAAGAATCATGAACATGGGAATTAAATTAAGAAGAGTGAATCTACAAAGTAATTTTTTTTATCACGTTGGTAATATTTTATAAAATAAACATATCTATGTTAGTAAAACTTACGTCAGAGGCCTGTCCTCTCGCAGGATACAGACTACTCTTTATTTAGCACCGCGTCTTACTACCCGTTCGTGTTATACGCTTATGCACTTATTCCCTTATGGTTTTAGGGATTAGGAAGGTTATATTTATAGGAAGTACACCCGTATTTGCGTGGAGGGAGAGTGGAAAACCATTTTGGAAAAACAATTATCAGTACACCCAACAGAGTTTCGAACCTCGATATACCTGCTATAGGCAGTCTAGTCTACTGTGAGAGTAGCGTCTTAGACCATGCAGCCACCTAAGTGGGTTGGAGAAATCTGTATTTTGGTATAAAAATTAGAAAATAAAATACCGTTTGGGTAAAAAATGGTAAATAAAACGAGCCAAACTTTAATTATGTGGTGTGGTGTTTGTATGAATATACAAACTATTATTACAATGTATATATATATATATATTTAAATTATTTCTTTAGATTTATTGGATGTAAAACTCTTTAAAGACCCAATTATAAAAACTAAGTTTATTTTAGGTACTCATCCGTCTTCTTAATTATGAAAGGTACAGGGGAAAAGGGGGAAAGGCCAGTTTTAAATCAAATTGAATTAGTGCTGCCATCTGTTAGACAATCATGAGACCTTTCTAATACATCTTAGATAATGGTTAAAATATGTCTTTGTCATATTTAAACTAATTTAAAAAATAGTATTTGCTGGGGTTTATATGAGGTTTGAGACATAAATTTCGCTGTCCTGGAAAGGGTGTGTAATGTGACTTTCCCCCTTTTCCCCGGTACCTTGATGTAATTATGCTTGGTTTATTAAAGGAGAAGAATATATTTACTGTCTTTAGTAATTCTTCAACTATTATAGTCCAGCACCGTGTAATTTATCACCAATCCGTCAGACTTGTACGGTCTGTTTTGCCGTTCACGGTGAAGTTCGGGGTTAAAATCCCAGATGGTTGTACTGAGCTTGGTTCTCCCTAAGTGATTTCCAACTCTTCCTCCACGAAATGTGGATAAATTTCTTCTAAATTCTACCTCACTCATCCCTACCCAATAGGTGTAAAACAACAAAGAGCTGCCAATAATTTGATATAAGGTATATCGATGTAGGAGGGGGAAATTTATAGGAAATGTAGTCAAACTAGCATCGAGAAAGTATGGGAGAGACATGATGGGAATTAAATTTGATTATGAAAACATAGCTGGGATTTGAACCCCAGTGGGCATGTGGTCTAATGTTAAGCTCATCTTGTTTAGTTTTACGGTGACGGGAAGGTCAGGGTTCGAATACCAGCAAGGTGTACTGAGTGTACATTTAAAAAACATATTTTCCCCTTTCCTTTACGTGAAAATGTGGCTACGCTTCCTCAAAACTCTCCTTTACTCATCCCAACCCCATTTGTGTAGTATTTTTTCTAGCACCGCGTTTTACCATCCGTTCGGGTTGTACCCTTATTTGTGTGATTAAATTCGTATAGCCCGAACGGGAAGAGTTTGGTCAATAAACAAACTCAAAATTTTAAACTGAATATTAATTTTATATTCTAAAATAATCGTGTCAGGAAACAAGCTGCCATGTTCAAACTGTGTTTTCTTTCAATTTAAAAAATCAGTATTTTAATCTAACCACCCATTTATAAACTAATCTGTTAAAATTTGTTTGGAAAGGATCTTGAGGAAAATTTAAAACTTGAAAATAGCCATCATATCTGAAATATCTACAATTATAATCGTCTTCTTTACAAAAAAAAGTTCTTCGTTGGTGACATGATCTAAGGCGTCACTCGCGCAATAGACTAGACTGCCGATGACGGGGAGATCGGGGTTAGTATCCATTCGGATGTAATGAGGGTGATTTTTTTCTAAATGTTTTTCCAATCTCCCTCCATGAAAATGTGGGTGTACACCCTCTGAATTTAACCTTCCTCATCCCTAAAACATTAGCATTATTAGTACATATGCTAAAAGCCCGAACATGTAGTAAATAAGACGTGATGCTAAACAATTTAATAAAATTTACCAAATAAAGATGAAAGAAATGGTTGAATAAAACATTGTAACAATTAAAAATAAATGGTACGGCGCACCGCACAGACTTTCTCTCTCTTTCTATAAACTCGTAAGATTTCTGAACGGAGTAATGTACATTGTATCATCACCACTCCACATAAGAACACGCATAAAATAATATACAATGATATATAATCAATGAGAAAAGAGGCGCATCTTTGTCCACTAAGAGCATTTCAAACAGTTTAATGTCTTCCACAAGGGTCAACACTTCGTATTAAAATTTCGATTTCTGGTTAAAATTTTAACATTTTATATGGTGTTGCAGATCTTCAAGTCATCGCATTGATATTTAATTATTCATTTATACATTTTGACCAATAAAAAATGTAAATATTGACTATTGAGTCTAAAATGGAGATAGATCATTGCTATGCAAACATTTCTCCTAAGAGATTTAAGGAAAAATAACAGACTATTTTAGATACTTATATTTAATTACTCTATGGCATTGGAGAATTATTGCGTTAAGACTTAAGTAGTATATGTTTACAACTAAAACTCACAAAATTGTATTAATATATTTGCAAATATCTCAGAAACTGCTGCTTTTATAAAAATATATGTCAAATAAAAGTTTTTTATTTCTAATAGGCCTACAATTTTGCAATGATAAGTTGTTTAGTTTCTCCAATAGTTGTGGAGATACGGAAATTAACGCTTCTGTAATGTACCCTAAAAATCATTTTCATAGGAAAATGAAAATAGCCAGTTTATTTATAATCTTAATCAACGCCTAGATACTAATTTTAATCAAAATCGTTTGAGCAGATTTTGAGAAAACCAAATTTTTCTCTTTTCGCCCTTCAGTAAACTACCCTTAATTTTAAGTTTTTATAGACACACAGACAGACGGCATTTCAAAGACTATTTTTTAGGGTTCGGGGGGTCATGAGACGTCGACATCCATCAACATTTCAGGTTAGTTTTTTTTTACGGTCGCAATACTTAAACTTTAATGTCCAAAAAGTTAAAAAATTCATATAATTGCGTATAGATTGAAAGTTATTGATTTTATAAAAATATGTTTCGGATAAAATATCTGTATTATAAACATATATACATATTTGTAATGCTAAGTAATTTCAAATCTCAAATAGTTTCGGAGCTATTATAAAAAATGTTAATTTACGCTTCAGACCGGAGCCCTTAAATCGATTTTGCCGAAATATTGAGGGTAGCCATTTTGTTTGTTATATTTATTAATGTTTATAAATGAAATTTAATCAAAATCGTTAGAGCCGATTTTGAGAAAATCGACTTTTTCTCTTTTTGCCCTTCGGTAAACTACCCTTAATTTTAAGTTTTAATATACACACAGAGAGACGGCATTGCAAAGACTGTTTTTTAGGGTTCGGGGGGTCATAAGACGTCGACATCCATCAACATTTCAGGTTAGTTTTTTTTACGATCGCAATACTTAAGCTTTAATGTCCAAAAAGTTAAAATATATATATAATTGCGTATAGATTGAAAATTATTGATTTTATAAAAATATGTTTCGGATAAAATATTTGTATTATAAATATATATACATATTTGTAATGCTAAGTAATTTCATATCTCAAATAGTTTCGGAGCTATTATAAAAAATGTTAATTTACGCTTCACACCGGAGCCCTTAAATCGATTTTGCCGAAATATTGAGAGTAGCCATTTTGTTTGTAATATTTATTAATGTTCATAAATGAAATTTAATCAAAATCGTTAGAGCCGATTTTGATAAAATCGACTTTTTCTCTTTTTTCCCTTCAGTAAACTACCCTTAATTTTAGGGGTAGATATCCAATTCCAAAAACCCCTCGGGGCAACCCTATGAAAACCCTAGATATCAAGTTTCAGCTCAATCGGTAAAATAGTTTAGGCTCTAGTTGGAGGTACAGACTGACAGACAGACAGACAGACAGACAGACGGAAATTCAAAAACCACTTTTTCGAATTCAGGAAGTCATGAAACGTCAAAATTCATCAAAATCTCGAGTTCGAATTTTTTGACGATCACCATACTTTCTCTACCTGTAAGATAGAGAGAAAGTAAAAAAACACGCTCTAACGATTATGTCACTTTTTATCGAATGTAAATGAAACACCTCTCAAACCAAATTAATACGTTTAAAATGTTGTCCTAAATAAGTAATTTTAATATGTTTCAATTAACTTTATTTTCAGGGATGTTTCCAGACTTGACTTGTCCATACAACTCATCTCGTGGGTTCCAAGGGCGAATCACAGGTCAGTCGCTAGTTCTATAGAGGCCAGTCGACCTAGTTGGCGTGGTCCCAGCTAGGAGTCTTGTCTGATGGTTTATTAATTACCTCCGTCAAATGGTGGCGCCACGGTTCGAAGGCGGGAGGAATTACTAGATCAAGAAGGCCAAGAGTAGGTGTTGAATATCTGTCAAGGAAGGGTGTCCTGGAATTTAATGACAACTTTTTCTCTTCATTTAAAACGTTTCTCATCTAATACCGCTATGCTCATGACAGATATTCAACAACTGTTGAGGTCACCATGTGAAGAAAATTAAATTCTATATTTTTAACTGAAGCAATATTTAATTTATTTTGGCCAAAAAAATGTTTTGCTATAAAAACTGCAAAAAACACTGACCTTTTATCGCGTTCCCTACACCCGCAACTTAAAGGTTATTAGTAGTAGCCAAATGGTTTGACTCATTTTCTCAAACACACTAGCTCGTTTCATTATAACGCCCGTATACACTGTCATGTTTTGCTTGCGCCAATAGACATTCCAGTCCAACTGTCATGCAAGTAAAGGCTTACATATATTTTGAATATCGGGCAAGGAAGAATTTATTTGCGGGACAGTTGATCTCACCACATGTATACACAACTGTTCTAAACAATTCACTTCACCTGTTCTTTGCAAGTTGTGACTGGAAGCAAGTACAACTAACACGCACTTTCAGCTGGCGCGACATTAGCTACCGACACCAAACTATTGAATATTCGTGCAAGTAGAAAATGCGTCATGCAAACTATTTTAATTTGCACGATAATAGAGGTTTACACTGTCATGTTGGCACTCCAGTCACGACTGGCACCTGTAAAAGAAGGCAGTGTAAACCCCACCTGCGGAATGTTATTTGTTCTCCGATACTGTATTAGTTGTAATCTTCGCTTAGGGCAAGTTTGGAAGATAGCCAGCTCACCTTACATTATTCCACTATGGTTTAGCTTATGTGATAGGGCCATGGTAATAATGCTGCCTTTCGGGCTAAACGTAGTGTACCTAAGTAAAATATTATATATTTGAACTGTCGACAAATATAGTTTTACAGTAAGAAGTTTTTCAAGTGTACATCTTTTAGGTGAATATTAAAATTATATCTTATTAGTATATGGGTAGTGTAATACGAAGAGCTTGATATATACGAGTATCTGGACCGCCCCCCTCTTTGGCTGGTCCATCAAATACATGGGGATTCCAACATTTTACACAGGGAGGGGGGGCTGTATCCCTAAACTCCTCCTTTGAACGCCCGTGTTCGTCATGCATGGAATACAAAGCTTTGTAATTGAGTAAAATTACCATTTTTTTTATAGAGGCTATATAATATGACGACTTTTTTTTGTGTGTAAGAAGGATGGAGGGAAGGTAACCCAAGGTATGGCCAGTATTTTTGCAAAAATGTGTAGTTATTCTATACCAGCCGAGGTCTACTTCTTTATCCAGTGTGTTGGACCTGAAAGTTAAGCTCTTTCACCAGAGAAAGTACATTGAGCAGTTACCATCAACACAAGATGCACTTCACCACCTTATAAATCGAGTGAACTACCAAACTTTGGTTTGGAAACGAGCTCTTCATCAGAATCAAGACCTTCCAAACCCAACAGAATGTGGTTGGAAATTAGGAGAAGAAACCTACGTCCCTGTTATGACAACCTTACCCCAATTTCAAAGGAGTATCTTCGCAACACAAGCTGAAAAAAAAAAAAGGAGTGTCGAATATCTTCATGTTCATGTAGAGCTGCAAACATGCCTTGCTCTCCAGGATCTGACTGCTACAACAGCGTTTGCTACAGTAGCTTTCTCTGCACGAGATGAAACAGAATCAGAAACCACTGATGTACAAATAGTGACAAAATTGGAAGTAATAATTTATATAAAAATAACTTACAATGGAGTAATCATTTCATTCCATATTTTGCAATATTAAGCAATAATATGTAATAATAATATAATCTGTAATAGGATAAGAACAATATAGTATTGTTGGGTGAGAAAAATATTTTTTAAGTTATTAATAAAGCTATGTTGAACTTGCGTGACCATAAAATAGTTTCTTATTAATTTTCCCAGTTTACAATCGTCATGCCCTTTAATTTGATACCCAGCATGTTCACATTTAATTTCGACCAACTTTCCTTAAAAAAAAAAAACACATGTTAACCAAATTTGAACCTCATTTTCGCGAAAAAGATTGGATTTGTGGAAAAAATTAACTCTTAGTAAAAAAATGTGATTGAAATAAGGATTAATTTTCAGTTATACATATTCAAATAAGTCAATCCCAAGATGAGATACATCAGTGCTTAATATTAGCTTCAAAAATAGATTTTTATAATTTTTCGGGAAAACCGTTGGAAATAGGTGAGAATGTTTAATAGACAAAAGAAAGCTGGACAAAATTATCTTTCATATGAAAAAACTAAATTGAAATCCGATGACAGGGGACCGAGATATGGCTTAAAATAAGACCTCCATGGCCGCCATATTTGATCCAATATGGCGGCTAACCCAACTATTTGTCAGGTTGGCAACAATACTTTTCTTACTCAGAGGGTTGAGGGCTTTTAGAAAAAATGGGTTGCCACTTGGGGCAAAGGAGCTTCAGCGGATTCGTGTTCTAAACATCTTTTTAGATTTGGTTCCCTACTATTAGATGTTAAGCATGAAGCGAAATTGAAGTATCTTGGGGCAAACCTATGTTTTTATTTGTAAACAAATTTATTTTAAGGGTACAGGGGGAACAGGGGGAAAACCACACTACACACATTTATATGAATTTTATATCTTAAACTCTATAAGGACCCAAGCAATTTTTTTAATTAATTTAAATATGACAGATATCTCTTTTAGCCATAATCTAAAGTGTTATGAAAGGTCTCATGATTGTCTAACAGATCGCAGCACTAACTCAATTTAAGTTAAAATTGAACTTTTTCATCTTGCCCCTGTCAAATTCAGTTATTAATTAGAATGTACCGCAACTCCTAGATTTAATTAATGCTCTGCGAGTCTCCCTTTCAGGAAGTAAGAGACTGAATTAACAAGCTAAATACTCTTTAGAGAATTCTGTCTGAAACATAAAATATATTTTATAATTTTTATCATTCTATTTTATTGATCTATTTGAAATATTTAACGTGCACTTTCTGAAATGTCTAATTATATCAACCCACGATAATTTCTATGAGTATGAGTGTAATGACAAACCAATTTGGACCAGATCTTCCAGGGTTTTGTACATGCCCAATCGACATGGGACCGATGACGGCTTTACTTCCCCTCCAAAGGAAGTTGTGCTACGAATCTTTATCGCTCAAGAAAAATCCGTCAACCCCGTCTGAGTACGAATCCACCAGCATTGGGTCATGAAGCGAGCACTTTGCCCCAATACCGCAGAGGTCAACTTTATTTATTATATGAAAGGGTGTAGTCGGGGGTGAAATAGGTTCGTATCCCCTTTACCCCCATTTTATCACTGAAAAGATCTAATAGGGACGTTCTGGTACTCACATATTATTTCATTAAATATAATGTAAGATTCATAAAGTCTTGTTATAATTTGAGACAATTTTATGAAACATATTTACGATATTATTAGTATTAAAAATTTAATCATAATATGTATACTTCTTCTGACTCACACATTCTAACCCTTTGATGAGAGGGATGAGGTGGTTTATGACACAGAGAGCGAAAGAAGAACCTTCTGGGAGCTGAATGAGGAGGCAGAGGACAGGGTGCAGTGGATGTCTAAGTTCACTGACAAAAGGAATGGACCTGTCGTAAGACAGAACACCTAATACTAATAAGATATTCACTGTCACAAGCAATTTTCCCCCACGACCTGTAACTCAAGTTAATTTATCTCTTCACTCTACTAATTAACTGGTTCCCAGTTTGATTATATTAATTTGTTAACTAAGTACGAATAGATTCGAGTTTTGAGCTAAACCCATCGAATCCGAGTCTAAGAATTATTTAAGTTCGAAATTTTGAATCGAACCCGAATCTTCCAGGGTTGATATTAACATTTTAGAATCAAATCCAAATCCTACTAAGATTCGTATTTAGATTCGAAATATTGAAGGTTCGCACAAACTTAATATATATATATATATATAAATAAAAACATATATATATGTTTTTATTAATTAAATAAATGCATAGTAAAATGTAATCACAACCTTTTTAAATAAAATATATTTATTTGAATAATTTGTTATTTCATATTTGCCACAGAAAGTGTCCCTTTAATTTCACCACAGGGTACTGTGAGGGCCACAGTTTTAGTGAGCGTGAGCCACATGTGGCCCGCGGGCCACCAGTTGGATCACATTGCCTTAGACCGTTCAATCACCTTAGAAGGCCTTTAATAGTTATCACAGAATACTTTATTAATGTAATGGATTGACATATTATATACAATACCCTTTCAACAAGTCTTTGTCAGGTTATAACACCAGGAAATATTATGCTTTATGTAGGCCTATATATTCATTTTGGTAAAAACCACACTCAGAAAGTTTTGGGACTCAAACCAAAACCCTCAAACTTATTTTACTTGTTATTTTATTTATTATTTAGGGCTATAACTTTATTATTGATAGATATTTGAACCAGCTCAAACATATTGGCAACGTCTTATGTCTAATTTAGTTTTATTTTATTTTGTAATCTGAATATATTGATAACAGAGCAACAGTACGATTTAAAACTACTAATTTTTACAACTTAAATTTTTTATTCACTTGTATTAACTAACAAATGGCCATTAGGCTGGACAGACAAATAAAAATCAGCCCATGTGCTAGGAAGAAATTGATCGTATGTCCATATTGCAGTTTGACGGTGACTTAATACATACACACCATTCATTAGCACATTACATACTATTATATTGTTTATCTACAATAAGTTACACTTTTGATCTAACTCAACTAAAATTATACACTTAAATCTCGTATATTTTGATACTTAACAGTCATTTCTAATTATTGGCAAAGATACATAATGTGTTACATTTGATTTAAAGAAAAAAATGTAACAACGTATCATTTATAACGGATATTAAATACTACGCTTTATTCTATTGTGTCAAACTTAATGAGTTTACTATGTATTATATTATTTAATATAAATAGGGCAGAATGTTCTATAAAATGTAAGGATACATGGTGAAATTGATAAACGCGTGAATGCATCGCGGAGAGTAGGTGGACTATTGCAAAAGATGAAGTAGACCCTGATTTTGGTTGGAAGAACAGTAGAGAAAATTCAAACATATTTCTTTGCGGCCAACATTGATAACATTTCCCTTTATTATTGGTGTTATTTTATAGGTATTGATAATATCTATCAAAAGTGACAGCTGCAGATCACATGTCTTGAGATATGAATATACTAAAATTATTTTAGTAACTTTAGTAACTAACTTCTACTGTTCTGCCTACCAAAATCAGACTATAGTATCGAAAGAGGCAAAGATGCCAGTGTATAAAAGTGTGTTAACGCCAACATTGTTTTATGGATGTGAGGCGTGGGTTTGTTACGAGAAACACAAGAGCAAGGTGAATACAGTTAGAATGAGATATTTAAGAAATGTATGTGGAAAAACTCGTATGGACAGAGTCAGTAATGAATGGGTGCTGAAGGAGTGCGGTTTGAAAAGGAATACAATAGGTAAATGCAAAATAAGTGTCTTACGTTGGTTTGGATATGTTGAAAAGATGAGTGTGGATCGAGGAACGAAGCAAATATATATGAAGGTAGAGTGTGTGGATCAAAAGCAAGAGGTAGCCCATGTAAGATGTGGTTAAATGTTGTAGACGAATATGTGAAAAAGAGAAACATTTAAGAGTTTTAAGAATAAAAGAGCATGTATGACTCCGTGTATGAATGTTGTTGAAGCGAAGGGAGTATGCATGGATAGGGAAGTGTGGAGAAAGTGAGGATGGAATAGTACGGAGTTGTTGTTTTTTGAGCTGTATGCACATTTTCTTGCCTACGACGCAAGGGAACGGCGTGATTATGTATGTATATGATATGAATTATATATAATTTTTTATATTTTATACATGTAATTTATATGTATATATAATATGTTATATACGAAATGTATATTGTATATTATATAAAATATATTATATATGTATATATATAATATAGGCCTATAAACATATAATATATAATATTAGGCCTATTATATATATTATATACGAAATATTTATATAATATACAATATACTATATCAAGTATAATATATACTATATATTTTATATGGTAAATTATATATACACATAGGCCCTATGTATTATAAATAGGACACTATATATTAGATATTTTATATTGTATTCTCTATTTTAATATATAATATAATACTTATCATATTATATATGATATAATACTTATTATAATAGACCCTATATATTTTAATATTAAATATACACATATATTGTGTATAATACATATTTTAGTATAATATATTTTATATAATATGTTATAGATAATATATATTACAAATATATAATATATCATAATTATATGTTATATATTATTATAATAGTAGCAGGTGCTGCATTTATTTTACCACAAAAAGAAAATTGTTTTCATTTTCCAAACGATGCTCCAAAATGTCCATTCATAAGAAGATTTGTAATTTTAAAAAATAACTTTTGGAAATCCCAGAGTCACAATAGTTCAAATATTTTTATAGCAGAATGTAATGACAAAAGCTTTCAAATGTAGCTATAATTTACTTGTATAATATTTTAAACATATTAAATCGTTAAAACCATTTTAGCTTATTGAGTATTCTGTGGGTAAGAGCTCAGCCCCCGGCCGTTAATTCGGGGGAAACCCACCTTTCACCAATGATACATTTTTCGGCCATGCCAAGATTCAAATCTGGGACCTTTGGTTCAGTAGAAGAACAAGCTACTGGCCGAGATAAGGTGTCGGACTCCATTTGCAGTTGTTTCTAAACCTGTCAAAAGATGAATTTTGGTGTATTTCCTTATAAATTCGCGTTAACAATTGTACTCTCCAAAAATGGCATTGTAGCCCAATTTTCCGCGAACTTTTAATTTCATGGTAAACTTATCTCTTTTTTTTTTATTGAGGCAGACTTCTTTTGTTTCGGGTACGTGCCATTGCAGCGGAAAATATTAACACAACCAGTCCAACGGGTGTACGTTAAATCAAAATTAAGGAAGTAGATTAATTGTATTCCTAAAGTAACTTCTAATGTTCCAAGACTAAAAGTTTGAAGTTATTGTTCTTCCCGCTTCTTTAATAATTGAAACATTTCATTAAAACAATTAGTAGTTAGGATAAACCATAGCCCTAGCCTGGCGCGAAAGATTTTGATTTTGTCAGATGTATTAAAATATTAATTAGTATGAGTAAGTATGATATGCAGACAACGCATGGGTTGTTGCTCCTACCAACTTCGTGTTACTATTCAACAACGTTGCGTGTTGCTCCTGGTTGTGACCTCACGGCAGACCAAAATTGCCGCTGCACGGCACACTTTATTCGCTGCCACACGGCACACCTAATTCACCGCCGGGGGGCGCACCGTTGACGGAATACTGTTATAGCTAACAAAAAAAAAAGTAATCAAAGAGTCTCATCTTAAAATGATTCTTTAGAACTCATATGAAACAATATTCTTCACTCGCACAGAGCCACGTCACCTTCATCTTGTCTTATCTCCCTGTCCAAATCCAGACCACTAGCGGAATCATCGACAGGTCCTAACAACACAAGCTTATTGTTCGATTTTTCATTTCTCTTGATCCAACAGCAAAAAACGTAGTCCTTATTGGTGAAGTGTAGAATGATTGGCTTGATGCTAACATCAAGACACCCAAAATATTCGGCAATCAACATTATATAATGTGCATAAGACGCTACAATGTAGTATATGCCTTTAAAATAAGAAACAATAAATAGCATAAGTAAAGGAATCCTGAGCAATATAACAAAAATTAATAGGATGGCTGTGCCAACCATCAATTTTTTATTCTGGCGGAGAGCTTCGTTTTTATTAGTATTTTCATATTTTGCTAAGATTTTTATGGTCAAACAATAATACACAACAGGTACTAGTATAGGAATAGCTATGCATAGCAATACCATCAACATGGCATCATATTTGTCATAAGCAATTGAGTCAGAACAAACATATCCGGTTGAGTTGCCCAGAACGATTCGTGCAGAAAACAAGGTCATGAAAATCCATATCCAAATGACCGAGTATATCGCCCAATAGTTGTAGTGGATGCCTGAGTTATGTTGTTTGCCACTGGTTATGTTTCTGACGACCTCAAGGTGATAATAACTGAGCAGTGGAACTGTGAAATATGTTCCTCCCCCTGCGGCATACAATAATATTCTCAGCAGCCTACACACGACGATCACCTCATTCGGCGACGTGAGGCCATATACCGCTAACAAACACAGGACGGCAAAGAAAATGATGCTGATCAAATCACCGATCGCCATGTTGAGAATGAACACGTTGTAGACGGAGTGAAGTTCCGGGTGACGGAAGAATCTGAATATAATGTTTCCGTTTCCAACACATCCGATCAAAGAACATACGATCAGAAACATTAGAATGTACATATTTAACCCTGGGTAGCAGAAGGGGTACGCGCATGGGTATTGATTTGAAAGATCCATTTCTTCATATTTATTTTGCGTCGAGTTGCCAACCTGAAAAAAAAAGATATATATTTAAAGCTTGTTTTCAACCTGACTACAGATTAAATAGTTAAATATAAATTAATTTCAAAATCAACATCTCAAAATTTACCAGTTTTATCATTCATGGTTCTTTTTTATATTTTTAATACAGCTCAGCAAATCAAACTTTTCAATAGTTTGTAACTGATCTACAAATAGCCAGAAAATCACGGTTATACAGGCATATTTTTCTATTATCTTGTTTAATTATTTTAACGTGGAAGTGTAGGAAATTCGAGAAAAGGGCAGTGTTTTTGCAGTTTTTATGGCAAAACATATTTTTGGCCAAAATAAATAAAACAATGCTCCGGTAGAAACATAGAGGGATCTGTTTATAAGGAGATATGATATTTAATCATTCATATTTCTTCAATTTATGAAAGTGTAACATTCGAGTGAATCTGACTAACAATAGTACAACTATTAACTATAGAGAAGGAGTTATTAAATTAAGTCTCAACTAAAGAAATATTCAAAATCTATCGGTCAGACTTAAACGAGGTTATTAATAAATGGCAGATTCCTTCAATTATAAATGGCCTGAAAAAAGGGAGAAGAGAGAAAACAGAATTAGAAATATAATCACTGATATTGAATTTTGTAACTAAAACAATACTTACAAAAATACATTTTAAAAATGTTTGGCATAATTTTAAAAGGACATTTTTAGATTTCGACTACCGTACTCAATAAACTCACTTGTGAACACTTTTGTGAGATGGTCTCTAAAATTAGACGTATTGGTGACTATTTTTAACACTTTACCACACACTTTACACTTAGCAGTAGATAGCCCAGCTTTGTCTCTCAAAGAACTCCCACACATCAAGGGGTGGATTCAGAATTATTTCCTGAGGGTGGCACCGAGTGTGAGTTGGAATAATCCCCAGAAGGGTGGGGTGGGGATCCCCACACCCACCCCGATAAATGTTGTAAAATTTAATCCTTATAAGTTGTGTCTTGAGGTCATCCTGGGCTCAAGGAAATAAAACGTTTAAAATTTATCTGAATTCATTGGTGTTTTTAATTTAATTCAATCAAATCTGACATATTTTATTAAATACCTTTTACTACATTGTACTCTCTGTAATATAGCAAATAATGCCACAAAAAAAAAAGGTGGGGTGTGTATGGGGACAACAAGATATAGCACATATCATGTTAATCCTTGCACAATAAAGGAATGAAACAGGCACATTTGGAAAATAAAACAAGAGTAGTTTTGTTCTGTATTTCAAAGGAATGTAACAGAATGGGTTCTTTTGTGCTTTCTAGCAAAGATGTCCAAAACTTCTTCAGACTTTACTGTGGACGCGATGTTCTGGTGGATGTGCTGCAAAGCCAACCCATTTAGGAAATATTCTGTCACTGCACAGCATAGTTGGGGTCTTACAACGACGCAGGATCATAGAGGAGTGCTCCATTGTGCTCGTTGTCACGGGCAATGTACACAAGAGTTGAAACATAGCTCTAATGTTTGATAGGGTGGAAGTTATTTTGTAGCCTACTGATAGAAACTTAGGAAACTTGTCTGAAGAGTTTGATTTCAACATCCGATTCCAGATTTGTAGCTCTTATTTCAGAGCTGAAAAACAAGGAAAATGATCCCTATGCAGTTCAGCTCCTTGCAGAAATACATCTTCAAAACCATCGATGAATTCTGGTGACAATAGCTTTTGAAGCTGTCCAACTCTTTGTAGCTGTAATTTTGGAAATCTGGAGGAAAGTTATTGGACTATATAGCCCATAAAAAGGAAGGTACACTTCAATACGGTAGGACTCTTCAAGTGACCCACTTGACTGTGATTGAAAGTTGGGTTTGGTTTTTTCCCAGGATCGTTTTACTAGATCCATTGATTTATATCTCCATTTCCATTGCCAAATGTTGGGAATTTTTGAAAAAAATTGTTTTAATTAATCATTGCTTTTGTTACGTTTCTCTAGGAGGCCTGCCAATGTCGCTTTGACAAGGCGGATTGCTTTGATTACATCCACGTTCTCTGTCTGTAAATTCCAAGCCAAGGTGTCAGTTAGTCCCAAAACGTCAGCCAAAAACAACCACGCTGACAAGGAACTCTCTGATGACAGTATCGAGTGAAGGAATGAAAATGCATTACTCCCTCTAACTTCAGGTGAATGAGTGAGTGACAGTTTCCAAAACTATAGAGAGGCAGTGGAGTGTTCAAAAATGTCAAAACAACCTCATGCCTCTCAACCCATCTTGTTTCACACATTTTGTTTAGGGCATGTTTTCCTTTTTTGAGCCATTCTTTCATTTACCTATCACCACACACGAACTGCTCCTAGCGAATTGTGGTGGAGGCAGACTCTTTATTTACAAAGTGTCAGTGTATGAAGTTGGGGAGTTGGGAGAGTACACATGTCGGGTTGTTGCAAAATAACCTCAATATATTTGTTTGTCTAACATTCCCATTCTATTTATAGTACCAAAAAACTATTCAGCTATTTTTTAATATCTAATTTTAGATAGTGTATTTTATGGTCACCTGAGGGGGGGGGGGTCATATGCCCCCATACTCACTCCTAGATCCGTTAGCACACACATCTGAAGTTTTTAAACTTGAGCGAGGAATTGTTAACACTAAATGGTGAAAGGAAAGGAAAACGGATCTGTCAGGTTGACGAAAGGTCTGTTACCCCTCAAAATAATTTACTGAAAGAGTAGTTTTCGGAATATGGAGATCCCAAACTAATCGGGTGAATTATTAGGTAAGCATTAGAATTCCCAGAATACCTCTACACTTCAAGCTCTCCTCCATTTTCTCTTTTCCTAACATTTAGTTTTGAGAATTAGGTGCCCGAACTGGAGTGACATAAGATAGCAATATGGTTACCATCGATAGTGCTCTCAATAGATTCCCGTCCTTATCTTAACTCATGTGTCACCCACCTCGGTGGCGTAGTTAGCTAACCCACTAGTTTTGTGTTGAGTCAGACTGTCGAGGACGGGTAGATCGAGGTTCAAATATCGGTCGGGTGAACTGAGGGTGGTTTTTCCTAGATGGTTTACTTCTCTCCCTCCACGCAAATGTTGGCTCACTTCCTCTAAATTCAACCTTCCCAATCCCTAACCCATTAAAGCAATTAGTACTTAAACGTATAACCCAAACGGGTAGTAAAACGCGGTGCTAAATAACAAAGTACTTAAGCGTATAACCCGAATGGGTAGTAATACGCAATGCTAAATAATAATAATAATAAATAATAATAGTAACAACAACATATGTGTTTATATTTTAGAAGTTAAATACAACTATTGGGCTATTCAAATGAAAGTAATAGACTATTCTTGTGTCTCCGCTCTTAGTAGGAATTGGCAAAACAGTGATTTTCCGATATAGGTGATTACCGTGACCGTGATTTTAAAATATCGGTGTTTTTATACCTGTAATTATTCTCCTTGAACTGACAATCACTGTGCCTTGCCGGACCGATATTTGGTCGCTGTTGCAGTTTGTTGCAGCATCTAATTTTTTTCCGCGTCACTGTTCTATTCCTTAATATACTTTTAAAACTGACATTTCTTTAACTGGTCTATTGGGCCAATCATTTTCACAGACGTTGCACATGTGACGTTATAGTCAGACAAGCCCACACGTCACAGCTCAACTAAAAATATTACCTTATTCTGAAAATTGAAAAATGACACCTGGAAACGGGAATCGAACCCGGGACCTTTGACTTAGTACGCCAATGCTCTAACCACTGAGCTATCCAGGATTCGTTCCGTGCCCATGGTCATTCTTCACTCATATTTTAAGGCAGAGTCTATGATGGACGTGCGGAAATCGTCGGCTACAAATGTGTGATTATATTATGGCTGCGTTATCTGATAGCTCGTGATATTAATAAAATCACACATTTGTAGCTCGGCACACATTTGTAACCCGTGCGGAATAGTTGGCTTTTTTCTTGTGATTGCTTCATTTTCTTAGAAGATGGCGTCAAAGGCGGAGAGGAATATTTATTTGAGGTATTTAACTTGCACTTTCTGGGCTGACTGATTATATCAGAACACGAGAATTTCTATGAGTGAGAGTGAAAGGGCCTGCCAATTTTTTTCGTGAACGGTGTTTTCAGGGTTCTTTTACATACCACAATGGGCATGGCACCCGAAGGCCATACTTCCCCTCCGAAGGACGTATTGCTACGTATTTTTATCATTCAAGAAAAGTACATTGACCATGGCTGGCTGGGGTTGAACCCACGAACATTAGGTCTTGAGGCGAGCATTTTACCCCAAGACAATCGAGGTTTACCAGAGATAAAGATAATTTTGGGAGCATTCTATAGTTTTTATTCCAAAAACACGCTTTGTTCTCCATTTAGTCAATCAAGGTCACTATGTCATGCTTAAGGTCGGGTGGAAGGGGACGTGAGAAAAGACCATTGTTTTTGCAATTTTTATAGCAAAACTTTTTTTGGTGCAAATAAAAAAAATATTTCTTCAGTAGAAACAGAGAGTTTAATTTTCTTCACGTGCTGGCATCAAAAGTTCTTGAATATCTGTCAAGGATGTACTCCAATTTAATGATGACTTTTTATCTTCATTTAAAAAGTTTTTCGTCTAATGTCGTTATGCTCATGACAGATATTCAACACCTTTTGATAGTACCTTGTGAATAAAATTAAACTCTATGTTTCTACTGGAGAAATATTTGATTTATTTAGGAAAAAAAAATCTATAAAAACTGCAAAAACACTGCCCTTAATTCGCTTTTCCTACATCCTCACCTTAAACTTGCTAGACAATTTATCCAAATACTACATACTACATAACTGAAACTTTATCAAGTCTTACTACAAAGAAGAACGAAAGTGCAAGCACCTAAACTCTCGAAAGACGGAACTAAAACAAAGACAGATCACAGCTGGAGACGAATGCGCACCTGCTCTGCGTACCGAGATCGATGTATTCATCGAGGAGTCCACCGACATCACTCCGACATATCGATGGTCGTCACGATAATGTTGTCGTGTCAACATCGTGTAATGACTGGCCATAAGATTACATAGAACATCAGTACCACATAATATCAGTGTCGTTGCCGGCGCCGATATAATATGTAATATATCGGCGCCGGCAACAACACTGATTTTATCGGTACGTGTACGCCTACCTTAAGGCATCAGTTTCATCTGATCTGGCTTACCAGCGACAGGGAAGTGGGTGTACTTAGGTGATTTTTACTGTTTTCCTACTATACTTACACGCAAATGTAGGTACATTTCCATTAAATTCTATCTTCTTAATCCCTATCTAATTAGTGTAATATACGGATAGTCAGGACGGATTGTGACTTGGGAGACGCGTAAAATGTAAACTATCCTTAAACATTTTGTATCCAAACCATGTCTTACTACTAGTCCGCGCTATCCGTATTTATTTACATGATAGTCTAGGGAGGAGGATAGTATAACTACCAAGAAATGTACCCGCATTTGTATAGGGGAAGAGTAGGAAACAATAATTTATTCATAAATTTTCTAAGTACAGAAAGGCCGGTATTTGAACCCCTACCTCCCCATTAGTGGTGAACTAGACTATACGAGTTTGACGTTTAGTCACGTAACCACCGATGGGTTCTAAACATTAAAAAAAGATTAATTTAAATCTGTGCCAAGTAAACATTTACTTACCCTCGTGATGCGGAACAGATTCTGAGAATAATTCGCGTGATAGACATAGCTGGTGTCCAAGCCATCACGACTGGTCTGTCTTTCGAGGGAGGTAACAGAAACTGTGTTGTTTGCTTCTGTTGAGATACAGGAGGAGGATCAATAAGTGAATTCCATTCTGATATGCGCAGACCACCACCGCGCACATTCTCATCTACGACAGAAACGGCTTACATTACAGGGTTGATACGAACCTAAAAAACATGAGAAGCCTGTAAATGACGGATTTGGACTGACAGAGATGTTTAAGGGACATTTTGAATAAGTTACTAGGATTCCCAGACAGTTTGGCAATGAGAATAGCCAGTGTAAAGGCTTACATTAATACTTATTACTACATACAACACTACATAGCTCATAACTAATCTACAAAATACTTACTACATACATCATTCAACATTAATACATAACTACATCCATACATCATACATACATAAATACATTACATAAAATACATACATATTAACATACATACATACTAACATACCATTACATACATACAACTACATACATACATACTACATACTACATACATACATACATACATACATACATACATACATACATACATACATACCATACATACATACATACATACATACATACATACATACATACATACATACATACATATACATACATACATACATACATACATACATACATACATACATACAACATACATACATACATACATACATACATACATACATACATACATACTACATACATACATACATACATACATACATACATACATACATACATACATACATACATACATACATACATACATACATACATACATACATACATACATACATACATACATACATACATACATACATACATACATACATACATACATACATACATACATACATACATACATACATACATACATACATACATACATACATACATACATACATACATACATACATACATACATACATAATCATACATACATACATACATACATACATACATACATACATACATACATACTTTACATACATACATACATACATACATACATACATACATACATACATACATACATACATACATACATACATACATACATACATACATACATACATACATACATACATACATACATACATACATACATACATACATACATACATACATACATACATACATACATACATACATACATACATACATACATACTACATACATACATACATACATACATACATACATACATACATACATACATACATACATACATACATACATACATACATACATACATACATACATACATACATACATACATACATACATACATACATACATACATACATACATACATACATACATACATACATACATACATACATACATACATACATACATACATACATACATTACATACATACATACATACATACATACATACATACATACATACATACATACATACATACATACATACATACATTACATACATACATACATACATACATACATACATACATTATACATACATACATACATACATACATACATACATACATACATACATACTACATACATACATACATACATATACATACATACATACAATACATACATACATACATACATACATACATACATACATACATACATAAACATACATACATAACATACATACATACATACATACATACATACATACATACTACATACATACATACATACATACATACATACATACATAACATACATACATACATACATACATACATACATACATACATACATACATACATACATACATACATACATACATACATACATACATACATACATACATACATACATACATACATACATACATACATACATACATACATACATACATACATACATACATACATACATGAAACTGTGTATATAGCTCAAAGAACCACTCCGTCCTTAATCCATCCACACTTCCCTGTTCTTGCATTCTCCATTCACTTCAACAACATTCATACACCGAGTCATACATCCTCTTTTATTCTTAGAGCTCTTAATGCTTTTATTTTTCACACATTCTTCTACACTCCACAGCATTAACCACAGTTTACATGGCCTATCCTTTCCTTTTGAGCTACAAACTCTACCTTAATATATTTTCTTCGTCATTCGATCCAAACTCATCCTCTCAACATGACCAAACCAACGTAAGATGATTCTTTTACATTGATCTATTGAATTCCCTTTCAAACTGCACTACTTCAGCACCCATTCATTTCTGACTCTGTCCATACGATTTTTTCCACACACATTTCTTAGTTATCTCATTCCAACCGCATTCATCGTTAATTTAACAAAAAATAGTAAAAATAATGAGCAAAAATAATTCATATTTTTACAAATAAAATAATGGGAGAGTACAAATTTTTTGGTTTGGAAAAGTCAAAACTTTTTAAATAAATGGTACGACACAACTGTATAAACTTTCTCAAATAGTATGTTAAGGCTTGAGTTATTTTTTCTAAGAATAAGTTATTTGTAAACTACCCTCAAATGATTTATATTTGTATGTATAGTACTCAACCCAAATGTTGGTTGTATCTTTAACAGTTCCACCGTCAGTTGTAAAGCCTAGACCAAATACCTTATGATACTAATACTGGACAGTTCAATAGTAATAACACAGGCGCATGTGCGAAGAACTAGAGTGCTGCTACCTAGCGGCGCAGTGTTGCATACTAACCGCGAAACTCATACCTCACCTATGTAAAATGTTGGCACCATACAAACTGCTAGACAACAAACTGCTCGACAAGCTATAAAAAATAATTTGGAAGGCTGGGTGGGTCAAGTGGCCGACACGACTTGGACCAACTGCTAGACAAGCTCATGTATAGGAGTACAAAGTGATAGACAGTCAAGCGGCCGACATGAGAGGACCAATTTCTTGCCAAACATCGAGATGAATCCAGTCAAGAGTGGCTCAAGTGACAGACAAGTTATTTCAAAACTAACAACGCTATAAACATGGTTGTAGTGGTTGAAATGACAGTTCTGGACCACTTTCTCCCATATGGTTATCATTGATCCACCACATTGAATTAGGGGGGGGGGGGAGGGGGTGCACTTTCTCCTCTGACCTAACCTAACCTTAACAGGCTCTTAATTACACAAACATAACCTTATGTCCCTGTATTTGTCGTTCTGCCCCTTGCAGCCCCCTTCCTAGCAGCCCCCCTTCTCCCTTGAGTCTGGATTCCAGCCTCCATCCCGTACTCTCCTCCCAGCCGTCATCCCCTTCTCTTGCCATGCCCACCAATCGCTCCCCTCCCCTCCTCCCAGTCTCCTACCCCCAGCCTTGATCTGCACAACTTCCAGTCCCCATCCTGTACTCTTACCTCCTTTCAGCCATACAACTTCCTGTAACCATCCTGAGCAAGAGGTAGTCTGGCTCGATCATGACCGTGTTGATCCCATCCAGCTCGAATCCATCCCCTTACCACCCACCACGCTTATCAGCCGGTCCTTAAACCTTAACAGCTTGGATCTTGTACCTTAAACGATGTATCCATCATCTTACCACCCGCTCATTGATACCTGACGGCTTAGATCTTGTACCTTAAATGATATGTCCTTCCTGCTTACCATACATCCCTTAAAATATTCTGAAACGGTTTGAAACGGTAAGAAATAATTATGCATCATTCTCCACCCGACATCATAAACGTCAAGACCATTCATCGGGGTTTGATCCCAGTTGGGTGGACTGAAGGTGGATTTTCATAAATGGTTTTCCACTCTCACTCCACGAAAAATAGGGTGCAGTTCCTCTAAATTCAACCTTACTCATACCTAAACACATTAGCCTACTTAGTATATAGGCGTATAAACCGAACGGGTGCTAAAAAAATATATGTAGCACTAAATATACAGGTTATATTTTAAAATTATCTGTTTGAAAAACAATAAATTTCCATTTTATTGTCGCTTATTACTGGTTACTAATTTTACATACTATTTTAAAACTGTTGTCAAATTTCAAGTTTTAATAAAGGCCACTAAGGAATTTTTACTCAATTGTTTTCAACTCTTTCTTCATGAAAAAGCGGGTATATTTTCTCTAAATTATACCCTCCTCCCCTCTAATCTATTAATATAAAAATAAGATATTACATAGGTGTGGACCAGCGCTCACTGTTCTTTAATGTTGCAGTCAGCGTTGCAGAATTAATTGCGACTGTTCAATTCATGATATTCTTTTATAAAGTCATCATTAGTTTGAATTATTTTCACCTACATTTTTACTTTAGCAAACCCTACAAAAATATGTCAAGAATTGTGAGGTTAAGCTGACGCGTTTGGGGAGAGGGGGGGATTATTTGAGTGTAAATAAGGACAATAATGTATTGAATTAACTGTTCTGTCACTTAGCCCACTCTTAACTGGATGATATCAAAGTTTGTCAAGCAGTTGGTCCTCTCGTGTCAACCGCTTGGTTGTCTATCACTTTATACTCCATGAACTTGTCTAGCAGTTGGTCCAGGTCGTGTCGGCCACTTGACCCACCCAGCCTTCCAAATAATTGTTTACATTTTGTCTACCGGTTGGCTGTCTATCACATGGTCCAGCTCGTGTCGATCACTTGGTCCACGTCGTTTCTTCATGTATAGCAGTTGGCTGATTACCACTTTTTGTCCTCTCGTGTCGGCCACTTTGTTGTCTATCACTTTGCCTGCTCCCTAAAATGTTAACTATTTAAAGAATATATTTGCAAAAAGTTAGCTTAACATATAAATATCAGTGATTATATTAAATGAGTTATATGTATTACTATTTTTCTGTCAATAGCAGTTTAAAAAGTTATTAAAATAAGGACAGCTATAATTGATTTGTCTGTCCCATGTATAAATATATTCTAACAAAGGGGAAGTTTTTGAGGATTTATTCTCACCCAGCCGTTTCAAAGTTTCTGAAATTTTGTATGCCATTTTATCGACATTATTTATATTTTATTTAGAGGACTCCTTCTCTTCATGAGTCCCAGGCACCTGGAAAAATTATTAGTAATATCAGTAGAAGATTAAAAAAAAAAGTAGGCTATCATCTACTCGAGCTACTATACATACATGATACCAATGAATCTTTAGAATGGTGGTAGTGGGGAGTGAGTCAGTACATTTTTCGGTTGGGGAAATCTCATCTTTTTTCTATCTTTGTGAATTTTTGAATTTGGCAGAGATTGAAATATTAATTTTCTACAAAAAATTGTTTGCATTGGAGACCACTTAATTTTCATTATACAATAGTTTGGTATGAAATTGTGGACATGAGTTAAAGGAGGGGATAAAGGATTCCCCTCCCCGCTCATTCATTTTCATATAACTGAATTTATTTTAAATTGAGCTATGGACGTAAGGAGAGTTTAATTTTGACGAGGGCTTAAAATTCACAATATTAGGACATTATTATAATAAAAATATATTAATTGGTTATGACACCACGTTTCACTAAACTTTCCGGACTATACGCAACGAGATAACTAGAATAACATATTAGAATTAAGAAATGTTGAATCAGAACAAGTGTACCAGCATTTGCGTGGAGGGAGATTGTAAAAATGTTTAGGGAAATCCATCCTCAGTATAGATTATGATTCTAATCACAATCTCCCAGTAATCGGTGATCCAGTCTACATGCGAGATTAGTGAACTAGACTGTGTGACCACCGAAGCGGTTTCATAAATATTTAATATACAATATTTGAAATATGGATACATCAATTAAAACTATTCTCAGAGTTGGTAAAAGGGTAGCATGGCTTCTGAAAGTAAAATTTTTTCACAACAAACAATTTTAAATTTAAAAATTATTTGAACTGATTAAAGCGGACGTTTAATCACAATTTGTTCCAACCACATCTTTCTATTCGCTCAATGTACACGCATTTATTTTAATTAAGTTATTAGGGTAGTAGTGAGGAATGAAGTCAGTAAGGATGACAGAATGTAGAGGAAATATAACCATTTCCCAAATTAACTTAAAATAAGTGTGGAAAACCATCAGTACACTCAGCCAGGATTCTAAACCTGACCTCAAAGTCACCGACAAACCAGGGGTTGAAAACACCTTCATTTTATAACTGTCTTATTTAGAATATTTAGATTTGAAGGTTGCTGTCGAATTCTTGAACATCCATTTTTAAATACCAGAAACCTTTAATAATGAGGAAACTACTCTTTAAATTTAATAATTTTTAAACACCTAAACCTATATTGCAGCTTCAAAAAGACCCGCTACATCTTCGTCTTGAGCTCCGAGGTTTTGTGTGCTTACACTTTAGTTTACTACAGTTCAATTGCCATAGGGAGAGTCTTTAAAAAAAAACTTTTTTGCTGCCAACATTGATTATATATATATATAAAAAGTGACAGCTACAAATCACATGAACGGACTTATGAATACATGAAATTAGAGAGAGATAATAATTTTTATACATGTCAGTTAAGGTCCTACCTATGAAAAGTGAAGTATGTATAATCATACTATACAATTTATAATAATTATAATTAATTAAACTAATGATAATTAATTTATAATTACGATTAACATTAATTATGCTATTAATAATAGTTTTTATAGCCTTTATCTTAAAACCGAAGTAAGTTTTTACATTGCCTCCTTCTATTCCAAAACTATTCTAAAACAAATTAAACTGGACCTTTATGTGTAATATAGTCATTTTATCACACCTACTAAATACACAATTAATACAAAACAAAATACAATATTTTAAAATATGTGCTATTGTCTAAAACAGATAAGAATGTTAATTTTCTGCTGTTGTTGTAGCGATTATATATTGCACAGATACCACCGGTCATATTATTTGCGATAGTAATAACAGTTTCACACAAAAACATAAGTTTTAAATCAGTTATCCATTGCCGTCCATGTTAATTCACACGGTTCGCAACACCGGTCCATGTAGAGCGCAGCACTCTCGCTTTTATGCACGAAAATTAGTCTATTGTCCAGTATTTGTATCATAAGGTATTTGCCTGGACAGCACTGAAGTGGCATACTGGAGAAATGTGGAGTGAGGTAGCTTATAGTTGCTCTCCTCAGCGAGCCAGAAGGTACTATTGCATATCAGTAGAGATAGGGTAAATTCGATTTTGCGAAAAACGCGAAAAGGAAAAAAAGGGTCGAAAATAGGGTATTTATAAGTTTTCTTTGCGTTTCATGGCATTTGAAAGTGTTTAAAGCGATTTTTATTTCGCGAATTAACGCGAAAAACGTGATTTTGAGAGTATTTTAGCTAAATTATTCTATTTAGAGAAATAAACGCGAATTCCCTGAAAATTCTGAGAATTTCTATAAAACTATGTTTTTCAGCGGAAATAAGTGATTAAAAAATCATTGAGTTTCACTCGTCTGTGTGCTTCAGCTTGGGTTTTACTTGCATCCTGTGCCTTCCACAGCCCATCCGGCTAATCGCCACATTCCGTTAGTTGTTGCTTTTATCATAAATCCTTTGTATAGGCCCAAAAACATTGACGAAAGACATTTTTACCTATTTTGCTACAAAATGCTAAATTATGCCACAAAACGCTAAATTTCCAATAATTAATGCTAAAAAAACTTAAAATTAATGCTATTTTACCCTATCTCTACAAATCTGTCTGCCAAACCCACCAACTGACCCTACAAGCGACACATTCACTCCGTTCATCACAGGGACTGGCTGTATATTGAATGTTATTACTAATATCGTTCATACCCCAATAAAATATACATAAATTGATTTATTTTAGAAAAACCAACAGATCTTATTTATTATTATGTAATATAGTCTCCAAATACAAATTTTGAACAAAATCATTAGAAATACTTAAAATAGTTCAACTTTCTCAAAAATCAGTCGCCAGAAACTATTATTAAATTTTATTTTTAAGAAAAACATATATATATATATATATATATATATATATATATATATAATTAATTATAGTGTAAAACAACAGAACATATACCAATTTTGAACCAAATCGTTGGAACCATTCTTTAAAATACATACATTTAAAATTATCAGTCATCATTAACCCACCCTTAAATGAATTTTTCCCTGAAAAACAAATGTACGGTTTTGTTTGTCATGAAAAACATATCATATTTACAAAATTTATCCAAATTTTAAATTATAGTACGCTAAAAAATTATAGTTAAAACTCCCATAGACAATATTTAAATTTAGGGCCTTGCAATAATTTTAATTAATATAAAGGTGCTTCGGATGCCAAAAAGTATGAGAACCACTGGATTAGAAAAAGTGTACCCAAATTTGCGTTGAGAGAGAGGGAAAACCCATTTAGGATAAACCAGCCGACGTACATACAACCGTGATTCGAAGCCCGATCTCCCCATAGTCAGGAATTTAGTCTGTTGTGAAAGTGACGCCTTAGGCTTTAGACCAATGATGCACAACCTTTTTAAGCTGACGCCCCCCTTGGTAGATAATCAAATTCCCCTGCCCCCACCCTCCCTTTTTTTGGGATGTTTATGAAAAAATTCTTTCTAGCCACTTTTTTATTTTATATAAAAATCAATGTAACACTTGCAGGATAGTGATAAAAAAATGACTGAAGATTATAGTAATGGTTGACACGGTTTTGTTTTCATCGGTGGTTGAATATTGTGTTTGATGTTTGACAGAGAATACCTCAAATTGCTCTCCACTACAAGTCGACAACGCTGTTTAGTTTTTATGAGAGTTGGAGTTTAAGACTAGGTTGTGTTGCACAGGGCCGCAATGGTAGCCTAGGAAAGCTTTTTCAAACTGTGTTCAGCCAGTTATCTAAGTCTCCGGGAGGCAATTTTAGAATATTACTTGTTTGTTTTTCACAATATAAAATAGCATCAGTAATTAGGACTAACACTTTACTCAAATTAGAATAAAGTACATTTGCCAAAGTCAAGTCCGTAGCTAGCCAATAATTTCAGGGGGGGTTTGGTAGGCAAATCCCCAATTGCCGAAAGCTAGAAAAAATTCTAGATGATAAACAGTTCTAAAAGATATCTGAAGTGTTTTTTATGTCAACAAAGCCCCCTAAATTGTACTTGTATCTTAATTTTGATATTGTTTGAATCATAAATAAATCCATATATATTTTGTTCATAAAATTTCAGGGGGGTTTGAACCCCCAAAAACTCCCCCTGGCTACGGCCTTGGCCAAAGTTGTAGCCAGAACATGTGAGATTTTCCGTTTATCGTATACTTTTCTATTTGTAAAAGTTAACTGTCGTTATTGAATGTTCATAATATTCGTGTAAAGAAATGCTATGAGGGCTTCAGCATGAATTTTTTCTGGTGCAAGTGCCTTTTTGGTTTAAAAAGTTTGGGAACCTCTGGTTTAGGGAAAAGATTAGAGCGGAGAGTTGGGGGACAAATCCGAGGCTTGGGAGCTCGAAAATAAATACATACATACCCAATTTTGGCTGGTCACAGAATTTATTACAACAGGTAGGCAGTGTTGCCAATACCACAAGAAATAATTATTCTAATTACTTTAGAAACGTGATTTAATACAAAATATGTTCAATTTTTTATATGATTTTTAACTTTACTTCCGAATGGTTTCACACCGTCCCTGGAAGTGCTTTACGCCCTTAGGTTGGGACCCATTGGCTTAGACCGTGTGACCACCGAGGCGGGTAAACCTTTCTAGTTACTTTTACAATATTTGTGAAAGTATATATAAATGTGGCTCTGCTTTTGTCTTGATGTAATGAAATTGTTGAATATTAATTAAATTCGTGGTGATAGTGATTGTTGAAGTTGTAGGAGGTTGGGTGGGAGGGTGAGAGAGGGGGGGGAGGTTGTGCGGATTGCATTTCAAGTCACACCACAGTCTTGAAATGTTCTTCTTTATATTTTTTGAACCTAATATCTATTTCCCCTTTTTATAAAGGCTCGGCAATAAGCATCTCACGCTACTGATCTGATTGTTTACCTTGTGAAATCCACCCTCTCTATAAGCCATATTAAAAAAAATCAATAATGCACCCTTTGATAGATCCCCAATATTTCACAATATCCTTGGTAGAAAACGTCCTCTTGTCCAGGGATTAGGAGTTAAGGGAATCCTTAGTAGAAGACGTAATTAGTAAAATAATAGCTCCATATTATGAGCCCTTAAGGTAGCTATACCGACCGAGCGGCCGCCACTGTTAGCGATGGTAGTTTATGAGCTTTGGTTAGTGTTTCTACAAAAATGTATAGACCTATTATTTCGTTTCACAAATCTTACAAGTTTTTAGTGTATGTCTATTTTAAGATAAAAGTGGCAGAAAGTCTGTACGGTGCACCGTACCGTTTATTTCCTTTAAAGGTGACCTGGTGGTCTAGGGGTAAGGTGTCAGACTTCTGTGCTAGGGGTCCGGGGTTCAATGCTCCGTCCCGGCACAGATCTATCTGATTGCTAAACCCTTCCTTCACCTCTGACAAGACGTGTATTAATCACAACTTGTGAATGTGAGGAATGCCAGGCCTCCACTGTGGTTCGGATTCCACGTTAAACTGTAGGTCCTCCATTTCATCTCACAACACAATCACCCTACCATTTCACATTAGCGTAAGTGCGTATAACCCGAACGGGTAGTAAGACGAGGTGCTAATAATAATAATAATAATAATAATAATAATAATAATAATAATAATAATAATAATAATAATAATAATAATAATAATAATAATAATAATATTTCCTTTACTATAGGAACATTAACATTTTATATAGTACATGCTTCCAAGAATATTTATAACAGTAATTTTCGTGAATAGCTTAATTATTCCTGCACTGTGGATGGTTTCAAAAACATTTAAAAAAAGAACCTTTTTCCATAAACAAATTAATATTTGTGATTTTTTACGACAGTTTTTTACTTTCTCTCTATCTTACAGGTAGAGAAAGTATGGTGATCGTCAAAAAAATCGAACTCGAGATTTTGATGAATTTTGACGTTTCATGACTTCCTGAATCCGAAAAAGTGGTTTTTGAATTTCCGTCTGTCTGTCTGTCTGTCTGTCTGTACCTCCAACTAGAGCCTAAACTATTTTACCGATTGAGCTGAAACTTGATATCTAGGGTTTTCATAGGGTTGCCCCGAGGGGTTTTTGGAATTGGATATCTACCCCTAAAATTAAGGGTAGTTTACTGAAGGGCGAAAAGAGAAAACTTTGGTTTTCTCAAAATCTGCTCAAACGATTTTGATTAAAATTCGTATCTAGGCGTTGATTAAGATTATAAATAAACTGGCTATTTTCATTTTCCTATGAAAATGATTTTTAGGGTACTTTACAGAAGCGTTAATTACCGTATCTCCACAACTATTTGAGAAACTAAACAACTTATCATTGCAAAATTGTAGGACTATTAGAAATAAAAAACTTTTATTTGACATACATTTTTATAAAAGCAACAGTTTCTGAGATATTTGCAAATATATTAATACAATTTTGTGAGCTTTAGTGGTAAAGATATACTACTTAAGTCTTAACGCAATAATTCTCCAATGCCATAGAGTAATTAAATATAAGTATCTAAAAAAGTATGTTATTTTTCCTTAAATCTCTTAGGATAAATGTTTGCACAGCAATGATCTATCTCTATTTTAGACTCAATAGTCAATATTTACATTTTTTATTGGTCAAAATGTATAAATGAATAATTAAATATCAATGCGATGACTTGAAGATCTGCAACACCTTATAAAATGTTAAGATTTTAACCAAAAATCTAAATTTTATTACGAAGTGTTGACCCTTGTGGAATACCTTAAACTGTTTGAAATGCTCCTAGGTGGACAAAGATGCGCCTCTTTTCTCATTGATTATATATCATTGTATATTATTTTATGCGTGTTCTTATATAGAATGGTGATGATACAATATACATTATTCCGTTCAGAAATCTTACGAGTTTATAGAAAGAGAGAGAAAGTCTGTGCGGTGTGCCGTACCATTTATTTTATATTCAATAATATTTTCTTTTCGTTTTAATATAATAGCTGGAACACTTACTGACACTGGACAATATTGACTGGAAGCCTGTGTATAGTGTAGGTAACATCGTTAACATGAGCAAACCCGTACTGTTGGGCGCGCGGAAAAAGGCGTCAGTTTTGTCTTATCTGATTTGACAGTGCCAGGAGGTCAGGTTTATACATATATTATATATATATATATATATATCGGCTAGCTATACTAAGGTCGACTGCCGAGGACGGGGAGATCGAGGTTCGAATCTCGGACGGGTGAGCTGGGGGTGGTTTTTCCTAAATGGTTTTCCACTCTCCCTCCACGCAAGTGCGGGTTCACTTCCTCTATATTCAACATTCCCAATTCCTAATCCATATTAGCGTAAATAGTACTTAAGCGTATAACCCGAACGGGTAGTAAGATGCGGTGCTAAATAAATAAAAATATACTAAGGTGTTCCCTCCCCCTTTTTATGTTTTACCACTCTCCTCCCACGCAAATACTGGTGAACTTTATCTAATTTCTACCTTCTTCATCCAACCCCATTACAGCAAATACACGGATTACCCGGATGAATAGTAGCGTGGTGAGACATATCGCGTAAGAGTCAAGCTAATTTTAAGGGGGGCTGTTTAAATAGCTGAGATATTGTCAACTGTATGTTGTGCTTAGGTTAAATAGTGACAAAAACTTGCGACAGGTACCTTTCGTTTGTTAATGAACTTAGACCCCCAATGTGCCCTGTCCTCTGCCTCCTTCTTCATCTCCAAGAATGTTCTTCTTTCCTTCAATTCATCTAATATTTAAATCCTCTTTAATATTATTAATATTAATAGATATTAAATTATATATAATAATATAAATATTATTATTATTAAAAATATATTTTATACACCTCATAGGAATGTCTAATTATACTAAATTTCAGCCCCATAAATTAATTACTTTACCTTAACAATGGTACGTAAAAAACATAAAATAGCAAGTTAGACTACTTATAACTGTAATGATTTAAAATCATTGAATCACTATTTCTAACTTATAACTATACACTTATTAAAATTGTACAATACCATTTTGATGGTCGAATCAAGAAGCACTTATGCGCTTGTTCTACGCAACACTTGAGATTCCCAATCTCCACATTCGTCCCAGACCACGGCACAGTGCTCGGGACTCTTTTTCTTACCCCGGCCGCCCCATAAATTATAGCGACGCGTGCGCGGGTCTATCTCGTCACGAAGACAGTTCCTCCATGTCTGCTGTACTCGATTGTAGGCACAGTAATGCAGATAGTCCCGCGGGTAAGGGTGGAGGGAATGACCTGAGACCAGTCTCTAGATGTCAGACGACAGATAATGTGACTGTACATCTCGTACGATGACTCATAAGAGAATGATAATGTTGGGTTGTCTGACTTGTCAGAAATGATTCAAGATGAAAGCAGCTCTTTTGGCGAGGTGGGGCTTTTTTTTCTTTCTTCTGTTGTCTAAAATTATATCTATCTTTTTTTACTGGTATGTTCTAGACAAGGTTATTTATCGGTGAATTAATTCAAAACCCGCTTCGGTGGCCACATGGTCTAAGGCGCTACTCTCACAGTAGACTTGACTGCCGATGACGGAGAGATCAAGGTTCGAATTTCAGTCAGATGTACTAAGATTTTTCCAAAATGGTTTTTCACCCTCCTTCCACGCAAATGTGATACACTTCCTATACTTTAACCTTCCTCATCCCTAAAACCATTAGCATAATTAGTACATAAGCGTAACGGGCAGTATGACACGGTGATGAAAAAATTTAACCAAGGGGAAAAGGATGATGACATGAATTAGGAGAAACGGTTCTGAAATTTATACAAAATTTCATGTAGTAAAGGTAAAAAAAAAAAAATTGGGAAAAATATGGTTGCCACAAATTAAAACGTTAACTGCGCAGTCAGTATACAAGTGGTGGGCTAATTTAAAAGTCCTGGATTTGCATCCCTGTTCACGAAACATTTTTCAAAAATAACTTTCATAACTTTATTTTTATTTGTTTCGCTTGCCAATTTTCCAATTTCCCAAGTTGTATCACGTTCCGACACTATCCTAGTGGATTTTTGGGTGTTTTAGAATGGACCCCCACCAAATAATTAAGAGATTAGATCAGAGTATAATATTTTGTGTTTTATCAAAGGGATATACAAATCTTGACTATACCGAATACTTAAACGGATTTCAACGACATTTTATATACACATATACATAATGTAACGATGGTTGATAATGTACAACTATATTCTGTTGTAGTTCCTGTTGCCTATGTTCTAGGCATCATACGCATTGAAACAAAATAATACTACGATTTTATTAAAGAGGCTCAAATAGTAACAAAACTAGCCAAACACGCGCGAGTTTGATCCCGTGGAGACAGCCAAAATGGCTCGTATGAGCCAGATTCTAACAAAATTCCGCTGTTCGTTGGGAGGAACAAGCTCTCATCCCTCCCCCAAGGTAAAGCTCAGGGTGCTCCCTTACAATCCTCTCCACCCTTCCCCAAGGTAAAGCTCAGGGTGCTCCCCTACTATCCTCTCCTCCCTCCCCCAAGGTAAAGCTCAGGGTACTCCCCTACAATCCTCTCCTCCCTCCCATAAGGTAAAGCTCTGGGTGCTCTCCTACAATCCTCTCCTCCCTCCCCCAAGGTAAAGCTCTGGTTGCTCCCCTACAATCCTCTCCTCCCTCCCATAAGGTAAATATCTGGGTGCTCTCTTACAACCCTCTCCTCCCTTCCCCAAGGTAAGGCTCTGGGTGCTCCCCTACAATCCTCTCCTCCCTCCCCAAAGTAGAGCTCTGGGTGCTCCCCTACAATCGTCTCCTATCTCCCCCAAATTAAAGCTCTGGGTGCTTCCTTCTCTCCTAGAGAAAAATCCTGTATGCTGCCCCACAACCCTCCCAACCTCTCTTCCCCAAATTAAAGCTCTGGGTGCTCTCCCCTAAAAAAAAGTTCTTAGTGTTCCCCCCACGATACGCAACTGAAATTCATACGAGTAAGACGTGGTGCTAAAAAATATATATTATGAAGCTCTGAGCCCAGGAGAAACCTCACCGCTAAACACACCTCTTTTACATATGACTCGTAGGAATCTTCTCCAACGTGTGTGGGCAGAGCAGAGCCAAGCCGGGCTCACCCAGCTTTGTGGGAGAAACACCCATAAGGGACTAATACAACATTACTAACCAATAATTATTAACAAAAATATTACTTTCAAATATATTTTATAATCTGGCATATTTTTCTGAGTTAAAACATATTTTATGATTTGGCATACTTGTCTGGACTAAAGGAGTATTTATTACACACACCAACTATACTAATATCTACTAAACATAATATAAATGTCTATAAGCTTATTTTAATGTCCATAAAGTATGTATATTTTTTAACTCGCTCATGAAATAGCCTTTGAACCATAGTAAATAAAGACTACAAGGCATTCAAGCTTTTTAAATTATGTGGCTCATTTAATTTAATTTGAAATAAAATTTAACAAGAATTATTGATTTTTTAGAAGGTTTTTATTTGTCCTTAAGAAATGGCCTAAAACATTCAGAATAAAAATATTGGAGGATAAAATCAACGAACATGTTATTAAATAGATTTACACATTTTAACAAACTAAAACACAAGGTATTTTAATCTCACTGATATTCAAATTTCCTTCGCCCACTTGTGGAATTACAAGAAATCCAGCTATTTGTTATGAAAAGTTTTTGAACGAGGTGTGTCTTTGGCATTTATTTCTAGAATCTCCTTAATTTTAATCAGTATATCTTCATTCAACATCCACTTTCTAGTACTATTACTCATTGCTATATTTGTAGAGCTGTTACTGTTCAGGCGAACTTTATCTCCTTGGATAATAGTTAAAAAATCTTCTATAGTCAGCTCTAATTCAGATTGATTATGAGACTGTTTCTTTTTTCCAAATCTGTCCGATCCTTTCTTAGTCATAGTTAAACTAATTTTTTTAGATTTGTCGGGATTACCTCCAAGCCGATATTCTTGGGAAATATTGTTGGCTTTATTAATATATGTTTGGTAGCAATCATTATCATCCAAACTACTTTCTTCGGTTGATAATTTCTCGTCACAAACAACAACGTCACAAGATTTATTTGAATAATTTTGTTCATCCAGTTTTTTAGAATCATAGTTGTGGTTGGCTTTAACAACAATTGGAGATTGTTTGGTTTCTGTTATTGGGCTGTTAGTATTAGTAGCTTTATCAGGTATCTCAAATTCTGAAGCGGTCCCCCAACAATGTGCCCATGGACTGAGGTAAGTGATCTCAACAGAATTGGTGCTCCTGATAGGAACACTAGAAAGAGTTTCCTCTACTTGTGGAAGAGCAACCGGTGCTGATATTGCTACGATCTCTTGGTGACACAGCCTTCTTCCCTGTTTTGGTGTAGTTTTCTCTTCTTTAAGATTGTTGAACTTATTAAGAGCACTGTATGGAATGTTAATTGGTGAGCATGTCTCAGGTATGGTTGATGATAGAGGCGTGTGATCAGGTAGTACTGGGCGCTGCAAATACTTTTTAAGGTTTATTATTCTAACCAACTTCTCATTGTCCATGAATCCTTTTGTTGCGTTGGATAGACTTGCAGATATTTTCTCCTCTACCCCATCGTAAGGGATCGTGGTTATGATTGTCGGTGATGGTATTGAAACGCATGTCCCGGTTAGTTGAGAGTGATCTTGTTTTAATTTATCGAAGTATATCTTCCCAAATCGTTTAATGGCATCACTTTTAGTGGCGCATTTATTCCCATCCCAGAAGAACACATTATCTTTTTTGGATGATCCCTGTTTGCTTTCATTTAAAGGTTGAGGCGTTTTTAAAACAGATTGACTTTTTTCAGGAGAAAAAGGTGTTGAACTCTGGAACGATTTTTGCGAATCATCAACAAGAGCATGGCGCTCTTCACTAGGTGAGTCAGATTGAGTTATATTTTCTGAACATAAATTAGTATCATCATTTATACTGGGTTTTATTTGAGCATTCTTAGTCCTTAGAAAAGTTTTATGCAAAACGGATTTTCTTGATACGTCCCACTCAAAATCTTGTAAATTGTTCTGATTGTTGGCAGAGCGGGTGTATGTCCTGTCATTCACTTGATAGCAAGTTGGGTTCTGAAAATGAGAAGATATATAGCACGGTTCTGATTTAGCACAACTCTCATTTGGATTTATAGTGTCATTTTTACGTTTTATTATATTTCTCCATGTTTCCTTCTCGATGATTTTATTCGTGGAACTTTGATCATATAAGACTTGATGTGAAAGTTGAGGTTTGTATACCTTCCCAACGACGTGATTTTCGGTGGGTTGCTTTCGGGAGTTGTCGTCTAATTTGTTAGTTGAACAATTTTTAATTTCATTACATCCGTATTGCTCTAGATTTGAGCTCTTATGAACTTTCTCGTTTGATTTAGGCAGCTTTTCCTGAAAGGTGTCACTATTTTCGTATAAGCTTATAGATGAAGGGGAGACGAAACAATGCTGACTAGGATCATAGTCAAATTCTTCATTTGTACTTGGACGTCTCTCATTCTTTGAACCTTTTTCAAACATTTTTAACTTGGAGTTATTTTCATTGATATTTAACGAAGTTTTTCCATTTATATTTTTCCTCGAATATATTTTATTATTCTCATTACTGGAGTGATTGATTACTTCTCCTTCGTTGACGTCATCATTTTGGAACCCTTGCTTCTGCCCTTCTTCCCACGAATCATCTACTTCAGCGAAGCAGCCTTTTTCAAAATAACTCTCCTTTGTGCCACTTTCTGGGTGAATTCGTTGTTTGATTTTCCTTTTTTCTTTTTCTACCTGCGCTTTATCTTGATATTGGTTTGTAAATGATTCGACTATTTCATTCGGTTTCATTTCAATTCTATTGGTATTAACTTTCCCCGTAACGCATTTATCACTCTCAACATAGATATATTTTTTTCTGTCGTGACGTTCGTTATCTTGAGTACTATCAGACATTGATGGTGCAAGTTCAACTTTCTTTATTTTGTAAATTGTTACTATTGATTTTTTACTTGTGTTATCTGCTGATATAAAATGTGGATTTTTGAGGCTAGAGTTGATATTTACTTGAATTATATCTTCATAAGAATAACCACAGATTGGAAATTGCTTCTTAGGTGTAGTTATATTTTGTCCTTTATTTATTACTTCATTAGTTACTGACACATTTTGCTGGGGCTCTCCTTTATAGTCTTGCGTGTAGTATATGAAGCCATTTTCATCTTCTTCGTGAACGCATTTTGTACTTGTACTCTTTCTTATCGGGTTGCATGTATTGAGGCTTGAGGTTTCTTGAGATTGTTTAGAAATAACAGTTTGACAGACACTGTCTCGACTTAAATCTAACTTATTGTTTGAACCAGTGAATTGATGCAATTTAAAAGTTGGAGTAACTTCATCTGTGATCAAGTAATTTGTTGATGTAGTGTCAGTTTGATTTTTAAAAGATAAGTTGGTATCTTTGCTGGGAGGAAGTTTTTTATTAATTTCTTTAATAAGGTGTTTTAAGGCAATGCTTTCAGTTAATATTTCCTGTCCTCTATTGTTATTTGAATGTGGACACTTACCTGATAAATAATGTTGCTTGTTTCTATTTGATAGAAATTCTTCATGTTTTGTTTGCAGAAAAAAATCACTATCCTTTTCCAAAACAACTTTTTCTTCTTCTTTATGATCTTGATGAAGAGATACACTTTTAGAATTAAAGCTAGGATCATTTTTAAAGTGTTTGAGTAGTTTCAACTTCTTCATATTACACTCCTCTAGCTCAGATATTCCCTCACAATATGTATTTATTCCTTTATTCACGATAACATCAGCTAACCTGCTATTATTTAAATCTTGGGAAATATTTTTAACTTTTCTACTTTTTAAGGGGAAATGAAAATTTTCAGTATTGTTTGATTTTTCGGATTGCTCTGGCTGTTTATAGTTTTTAATAATTATATTGGGTGTATCCTGTGTAGATGCCATTGAATTCCTTTTTGATTCTTTAGCAATTGATTCAGATTTGTCTCTAACTTTCTTGCAAGTTAGGTTTATAGCTGCACAAAGCTTAATTTCATTTTTTGCAGAGCTACTATTATTTTCTATAAAATATTTCAATTCATTTCCACAAATATTAGAGGTTGTGGTTGTAGGAAACCCATGATTATCCGGTGAAACTTCCCAACTTACTTCACATGATGGAACGCCATTTTCCTTGTGTGCTTTGTTTATTTTATTTATTGCATTTAAATAATTCTGTTTGAAGTTAAAATTGGTGTACCCTTCCTTTAATAGTTCATCATTGTTATTTTCAAGATTTCTGACAAATAAATTTGGTGATCGAAGATTTGTACAACTAATTGAGCGAATAGAAGTAACGGCCGAATCCAATTCCTTGGAACTTAACCGAGTCCTGTTTTTCTTTGTTTCGGGTGTTGTCAAAATTTCGTCATTAAGTTTCTCATGACTACGAGCTCTACAGCTATTTACTAGCACAGAACGACCTGCGGTGTTTTTTAGACCCAAGTCATAGGGAGAGAGACTTCCCACATTAGAAAGTTCAGGTCGGTTTAACTTTTCCGTGGATGTCATTGATTCCAAGTGATACTCTATAGCTTTCTGTATACTTGTGAGACATTCACCTGCTATTAGGTCTCTGCTGGACGTATCCCGAACCTTTATATGTTTATTTATATTATTTGTTTTTGTGGGGGGCTGTATGACGACAGGAAATTCTTTATCTATATTACATATTAAAACATTTGTTTGGTTTTTACTCAAACTTTGCAGATTTGATGATGGCAAGAGGCCATGCTTTTGGCAAGAAAGAAGTGGGTCAGTTTTTCGTGGTCTGCTAACACATCCTTTACTCACAGAATATTTTCTTTTCCCTGAATCTCTCGTTTCAACATTGTTTTTTATATTTCTCAACTTAAGCTTAGACTTACTTTTCAAATCTGAGAAAGTTCTACGTCGTCTCCTTTGATTTCTTTCATTAAGGTCTATGAGATATTTTTGCAGGTCTCTGATGGCAACCCAAACAGGTTTGCTGTAGTTGAAGTTTTGGTTGTGTACATAGTTAACTTGGATATCTACTAATGCGTTAGGTATAAAATTATTTTTATCAAATTTCTTAAGTTTTTCATAACTTATATCTCGTTGAAGGTGTTTTAAAACTGTTTCACCAAACTCCTTTATGGGTGATTGATTGGTCATATTAATCGGCAAACTTTTTATTTTGATTGATCTAGAAACTTCTCCCTCATTTCTAGGTTTCGAGTCAGGCTCCCTTTTGAACAGTCTCTCGCCAAAAATTCTTTTACTTTTAAAATGTTGGTAAACTCCTTGCCGCCTTAGATACAAATTAGTTATCTTTTCTTCAAACTCCCTCAGCTTTGTCTCAAATCTTCGTACATAATATTCCTTCGTCTTCTCCTTGACATCGCCCGCGCTGTGTTGCTCCCCCACGGACGATAACGAGGATCGAGCGCGAGAGAAATATAACGGCGAGGAGTTCTTCGGGCGGATGATAGTCACCTCGACTAGGGAGTCGTTAGGTTGAAGTTCGTCCAATGTGATCGCTTTGCACACGCTCTCCGTTACCTCAACCTCCAAGAGGAGCTCCACGTTGTCGTCGATGGTCGTGTCCCCCTTGCTGACCAGGAAGTCGATCGTATCTTTGAGACCCAGCCCCAACTTGGACAGGGGCCACGACCCTCTGCTGCTGTCGCCGGTACACAGCTCGTAGTCCAAGCATCGTAGTTCTCGTTCATCTTGGTTTTCCTCAATTATGGAGGTCTGGTTGAGTTTAGTTTTTTTTGACATGGTTACTTAACCGGAAGGATGCGAAATCTTTTTGGAAAATACTTATTGTAAAAATGTCTGTAAACATTATTTGATGTCTTTACTTACGTTATATGGCGTGAAATTGACAGTAATTTTGTATATTGGTTTGTAGAGTATTACAAGAAAATAATATAAATGCTGACTAGGCGCATTGTTGTTGCTAAGTGATTGAAATAACAATGGATATAAAGCGCGTTTTTAAATACTATATTTTATTAGTAACTTATGCTTGGAACAAGGGATCACAACGGCTTGATCCTTGACCACAAACTTCGTAAGTTCCCATATCCGTTTAGTCTGTATGATTATTTATTTTGCGCACACACTCGTATCCTTGATCACGTGAAAAAAAATAATTTCAGCTAAATCTATAAGTACTGTACAAGCAACATATTTATAATCTAGGTTTTAGTTTAGTGTTTTTAGTCAAAATGATGATATCTTTAATACTATAGTATATTTTTTTTGTGAATTGCTATTAAAGGTAGATAAATTAAAATATAATACGTTTAGAAAATTACGACACTTTCACTTAACTTACTACTTATAATTATAGCTTTATTTTAATTTTAATTTCTATACTAATTTGTTTTTATACCTTTGATTATCTCTCTGTTGCCATCCATAACGACAATACTTAAGAAAGTTAAAGTTGATTTAACTTCTACTGAGTGATATTAATTACGGAATAGTTACGGATCGGAATTAGGTGGACAGAAAAATCTCTCACTGTGCAGCCTATTTCATCTTAAGGACTACGGGCCGCAAGGATGCGGAGTGTTTAGACAAAATTAAATTAAAATCAGTGGTCCCGGGTTTGATTCCCGGCTGGTACCTTGGTAATTTTTCTCTTGAGGGTAATTATCCCAACAGTCGCCAGGGTTTGGTTAATTATTCTAAAGTTATATTTAAAACTCCCACTGGCCTACATCTTCATATTCACAATCGTCACATCATCTCATTACGAGTACCCTGGGCAACGCTCTGTGCCACCAGAGCGGCAAATATTCTACATACAGGCAACCGAACTGGATGTCATCCCTTCTGATCAGCAATAAAATACGCTAAAAAAAAACCTAGTGGTTTTCTCTGAACCGCTTCTTAAAACGACGTGTCTCCTAATAGTAGTTTAGGTGGAATGTCTTTTATACTTTGGTTGTACCTTTCTAATATATGATAAATGATTAGGAATAGAAGGAGGGGGATTGGGGGGTGACATGTTGATTCAAATCTCTGAAAACAGCGTAAAAAGCCCGAGAAACCTTTTACTTCTTCTGGAAAGATTAAGTTCCGAGGGTGTCCATAGCGCATCATCTTCTGCGCCGGCGTCCCTAGAAACCAGCGCCACGTGGAGCTTAGGTCTGATGATTTCTGACCACTACGTACCAATAGAGACGTTTTCCAACGTAGTCGGTGGATCTGCCAACGCGGAAGCTGGCGCCATCTTGGAGATAGTTCAGTGTATCTGGCGAAGTCATGCAGAAAGGGTGTGGCCCAACCATGTGCCGCGTCGACCATTATTCAGGATAAGAAGAAACAAAAAATTAATAGAATATAATGAGTTGAAAGTCATTGTATAATCGGTGTGGGTATGTATGTATGTAAGTATAAGTGATTAAACACAAAATGTCAATTAGCATTTAGCATCCAGGTGGGTCGTCATTGATTGTAGCTTGCTAGGCTTGGAATGGATACAGTACGGGTGTAGTTAAAAGCAGGATAGCTATGGGAACGGGAGCATGTGAAGGGGTGAGAGGATTACTGAGAGCGGAAAGAATCCAGATTGACTTAAGAAAGAGGTTTGCAAAGTGTTTTTTATTGAGTTTGGTGACGTATGGAAATGAGACGTGGACAATCAGAAAGAGGGAACAAAGGTATTTGGAGGGTTTTGAAATGTGGTTGGGGTGAATAGTGGAAGGGTGAAAGCCTTCCAATGTCATGATGGAATTGTTAACAGCCCTACTTGGTACACCCCTGTTGCACATCTTGTAGGTGACGGATCACTGCTGATACATAGGCAGTGCTGCGGCTATAGGAACAGGTGTCTCAAAAATTCGATCTAATCAAACTCATTTGAGAATTTTTAACCCCATTTACCCTGTTTACCCTTCACCCCCGTTTTACCCTTTAAACCCATTCGCCCTTTTTACTCCGATTACAATTTTTTTAAATCATTTATGCACCCTTTTACCCCTTTTGGCAATTTTTGCCCGTTTGGAACTTATACTCTTTTTACCCCATTCATCTCTTTTACTCCTTTTATCATTTATATTCTTTTTATTTATATTAAATTGTCTTCTAGCTCCTTTTCTCCTTTTTGCTCGTTTTACACCTTTTTATATAAAGTACCCAACTTAGTCCTGGAAAAAATATTTTAGGGTATTAGAAGAGTATAGAGATGAAAAAATTGTAAAAAACGGGCAAAAACGTAAATCTTATTGAAATTTTTAAAGGGGTGAAAAGGGTAATGTAAGTAAAAGATTAGAAAGTGTTAAAGGGCTATAAGGGCAAAAAGGGCAATAAGGAAAAGAGAACAATGAGGGAAAAAATACCAAAAATATCAAAAAGGTCAAAAAAGGACAAAAATAGCAACAATGGTAAAAAGGACAAAAAAAGGGTGAAAAGGGTAAAATGTGAATTTAATCAAAATTTTAAAATTCCGGCTTCGAGATGCATATAATCGTGCACAGGGGAGACTTATTTTAAAATTTCAGACCTCTGTGTGCGGTAGATGTCGCGCGACGCTCATGACAGACAGACAGACAAGTAATATCTTCCTTTTATTGATATAGATATACTCGTATTTTAAATCACAATACATTATAAATAACATTTTTTAATAATATATAATAAAGTTTTTATTACGGTACATTAATATGCGAAAGAACAAGTCATGTCTGATTTTATATTGAAATTAAGAGTAGGGGGATATAATTTAATAACTTTCATAATTTCTAAAAAAAATTGAACTATACATTTTACATTCTTCCTCATGATTATTAAATTTTTTGTCGTCTGAAAAATGTCATATTTTGCATATGGCCGATTCTTGCACGAAGCCCTTCAATTAAAATTCGTGTAGGCAGAAAGACGATATGAAAAAAAAAAAAAATATAATTAATCAAAAGGGACAAATATGGGTGCTACTCTTGGTATCGAACTACATACTCTTATTTCTTTTCTACCATATTCTACGTGATATGTTCTAAAAATTTTTTTATCTCGCCCTACACAGGTTTGGCTGTAAATAATCAAACCGGTCGATGAAATCTCCCTCATACATGTGTGACCCCTAGATTGACCCGCTAGGAGGAGATATATGAGCCCGATCAAATCACGATCACGATCACGATCTCTCATCTTCCCGCTCCGTCATTACAACTCGACCAGAAGGAAAGTCGGAGTTGGAAAGTATCCGTGGAGAGTTATTTGGACCCTTAGTTTAATTTGGAAGAAGAATTGGTTCCATTGCAAATCTGTGCTGTTACGGTACTGTGTTTATACCACACGCGATGAAGAATACGGTGGTAGTTATAATGATGATGATGATGATGATGATGGCTTGAATGAATGGATGCACGTTTCTTGTCGGTCTTATGTTATGGCTGCTGACTGTGGATAAGTGATAATGTGTAGAGCCTGTTCAGGAAGTGATGTCAATACACAAGTGAAGAGCAATGACATATGTGACATACTAGAAGTGATGGCTCTAAGTGATAGCACAACGCATGAAACATACTAGAAGTGATGGCATAGTGCTTGAAACATACTAGAAGTGATTGAACAATACATTAAACATACTAGAAGTTATTGAACAATACATTAAACATAATATAAGTGATTGAACAATACATTAAACATACTAGACGTGATTGAATAATACATTAAACATACTAGACGTGATTGAGCAATACATTAAACATACTAGAAGTGATTGAACAATACACTAAACATATTAGAAGTGATTGAACAATACATTAAACATAATATAAGTGATTGAACAATACATTAAACATACAAGACGTGATTGAGCAATACATTAAACATACTAGAAGTGATTGAACAATACACTAAACATACTAGAAGTGATTGAACAATACATTAAACATAATATAAGTGATTGAACAATACATTAAACATACTAGACGTGATTGAACAATACATTAAACATACTAGACGTGATTGAGCAATACATTAAACATACTAGAAGTGATTGAACAATACACTAAACATATTAGAAATGATAGCAAAATGCATGAAACGTTATAAAATTCATTGAAAAGCGCTTGAAACATGCGCCCTTAATTGAATGGAAAATGGGTGGTAGAATATTTAAGAAAATTAAAATCCCTTCAATACTCCTGATCGAGATTCGAACACAGACCTCTCCATCACTGGCTAGTGAAAGTAGATAAGATTTATATTTACCCTATCTGTTCACTGATATTTGTTAAATAATACCAATAGTAGATAGAAACATGTTTTCTATGATTACCATAAAAATATGGGTGCACTCGAATTGCGGAATAAATTATACCTTTCAGCCGGTGCACACGAATTTCGGATCAACCTGTAATACCATTCAACTTCTAGCCCCTAACCTAACCTAACCTAACCTAACCTAACCTCAATTTTCCATTTTGAACAAATTCATTATAAATTTAATTTTTACCCTGCAGTTTGTGTTGTTCCACAATTCGTGTACAACGAAAAATATGTGATGTGTGTATTTTTTAAATTATCCTTCTAGTTACTAAGCTAATATTGGATTGCTATAAATTTACATAAATCGAGAAAATTAACTAATTGGTATACGTCACAATTTTTTCCAAATACCATAGTTGGGCTATTATATAATTCGATTCGCACCACCCAAGCTAAATATTTCGCTGTTATAAACGTGGCGTTTTTTAACTATAAAATTGGGCCTAATATGATTTATCTGACTTAACAATTTAAAGTGAGTACCTTCATACATTAGATTCTGTGTTCAAATCCATCTTAAAAAGAGTGTCACATTGTTCATTCATAAGAAACCACTGTAACAAATGGTTGAAGTCGTGAACACTGAGAAATACAATTAATAACAATGAGAATAAATGGTGAGGTATTTTATTATTCATGAATAGTAACTTGAGACAGATTACTATGCCCTCGCATTTTTTTTAGATCAAAGAACGTGATTGCATAGCATAGCGTCGTCAGACCGGATGGCTATATACCAACAAAATAAAAATAAGCTTACTGTAATTGAACGCTTTAGAACACATTACATTCTCCTTTAGTATGCCTTAGTACTATTCCCAGCTGAGATGTTTTATTTAACCATTATTATTATTATAGCATAAAATACAATAGTTACTACAATCCAGTGGTGCACGCAGAACTTTGAATCGAGGGAAGTATTTAATCAGAGATGTAACCGAAACTTAATTTAGAAGGAACCGGCCCCGTGGTGTAGAGGTCAATGTACCTGGCTACGAGCTTAGGGGTCCCGAGCTCGATTCCAGGCTTGTACCTTTGGTATTTTTCCCTTTAGGGTAATAATCCCAATATTCACCAGGGTCTGGTTATTTAGGCTCAAGTTATGTTAAGACTCACCCCGGCTCCACAATATCATAATAACTATCATTACCTCATCTCATTGGGGTACGACGTGTAGACAACCTCCTATGGTGTACCCTGAGTAACGATCTGTGCAAACAGAGCGGCTAATATTATACACATAAGGGCACCGAACGTGGACACCATAGTCCCGCTCGGTCAAATGTGTTATACGATAAAAAAAAAAGATGGCAAGAGAGAGGGAGGGCTTAGTGGCACGTACAACTGCCTTAACATAAGGGACCAAGAAAATGTAAATATCAAGATAATAATAATAATATTTAGCACCGCGTCTTACTACCCGTTCGGGTTATAAGCTTAAGTACTAATTGCGCTAATGGATTAAGAATTGGAAGGGTTGAATTTAGAGGAAGTGAACCCGCAGTTGCGTGGAGGGAGAGTGGAAAACCATTTAGGAAAAGCCACGCCCAATTCACTCGACCGAGATTTGAACCTTGATCTCCCCTTCCTCGGCGGTCGAGCTCAACACGACTAGCGCGTTAGCCAACTACGCCACCGAGGCGGGTAAATATTAAGACTCTTTAGAAGCTATTTTAAGTTTTTTCTATCATAGCTAAGGACAGCGATTTAATAAATGCATATAGCCTTGAATACAAAGTATCGAAGCTATTATTGGTGTATTTTTTTCAATTTGAAGTTTTAGAGGTATCTTTACTGTGTTTAAAGGCTTACATTTGAATATCCAAGTCGTAAACGTGGTCATAAAATGTAAACCTATCCTATAGATTCAACACATCTTCAGTGACCTTCGGTGGCCGCACGGTCTAACGCGCTAATCTCGTAGTGGATCAGACTACCGATGACGGGAAGATTGAGATTTGAATCTCAGCTGGGTGTACTGAGGGTATCTTTTCAAAATGGGTTACCACTCTCCCGCCACGTAAATATGGGTACACTTAATTTAAACATAACCTTCTAAATCCCTAAAATCACTAGCGTAAGTAGCACACAAGCGTATAACCCGAACGGGCAATAAAACGCGGTGCTAAACAAATTTCTTCGGTGATTCATATTTAAGTTTTTCTTACAATTATTTACGGTTATTGTGGGTCAAATGTCTCAATTTTCCCACCCTTGGGTGCACCACTATCACACCCAGAGTGTCTATCTCTGGTGGCATCTTCAAAATGTATTAAAGTTTCTTTATATTATTTTAGTTCCCACTCAACCTATAATGATGGTCTAAAGACGCGTTCAGAACAAATAAGATACTCGTGAGATGTTCTAGAAAACCACCAAAAAATGTATTCTCTCGAACAGTTTGTTTATTCCATAATATCTTGGCGAAGTGTTTGTCTCCAAGCTTGGATTCACTAACAGGAGCAAATAGTTGCGCTGGCGCAAGTTTGAAAGATGTGCCCAAATCCCTATTCACTAAAAGAAGCAGGCGCAATTTGAATGCAAAGTTGCGCCTTTTATTTGCCACCACTCAAGAGTAGGCGCAACTATTAAAATCACGATTGTCACTTCAATCAATTTAAATGACAGCATATATCGTTATGGTTTGAAATACATTAATTAGTTAACTGTACTTCAATTAATAATAAATAAATAAAAATAACATACGTCTCTCAGACACAATATTTGTTTCAATTTAGATAGTGGTAACAAAGGAATTACTTACCTTTTATTGTTGAAATCTTACATTCAAACAACGTAATGGCATTTATTGCATTATTACATAACAAAATGTCAAACACCTCTGACAAGATGTGTATTAATCACAACTTGTGAATGTGAGGAATGCTAGGCCTCCACCGTGGTTCGGATTCCACGTTAAACTGTAGGTCCTCCATTTCATCTCACAATCACCCTACCATTACACATTAGCGTAAGTGTGTATAACACGAACGGGTAGTAAGACGCGGTGCTAATAATAATAATAATAATAATAATAATAATAATAATAATAATAATAATAATAATAATAATAATAATAATAATAATAATAATATGTCAAACGAAACCACGAACTGTGTAATCTTTGTCTAGATCCAAAGAGATTTGTATTCTTCCAAATCCAAAGATATCGCGTCACTAAATATGGTGGTTTGTATAGATTTAAAACAAGTTTTAAAGTTTCTATCAATGTTTTCTTAGTGGAACTTAAGCTTTAAACTAGTGATATTAATAAATACTAAATAATATACTAATATTGGTTTTGTAAAGCACCCACAAAGAGGCTGCTTCTAATTTTATTGCTAGTTTACAAGCAAAATATTGAGAAATCCTTGTATTTGCTGTCATTTTCATTAGAGATTTAAAATAAAGTAGCCTTGACTTTGAAAGTAAATTCTTCACAAGGATTGGTCGAAAAGATCACAATTGATGACGTTTATGGTGACGTCACCATAATCTTGCCACCAGATTGCGCCTTGTTTAGTGAATACGGAATTGGAGCAAATAATAAGGCACATCTTTGGGAGTATCTTGGGTGCAAAGTTGCGCCATTTCTAGACTTGCACCGAAGTAGAATTTCACTCGTTACTGAATCCCGGCCGATTACTGAAAAACTGTGTTCTGTAAAAACCGGCACTAAGACGCAGTGAAAACATATTTTAACATCCTTATTGTTATGTTTGTTTCTCAACGGTATATATATTTATATAAAATTGTTTCTTTGCTGGCAAAAACCCACTCTTATCTTGACCTGGGCTAAGGGAACTCATGTTGAGCAACCTACTCTGGTTTGGCGTGAATCCGATACTGCAAAGCGATTCATTTTGATATTGCTCACGATTATGTTGTGGTCCTAGGTGTGTTCTTAGAAAACACGAGGTAATTTCATTTTATAGGTTTATTCTTACTGGCGGAAACCATCGTTCTGACTCTGTCGTTAAGACCTGATTTCTCATACCTATTAAAAACATTACAATACTTGTTTATTTAAGATATTAAATTTTGAAACGTAGTCTTGCAATCAGAACATTTTATGTACGCCACTTGGACATAATTTTTTTGGGGTGAATGTGAATAATTGTGTTCAATTACACCTTTATTTTCTTACAACTTAACCTTCGGAGGTCTAAAACTTTAGCTCAGTCGGTAACGTATCTTTCAATTGGCCTAAGGTCCTTGGGTTCGATTCCCGGTATGGCAGAGAACGTTATTACAGGTGAAATATGGGTTTCCCATTTCACAGTGATGAATTAACGGACGGGGGCTGAATGTTGTGTCTGTTGTAGATTTAAGTTAGTTTATAAGTCGTGTGCTGATATAATTAGTCGGTTCAGGAAGTGCGCGATAAATATCTCAAAGAAATAAAAAAAAATATAAAAAATTGGAGAACCTTTAAGAAAATACAAACATAATTTTTTGTGGTAAAAATGGAAAACATTTTACTTTTTTTCGTTATTTTAAAAGGTGTTTTGGTTGATTTATGAACGGCTTTTTTTCAGCACCGTGTCTTACTACCCGTTCAGGCTACACGTATATGTACTGATTAGGCTAATGTGTAAGACACGACAAATGTTGAATTCAAAGAAAATGTACCCGAATTTGAGTGGAAAATCCACAGTAAATACACCCAACCGGGATTCAAACCCCAATATCCCAGTCGTCAGCAGTATAGTCTATCACCAGAGTGACATCTTAGATTGAGGGTCGGTAACATTTTTGACATCGCGGGTATATATGAGATTTAAAATAATTGGTAGACAGACAGGTTTAAGGCGATTAACCCTTTTCATTTGGTGTGGAAATGCAAAGCCATGGGAACAAACGGCTATTTTCAAGAATTTTTATTGTCTTGCAATTTTCCTTTTGGAAACGGTTTATTCAAGAATAGAAGCATGTTGATTAAGTTATACTTTTTATATACACATCTCCTCTATAATTTTAACAGTGATCAAATATCGATAATTTTGACATTTTTCAATAGAAAACTGCCGGTTGCATAACAAAAAATAAGCAAATGTAACATCTAATAAACATTGATACATTATCTTAGAAGAGGTGTTGAAAATATTACTATAAAAATTTCACTCGTTCTCGAGAAAACTGATATTTCCAAACGTATTATTTTTCCGCAAGACCTGTCCGGTAGCTAGCGCCATCTACGGTTTCAGTGATCCATCTGTTCTTGTTGGTGCGGAAGGATACTTTGGTCAGTTGTGACGCCACGCCACGCCTTTCATCCTCCCGTCCACCATCCCACAAAATAGGTTTTAGACTTGCACTCGACAGGGCTAAGGGCCTTAAGAGAAATCGTGGGTAAAAAATTTCAACTAATATTTTTAATATTAGTAACCAGTTATTAGTGGTTGTTTTTTGTGAACGCATTGTTTGTTTGCTAAATCTTTTTTGGGGGAAGCGTACGGGGGGAGGCAGATAAAATCAGCTGGAGGACTACATCCCAACGGTGGGATCTAGGTTACTGACCTCTGCCTTAGACCATGCGGCCACCGATGCGGGTCACCATCAATAACTTATCTATTATTTGTATGACAAAGAATTTTAGACAAGTCTGGTTTACTTCTCGAACAATGTCCTAATCTTTCAGACCACTGATACAACAGCCCCATCTTATAACGTCGATAGCAAACACTGTTATCATACAGGATGAAACACAGGTATTGATAATATCTATCAAAAGTGATAGGTACAAATCAAATCGAGTCATCTAAATAAATAATTCAAATCATGACCCACCCCGATGGTGTAGTTGGCTAACGCGTTAGTTTCGTGTTGAGCTAGACTGCCGAGGACGGGGATATCGAGGTTCGAATCTCGGTTGGGTTAACTGGGGGAGGGTGTTCCTAAATGGTTTTACACTCTCCCTCCACGCAAATGTGGGTTCACTTCCTCTAAATTCAACCTTCCCAATTCCTAGCCCATTAAGGTAATTAGTACTTGAGCTTTTAACCCGAACGAGTAGTAAGACGCGGTGCTAAATTAAATTAAATTAAAAAACTCAAAACATCAACGATAATATTTGATGTAATCATAAACAAATAATATTAAAATTTGATAATGAAAATTCTTCATAAATAAATAACCTTATCAATTAATTAAAGACCCACTACTCTGGTTGAATAGTCCAAGGCGTCACTATCACAATAAATTGGAATACCGATCACGGGGAGATGGGGGTTCGAGATGGTTTTTCATTTCATCTCCATGCATCTGCGGTTACACATCCTCTAAAGTCAACCTTCCTTGTCCCTAACGCACTATCGTAATAATTAGTACATAGACGTACAAGCCGAACGGGTAAAAGGCGCGGGGTTGAAAATAACAATTATAAAGACCCGCATGGGTGGGCACAGGGACTAAGGCGTCATTATCAACTGGCTGGGTGTGCCGGTGATGGGGAGGTCAGGGATCAAATCCTGGATGGATATACTGATGTGCTTTTTTTCTTAATGGTTTTCCACTATTTCGCACAGCGAAAATGTGTGTGCATTTTCTAAAAAATTCTAGCTTATCCCATCCCTATTCCATTAGTGTAAATATGTGGAAATTTCGGATGGATAGTAAACGTAAAACAAATTAATAAAGAAGAGTACAAGTTTTAAGATATCTAGTAAATAATATTCTTAAATTGAATAATGACACCTGCACACGGGAATTGAATCCGGGGCCTTTGGCTTAGTGCACCAATGCTCTAACCTCTGAGCTATGTAGCCATCGTCTCATGGTTTCCACAAAATGTCTTCTTCTCAAGCCAACAATCTGAAGGTTGGTTTGATGTGATTTCTATCAGTCCTTGGCCGGGCATACATTCAGCCCTTTGATTGGTTAGTGCTGCCTGCACCATCCGGTAGAAACCCCATGTACTAGGGGATTCCATAAAGTGTGGTAGTTCCTCGTTGGCTTCTACACTGAATTTCTATGAGCGATTGTTAAAGGGGCTGCCATTTGACGGAAAGGTATTTTCCCATACGTTCCAGGCTTCTTTTACATGCCATAATCGACATGGGACCGAAAGCCTTTCTTCTCCTCCGATGGAGGTTGTGCTACGGATTGTTTACGCGTAAGAAAAATCCCTTGACCTCGGCTGGGTTTGAATCCACGAACATCGGGTCTTGAAGTGAGCATTTTGCCCCAAGCCCACCGAGGTCAACCACACAATATTAGCAGAACAAGATGAGTTGGTAAGGAATGGGGGGGATCGCTAATGGATAATACATCGCAGACAATATCCCTCGTCCATCTTCCTCTTCTCTGTCTCAAGGTGACCCAGCTAGCCAGTCAGTACCCATTGATGGGCCCCCCCAGTGGCTTAAGTTCCGGCTCCACAATCGTATCGTCTTTCAAAGAGTTGGCAAGATCAGGTTCTTTTATCACTGGATGGACTCTGCATGGATGATTCCGCTTTAAATCGATTGTTTTGGAAATAGATTCTTTATCCTTAAAAAAACCCATTATTTAGTTATATTTAAATGTATCGATTTAATTCACATCTCGATAGTTTTCCTATGGATTTTTTTTTAGAAAAAGGATTAAATTTAATGAGCTAGTTCTATCTAGTCCACCTCATTACACCCTATCCCTATTTTAAGCTAGTTCTATTCAGTCCACCTCATTACATCCTATCCCTATTTTAAGCTAGTTCTATCCAGTCAACCTCATTACACCCTATCTCTTTATGTTATCCTCCGTTCTGCGTCTTGGTCTTCCCAATGGTATCGTCTCATTGGGTTTGCCAGTCAATAGCCTTAACAGGGTTATAGATTCTCCCATTCGCGGTGCATGTCCTGCCAACCGTGTAAGACCCTTTCTATAAAAATTGGGCTGTACGAGTGTACGCCCCCTTGATGTGGGTGGAAAAAAAAGTATTTGAATGTCTTTAAAATCTTTATTGATTCAAATTAATGATTGTTTTATATATATATGTGTGTTCTAATTATAGTTACAAGTTTTTAGATGAGGGATCATAAATATCACCGTACCAATGGTTAGAAAGTCTAGGACGTCAAGCTCAAAATAGTATTCATCGCCGGTAGTGAGGGGACGTCGCCAATGCCAAGTTTTATCAATGTATTTTTTCAAGCCCCTCTCTATAACAATGCTGATGTATTTACTATAAGATATAATAATTCCATAAGAATAAGTGTTTATCCACTTCAGTGTATGCATGGTTTAAGGCGCTACTCTCACAATAGTGTATAGTGCTGAATACGGAGAGATCTGGGTTCAATCCCTGTCTGGTATACTTGAGACGGTTTATCATAAATGGTTATTCTGCACAAATGCTTATATATTACTTCTAAAATGCTTTCTTACTCATACCTACGCCATCAGATTGATTGTATTATATGCGTACATACAAATTATGTAGTAAGACGTGGTGATAAAAAAAATAATATCAATGCTTGATTTACGCTTCTTAAAAATTATATAAATTGCAACTTTTGTAGCAAATAATCATTTTACCTTGAAATATCTTTTGCATTGCTGCAAACGATATATTATGTTTTAAGGATAGGGAATAAGTATTTAAATAAAAACGCAAATAAAACAACACCCATTCATTTTGTCCTGTGGAACCTACCTACAACACGTGTGGATGTTAAATAAACTAGCATTGGAGAGTCACCTAGAAGTTTAGACTCCGTTACATTATAAGCGTTTAGTGTCTTGCCCTTGTTCGAAACCATGGTCACTAAAAAAAATAATACTGCTTTATCTTACCTGGGAGAGTATAAGAAAATTTATGCTACAACCCAACACTAGGTTTGTCTCATCTTGTTGTCGCTGTAGTGGTGTGGTACCTGTTTTTATAGCTATGGCAGGTGAAGGCCAGCGACTAGGCAAAAAAATAAATATATAAAATAACAAAAATTGTTGCTATAAGCCTTCCGATAAATAAAACGAATCACTGTGTATTTTAAACAAAAATAATAACGTCAAACATATCATGGTCTCATTGAAATCACGATTTTGTCAAGGTCATTCACTTTTTTTTTTATAGAATTACAAAATGATTAAAATCCCTTCTTGTTTTCTTGCTAGATATTTTAAATAATTGGGAAAGGCTTTTCGAAGGCTAAAGCGAATAAAGACATAAATTATTCACACGTTTTATGGGATTAATTTTTTAAGGGGGGCTAAGATTCTTTTCTATTAGGTCTACTTATTCAAACATTTTTACCAGACAACATTTGATTTTGACTTACAACTAGGTTTACATGTACTTGTTTCGTACTTAATTCTCTAGTTAAGCTACATCTTGTTTGATCTGTACTATCTAGTTAAATTACCTCTGGTTAGAGTTATTTTACATATTTAAGTAACGCCTGGTTCCCACTGTATTACCTAGCTAGGTTATGTACGATTAGCCCAATAATACCTATTGAAGTCATGTGTTCGAGCTATATTAGCTATCTAAATTTTAGGACTTTAATCAAATCAAGAACTGACCTTTTAATATACCCAGCCAATGACCATATAATATCTAAATCGGAAGTTTGAATGAAATTTATCGAAACTTTTCGGCTGAAGTCCTGATATAGACAAATAAACAGAAATACTTGTAAGACTAGCATTTTTGAGCTCGAGAACACATAAAGCTATATGAGAAACACAAATTTTTAGCACATATTATGGTTTTTACTTTAGAAAATACAGTTAACTCAGACTTCGCCAGGCCGCCAACTGAATAAACGCGCTGGTCCTATCTGCTAACAACGACAAATCAGGGTCGGGAGACAGCCAGCCGCCTGAAGAAATACTTTCTAAAACAAACTTGACGTAATAATTATCATCTCCTCAAAAGATAAATTTAACATTTCATCTCTTGAAAGTTATTATCCGGTTAATATAGTTGTAAATACATCTTCAAGCTATTAGTCATTGTGTTTAAAACGCGCTTTGACGGCCGCGTGGTATGAGGAGCTAGACTCACGTTGCAGTTGCTCGCCTATATCTACATATGTAACAAGATGAAAACTCTCATTTTCCCATTAAAATTACTTTAATGGTACTTTATATGCGGGAAATTTTAAAATATTGATGATTTCTCCATCCCTATTTGAGGTACTCAATAACTTATCATTGTAAAGCTGTAGTACTATTAAAAAGATTTAAAAAAATTATTTGAAATATATTTTTATAAAAACAATAATTTCTGAGCCGCAGGAAAATATATATTCTCTTTGGTAGACAAAGATATTTCTCTTTTCTCAATCTTTCTGTAACAGTGTTCCTAGTTCCTAATGCCATAGAGTAAGTAGCTGTATATTATTTCATTTATGATTTTTGATGTAGTGTGCATACTTTTTACAACAATGTATAGACCTATTTTCTCGTTTCACAAATCTTAGGAGTTCTTAGTAAATGTTTATTTTAAGATACAAGCGGGAGAAATTCTGTGTGGTGCACCGTACCATTTATTTTTTTAAGTTTTGAAAAAGTTTCCAAATCATTTGAATTATGGACTACTTGGGGACACAGAAACATAAACATATTAACTTAGTGTTAATTTTACTCTCACTAATCACCACTTATGTAACATAAACTAAGCCTCTAGCATTATCCATTAAATACTAGTTTCATATTCAAAATACTATGTTTCAGTTGAACCCTAATATTAATTCAAGATTTTTATTGCACCCCAAATTCTTATAGGTCCAACGCTTTACTCAATAATTGTTTCAATATTTGAAAAGGTTTAAACATAGGCCCAATTAATTTTTTTCAACACCATGTTTTACTACCCGTTCGGGTTATACGCTTATGTACTAATTACACTAATTGTATTAGTAATTATGAAAATTATATTTAGAGGAATTGTATCCGCATTTGTATGGAGGAAGAGTGGAAAACTACTTTGGAAAAACCACCCTCAGTACACCCGAGTGAGATTCGAGCCTTGATTTTATATCACTGGTAGTCTAGACTACTGCAAAATAGTTCCTTATACCATGTGGCTACCGAAGTGTGTGTTATTAGTTATCTGTTAATTAATTAATACTTAATTTAAATAATCTTATTTAATTAACTACATAGGAATACTTGTTCAAATAATACCATAAAATTCTGATCTTGTCCAAAACATATCTGTGTGCATTACACAGCCACGTGATTAATCGTATCTTAGATCTAATATTTCTCAAGTATACATGTAGGTGACATAGATAGTTTTTTCCACCCAGGTATTTAAGATGCACTTTCTGAACCAAATGATTATATCAGCACGCAACTTATAAACTAATAAATCTAGAACGGACACAACATCCATCCCCCGGCCATTAATTCATCACTGTGAAATGATACATTTTTCGCCCATGCTGGGAATCAAACCCGAGACCCTTAGCTAAGTAGACCTACAGGCTACCAACTGTCCTCTTGCAGTATGAGCTTGCGTTTGAAGCGCTAATGTCCACATAAATGAATCAAGGCCAATCTCTTTTTTAAGGGTGTACAATTTATGTGTGAGATAACTGAAATATTGCAATCAAGTAAATTATTCAAACAATTTAGTCAACTAAATTCTATATTGAAGAGGACTTTCCTTTGAAGCACATAACATGGCCCTAGTAGGTAGCTTTAGATTGATAGGAATATTATATAAATCACAAATAATGCGGACTTACACACTTATGTGTAATTTGTATCAAGAGAATATGAAGTGTAGGCTTAGTTTTAAACTAAACAAGCCAAACCTATTAAATATAGAATGAGAAATCATAACTGAGAAAATCAAATATTCCCCATTGCCCCTGTTCGTGGATCCCCGGCCTCACATGTCAGAGTGCCTGTGTGACGCAAACCTCCCGATTGTGTCAATCGTTGTTGTCACACACACACACACTGTATAGCTTCCTATGGAACAATAACTGAACCACTGTTATGGAACCTGGGATCTGATTCATTTATAGAGTTGAAGTCCAGGTGCAAGGACAGTGAGAGATTGTCTACCTGCGGGATTATTGCGGAGGTTAGAGGCTAATAGCGAGCCGCTGCCAGTAATCTATCTTAACAGGCCTCCCTACGGAGTCTGCTATTTTTCTCAAGGAGAGCCGGATCCTCTTTACTTCAGGAAGTTGGGATGGTCATCTGTACCTGTTATGGTGGGGGATGTCCGTGGATAAAGATTCCCAGGTTGAAGTGGGCGTACTTTGTACCTGTTGTCACATATACAGCAGAAACATGGACATTGAATGTAAGAGACACTCAGAAAGTGGAGGCCATGGTAATGAAGTTTGTGAGGAGTATGTTAGCTGTCACGAGGAGGAACAGGATTATGAATAAATCTATCTGAGAAAGAGTGAGGATATAAGGAGTACATGAGACAGTATAGGAAGCAAGAATGTGATGGTATGGGCAAGTAATGAGGATGGAAAAAATAGAGGATGCCAAAGAGGATGAAGGAAATAAAGAAAAATACCGCAAGGAAGATCAAGAAAGAGATAGGAGGAGCAGATAACCGAAAGTGTGCAAGTGAGACGAGAAGAATGGAAGTAATTAAAGGAGGAAGAATGGTTGAAAGAAAGACGAAGATGGAGGAATTTTACTAAACTGATCCGACCACAGGCTGGAAATAATTGCTGGTGTTTGTGAGTTTCCCAAGAGTAAAGTTCCGTATAATTCGAGGCAAGGATACACCTAGTGCACGTCTTTTTACATAGGATGAAGGATGCGGGGTTAAGCGGGTAAACAACTATCACAAGTAAAATAAATGGTACTTCACTCCACGCATCTCGTTCCTTTACCCATAAATCGGGATATTTACTTAAAACTCGTAAGATTCATGAAAGGAGATAAGATACATTGTTGCAGGGACATAATGGAAAAAGATAATCACATTTCACATGTTGTTAAAAAAGAAACATCTCTGCTCACCAAAGAGGAATCAAACCCCCATTTATAGACCTTCATTTACAAAATATATATTCTTATAGACCAGAAACTATTGTTTTTATAAAAATATATTATAACTAAAAGTTTTTTTAAAATTCTAATAAAACTACAACTTTGCAATGATGAGTCATTTCATATATCAAAATGTTGCCGAGATATGATCAAAAATGTGGATATCGCCATAAAATACGTCATTTTCACGAAAAATGAAGACGCACAATTTTATTTGTAGTGTTAGACAGTGTCTATATACGGATTTTAATCAAAATCATAAGAATTGATTTGGAGATTTTTTTCCCCATTTCACTCTAAAGATAAACTATCGTTAATTTTAGGGTAGGCTAGCTAGTTCGTAAATTCATTCTGAAGAACCTCGTGAAAACGCTAGATACCAGGTTTTAGCAAGATCAGTAAGATGGTTTTCGGCTCTAGGTCAAGATATAGAGTCACAGACAGACGGACGTAATGGTTAAAACCACATTTTTGGGTTCAATATCTATAAAAATATATAACTATACTTTATTTGACTATCACATTTCTAATTTTTCTTTCTGAGGGGTCGCGATAAAATAAATAATGGATTCAGACAATTTGCAAATGAACTTATATAAATCTACTCCATAATTCGAGGTTCTAATGATTCGAAGAACCCACCCATCTCCGTAATATTTTCATTTTGATGTAACAGTAGAGTGTTGTTTGTAAAATATACCAGGAGCGGTATTAGAACTCCGAACCTTTGAATAAATACGCAGTGATTTACCAATCCAAAGTTCTAGGGTTGTTTGAAGGAACGTGTCTCAAACGTTTCACATACTCAGTTGGTAAAGCAGTGGCACCTTAATCTAGAGGTAAAGGTCCAGAGTTCAAATACTTATCCGGGCATATATTTTCAAATAGGTTATCATCACATTTCAGTCTAGCGGGAACTCCTCTTAACAAACAGTTATTTAACTCGAACATGTGTGAGATGTTCATCTCCTGGTTGTTCTATATATGGCTCAACAGCGAGATTGTTATTGCCTGTGCAAGTTGAATGATGTGTGTAATAAGGACGAAGGTAACATGAGATTCCGGACATGTGAACGGTTTCCCGGCGAGAACCTGTTTAGGAATCTTCATCCCTGAGGCAGGACGAGTGCGTGCGTGATGGTCTCTGAAGGTGGACTGCTAGCCACAGTGGGCGGCTTCCTGTCTTCACCCCACTGGGACATCCTCGAGGGCAGTCTAGCTCAACACGAAACCAGCGCGTTAGCTAACTACGCCCCCTAGGAGGGTTATATATATATGTTAATAAATAAATATATAAATTTATCATATGTATATACATAGAGAGTGAGAGAGATAAAGTAGAGACTTAGCCATCCTAAATAAAAGGGGCGGCCCCGATTTCATACAACCAAAATTTTGGATGGGTTATAAATTTGAGCTGTGATGGTAAGGATAAAATTTATTCAGAAACACATTTTATAAAAATACAATAATTATTTATAAAATATGTAAAACATACGTAAATCGAGACGACATAAGTTTTATTTTCCTGTATATATATACAGTACATATATACAAATTTAATTGCCATAAGTAGGCCTGCCCAGATTTATCCGAATCCTTGGCCAAAACTAATTTTCACCTTCATCTATCTGTTAAGCTGTGCTATTAATTTCTTTTCCACGTATATTCCCCGGTTTGAATCCTAGGTTAGCTCTGTTCATTCTGAAAGGAGGCAATCTCACCCTGACTAATTAAACTAGGCTCCTCTTTTTAGTTACCCCATGATAAACAAAATGTAGGAGGTAATCTTTTTACCTTTCGAGATAAGCGAAGAGTACATTTGAACTTTTGTTATCATATAATGATTATTAAAAGGAACTGATTTCACAACAATTTTAAATTCAAGGACGTGGGCATAAGATCATAATTAGAGCGTCAAGTGTTTCCAGGGATTCTAATGATAGGCAATCTTATCTTATTAATTAGTACCTGTTTGGATACATATATATTCAACGTGTTTAAAAAGATGTCAATTTAAACTCTGACCAGAGATATAAAGCAAGAAATAACAAAATTTTGAAGATGCTGTTGATTGAACAGTGACAATGCCTATTTTTAGTTTATATATTTTAATGGAAGATATATTTAAATGGCTTAATCTATGGAGAAGGCATAGGAAATGCACCCGCAAAAACGTGGAGGGAGGTTGAGAAAACCATCAGGCTTGGATGTGATTATTCTAAATCCGCATCAGCGTCATTTCAGTAGGTCTATATTGTGAGTTTGAGGCTTTCCAATTACCAGTGAGTGTACTTCAGTCATTAATAATAATTAACATCAACATTTGAAGAGTTGTTTCAGTTTGCAATATGTGAGTTTACCTAACATCCTATTAAACTCTCTTAACTTGACCCAGACTCGAATAATGACATAACAGGCTTTAGATATAAGAAAAAGAAATATATAATAGATTCAGATAATGAACTGTTCATCTTTGGATGGAAGAAAAAGAAATACCTTTTAAATCCAGACTCTGATAATGAACCAGCTTTGTATAGAAAATATATCTAATAAACTAAGACTCAGATAATGAATTTAGAGGTTTTGGACAAGAGAGAAAGAAATATCTAATGGACCCAGACTAAGATAATTGACTAACGAGCTTTGTATGGAATGAAAAGAAACAACTAATAAACCCAGACTAGGATAGGCTTTGGGTGGAAGGGAAAGAAACAACTAATAAACCCAGACTAGGATAGGCTTTGGGTGGAAGGGAAAGAAACAACTAATAAACCCAGACTAGGATAGGCTTTGTATGGAATGAAAAGAAACAACTAATAAACCCAGACTAGGATAGGCTTTGTATGGAATGAAAAGAAACAACTAATAAACCCAGACTAGGATAGGCTTTGTATGGAATGAAAAGAAACAACTAATAAACCTAGACTAGGATAGGCTTTGTATGGAATGAAAAGAAACAACTAATAAACCCAGACTAGGATAGGCTTTGTATGGAATGAAAAGAAACAACTAATAAAACCCAGACTAGGATAGGCTTTGGGTGGATTGAAAAGAAACAACTAATAAACCCAGACTAGGATAGGCTTTGTATGGAATGAAAAGAAACAACTAATAAACCCAGACTAGGATAGGCTTAGGGTGGAATGAAAAGAAACAACTAGTAAAACCCAGACTAGGATAGGCTTTGGGTGGATTGAAAAGAAACAACTAATAAACCCAGACTAGGATAGGCTTTGTATGGAATGAAAAGAAACAACTAATAAACCCAGACTAGGATAGGCTTTGGGTGGATTGAAAAGAAACAACTAATAAACCCAGACTAGGATAGGCTTTGGGTGGATTGAAAAGAAACAACTAATAAACCCAGACTAGGATAGGCTTTGTATGGAATGAAAAGAAACAACTAATAAAACCCAGACTAGGATAGGCTTTGGGTGGAATGAAAAGAAACAACTAATAAACCCAGACTAGGATAGGCTTTGGGTGGATTGAAACAAAACAACTAATAAACCCAGACTAGGATAGGCTTTGTATGGAATGAAAAGAAACAACTAATAAAACCCAGACTAGGATAGGCTTTGGGTGGAATGAAAAGAAACAACTAATAAACCCAGACTAGGATAGGCTTTGGGTGGATTGAAACAAAACAACTAATAAACCCAGACTAGGATAGGCTTTGTATGGAATGAAAAGAAACAACTAATAAAACCCAGACTAGGATAGGCTTTGGGTGGATTGAAAGAAACAACTAATAAACCCAGACTAGGATAGGCTTTGTATGGAATGAAAAGAAACAACTAATAAAACCCAGACTAGGATAGGCTTTGTATGTAATGAAAAAAAAAACTAACTCAGAATTGAATAATGAACTAAATTGATTTTGATATGAGAAAAATAAATATTTAATGAACCCAGACTCGGATAATGAACTAAAAAAAACTTTGAACAGGAAGAAAATAAACATTGAATTAATCCAGACAATGGTAATAAACTGACCAGCTTTGGGAAGAAGGAGAATAAATATCTAACAAACATGAGCGTCAATTCAATAGTATCTAATAAAGATTAATCCTTGAGGCGGACTGACCAGTAATTTATTTGACAGCGCAATTATTAGGTGGCTAGGTTTGTTGTTACTGGCTACCAAGACGTTCCTTTTAGTGTGTGTTTAGCTTTGGAATATCGAATTTGCTTCCTATTAACAGCTATTAAGCGTGTTTGTGAGAATAGGGGTGTCCAAGGAGGGTGTGAGAAGAAATTAGTATAAATATCTCCTTTAATACAGGGTGGGTCGGAAACAATTAGACGACATATTCTGAGGAAAGTGATGGACAACGTGCTGAGGTTTGCCTGACGTCCGGTAGAGCTCACCTCAGAGTCACCTGAGTGATATTATCTGCAAAAAATAAAAGTGTATTACTTAGTTTGCTTTTAATTGTTAATTTTCATGTTATTAATCGTCTAATTAGTTCGGCACCACCCTGTATCTATGTTGAAATATTAAAATAACAATCCTATATATTTTGAAACACTCAGGACTATTTAGAGTAGTGCACTTGGTGATTTTGTGAAGAGTTAACTACGGAATGTAGGCTTTAATAAAACATGTATTGGCTTAGTTATGAGCACTCGTTTGTTTGTGTATGTGTGTGCATAATATAATGTGTGTGTATATCTGTTTCAAATATTACTTACGGAATTATTGTGTTTTTTAGTTGGAGCTATCTGGGCTCCCAGCTACGGTGATTCTTGGAGCTATTTGCAACTTTGCTGTAACTACGTAAACTACTTTTAAAATTACTTTAGTCCAAACAATACTTTGTAAAATTGAATAAAAATTCTGTTTTCTTAACAAAACCTATTTACAAAAGCTCATAAACATAATTTGAACATGAAAATTAAGACAGGTGGTAACTTTTGGCAAAGTTTTGGACAGACGAAAGATCCGGGCTAGCTCAGTGTTAACTTACCAAAATATCTCGAATTCCATTTTTAGACCCAGCTGTATATTTAAATAATAGTTAACTACATCCCAAAACATTTAATTATAATAATTATTCCAGTTTAGTACTTTTTCTAACAAATTTTGACAATAGCTAAAAATAAATATAAATAATAAGTTGGGTCTAACAAAAATTGCTACTTCTCATATCTATTGTAATTTTTTTTAGCACCGTGTATTACTACCTGTTCGGGCTATACGCTTATATACTAATTACGCTAATGGGCTATGGATGAGAAGGGCTGAATTTAAAGTAAGTATATCCAAATTTGCGTATAGAGAGAGTGTAAAATATTTTTAGGAAAAACCACTCTCAGTACACCCAACAGGGATCGAACCATGATCTCATCATCGGCAGTTTAGGGTGTTGTGAGACCATGTGTTCACAGAAGCAGGTAATATAGAAGTTACTATAACAACTATATTACAAAAAATTGATTTGCTTAGTTGAAGAATCGCAAAAATCAAATATACATACTTTCATTCAAAATTAATCCTAAACAATTTTTGGCATGTTTATTTATTTAACTAACGTTTTATGTTTCATTAGAGATTTATAAACATAATTTAATTTATCTTACTAATATTATAAATGCGAAAGTTTGTGTGTTTGGATGTTTGTTACTCAATCACGCCAAAACTGTTGAACGGATTCGAATGGAACTTGGTACGTAGGTAGAGTATGTCCTGTAATAACATATAGGACTATTCCCAACCTTTGATTTTACATTAATTTTACAATATTAATGTTTAAACTTTTCTTATATAAGAGATATAGTGTAATTTTAATTTTATGAGTAAATATGAATGTGATTATAATTAAAATGTTAAAGTAAAGATAGCATAATATGGAAATATTATTTACAGCTAGAACTGAGAAAAACGCATAGATATTTGATAAAATAAAGTTTGATTTGTAAACAAAACAGTTTAGTTTAAAATTAAAAGATTTTATCAATTATTGCGGGTGAAGCCGCGACGGGTAAAAGCTAGTAAATTAATAAAATGAAATACTGTATCTATAAAATATTGAACTTTTTCCTTCATACTAGTCAAGATAAAATATATCCAGATGCGAGGTGAAATATCAGGGGCCTATTTCAAAAAGGTACACGTAAACTCTTGTAATTATAAGTGAAATTTTACAATTTACAACTTTTTTACAAGTAAGATTTTAGTTTGGTTTCATAAAGCTACTTTTAGTTTACCAGCACTTGTAAACCAAGAAGTATTTTCTACAAGTCTCAGAAAGTGGGTAAAATACTTTAAAAGTGCAATTTTAATCGGTTATTTTTTGTACATAGCATACTTAATTCAGGATATGACTTTAAGGAACAAATCATCTGTGTGAACTTTTTTAAAGTAGCATGTATATTATGTTTATAAACGTATGATAAGGGTGTAAAATAGTGATTACTAAGGTAAGGAGACAAGGTGATTATTGTGGTTAGGAGACAAGGGGATTACTGAGGTTAGGAGACAAGGTGAATATTGAGGTTAGGAGATGGCCACATATGAACAGTCTCGAATGACTTTATTGAAAATTGAAAAACTATTACAAGATATAGGTAATTATTGCTATACAAAATAAATTAACAACTCCCTTAGCGTGTAACCCGAACGGGTAGTAAGACGTGGTCCTAAAAGAATACTTCCATAGCTTAGGAAAAATTAAATTACGCAGTGTCATACAGTATTTTTTCTACATCCATTATTGTTTCCAGCCTGTGGCCTGGGTCAGTTTTTTATTCCAGCCATATTTTTTCCACTGCCGGCTTGCTAGGCCTGTCGTAGCTTCTTACGCCTTATAATCTGACTTAAATTAGGATAGGCACAACATCCCGTCTCTGGCCATTAATTTATCACTGTGAAACGGTAAACCCACATTTCAAAAATGATAAATTTTTCTGCCATGCTGGAAATAGAGCCTGTGACCCTTAGTTCAGTAGACAGACACGGTACTGACTGAGCTAAGGTATCGGATCTTTCAATAATGTTGAGTCTCAAAAACTAAGAAAATTAGTACAATGTACTTCCATTACATAATTCTAATTAATTTCGCAACTCAAGTTTAGGAAGCTCCTAACAACATGTATTCATGTCTATACATTTTTTTAAATAACAAATATTTTAATATTTAACTAAAGCTGTCACACACACATTTTAAAATGGTATGTGTACTTGTGTACTTTTGATTGATCTAACAATGGTGACTATATATATATATATATATATATATATATATATATATATATATATATATGTTTCACTTGTAAATAAAGCAGCTGATTTGTAAATACTGTCTATAATTGCAATAAAATTTACAAGTCAAACTATTTTCTTTATGAAACCCTTTTCTACTGCAATTGAAAAACATTAATTTGTAACTTGTAGATTGTAAATTGTAGACTTGTAGTTTTATGATACGGGCCTCAGCTGTCTACAAGTCTATTTCTGAGCAAACGAGTGAATTATCTCTCCATACCACAACACCATCTTCCCTTCCCCATCCCCCTGAAATCACAACATTCCGAACTTGCAGTGGTTGGCACGCTGTCAACTTGGCATGCATGACCCGTAGTCGATGCAAACGGGGACAGCAATCGGCGGTCAAAGGAACGAACCAGAAGAGAAGACAAAGCCAAGATTTATTTGGATGAAAGGGAATGATTGTTTGTACACGGGATCGTCTTTTTTTTTTATCATCACGTCTTACTACCCGTTCAATCTATATGCATACATGAAAATGATTCTAATGAGGTAAGAATGACAAAGGAAGCATTTTAAGAGATAATCTACAGTAGCCTCATGGCTTCTTTGGTGCTGACTGACAGTTCACAGCTGACTTATGACAGTCAACATTGAGGTATATACCTAAATTTTGATTTTCAGAAGTGACAGCTGCTAAACACATGTTTTTTTCAGATCATATGGCTCAGTGTAGGGATACATAATTTGGTCTGGTAGCTTTTCAAAGCATTTAACTGTCAGCTGTGAGCTGTCAGTCAGCACCAAAGAAACCACGGGGCTACTGTACCAGCATTTGCATGGAAGGAGAGTGGGACACTATTTAGGACAACCACCTTAAGTAGACCCAACCAGGATTCGGACCCCGATCTCTTCGTCTTCAGGAATCCAGTCTAATACAAGGGTGACGCCTTAGACCATTCGGCCACTCATGAAGGTGTCTTGACATTCAATTTTTTTGTATGTTCATTACCTCTTGCTATCCACCTGGGCTATATTCACGCTCATTGGTTAGAGACGATGAAGATATAATTTAGAGGAAATGAACCCGCGTTTGTTCGGAGGGAGAGTGAGTGGGAAAACATTTAGTTGAAACAACTCACTATGCATGGGTAGGTTTCAAAACCTGATAGAATACAAACAATTACATATATAAGATTGTAATAGTTAATTATTTTTGCCTATCGTTGATTACCCAATCTAGACTATCATTTTAATAAACAGTTTCTTATCAATTTAAGTTTAATGGATTGAGTAAATATTTTACAAATCCTTCCTAAGGTTAAATTATGTATTTTAAATATTTAAATTGAATTTTGTTTAGTGATCATTTAATTTCTAATGTATTATTAATTATTTTATCTTCCCTACTAACTTTAAATTACAATTTGCTTTAAAGATGCCCATCAATTAGTCAATTCTAGGTATTACAATATACATTCTAGCTTTCAGTGTATTGTATTGGCTTTAAATTAAATTTACAGTAATCACTGTAATTCTTCTTATTAATAAATTGCAACAAGCTACAAAACAGATTTTGATGTACGCGTATCAACAAATTTGTTTACTATCATCTTGCTATCTATATACACACATTAATTAAATCAACGTTAAGCATGATTAATTTATATATCCTGAGCATAGGATGTAATTACTTCTAAAGTATGAAAAAAACTAACAAAAAATGCTGTGTTTATCAACATTTAAATTAAAATAACTATTAGCTGCCTATTTGTATATGAACTACAAAATAAGGCTCTAGAAGGTATAACGGTTTATAAAATCCAAATATACAGTATTTATTTGCAACCATTAATGATAACAATTTACTATAATTTTATTGCTATTTATAGGTATTGATAATATCTATCTAAAGGGACAGTTTCAGATAGCGTGACTTAACTTCAAAAAACAGGCGAGTAATTTTAGCAACTTTTCTGTAAGACATAGATTTTCCCCAAGATAATCTCATATGGTTGATCAGCAAAGAAATACTGTGACACATATTGATTGGTTATGGCTCTCCGTCCTCTACGTTTCTAGCGAAGCTCATTAAATTTATATGTAAACAGTACTGCAATTAATCTCAGTCTTGATGACTTTACTAATAAAATCAAAATCAAATGTAAGTAAATGTTGGTAAACTTATAACGTAAGCAATCATAAACCATAGTAACCATATAAAGTAAAATAATTACAATAACTAAATACCACTGACACATTTTGTTGTTGTTGAAAAATTGTTTCCTTATGTAACACCCATTTTATTGGGGTGTTTTTTTTATTGATTTTTATATATGTGGCTTTAGAGTATTTCTATCAACCTCATTTAAAAAGAAATACATAATTTAAAAAAATATTTTTGATTCACCTGTGTTACCAATATTACTGTATAAAATTATAATACTATTTTTCAAAGCGTATGGCATCTTTGACCGGGGTATATATATATATATATATATATATATATATATATATATAAAATCTAGTTTGGTAGCCTGTATGTGTAGAATATTAATTGTATTTATATTCATTTTATCTTTAGTAAGGAGAAATTGATTGAGAATATTATGTAAGGAACGAGCTATATGAGAATATTTCCCAAGTTGAAAGTATTTTAATGGAGAAATGAGAGTTAAGATATTAGAAATGTAAAGGAATTAATATTTCAGTAATCAACGTATAATCAAAACTACTCCTTAAGATATGTGAAGTTACATTTATAAGTCAAAAATTAGAAGATAGATAAATTGAAAAGTTAAGTTTTAAAGAATATTTAGGATCAGTCACATTTAAAAACCAAGAAAAAGAAAAATACAGTAATCCTATGAAAAACAAAAATTAATTTTATGAAAAAAGTATTAGATCAGAGATTGTAACATAATGACTAGATGAAACATCATAGTTAATATATGTGTTTAAAATTTTTGACACATATGTATATCACTAAAATCAATTTTCATAAAGAATTGGTTAAATTCATATAAACATGTTAAAATACACATTAAAATTAAAATGCCATCATAAAAGTTTGTGGATAGACATATTAGAATGAAGGAGTGAGATTATAATGAAAAGTGGTAACATGTGGTAGACCACTGTAGAAGTTATATAATGCTAATTTCCATAAAAAAGAAATTTTAAACCGACTTTGGCTTTTTAAGATTTAAGTATATGAAGTTTGAAATATATATGAAAGAAAAAAATTAATGAAGATGATATTAGGTTTAAATAGTGCTCATAGGTCGTTCCTTAGCTGGGTTGGTTTATTCCTCTCCTAAACATAATAGCCGCTTTCCTTAACATAGAATATTAGCCACTCTTTTATCACAGAACTTTGTCCAGGGTACACCGTAGGATGCTGTCTACACGTCGTACCCGCATTGAGATGATGTGATGATAATTATTATGAATGTGTGAAACCAGGAGTAATCTTGATTATAGCTTAAACCAAATCAACCAAACCATGGTGACCGTTGGGCTGGTATCTCTTTCGGGATAAAATACCTATAATACCAGCCGGGAATCGAGCCCTGGACCCTTAGACTTGTAGCTAGGTGCACTGACCACTATACCACGGGGCTGGTTTATAATAACTATGAACATATTCTAGAATTCTGGTGAAAAGACTATTGAACTAATATCATTTGCATTTGTTAACATTGTAGCATTGTTCCCTTAGTCTGAATACTGTCCCGCAGAATATAGGCCTACTGACCAAAGAAAAGACATGAAAATGAAAACTAGATAATCCCATTATTTGCCATCAATTTATAAGGAATGTAAATTTTACACATTCATTTTGTTATTGGCTATCAATTTTAATTAAGGAGGAGTGTGGAGGAGATAACTGGTCCAAGGTGGAGGGAGAGAGGTGTAGAGAGGAAGATCAAGGGACAGCTGAAGGGAGTAAGGAGGAGTGTGGAGGAGAGGACTGGTCCAAGGTGGAGGGAGAGAGGGGGTGGGAGGAAAGGAGGTGGTGGAGAGGCTCATGTTCCAAACAGATACACCCGGTGGCTGGAAGCTCTCCATGAGTATGATTATGATGATAATGATAATGATGATAATGATGAAGAAAAATATGTACGGTAGTACTAAATGCGGGGACTTGTGGTATAAAGTACACACCACTTACATTGGGATATATTTTCTGCATGTGATCTATTATTGTAATGTTCCTATTAGCTTTGTGTAACAATGTGGGTACATTACATAAAAAAATAACTTCCTTGTCCATATAAGACAGATTAAACCTTCAAAACAACTTTTGTTAAAACGTATGTAGTAAAAAAAACAAACCCCGACAAGGCATGGGAAAATCTTTGCAGTGTGGAATGTAATGCACCGTTTATGTACACTCCGTTTACCCTGTAAGCTGCCTTGAAGGATTCCACCATGTACTTATCATATAATCTTTGCCATATCAGAAAGATGCAAGGTCAGCTCGCTACCTTTCAGGGTGAACGGAGTGTACAGGAGTGCCAACTGATTTGCCCTCAGAGGAAATCGTCGTGATGCATGCGTGCGTGCGTGCGTGTTCTAGCAACATGAAAGCGAAATTGAAGTGCGTGAGATTGTAGGTGCCTATACACACTCACGACTAGATGTATTCTCCCATGTTAAATATATACCTTCAGAATTTCAACCATTAGGTAAGTATGCATTGAAAGCTTTTTAAAGTAAAAACGTAACTGTGAGATTATTTTTACCATTTTCAAGCTAAAGGCCCTATTGTGTTTTTACAGCTAAGAGGACCAGACCTATGTTTTTTTACAGAATTAATTTAACCGTGCATTTTTATTGGTGCAGTTGACAGAACGTGTTTTTTTTAGTTTTACATTAAATAGATTGACTCTTTAAAGTGATATAAAGTTAGCTGTATTGTGATTAGTAAAATTATTGTATTTTTGAAAATTAAAGACAATATTTATGTATAGTGAGACCTCAGTGAATAAGGAAAGAGATAAGACCAGGATACAGGTATGCGAGATGAAATTTCTGAGGAGTAAATTGAGAGTGATAAGGATGAACAGGGTGAGAGAGAGAGAGTGAAGGAGAAACTTCTGAAGGATAGGATTGATAAGGGGAGATTGAGGTGGTATGGACATGTGCAGAGGATGGAAGAGGGAAGGATTCCAAGGAGGATGTTTGAAAGGAAGATGGTGGGCAGGAGGCCAATAGAAAGACCCAAGGACAGGAGGATTAATGGTGTGTGGAGGAGTGTGGAGAAGAGTGTGGATTAAGCCGGCGTGGAGGAAGAAAGGTGGTGGGAGGACAGAAGTAGATGGAGAGGCTTATGTTCGAGACAGACCCTGCCAGGGACAGGAAACTGTACATAATGATGATGATGATTTATTATAGCTTTTTGCTAGATCTATTTAAATATTTAACTATACGATTATTGGAGCTCGGCGGTCTTAAAGTAAAATGTTCGCCTTAGGAACCGAAGCTTGTGGGTTCTAACCCAGCTGAAGCCAACATATTTTCACTGAGCGATAATAATGGTAGCACATCTTTCTTTGAAGAGATAGTAAAGCCGCCTGTCCCATGCCAATTGAAGAATTTATAAGATCCCTAAAAGGCATGGTATGAAAAAATTTTACAGGCAGAATTTGTAGGCACTTTCTCGCTCGCTCATAAATATTCAATGAGAAAGACAATGGGAAGCCACCACACTTATTCAAGAATTTCTTAAAACATGGGCTTTCTCCCAAATGGGGTGGGTGTGAGTCCCTAACCAGCTGAAGGTCTGAGTGCACGTACTTCTCCGGACACGTGAAGAAGCACACTAACCCAACTTTTGTGCTCCAAACACTAAATCTCAATCAATATGATGTAACTAAAGATATTTAGCACATTTTTTTTAGTAATCCATTGGTGTAATGAATATTTATATTAGACAAACCCTCCTATTTAAATCAGTTTAACTGAATACTTGATTGGATATATGAAATATTCTCTCGTGTTAAATTAAATGAGCTCATTATATAATATAAACATGTGTGGTAGGGAAATTGTCAATTCATTGTGAATATGAGATATTTATTATATTTATTTTAAAAAAACATGGAGAAATGAATGAACAAAATTAAAATAAATATGGTAGCTCACAGAAAATATTTGTAAAATACTGTATTTGTCATGAAAGATAAATCGATAAGTATATACATTAGCAAATCCAATATAATAAATTATAAAATGGTTTCCTGACTTAATAAAACATTATGATTCCTAAATTATTTTCGAGTTCTTAATGTCCTCAACTCGACTAACTACTAAAATGTTTAACCCTAATGTGGTAAATATATTGGGATATAAACCACAACCCAAAGTATATAGTATTGAACCCAAATTTAACGCCTAAATTATTAGACACATCAGGTAGACTCAATTTTCCATTAACTTTTATTCCAGGTAGATACTTGACGTTTCCAGTAAAATCCTCATCCACATTGCAACAATAAATGTAACCATTAGTCACATTCATCACGAACCCATCAAGCCATCTTTGGCATTCCTTTAACTCAGGGGAGCAAATCTCGTTGGTCTTAATTTCAACCTCCGTCGTGAATGGGTTGTTTGCCACCACAAACGCTATCGCTTTCTTGGCTGCTCTCTCATATACAACTTTCCAAATCAGTTTGGGCACGGGAATGGCTTTGTCTGCGTTGTTATTGTACAGGAATATTTGTGCTGGCGAGTCGCTTGTGTTCCCGAAGATCAAGATCCCATATGCTCCTGTGTAAACTTCAATAGAGTTACTTTGACCTGACACATAACTTCTCACTTTAGTCTCAAGTTTATTCCAGTTAACGTTGTTGACCCCATTCCATTGAGGCACAGCGTTGACGTAATAGTACGTCGCGTTTCTATCCGCTGAATTTAAATCAGCGTTTGGCGTCAAATGGCCTTTGGTTAAGTAAGTGCTGTTACTTGGTAAATAAACACTATTTCCTCCAAGTAAGGAACTCAGTGTTTTAAGTTGCTCTTCTCGTTTGTAGAGCGTTTCGACATCTTTACTCCCTAAACGTCCGAAGTAAAAGTCTCCAGACTGGAAGACTGGCTTCGTGGTGTTGTCTTTAGTGGAATTTAAGTCCAGGTGATTCATCGAGTGGTTACTGTACAGGGTGATTAGATTGACGTAATCGAAACAAATGTCGATGACAGTTCTGTTTCTGGAGGTAATACGAATGTTTGGACAGTTGATAGTAGCCCAAGATGATTGGTTCAGATCCTCGCAGTTCAACTGATCAGAATTTTTTAAGGACCTGCCTATAAACAGCTGATGGCCCTGAACGCAGGTAGATGTAATTTCACCTGTTCCGGTGATATAATTATCGTCACATCGGAGTTTGAAATCCTCTCCTTGCTCTATGTAGACTTCTCCACGTAAACCTGTCTCAAATCTCTTGTTTTTTAAGCTGAAGACCGATAGTTTGGATGTCGCAGGAATATAGCAACCTGTTGAAAGAACATACGATAGTTTTTTTTATGTTATTTGAAGATAGAACTTTGGATAAAGGAGAAACAAGAAAAGTGGAGGCCATGGGAATGAAGTTTTTGAGAATCATGCTAGCTGTCACCAGAAGAGATAGGATTAGGAAGGAAGATGTAAGGCCAATAGTTGTGGTACATGAGATAGTAGAGGAAGCTAGGATAAGATGGTATGGACACGTAATGAGGATGGAAGTGGAGAGTATTTCAAGGAGATTATAGGCTACGTATATGTACTAATAACGCTGATGAGTTAGTGATGAGGAAGGTTGAATTTAAAGGAAATGTACCAGCATTTGTGTGGAAAACTATTTTTATTGAAAATAAAGCTCAGTATACCAAACCAGGATTCTAACCCTGACCTCCCTGTAATCGGCAGTCTAGTCCAACATGAGAGTGACGCCCTAGAACAGGGAAAGCAAAACTTTTCCGACCAGTGAGCCACTTAAGGACTAGCTGAATTTTGAACTGGTCTTGTGTGCCATCTCTTATTTACGTTTATAAACGAATATTTAAAAATAAAAGCTCGTTGAATATTGTAATGAAAGAATTACTCAAATTAAATTGAAAATATTTTAATAATCCCTTAATTCTAAAGAAGAAACATTATTTAATTGTCTAAGTGAGTGTCATGGATAATTTTAATTTCATTAACTTCAGCCAAAACGTTGAAAGTAAAACCCTTCAGGGGAAAAAGAGACAAATTGATATAAATGTTAAACTCAAAAAAATAATTAAATAATCTTTTACATAATCATTAGTTTGAAAAATGTTGTATTTTGATAGCCAAGATAGTTCTAATGAATATCAACATACAGGTTACATATGATTGCAATTACGGGAGTTGTTCATATAGATGAAACTACATTTCAATTCATTTAAATTAGTTGAAAAATGTCACATAGGCAGGGGAATCGATCCAGAGACCTTTGGCTTAGCACTTCAATGCTCTGATACTATAATTCTATAATGGATGTTTGTAATCGTCAGCTCTCCCGAGTCTCAAATGGCTGCGGTATCTGATAATAACTTGCGATACTATTGGTCGTTCATATGTAGCTGACGAGTACACACGTCCATCACAGACTCAGCCTTGAACTATGGGTAAAGAATTACCCTGAGCACTGGACGAGTCCTTGATAACTCGAGCATTGGTGTGCCAAGCCAAAAGTCCCGGGTTCAATTCCAGTGTCCAGGTGTCATTTTTCATCTTATTTAAATTAATCAAGATATTTATGTTCACTTAATGCCTTGTCATCAATAGCCCACGAAACGATTACTAACCGAAATATTATCACTTTAAAATATTATATCACTTTGGGAAAAAAAAAAACACTTTTTTCATGCCAGCGTGCCACCTAAATATTTATTTTATTTATCTGTGGTATTTAATGTGCACTTTCTGAATCGATTATCGATTATCGATTATCGAGAGCGAAAGGGCCTACCAATTATACCGGGAAAGGTATTTTCATATACCTTCCAGGGTTCTTTTACATACCACAATTCACATTGCACCGACGGATTTACTTCCCTTAAGAAGGAAGTTGTGCTACAGATATTTTTCTATCACTCACGGGAAATTCGTAGACCCCGGCTGTGTTTGAACCCACGAACATCGGATATTGAGGCGAGCACTTTACCCCCAAGACCACTGAGGTTGACGTCACCCAAATAGGGGAACGCGCGTCATAGTTGTCCCATCCCTGCTTTTGACCACGTGACCAACGAAGCGGGTAATATACATTTCAATTAATCTAATTGAGTATGGATGTGAAAACCGAAACTTAGAGGAACTGTACCCTATTTTCGTTGAGAGAGAGAGTGGAGAACTATCTAGAAATAAACACCCTTAATACACCCATCCAGATATCGAACTCTGACCTTTCAGTCAAAGACAATTATAGCTAGATGAGCGTATAATTTAATCCGCTAGTCCATCGATCATGGTTTCAAGGTAATAATTATTACTACACACTTCATTGGATGCATGATCTAAGGCACCACTCTCGCAATAGACTAGATTGCTGAAGACGGGAAGATCGGAGCTCGATCCCAGTTAGGTCTACTGAGGGTGGTTTTCCCAAAATGTTTTTCTACTCCACTCCGAGAAAATGCGGGTACACTTCCTATAAATGCAACCTTTATAATCCCTAACACACTGTAGTAATTAGTAAATAGGTGTATACCTGAACGGGTTGTAAGATACGGTGCTAAAAATAAAAGTATTGTGCTTTCTAAATCACTTATTTAATTTATGTAAACTTTTCTTTGATGCAAATTATTATAAAACACATTCTAATTAATAGGCTCTACACATAATTAAATAGCATTTAATGCTTAATTACAAACCATAAATTACTTTTTTGCTTTTATATTACCTTTTTTAATCACATCTTAGTTACCTTTTTTTAGCACCGCGTTTTACTACCCGTTCGGTCTATACGCAAATAAACCAATTACGTTAATGTGTTAGGTTTGAGGAAGTTTGAATTTAAAGAAAGTGTACTTGAATTTTCGTGTAAATAAAGTGAAAAACCATTAAAGAAAAAACACCCTCAATATTAGACCATGTGGCCACCGAAGCAGGTCCCGTTTTAAACATTTGTATGTTCTAGTTCCAGTAATGGCAGGGTGCATTAAGGTTGAGGTAAGTTAAGGGAAGAAATTGGGATTTAGGTTGAGTAAATTTAATCTAAGTTAGGTTAGGATCATGGAAGATTGAGTTTACCTGACATATTTTAGGAGTAAATGAATATGCATTAAGTATGGGCTGCCGTGTTGACTACAAATATGGTGGTTGAAGTTTCGTCCTTAACCGGGTATATTGTTTTTGTTTGTTTAAAGATTTTTGGTTTTCCTCTTATATCCAGATATGGATCATTTAGATAAAATTTACTTTACTCAACATATTGATTTAAATATAATTTAAATTAACTAACAACAATCACATCTTTACTAAGAGAAGCTAATGAAAAAAACAATAAAATAATAATTATCTTCACTTTATATTCACTTATAAGGCGGTTAGATGGATATTTTGAAATCGTGTTTACCCAAGGAGGTGGAATTATCAATAACTAAACAAAAAGGAAAACAGTTATATTATATTCTTAGCTAAGGTTATGTCTCTTATTTAACGAGCCTACTTGTTATCTTATTTTATTTAATAGTATCTTATCTATCCTAGCTTAAGTGTTTCTGGAATATAAAATATATTTATCACTGATAAAGTGAGTGTTCTAAGTTCACATTTATGGAGACGAGGGTAACGCGTCAATGTCATTTGACCCAGTTTGCTGGTGATGAGGTAGTCAGATTTTGAATCCCAGGTTGGTGTACTGAGGGTCAGTGGCTTAAGCAGGATTGCGAATTAGGGGGTCTAAAGAGAGGTTAGACGGGAAGTACCCTAAACCTCCGGAGGAATTTTATTTTTAACCATTATATACATCTAGAAGCTTTTTTGGAAATTTGTTTTTATTGGAAATAATTGTTCACTTGATCATTTATATTTTTACTATTATAAACGTGATAATCTAACAAAATAATAAACAGGCCTAAATAAAAGTTGGCTTAGCCGTCACATAGGTCTACTGTCACAAAACTCACCGATTATTTATAATAGGTAAATGTGTATTTTCAGAGCCTGAAGATACCCCACTTCCATTCCATGAAAGATAGCTCACTCCTATGAACTATAAAATAAATACATTTGGTGATTAATACAAAGACTCTTTCCTATCACCTAATATTTTCTTTGCTCATAATGTTTAACTGGTCGTAACCCCCGGCCCCCACACTCCCATTTTATTTCCTCTTCGGATCTGCGTAGATCTCGGGGCATCCCCAAACTACGGTAGGGGGGCTCGAACCCCCTCAAGCATTCCCCCCCCCCCCGGTAGATAAGCTACTGCTGAGAAGATTTTCATAAATGGATTTTCCCTCTTCCTTCACGCAAATGTGAATACAGTTTCCTCTAAAATGGGATTGTACTAATTCGTACCCCGTCAGTGTAAATACGCAGATAGCGTGGAAATCTAACAAGATATGGTGCAAAAAAGTTTTGGTAGATATACTTTTTTTTTTCCTGGTTTGAGTATTATTCTTTAAATGTTGATATTCTAGTCCAGTCAAACGATTGCATCAATATTAGAGTGTAAGCAGGACTTTCGAATCAAAACATTCCAATATTGATAGGCCTTAGCGTAACGAAACTATCACCGATCGTTTTCCTGAAACAAATATGAAAAAGTTTTTTAAATTTAAATTTTATAATGTTTCAATTGTTATTTTACCTGCTTCAGTGACAGCATGGTCCCTCTCGTGCTAGTCTAGACTTGCCAATGACAGTAAGATCGAGGTTTAAGTCTCAGTAATTTTCTACTCGGCATCCATGCAAATGTGGCCACACTTTATCTGAATTCGGACTTCCTCATCCCTAACTCAATAGCGAAATTGGTACATATGCGTATAAGCTGAACAGGTAGCGGCGATAAAAAAAATATTATATTTATTATTAATATTTAGTTTGAATCCTTTCCAACTGTAGATATCCATCCCAGTTGAAAGAACATGCGGGTGTATTTCCTATTAATTAATATCCTACTCATATCTACACCACTAGATTAAGTCTTTTAAAAAAACAGCATCAAACCTAACATACCATGTAAATAAAGCCAAGTAATTTGCTAAACTTATATATTCTACCATTTTACTTACTTTATGGCATTAGGAACTCGAAAGTTCATTGCCGCACTCACTAGAGTACGCCACCTATTCCTAGCATAAACTAGTTCTATCCAGTCCACCTCATTACACGCTATCCCTATCTTGAGCTATTTCTATCCAGTCCACCTCACTACACCCTATCTTGAACTATTTCTATCCAGTCCACCTCACTACACACCTATCTTGAACTATTTCTATCCAGTCCACCTCATTACACCCTATCTCTCTCTTGAGCTAGTTCTATCCAGTCCACCTCATTACACGCTATCCCTATCTTGAGCTATTTCTATCCAGTCCACCTCACTACACCCTATCTTGAACTATTTCTATCCAGTCCACCTCATTACACCCTATCTCTCTCTTGAGCTAGTTCTATCCAGTCCACCTCATTACACCCTATCTCTATCTGGAGCTAGTTCTATCCAGTCCATCTCACTACACCCTATCTCTTTCAGGTCCATTCTTACGTTATCCTCTCATCTGTGTCTTGGTCTTCTCAATAGTATCTTCCCATTGGGTTTGCTAATCAGTACCCTGAACATGGTTCTAGATTCTCCAATTCACGCTGCATGTCCTGCCCACCGTAATCTCCGATACTCGACTATCCTGACAATGTATTGTGATGAGTACAGGTTATATAACTCATCATTATGTCATATACTCCACTTACCAGTAGCCTCATCGCTTTTTGTACCAAATATCTTCCTAATCACCTGGTTTTCGAGCATCCTAAATTTGGTTTTCGTCATGAAAGTTAAGAGACCACGTTTCACACACAGAGAAAACCTGGTAAAATTATTGTTTTGTATATTCTGAATTTTACATTCCTTTAAAGCCGGCGAGATGTCAACAACTTACTGACTGAGTAATTGCATGCATTTCCCGACTGTATTATTTTCCTTATTTCCAATCTAATATCATTATTGCTAGTTAAAATTGTTCCTAAATATTTAAACTCATTAACCGTGTCTAATGATATGTTGTTCACTCTAATCTCTAAATTACCATTTTACCACAACTTTATTGTTCCTTTCTGGCCTCTCTTAAATATAATTTATTTAATGTTGGTTAACGACTTTGGCTACTTGATAGATTCAAAGCTATTTTGGGAAATGGCTTCCATCTTAACTTGACACACCGAGTTCTCTAAGCACTATCACACTTAAATGTCAATGTACGAAATATAATGGGAGCGAAAAATTACCCTCTTCCGCTGAGGAGTATAAACACTCATAAATATTTGAGCCTGGATAGCATTGATTTACATTTCAAAATACACTTTTCCTTGATTCCTATTATGTTTCCTACTACAGAAAGACATGTGCTTCCATGGATTATTTTAGCCTACATTTTTGCAGGAAGAATTCTGCTGGTCATATTTGCGAAGAAACCGAATAGCCCAGGTTTTAGTCTCTAAAAAAAGTTTACAAAAATTTACTTCAAGATAAAAACAAATATGTTGAGTATTAAGACGATTTTTGGAATCATTTAAGAATTTATGGTTTCTGTTTCAATGTAAAATTCATCGAATAGTACTTAAATAAATTATCATGGGAAATATTATCTTGACTTGCCGCTACTTAACAGGAGTAGTTAACGTCATAAATTAAAAGATTATAATCGGAAATACACACATAGCATTATAAATTAATCTGTAAGAAAATAGGCCAATCTTATGTTAGGCCTTAACTTGATTTATTTATTGCGAAAATAGATTTTATAATGGCTTAAAAATACATTGTCTGATTCTTAATTATAGTGGATTATTAACCAGTCTGTCAGATAACAAATAACTTGAAATCTGATTTCCAGCTGTGTTATGAAACCCATCAATAATGGCAGACTTTGGCCTTTATTTCCTCGGCCACGGCAAGATTTTTACAATTAAATGTAAAAAAAAAAAAAAAAAAGGAGTTAAAGACACAAATAATCTTACCAGAGTAATCTTCCGCCCATATTATGCTAACTAAAACTTGAACTAAGATGGTAACAACACATACTCGAAACTTCATCTTTGAAATTTAAAACAGACATCCACACACTCAATAATGTTCTTTGATCTGTCAGTCGATGTGAAATGAAATGAATACCATCTGCTTTAGCTCGACCACTTTACCTCAGTTAAGGTTTCATATCTCTAAATTCAGATATCGTGGGAATAGAGTTACTGATAAAATATTTGTACGTAATATTTCTTCAAAATGGTCAATATTTGTTTATCTGAAACTTGGTGGGAACTATTTGACATAAAATGTACCAATGATGCCAGTACGAGTTGTGTTGTAGTATAAAAGCACAGTCTAATTTTCATATAAAGGGCTTTGTGTGAAATAATTTTTGTTCTTTTTGCTAACACTAATCACCTTTTACTATATTGTATATGTAATTAGTGTTACTTTATAGTTATTGATCACTTAAATCAAAATTGACTGCTGTAGATCACTTAACTTGACAAATGAATACGTAAAAGTAGATCTAGTAGCTTTTAGCTGTCCCATAAAAATTGAACTAATCCACAATCGTATATACCAATATTTATATATACAGTAGTCCCATGGCTTCTTTGGTGCTGACCGACAGCTGACGGCTTTGAAAAGCTACCAGACCAAATTATGTATCCCTACGCCGAACCATATGATCTGCAAAACACATGTGTTTATCAGCTGTCACTTCTGACAGTCAAAATTTATGTATATACCTAAATGTTGACTGTCAGAAGTCAGCTGTGAACTGTCAGTCAGCACCAAAGAAGCCATGGGCTACTATATATTTTTTAACGATGAGATATTGCCACTTTAGATAGATGTTATCAATACTTATAAAATAACACTAACAATATCGTAGAATGTTCACTAGTAATAAAGTTTTTTGCGTGTTTTAAATAGCAACATCATCAATGAGTGCTAACAAGAAATATATGATAAAGCAGTCGTCTAATTAAATCATTGTGTTGACGAAGTGAACGCCTTTAATCCATTTAGAGCAGGGATTATCAACCTGTGTGGCGCGGCACTTAGAAGAACCGCGAGATCAGACAAAGGTGCCGCAAGATTTTGAGGGGAGTAAATGTTTAAAAAAACTTAAATAAATTAATCAACACAAAATAATTAAAATAAGGGAAGAGAAGAAAGTTTAATTTTTGGTGGGCTCACATTATGGTTCGTTATTGTGCTATTTTATTTATTTCCAAAGCTATTTTACTCTAAAAATGAATTTATGTATTTTATTAAGTGTTTTTTTTTTTGTTATTTATATCTTTCAATTAACTCGGTAAGGAAGTAAGTAAAAATGTTTATTTCGATTTTAAATAGTTAAAAATTAAAACACTGTTAATTGTTTAACATGCTACTCTGATATATTCTACTTTGAATAAAAAAAATTAAAAAATGTGAAAAACAAAACGCTTACGAAAATTCTTACGTGAGTGCTACGAGATTCTGATTCCCTTCACACGAGTGTCGTTAGCCTAGAAAGGTTGATAATACCTAATTTAGAGACCGCAAACAAATTTATTTTTTAAACCTCTTCTTACTACTCGTTCGGGATATCCACATTTAATAGGACTATTTTGATAGGAAAGAGGAAGCTAGAATAGAGTGGAAATTTGCCCAAAATTGAGTAGAGGGAGAGTGGGAAATCATTCAGTAAAATCACCCGCAGAACACCTAGTCTGATTTCGAGCCCAAGCCTCCCCATCACCATAAAACCGGACTATGTGAGCTTGAAGTTTATTCCGCGTGCTCACCCATACGAGTAACAAGTATGTTATTCTAAAGATAGTCGGTTCACGTTCAGTTTTCACTATTCTATATTTAAATGACACAGAAACTTTTAATTAATCAACTTAACAAATAAATTAGTTGCTATATTTTCATATATAAATAGATTTGGCAGGTCGAGTAAAGTACGCTTATTAATATAAATTATATTATTAATCTTTATGTTAGTAAATTTCCAAACACCGAATGAAAAAAAACACATAAAGTGTCCTCATCTGGGATCTAAACGCGTACCTCCCAATCTGTTTGTTTAATTCCTTCAAATACAACTTGTGGCTCTAACCTGTAATAATAATAATAATAATAATAATAATAATAATAATAATATTTAGCACCGCGTCTTACTACCCGTTTGTGTTATACGCTTAAGTACTAATTACGCTAATGGATTAGGAATTGGGAAGGTTGAATTTAGAGGAAGTGAACCCGCATTTGCGTGGAGGGAGAGTGGAAAACCATTTAGGAAAAACCACCCCAAGTTCACCCGACCGAGATTCGAACCTCGATCTCCCCGTCCTCGGCAGTCGAGCTCAACACGACTAGCGCGTTAGTCAACTACGCCACCGAGGCGGGTCTCTGACCTGTAGGGTCAAGAGTGAAATTTAACTGTGCTAGCCTTGTCTGATAGATTCATTTCTCTCTTTACACCCCCCACTTTCCCAAAGGCGTTTTCTCCCCCACAGAAGATAATAATTTTTTACTTACCTGGCGTGTTAAAAGGATTCAGATGCCTTTTACTTTTATCGTTTTTGAGCGCAAGAGTAACATAGGTCTTAACCCTGGAAAGACATACTCCCAAGTGAGTTCTTGAGAGCCAAAGCAGATATATTTCAGTGTCTTGGGAGGAGAAGGGTTTCTTGAAGGGGGTAATTTTTTTTATTGTCTACTCATTTGAAACTCATTTCGGCCCATGACCATTTTTACAACGTGCAGGATTCCCCTTAATGTGAGAATGCAAGGGACTCGAGAAAAGGGCAGCGTTTTTACAGTTTTTATAGCAAAACTTTATTGCCAAAATAAATCAAATATTGCTTAAGTATAAATATAGATTTTAAATTTCTTCAACAGTTGTTGAATATCTGTCATGATCATAGTGGAATTAGACGAGAAACTTTTTAAACAAAGATAAAAAGTTGTCATTAAATTCCAGGACAGATATTCAACAACTGATGAGTTCACCATGTGAAGAAAATAAAACTATATATTTCTACTGGAGAAATATTTGATTTATTTTGGCCAAAAAATGATTTTCTATAAAAATTGCGGTAGCACTGACTTTTTCTCGAGTCCCCTACATTTCCACCTTAATAAGATGAACATGGTCTTTGGTTTGTATTTTGAAGGATGTTGATACAAACTGCTCTTGTCAATGAACATGGTCTTTGGTTTGTATTTTGAAGGATGTTGATACAAACTGCTCTTGTCAATGAACATGGTCTTTGGTTTGTATTTTGAAGGATGTTGATACAAACTGCTCTTGTCAATGAACATGCTCTTTGGTTTGTATTTTGAAGGATGTTGATACAAACTGCTCTTGTCAATGAACATGCTCTTTGGTTTGTATTTTGAAGGATGTTGATACAAACTGCTCTTGTTAATGAACATGGTCTTTGATTTGTATTTTGAAGGATGTTGATACAAACTGCTCTTGTCAATGAACATGGTCTTTGGTTTGTATTTTGAAGGATGTTGATACAAACGGCTCTTGTCAATGAACACGGTCTTTGGTTTGTATTTTGAAGGATGTTGATACAAACGGCTCTTGTCAATGAAATGTGAATGCATCAAGATCACATTCGCTCTCCTTGTCCAACTCTGAACCTCTTCTGAGGGCCTGGGGGATATTTTCGTCTCGCCGCGACTCGCCAAAGTAAAGACTGCTATTCCGAAATAACCACTCAGTAGTCTGCACCCCTCCCCCGAAACAAAGTGTTGTCCGTTGACCCAGGTCAGACCCAGACACTTGACTGGAAACTTGCCAGAGGTAAGGTGGGGCGGAAGGGAACGCTGGTTAAGGTCGGTATTTTATGCAGTTTTTATAGCAAATACCTTAGAAATAAAAATAAAAATAAAAGGTACAGTCCACCACACAGGCTTCCTCCCGTTTTTATCTTAAAATAGACATCTACTAAAAACTCGTAAGATTTGTGAATCGAAATAATAGGTCTATACATTGTTGTAGAAACAATACACCAAAGATTATAAATGGAATAATATACACGGATACTTACTCTACGTTTGAAATAAAGTGTATTGAGCAAAAAATTTGTAATAAATGAAATAAGAGAATAGTAGGAAAATAATAGAGCACACATAAAAGTAAAAACGCTGACACATATTTACACACACTTCACTATTTCTTCATCAGGTAGTAGAATTAGTAAGACTAAACAGGATGTTGTCTTCAGTAATGCCAACTTGATTGGAATGGATTAAAACTTCTCTGGTGGAGTTGAAATTCTCTTATGGTTCCTCTCTTAGTCTGTGGATGGTAGGTAGGTGGTACAAGTGTAGCCTCTGGGTTGAAATTAGCAAATATTTAGGTTGGGTGGTTTTCTAGACTTTGTGATTCATTGATGTGCCATTTCCCAACTTCTTATCTGGGTCGTGGGTCATTGTGTCTGGTCAAAGTGTTAAAACCATTTAACAAGACACAATACAATACGTCTCAGTTTATAAGATGGGAATTGGCACATTGTGATCGTAAAAAATAAAATAAAATCGAACTCGGGATTTTGATAAAATGTCAACGTTTCATGACCACCTGAAACCGAAAAAGTGTTTTTTTTGTGATGTTGTCTGTCTGTCTGTATCTCAGGCTGGAGCCGAAACCATTTTACCGACTGGGCCAAAACTTGGCATCTAGGGTTTTCTTAAGGTTCCATGAGTTTAATTTTTTTTAGATATATAACTCTAAATTTAAGGGGAGCTTACTGAAAGGTAAAAAAAAAGAGACAAATAGATGTTCTCAAAATACTCTCTAATAATTTTGATGACATTTTATATCTAGACACTGTTTAACATTACAAACACTGCCAAACCCTTCCTTCACCTCTGACAAGACGTGTGTTAATCACAACTTGTGAATGTGTGGAATGCCAGGCCTCCACCGTGGTTTGGATTTCACGTTAAACTGTAGGTCCTCCATTTCATCTCACAATCACCCTACCATTACACATTAGCGTAAGTGAGAATAATCCGAACGGGTAGTAAGACGTGGTGCTAATAATTTCAATTTCAATTTCCTTTATTATAGTACTGGCCAACAGTTGTAAGACCTATCTATAACAGGCCAGCACTGAAAAGTGTACAAGTACCTTAAAATTTATATATATATATTTTTTTTCACGATAAAATAAGATAAACAATAATAGATAAATAATTTTATAACCTGTTGAATAGTTACGAAAAAAATAGTAATTAATAATGATAAGAATAAAAAATAGTAATAAAAACAAATAACTAAAGAGTGGTTAAAAGCAGTATCAATATGCAAAAAACAAATCAGAATATTGTAAATTTAAATATTATAGGCAGAACCTCTACATGATAAATGATTGATATGGGATTTCCTTAAATAATTCTCTGAGTTTAGCTTTTCTTTTATGATAGAAGTCGAGTTCGACAAATCTAGAATTGGCACTATGGATATAACGACCTACAGGGAGGGCTCACCTTATAAGACCTATTGAGAAAAAATAATTTTGGATTACGAGAAGCCCGAGAAGGGATATGAACGCCTACATAATCAAGGGCAAATTTGCAAGAAATTTTGCTATTGAAAATATTAAAAACAAAAAGGGCATCACAATAAAGTCCACGCGAGAAGAGAGTTTGGAGCCCTAAGAGGTTTCGAATTCTGTCATAAGCATAATAAATCCGGTTTGTAAAGAATTTATCACAGCACGCAGCGACAAATTTTCTTTGAATGTTTTCCAACCTAAGAGAGTCAGTTAAGGTAATGGAATTCCAAGCAACATTAGCATATTCTAACTTAGATCTATTCAGGGCGTAGTACAGACATAAAAAAACAGTCAACTTTCTTAAACGATGAAGTAATAAATTTAATAAGTCCGAGTAATTTCAATGAATGGGAAATTACATGGTCAACATGATAGTGGAAATAAAGTTTGTTATTCAGGAGAACATCTAGATCATTAATATAAAGGGTGCGAACTATGTTTTCACTGCCCAATTTATAAGTAAAAAAGAAAGGACTAGTTTTCCTAGTAAAAGATATAGATTTGGTCTCAGATTTATTAATAGACATTCCATTTTCAAAAGACCATTGTAGAATACCATTTACATCATTTTGTAAATTTATTATGCAATTGATTTGATAATTTAAAATTTTTACATCATCAGCAAATAGCTAGATGAGTTCAAATATTTACCAATGTCATCAATAAACACATTAAATAGAAGAGGACCTAAATTATAACCCTGGTATGCCACAGGTTGCTAAAAATGTATTTGAGGTGTGTGAATCAATTTTAATAGTGAATGATCTTTCATGCATATAACTGCTGAACCAATTTACATATGAGTGAGAAAGTCCAAAATTACCGAGTTTAGAGAGAATAATACTATGCTGACATAAGTAAATGCCTTACTTTGGTCAAAATAAATAGCATCAACCTGACCTTGGGCAGAGACTTGAGGGGCAACATGCCCAAGAAATTCTACTAAATTAGTGACAGTAGATTTATTTTTTATAAAGCCATGTTGATTATCTGAAGATCTATTTTTAAGGTGGTGAAAAGTATGCTCATGTAGGATTTTCTTGAATACTTTGGAGAAAGTGCTTGAGAGAGAAATTGGTCTATAATTACAAGCATTTGTTTTTGCCCCTTTTTTATAAATAGGTATGACAGGCTGTTTCAAGTAAGAGGATAAGTTTAATTTGACAGGCTAATATTCAAGATATAGGCTAACAAAGGGGTAAAAATGCTGACACAGCCTTTAACAATAAAATTTGGAATTCCATCTGTCCCGGCACATCTAGAAGAACTCAATTTTTACTTTCTCACTATCTTACAGGTAGAGAAAGTATTGTGATCGTCAAAAAAATCGAACTCGAGATTTTGATGAATTTTGACGTTTCATGACTTCCTGAATCCGAAAAAGTTGTTTTTGAATTTCCGTCTGTCTGTCTGTCTGTCTGTCTGTACCTCCAACTAGAGCCTAAACTATTTTACCGATTGAGCTGAAACTTGATATCTAGGGTTTTCATAGGGTTGCCCCGAGGGGTTTTTGGAATTGGATATCTACCCCTAAAATTAAGGGTAGTTTACTGAAGGGCAAAAAGAGAAAAAGTCGATTTTCTCAAAATCGGCTCTAACGATTTTGATTAAATTTCATTTATGAACATAAATAAATATTACAAACAAAATGGCTACTCTCAATATTTCGGCAAAATCGTTTTAAGGGCTCCGGTCTGATGCGTAAATTTACATTTCTTATAATAGCTCCGAAACTATTTGAGATATGAAATTACTTAGCATTACAAATATGTATATATATTTATAATACAAATATTTTATTCGAAACATATTTTTATAAAATCAATAACTTTCAATATATACGCAATTATATATATATTTTTAACTTTTTGGGCATTAAAGCTTAAGTATTGCGACCGTAAGAAAAACTAATCTGAAATGTTGATGGATTTTGACGTCTCATGACCCCCCGAACCCTAAAAAATAGTCTTTGCAATGCCGTCTGTCTGGGTGTCTATTAAAACTTTAAAAAAATTAAGGGTAGTTTACTGAAGGGCAAATAGAGAAAAAGTCGATTTTCTCAAAATCGGCTCCAACGATTTTGATTAAATTTCATTTATAAACATTAATAAATATTCCAAACAAAATGGCTACCCTCAATATTTCGGCAAAATGGCTTTAAGGGCTCCGGTCTGATGCGTAAATTTACATTTTTTTAAATATCTCCGAAACTATTTGAGATATGAAATTACTTAGCATTACAAATATGTATATATATTTATAATACAGATATTTTATCCGAAACATATTTTTATAAAATCAATAACTTTCAATATATACGCAATTATATGAATTTTTTTAACTTTTTGGACATTAAAGTTTAAGTATTGCGACCGTAAAAAAAAACTAACCTGAAATGTTGATGGATGTCGACGTCTCATGACCCCCCGAACCCTAAAAAATAGTCTTTGCAATGCCGTCTCTATGTGTGTATATAAAAACTTAAAATTAAGTGTAGTTTACTAAAGGGCGAAATGAGAAAAATTTGGTTTTCTCAAAATCTGCTCAAACGATTTTGATTAAAATTCGTATCTAGGCGTTGATTAAGATTATAAATAAACTGGCTATTTTCATTTTTCTATGAAAATGATTTTTAGGGTACATTACAGAAGCGTTAATTTCCGTATCTCCACAACTATTGGAGAAACTAAACAACTTATCATTGCAAAATTGTAGGACTATTAGAAATAAAAAACTTTTATTTGACATATATTTTTATAAAAGCAGCAGTTTCTGAGATATTTGCAAATATATTAATACAATTTTGTGAGCTTTAGTTGTAAACATATACTACTTAAGTCTTAACGCAATAATTCTCCAATGCCATAGAGTAATTAAATATAAGTATCTAAAAAAGTATGTTATTTTTCCTTAAATCTCTTAGGAGAAATGTTTGCATAGCAATAATCTATCTCCATTTTAGACTCAATAGTCAATATTTACATTTTTTATTGGTCAAAATGTATAAATGAATAATTAAATATCAATGCGATGACTTGAAGATCTGCAACACCTTATAAAATGTTAAAACTTTAACCAGAAATCGAAATTTTAATACGAAGTGTTGACCCTTGTGGAAGACATTAAACTGTCTGAAATGCTCTTAGGTGGACAAAGATGCGCCTCTTTTCTCATTGATTCTATATCATTGTATATTATTTGATGCGTGTTCTTATGTGGAGTGGTGATGATACAATGTACATTATTCCGTTCAGAAATTTTACGAGTTTATAGAAAGAGAGAGAAAGTCTGTGCGGTCTGCCGTACCATTTATTTGTATATCATTAGCAACATCCAAGGATGTAATGTGGCATGGATACAAGGGCGCGCTAGTTTCAATAACGGGGCAGGGTAAGACAGGAAAGACTGAATTATAAACGGAATGAAAGTAGGTCCCAAATTCATTAGAAATTAATAAATGATCCATCATAATCTTGCCATTAATAATACTACTACTACTACTAATAATAATAATAATAATAACATAAAAATCTCGTTTACCCATGAAAATTACACGAAAGTCACTTTAAAGGAGGCGGAGATTTTCAATTCGGAACTTATTGTATTTAAGATACGAAATAACTTATTATTGTAAAGTTTAAAAATAAAAATATTTTAATTTGGAATATATTTTTAGGAAACAAATTTTTCTGATCTGTTCCAAGCAAACATATTTGTTTTTATGGAGTACTTTGAAATATGAAGTTGATTTCTGTGCTCTTTGGTGGACAGAGATCTTCCTATTTTCTCATTGTGTTTGTAACATTATGTATTAATACATTTATACTCCTTGTTGGTTTCTACGATAGTTTATATTATTTAACAAATTTAACAAGTTTTTCGTGAATGTATCTATTTTAATATTAAAGAGATACAAAGTCTGTGCGGTGCCAGTACATTTGATTTTTTGACATACTCTGTATTTTATCTCATGGGCTACTGATATAATGATTATTAAATCCCTGTGGTAAAGATAAACAGTTATTATTTTTAGCACCACGTCCTATTACTTGTTTGGGTTATAAGCTTATGTACTAAATACGCTAATGAGCTAAGGATGAGGAAGTTTGAATTTACAGAAAGTGTAACCGAGATTGCTTAGAAGAAATTTGGAAAACAATTTAGAAAAAATTCTCCCTTAGTACACCCGACTAGGAATTGAACCTTGATCTCCCTGTCATCGGCAGTCTATATCGAGAGATTGACGCCTTAGAATATATGGCCACCGAAGCAGGTGATAGTAAGTTGTTTAGAGGAAATGCACCCGAATTATCGTTGAGTGGGAGTATATTTGGGATCCCTCCCCACCGCCCCCCACCAGTGCACTCTACTGAGATTCTAACCTCAACATTTCCATGTTTGGTAATCTTGTACATTATTAGACTGAAACCCTAGATTATATGACGAAATATATGGGTGTTGCCTTAGGTTAAGCTAGTATTTAGGTTGTGAGTTAGTATAAATAGTGTGTTTTAGAATATGCATGTAAAATAGATCTACTCTAATCAAAATAATAAATAATACAAATACGAACAATAATTTTTTCTTTGTAAACTTAGGGTCAACTAATTTATACCCGTACAGGTGAGCATGCAGACAAAGCCGTCGGTATCATCTAGTTTTTTTGGTTGGTGACGGAGAGGTGAAGTTCGAATCTCAACCGAGTGTAGTGAGGTGTATTTTCCTAAATGATTTTCCACTCTTCTTTCACGTAAATGCGGGTACACTTCATCGAAATAGAGCCTCCCTCATCCATAAGCTATTGATATAAATATGAGTTATGACGTGAAGCATGACTGGGACAAATTTAAACCCCTCTCATCAAAGCTAGCAAGGTCATTTAATCAATGTAATACCCATGACATGGCAGCTACTGTTTTAGATGTTTTCAATCACTAAGAATATATTGCGGTAATATATTCCTCTTTTTGGTAATTTGGTGAATGTGTGTAATGATCGGAACTAATGGTACTTATACCACTTTTAATTCCCCACACGCTTGAATCAACGTCAGGATAATTGTGTTTACAACTAAACCAAAAGTGGATCTATTAAAAAGTTGGTTCCCATGTGTTTTTTTTCTTCCCAATTTCAATAACGTTATTTTAAATTTAAAGCGTTTATTCAAAATACCTATTTCAAATCAATAAATGTCAAAACTCAAGAACTACCAATATAATTTACGATTAGGTTAGTTTTTCTTTTACGTTAATAATTGAACCATCAATCAATTAATTAATCGTGCTCAAGCTACATTTTAATAAACAATATAGACCTATATCAACACGCTTCGGTGGCCGCAACGTCTAACGTGCGACCCTCGCAGTAGATAATGCTGCCGATGACGGGAAGATCGAGGTTCGAATCTCAGTAGGCTGTACTGAGGGTGGTTTTCCAAAATAGTTTTCCCCTCTCCTTCCAAGCAAATGCGGGCACACTTTCTATAAATACAATCTTGGTAATCCCTAAAAGCATTGGCGTAATCAGTACATAAGCGTATAACTCGAACGGATAGTAAGACGTGGTGATAATATATATATATATATATATATATATATATATATATATATACATGTATACACATATATATATTAGCATTACGTCTTACTATCCGTTCGAGTTATACGCTTATGTTAAATAATTTATATGCCTACTATATATATATAAAATAGTAAGCTTATAAAATATTTAAGGTTGGATGTAAGATAATGTAAGAATAAAGGCTTTCTGCTTAAAGGGCTTCAGTCAAACAAAGTAGTTCCCATAATTCCCTACAAATAACACTAAAATCACTACATTGATTGAACACATTTCTGGTGATCTCTCTGTGGTCCTCTCAAACGATATAACAACCTTCAAAATGGCGGATTTCATATCTTATCTTAATTCGTGACTTAGGACTTTTCTGCCCATTTCAGTCTGTCAAGTGCAGTTTTTTTTGCAGTTTTATGGACACATTTATTTTTGGCCAAAACAAATAAAGTATTGCTTCAGAAGATTAAATTAAATTAAATTTTCTTCACATAATATTCTCAACAGTTCTTGAATACTTGTAATGAACATATTGGAATTTGATAAGAAATTCTTTAAATGGAGAGAAAAAGTTTTCATCAAATTTCAGGATTCTCATGGCAAAATATAGAAGAACTGATGAAATTAATATGTTGTCCATTTTTCCCAAAAAGTTCTTTTATAAAAATTGCGAAAGTAATGGCCCTAGCTCACATCCTTTTACACCTCTCCTTAAAACCATTATTTTTACAAGGGCTATTTCTTAGACTTGACTTGGCTATTTGCACTTTGAACCTGTCAATAAAATTGGTTAACCATGCAGTCAGAGCAAGATGCACTGTTAGGTGAGAAAACAAAGCTTTAAGAATCCTTGGTTACGACAAGGCCTAATAATTATAATGAACTCATCACGGGCGTGTCATGGACGTTTCTTATGGTAATTCAGTATGTTACGTCACAATACTGCTTTGTTTTATTATTTTTATGGGTTAGTGATTAGCATGGTTGAGTGTTTGGTATGTATGATTTCAAATATACGTATTGTATCTACATGATACTCATTAGTATTTACAGGACACTCACTACAGCATAGTATATACAGGACACTCACTACAGCATAATATATACAGGACACTCACTAGAGCATAGTATATACAGGACACTCACTACAGTGTATTATCTACATGACCCTCACAATAGTATAGTATATACAGGACACTTACTACAGTATAGTATCTACAGGTCACTCACTACAGAATAGTATATACAGGACACTCACTACAGTATAGTATCTACAGGACACTCACTACAGTATAGTATATACAGGTCACTCACTACAGAATATTATCTACAGGACACTCACTATAGTATAGTATCTACAGGTCACTCACTACAGAATAGTATATACAGGACACTCACTACAGTATAGTATCTACAGGACACTCACTACAGCATAGTATTTACATGACACTCACTATAGTATATTATCTACATGGCCCTCACAACATTATAGTATATACAGATAGTATATACAGAACACTTACTACAGTATAGTATCTACAGGTCACTCACTACAGCATAGTATCTACAGGACACTCACTACAGTATATTATCTACATGGCCATCACAACAGTATAGTATATACAGGACACTCACTACAGTATAGTATCTAAAGGTCACTAACTACAGCATAGTATATACAGGACACTCACTACAGTATAGTATTTACATGACACTTACTACAGTATATTATCTACAGGACACTCACTACAGGTTAGTATATACAGGACACTCCCTACAGTATAGTATCTACATGGCACGCTACAGTATATTATATACAGGACATTTACTACAGTATAGTATCTAAATGACACACTACAGTATAGTATATACAGGACACTTACTACAGTATATTTTCTACAGGACACTCACTACAGGTAGTATATACAGGATACTCACTACAGTATATTATCCACATGATACTCACTACAGTTTAGTACCTAGATTACACTCATTTTATTACAAATCGGCCCCTTGGTGTAGTGGTCAGTGTACCTGGCTACGAGTCTAAGGGTCCCGAGTTCGATTCCTGACTGGTACCTTGGGTATTTTCCCCAGAGGGGAATTACCCCGACAGTCACATGGGTCTGTTTAGCCTCAAGTAAGGTAAGTGTTTCCACGGGTTCCACATCTTCATACTCACTATCACCATCATATCATCTCATAGGGACATGGAAAGAACGTACGATTAGTATATTGGAGCATCGCGTCCCCTGGGCAACGGCACATTTGCACTGTATAATCTTTCCACTAATGGGATACGAATGAACAGACACACATTATTAAAATTATGTTTACTATAGACTCAACAAGACACTTTTCCAGTGGAGGCTAGGCAAAATTTTAATATAAGTATGATTTCTACAAAATATTTATTACATTATAGAATCAACAACATATATATTCTAGTATAATATCTCCAAGATACAAACTTCAATATAAGATCCAAAACATGATTCATCTCCGTGTAGGATAAAAAAGTTACTTATTTTATTTTACTAACTATAAAATACTCATTCTAGTATTAGATAAAAAATATTAATTTCAGTGTTGCATACAATAATTATCATACTCTTATTATGCATGGTTTGTATTCCACCGCCTCCTACTACCCGCTTGGTTGTGCGCATATCTACTAATTACACTACTGTGTTAGGTATAGGAAAGGTTGAATTTATAGGAATTGTATCCAAATTTATAATAATAATAATAATAATAATAACAACAACAATATTGCTGTCATCTTTATATAGGTGAGATTTAGGCCAGTGCCTTTACATGAAGGGAGGGTGAAAACCATTTTGAAAAACATTTCTTCGATATACCCTGTAGGGATTTGAAACCTGATCTTCCCGTCATTAGCTCTTTGCAGTCCAGTCTATTGCGAGAGTGACGCCCTAAACCAGACGTGTCAAATCAGTATGATCACAAGTGTCACATTGAACATTAGAAATACTGAGGGTGCCATATTGAACATTAGAAATACTGAGGGTGCCATATTGAACATTAGAAATACTGAGGGGGCCATATTGAACATTATAATTACTGAGGGGGCCATATTGAACATTATAATTACTGAGGGGGCCATATTGAACATTATAATTACTGAGGGGGCCATATTGAACATTATAATTACTGAGGGGGCCATATTGAAAATTAGAAATGCTGAGGGGGCCATATTGAATGTTAAAAATGATGAAGGGGCCGCATTTCAAAATATTATACTGCCATTAACTTAAAAGTAATCACAACATAGTATCTTTTTATTATAAAAAGAAAAAATTAACGCCCTTTTTAACTGTATACGCTCACTAAAATCTTGGAAACGTTTATTTGCAACAATTTATTTAATGTTGAAACAATGGGGTTAAGGTCTTATATTCTTAACATTGAAAAATGATACCTGAACACGGGAACCCTGATACCTCAGTGGTTATAGCATTGGCGTGCTGAGACAAAGGTCCTGGATTCAGTTCCCGTATTCATCTGTCGTTTTTCAATTTAATAAATATTAAATTTAGATGCGGCTATAGCCGTAGCTATCAAATATAACATAGCGTTGCTATTTAATCTATCATTTAAATCTTATGTCAAGGTCATTTGTATGATTTTTGACAAAATGTGTGTTCGTAAACTTAGGTCCGTCAAGTGTTTGGTTTAATTTTAACTAATTGTCAACATACTTATATGCTGACAAACAAAGTACCACATGGTTCACATATTCAACAACTATTAAAACTTAATCCAACCTCACACAACCTCAATTTCTAAAAACTCTCCAAATAATGCCAAATTCACAAATATCACATTATAAAATATTGTATTTCCTCGACGTTTATAAAAAGAAGAAAAAAGGGTCACACTGTATATTTGGGTCATCATAAGATCCGTGGTCCACACAAAGTCATGCATGAATAGGGCCGAGAGTTTTACATGCCGGCCTTGGATTAGTCCACCACCGAGGTGGGTCATATTATTTTGTAGTGGTGTTGATTAGATTTGTATTCTTGATTATAAATGCTTAAAGTATTGACAAACATTACAGCAAGTGGGTGTCTCTTTAAGTAGTTTTTTAGGACTATTATTATTAGCACCGCGTCTTACTACCCGTTCGGGTTGTACGCACTTACGCTAATGTGTAAAAGTAGGGTGATTGTGAGATGAAATGGAGGACCTACAGTTCAACGTGGGATCCGAACCACGGTGGAAGCCTGGCATTCCTCATATTCACAAGTTGTGATTAATACACGTCTTGTCAGAGGTGAAGGAAGGGTTCGGCAATCAGATAAATCTGTGCCGAGACCAAGGATTGAAACCTGGACCTCCAGCACATAAGTCTGACACCTTACCCCTAGACCACCAAGTCACCTTTTAGGGACTACTTCTTACTTACTAACCGTTTAGGTTATACGCTTATATAAAAATCACACTAGTGTGTTAGGGATTATGAAGGTTTAGTTTAGAGGAAGTGCACCCAAATTTGAGTTGAGGGAGAGTGGAAGCCTATTTAGGAAAACCGACCCCAGTGCACCCAACCGGGATCAAACCTTGATCTCATCTTAGACAGTCTAATCTAACAATAGAGTAGCGCGTTAGAGCATCAGGCCACTGAAGCAGATTAACTAAGTATCCACCCGATGACGCAAATAGTGTTCTATCGATTGATGCATGCGTAATTCACATCACATAACAAGTAGTAGCATATTTTTAAAACTCTAATAACCCTTGTATTAATGTTTCTTAAAACATAATTATATTTTTTAATATCTGGGCCTGTATCTTGGGATTCCAGATGTAGGCCTAACACTTAAGTTTTGCAACAAACATACAACATCTAACACTGAACACAAGTGATAATCCAAAGCAGTGGTTGTTGACTACTTGTCGGCCAAGCGGAAATTTTCAACCGGTCGCGAAGGAAAACTACATCGACATTAAAAGTTGAGCTTTGAGTTGTCTATATCTACCCGGAAATTGGGCTATATAAAGTAATTTAAAATAATATTTGAGTGTGACCAAAATTACTTTGATCGATCATAATCTTTTTTAACTTATTTATTTTATTCATGGTATTAAGCGTGTAATTTTTGAACCAACTGATTATATCAGCACACGAAAATTCCTATGAGTGAGTGCGAAAGCTACTACCAACTTTGCTGGGAAAAATACTTTCACTTACATTTCAGGGTGCTTTTACATGCCACAATTGAAACGGGACAGATTGGTTTTACTTCCCCCCTGAAGGAAGTTGGAAGACGGATATTTATCCCTCAAGAAAAATCCGTCGACCCTGGCTGTGTTTGAACCCACGGGTATCGGATCCTGAAGCAAGCACTCTACCCCAAGACCACCAATGTCGATTGGATATAATTGGTAATTAAAATAATTTAATATAAAAGCGTGGATTGTATTTACTATTTTTTTTAGAGAAAAGGGAAGGGGCAGGTTATAAATATTTGAGTAAAGATAGAATTTGGGGGATAATCCGAGTCCTTAGCTCAGTAGGTACTGTTTCTGTTTCCTGAGCTAAGAGCCCCGGGTTCAATTCCCGACTTGGCCGAAAGTGTGTGAAGTGGGTTTCTCCTTTCACAGGATGAATAAACGCATGGGACCAGGGTGTTGTTTCTGTTATATTCAAGTAAGTTTATAGATTGTGTTCTGATATACTCATTTGGTTCAAAAAGATGGTGTGAGTTACCTAAAAAAATATTCAAGTAATAGTTATGAAAAATATATAAAAAAATAAATAAAGTGGGACTTTTGGTGTCTTAAGTTGGTTGGGGTCTAAAATGATTGCCGAACTCTGATCTAAAGCGTAAGGTGGGAAGAGTAACTCAGGCTAGATACAACCGAATTATCGTGGAAAGACTTACTGAAACGCAAGTTTTAAACCAAATGAACCCTTCCAGATCCAAACCCCGGCCCCTTCCTTTAAAAGCGAGCCGTTGCATTTCGAGTCTATAACGCCTCAAAGACTACACGACACACCGCTGCGGGCTTAGGGAGTGTACTTGTTCCATTGAAACTATAAGTACCACCGCGGACTTCTCAAATGTAGCGGACTTGCGTGCTAGAGACCACTTATGTAGCCCGAGTCCTCGTGTAACAGGAGGCGAGACAAGAGCCGAGTCTGTACCGAGGTGTGTTTTTGTGTGAGAAACACTTGCTGAAGCTATTAAGGAGGAGCTTTCCATGTGGTGATTATAACGAGAACCTCTCCGCTGCCTCGATTGGTGACGTCATAATTTAGAGAACCTCGATGATGGTGAAACCTTCAGTGGCGAACACAGAAATTTTCTTTTAGAGGGGCAAACCATAAGGCTGTGTTTATAGTTAAATTTAGGAGAAAAGAAGGATTTAGGGGTCACAGCTCCATAACCACCGGAGGCGAAGATGTTTTATAACTATTAAATTCCTCTAGAAGCTATTAAAATGATCCTTTGTTAAATTTTTTGAAAATTAATTTGAGGTCTGAAGAAGAGGGGGTAGTAGCCGATCCATTTGCCTCCCCCACCCTGGGTGCGCAACTGCAGAGAATAATGAGAATAAATTTAGGGTGCTCGAAAACAAAGAACCTAGGAAAATAATTGGTACTAAAAGGGATGGAGAGTGGAGGAGGTTACATAATGATGATTTGAATACCCTGTAATCATCACCAGAGATTGTTAGGGTAGTCAAATCTAGCAGGCTATGGTGGACAGGATATGCAGGACAAATGGAAGAATCTAGAAACGTGTTCATGTTATTGACTGGCAAACCCATTGGGAAGAAACCATTGGGAAGACTTAAACACAGATGAGAGGATAACATTAGAATGGACCTGATATAGATAGAGTGTAATGAGGTGGACTGGATAGAACTTGCTCAAGATAGATATAGGGTGTAATGAGGTGGACTTGATAGAACTAGCTCAAGATATATATAGGGTGGAGTGAGGGGGACTGGATAGAACTAGCTCAAGATAGATATAGGGTGGAGTGAGGGGGACTGGATAGAACTAGCTCAAGATAGATATAGGGTGGAGTGAAGGGGACTGGATAGAACTAGCTCAAGATAGGGATAGGGTGGAGTGAGGGGGACTGGATAGAACTATCTCAAGATAGATATAGGGTGGAGTGAGGGGGGGTGGATAGAACTAGCTCAAGATATATATAGGATGTAATGAGGTGGACTGGATAAAACTAGCTCAAGATAGATATAGGGTGGAGTGAGGGGGACTGGATAGAACTAGCTCAAGATAGATATAGGGTGTAATTAGGTGGACTCGATAGAACTAGCTCAAGATAGATATAGGGTGGAGTGAGGGGGACTGGATAGAACTAGCTCAAGATAGATATGGGGTGTAATGAGGTGGAGTGGATAGAGCTAGCTCAAGATAGATATAGGGTGTAATGAGGTGGACTGGATAGAACTAGCTCAAGATAGATATGGGGTGTAATGAGGTGGAGTGGATAGAGCTAGCTCAAGATAGATATAGGGTGTAATGAGGTGGACTGGATATAACTAGCTCAAGATAGATATAGGGTGTAATGAGGTGGACTGGATAGAACTAGGTCAAGATAGATATAGGGTGTAATGAGGTGGACTGGATAGAACTAGCTCAAGATAGATATAGGGTGTAATGAGGTGGACTGGATAGAACTAGCTCAAGATAGATATAGGGTGTAGTGAGGTGGACTGGATAGAACTAGCTCAAGATAGATATAGGGTGTAGTGAGGGGGAATATATAGAACTTGCTCAATATAGATATAGGGTGTAATGAGGTGGACTGGATAGAACTAGGTCAAGATAGATATAGGGTGTAATGAGGTGAACTGGATATAACTAGCTCAAGATATATATAGGGTGTAATGAGGTGGACTGGATAGAACTAGCTCAAGATAGATATAGGGTGTAGTGAGGGGGAATATATAGAACTTGCTCAATATAGATATAGGGTGTAATGAGGTGGACTGGATAGAACTAGCTCAAGATAGATATAGGGTGTAGTGAGGGGGAATATATAGAACTAGCTCAAGATAGATATAGGGTGTAATGAGGTGGACTGGATAGAACTAGCTCAAGATAGATATAGGGTGTAGTGAGGGGGAATATATAGAACTAGCTCAAGATAGATATAGGGTGTAATGAGGTGGACTGGATAGAACTAGCTCAAGATAGATATAGGGTGTAATGAGGTGGACTGGATAGAACTAGCTCAAGATAGATATAGGGTGTAATGAGGTGGACTGGATAGAACTAGCTCAAGATAGATATAGGGTGTAGTGAGGGGGAATATATAGAACTTGCTCAAGATAGGGTTAGATAGTGCACGTTTGCAAATGCAGCAATGAACTTTCTAGTTTCTAACGCATTACGCCAATGTGCTAGGGATGAGAAAGGTTGCATTTAGTGGAATTGTACTCGCATTGGCGTAGAAGGAGAGTAGAAAACCATATATTAAATATAAACTTCAGTACACCCAACAGGGATTCTAAGCCCGATCTACCCATCATCGGCAGCCTAGAATATTGCAAGAGTGACACCTTAGACCATGCGGACACAGAACATATTTTTTGTTTTTTAAACATGTAGTACTGTGGCTTTTCTTTTTCTACTGTATTCTAAAAGTAAACTAATATAATTCAAGGAATAAAATGGAAACCTCTTCTTTTAAAGCGATATAAAGTGTTAAGTCACAACAACGATACCGGGTCATGAACACGCATCCTACTACTTAGTAGGGGCGGTGGATATTGGAGACGTAAAGCTTGCCTCATTGAGCATCACGAGACTTGAAGGGAATTTCACAAAAAAAAACTAGTGAAAAAAAACGACATCACGTAAGCAATGAGCCATACATTCTAATACCGAGCTTATGTTGTGGTTAAAGAGTGATTTCAACATTTTGCACTTATACACGCTTCGGTGGTCTCCTGGTCTATGGCACCACGCTCGCAATGAGCTGTAATTGGCCGAGATCGGGGTTCTAATCCCGGTCGAGTGTACTGAGGGTGATTTTCCTAAATGTTTTCCCACTTTCCCTAAACGAAAATGTTGTTATATTTCCTCTAAATTATACCCTATCATTACTCCATTAGCGTATTTAATATATGCGAATGGCCCGAACAGTTAGAGAAACAAAAAAAAATTCATAGTCGATCCAAGGTAGCATTTACCCGGAGTGTATTATGTATGTTATAATTATGTATAATGGATACTGTGTAAATTATAAAATATCTAGTTACAAAGTAACAATCTAATATAAGGATACCTGATAGAACTGGAGGTGTTGAATATTTAAAACAGACTTGTCACTAATTTGTAGGAACACTTTGTAAGTATAAGTTACATGTATATATTGTAGAGCTCTACCTCTCTCTCCGTAGGTATATAAAACACTTTATATTTATAGAGAGAAAAGGAGGGGGGAGAGAGAGAACGAGGGAGAGTTTTACAAAACAAATAAAATATATATACAGTAGCCCCATGGCTTCTTTGGTGCTGACTGACAGTTCACAGCTCACAGCTGACGGCTTTGAAAAGCTACCGGACCAAATTATGTATCCCTACGCCGAGCCATATGATCTGCAAAAAACATGTGTTTAGCAGCTGTCACTTCTGACAGTCAAAATTTAGGAATATACCTAACTGTTGACTGTCAGAAGTCAGCTGTGAACTGTCAGTCAGCACCAAAGAAGCCATGGGGCTACTGTAGCTAATAAGTATTCAAACGAGGCACGAGGTATGATTCCCTCAGCGTGTCTTGCGTCTCACGTCAGCGACCAGCGACCGGACTAGTTTCCATAGTTTGTTATGTGGCCATATCCTTCGAAGTGACTGCGACTGGCGACCAGAGTGCGTGAGAGCAGTGTGGACACAGACGCACCACCGAGAAAGCGTGTGTTTTAATAGAGTTGTATTTAGTTTTGTCATAATTTATTGCCGACACAGGAAATAAATAGAAGTTGTTTACAACGAATAATTAGTAAAAAAAAAGTTGTTCAAAGGAACCGCGTTATTCGAGTAGATCTTAGGTCCCAGTCGGCACAGTTTTATGTTTGGTTGAGCTGGTTTTGAAAATGGTCCAAGATTTCTTCATAGAAGAGGACGAAAATTTAATTGTAGGAGTGTAAAAGCACCCACCAATTTTGGAAATATCTTCGCCAGTGTACCGGGACCAATATAATATGAAGGACAAAATATGGAGGAAAAAGATCTCAGGAATAGTTGGTCAATCAATTTAATATTTTTTATCCACAATATTCCAAAAAACAAGATAACACGGAACATTAAATTAAACAAAATTGAAAAACTCTGATAAATGAGAAACGATCTGTACTGCACATAAAATTACCCAAGACTGGCGACCAAGAGACGCATCTAAGGAAACACTTTATTCCGCGTCTGCGGCTCACCACCCCACGTCTGCGATCGCAGACGCGAGACGCAAGACGCGTCAATGGAATCCTACCTTACCTGAGTTATACTGGAATAAAAATTGATTAAATTTAGTGAGATAGCTAGCTGGCTGACAAATCTTTGTCTTTGTAAACAAGAAGTTACAGGTTTGAAAATAATTTACTCAACATATTCCCCTTTGACTTCAACGTGCTTATTGCTAGGTTGCTCTAAATTTTTTCAATACATCTAAGAAGAACTTTGCTGATTTCACTGCAAACCAGTGATCAATAGCACAATTTAGCTTCTCAATGCTTAAAAATGTCGTTTCCTTCAAGAGATTGCCAACTTCTACTGTGAGGGGGCTGATGTATGAGAAGCATTGTACTGGAGAAACAAACAACACTCCTATTGAAAGTCTTCCACGATGTTTTGAGACCAGTTCCTGCTTGAGTTTTTCCAAAAATGTTATGTGGCAGTTTGCATGCAGTGAAGGTTGTACCCTTCTCCAGTAAACAACAAACAAAATTCTGTCTTTATTACAGAAAACAGACGCCATCACTTTCTCTGCATACTTTTGTGTCCTCAACTTCTGTGGACGCGAGAAACCACTGTGTCTCCATTTATTTGCTTGTTCTTTCGTCTATGGAGAACACATATAGATCCAAGTTTCATCCATAGTAACAAGCCGTTTCAAAAAGCCATATGAATCCCTCCTTAAATGGTCCAAAATGGCCTGTGAAGCAATCACTTGATCACGCTTTTGGTCAGCATCGAGGAATTTGGCCATCCATCTGTCTGAAAGCTTCTTCATCTTCCATATTTCAGGTATGATGAGGCCTTTATGTTCCCAAGATATGTTTAGGGTTCCTGCTATCTTTTTAACGAACTTACTTCGATACTCCAAGATCATGGAGTGAATGGTGGACCTACATTTTCAGGAACAGTCACTTTCACTGGTCTCTTTGGAAGTTTTTCATCATAGGCTAAGTGCTGAAATGTCCTGTTCTAAAATGAGCAACTCATGTATTGACTGTGGAGTAAGAAGCATAATTTCCACCAATACACCAGGTATAAAATAAATTTGTCTGGGCAAATTCCCCCCCTTTTTTAATGTCATCATCGCACGGCATTCTTTTGTAGTGAAATCTCCATTGTTCACTACTATTTTAACTTCAGGCCTAAAAAATAAACGAAATAGAAATCCAAAATTAACAGGATGAATATTGAAAGCAATGAAGATTCAAGTAATTCAGGAATTTTAACTAAGGAAGAAGGTGTCGTACTTCTGAGCTGGGGGTCTAGGGTTCAATCCTCGGTCCCGGCACAGATCTATCTGATTGCCAAACCCTTCCTTAACCTCTGACAAGACGAGTATTAATCACAACTTGTGAATGTGAGGAATGTCAGGCCTCCACCGTGGTTCGGATCCAACGTTAAACTGTAGGTCCTTCATTTCATCTCACAATCACCCTATCATTACACACTAGCGTAAGCGCATATAACCCGGACGGTTAGAGGGACGCGGTGCTAATAATAATAATAATAATAATAATAATAATAATAATAATAATAATAATAATAATAATAATAATAATAATAATAATAATAATAATAATAATAATAATAATAATAATAATAATAATAATAAGTCGATTTGTAGCATTCATATGGCTACAAGCTAATGTTAGTCAACGAGTCATCAAAATATTACTTACCCAATATCACCATCCCGGCTGCAGTCGAGAAAACGTAAACACATCCAGCCCCTACTTCAACCGGTCAACGACTGCCTTTGTGAAGCAAGAGTTCGGACACGCCCCGCTAGAGTTCGCTGCATATTGCCAACCTTCGCTTACCCCAGAAGAAGAGAATTTTCGTTCGAGAATACACGAGTTCGGCTTCTCGAATAATACCGATGTTTCCATGGTCACGCACGTTCCCCCCCTTCCTTTGTGGATCCTGTCTCTTATGTTCATGAAGTTTGCACCGTATAAAAGACCGTCCAGAAAACTATGGCATCACTCTTAGGCCAGGTCTGGAAGCTGACGGACGAAGCTTAGGCTTCAAGGACTTGTTCATAAAAAATGTAAGGAGAAATTCATTTTCGGCATAAGGATAATTCTGGAATTAATCAAAATTCTCTTTCGGCTTTATTTTTTTTAAATTAGGAAAGTTTGATATTATTCTTCATTGTCTTGAACACTAAATTTAAACTAAACTATTTAGCTTGTGAATTATATTTCACAATTAATTTGTTAATGATTTACTTTGGATAATTAAGTAAGGACATTACATCAGAATATTCTAAATTTAGTAATGTTACGCGTTAAGTATGTTTGTTGTAAACATTGAATTTAAACTGAATTATTTAACTTATGAATTATATTTCACTATTAATTTGTTAAAGATTTACTTTAGAGAATTCAGTAAGGACATTACATCAGAATATTCTAAAATTAGTAATGTTATGCGTTAAGTATGTTTTGTAAACATTAAATTTAAACTGAATTATTTAACTTATGAATTATATTTCACTATTAATTTGTTAAAGATTTACTTTGGAGAATTCGGTAAGGACATTACGTCATAGTATTCCAAAATTAGTAATGTTATGCGTTAAGTATGTTTTTTGTAAACATTGAATTTATACTTAATTATGTAACTTATGAATCATATTTCACATTTAATCTTGTTAAGGATCTACCTTTGGAGAGTTCAGTAAGAACATTATGTTAGAATATTCCAAATTTAATAAGGTTATGCGCTAAGTATGACATTCGTAAAAAGTGAGTTTAATCTGAACTATTTGACTTACGAATTATATTTCTAAATTAATGTGACAAGGATTTGTTTGAAAAAGGTCATCTATAACATTAGATTATAATTTTTTTTATTATGAGTAATGTTACGCCTGAATATCTACATATTGTTAATGTTTCTAATACATATAATAAAATGTTATTTATGACTTGCAATATTTTAGTTAATCCAGGTTATCCCTAGTTTTAAGTGAACATATTACCCTGGCACCTCGCCTCCTTGTTTTCTCTTTTTTATCTAATCAAATATATATATAAATTTTGTTGTAAGGAGGACCGTGTTTCCTTTTTTTTATTGGGACGTATTACGGGTCCAGCATCTTCAAAATAATTACTCTCACTGCCCACTCTAATTTACTTTTCTTAACTTATCCTTTTATTGTTTTCATTTATTTGTATTTGGGCCCCTCTAAGCCGAGAGTTTGGGCTACAAAGCTGCGCTACTCTGCTATAGAGTGCGTGCAAGTGTGCGTTCAATATAATATTAATGCTTTGACCTTTTGTTTCATGAACTTATCATCCAACATGGACACCGCACCTGGGAGCGTGGTTAACAGCAGATCAGATGTATACAGACTGAATTCAGTGGATCTTCGCCGGGAGCTCAAGGAGAGAGGCATCTCATTCCCCCCAGAAGCTACTGTTGGTGTATTGCGGTCCCTGCTGTCAGAAAGTATCAGTAAGTCCAGCGACACTGATAATATTAATATTAGACAAAGCATTAGCCAGCCCCCTCTGGAAGATTCCGAGCCAGGCAAATCAGATCTTTTAGAGTTCAATAGGGCTCGTGAGCAAGTTACTCCCCCCAGGGCTTCTGTTAACTATCAGCAGGTTACGGCCACCTCGAAAACTCAGAGTAAGGTTGCAGGTGAGCGTTTAAAGCTACTTCAAGTTTGTGACGGTCAGTCTTGTTCGGCCTTATTTAATTTCCTATTAGAGGCAAATAGAGTTGCTAAACTTAGACTAGTGGATGATGTTGAGTTCCTGACGTTATGTTTAGGGAGAACTTCGGGTTTTTTAGCACACCTAGTTTCTGAATGTTTGCAATTAGGACTTCCTTGGAATATAGTAAAGGGCCGCATCCTTGAATCTTTATGCTCTAAGAGAGAGAAGGAGAGACTTTGTAAGGAAATGGTACGGCGCTTTCAGCGCCCCCAGGAACCGTTCCGGTTGTTCGTCCTGGCTATTTCAGAAGCCGCAGAGATATTAAATTTAAATCTCGCCGAGGAAGAAGTAGTAGAGATAATTTTAGAGAATGTTTCGCCGTTAACTAGGAGACACTTTGTATTTTCAAACAAACCTACCACCCTGACAGAATTATATTCTTTGGCATTTAATATCGAGGGTTCATTGTTAGCAGAAAAAGAATATCTCGAAGACTACCCAGCGCGAGTTCATAATAACTCCCCTCAAAATAGGGTGGTATCGGCTTCATCTACTGCTCCCTCTAATGTTGATCCTTTAGCTAGGCAGTCCCGGAGGCCGATTGGTGTTATTAGAAGGGCAGATATATCTCATATTAAGTGCTTTCGTTGTGGTCGTTTTGGGCACTACCAACGTGATTGTTTAGGGGGAAACGCTTAACGCGGGGTGTTGAAAAGGGGCCCATCTCGCGTAAGGATTATAAACAGACCTGTCCCCTTCCTCCTGTTTGTAGTGGTTACGATTGGGTCAAATACCGGATCGGCCCTACTGGATACTGGTTCTAGTGGATCTTTTATCAACTCTAGTTTTCTAGATAGTATAATTGGGTTGAGGAAAATTCCTATTGAAAGGATAGTTACGAAGCCATTCGTTGTGGGAAATGGGGATTTGTTACTAGCTAGAAAGAAGGTAGTTTTGTCCATTAAAATTGCTGGATTTTCTTGGAAAAGAAGTTTGTTTTGTGTACCGGCCCTCCCCTACGATATAATATTGGGAAACGATTTTTTGTGGGAAACTGGAGCTATAATTAATTCGAGTCTGGGAGAATTAACTTTTGGGTTCTCCCCAAGGAATAAAATTGCTTTTTGTCGCTCCTCTAAGTTTTCTTCCATGTACATCATAAATAGGGACGAAGATATTATTAATGGTATTATTTCAAGGTTTTCTGATGTTATTACCCCCAGACTTGGTAAATGTGATGTATTACCTTATGAGATTGTGGTTGAGGACAACGTCCCTGTGAGGTCAGGTCCCTACACGTGTGCCCCCCCCAAAATGCAGATTTTCAGAGAGTTGATTGAGGATCTAGAATCCAAAGGAGTCATACGTCCGTCTAATTCTCCCTATGCCAGTCCCGCATTTATTATACCCAAGAAAGGGGATGGTTATAGATTGGTTGTAGATTATAGGAAAATAAACAAAAAAATTCAATTCGACCCTTACCCAATGCCGAGTATTGACTCAGCTTTTCAGCACCTAGGTAGAGCGAAGGTATTCAGTCTTATTGACCTTAATGCAAGTTTTTTGCAATGCGCCCTGGTCGAGTCATCAAAGAAATATACGGCATTTGTCACCCCTTGGAGGCAGTATGAATTTAATCGTGTTCCCTTGGGTTGTAGTATAGGTGGACAAGCTTTGAGTCGGGTCCTTGATCACGTCCTTTCTGATATCAAGTTTAAGTACGTATTTAATTATCTAGATGATATATGTGTGTACAGCGACTCTATGAGTGATCATGTGAAGCATTTAGAGGAAGTATTAGGTCGATTGCGTAGAGTAGGCTTGACTGTTAACCCAGATAAAGTCACGTGGGCGAAGTCTTCCATTAAATATTTGGGCTATGTAATCTGTTCTGGAAATCTTCTCGTTGACCCTGAGCGCATCCGCCCTATAGTAGAATACCCCCCACCTAGGAATCTGAAGGGTGTCATGCGTTTCATCGGCATGTGCGCGTATTATGCTAGGTTCATTCCATCTTTTTCTGAGATTGCCGCGCCCCTTAACTCCTTAAAAAAGAAGGGTGTTACCTTTAGTTGGGGGGCGGAGCAGGCTCGTGCTTTCAATCTTTTAAAAGAGAAACTCATTTCACCCGAGGTATTGAGAATGCCTGACTTTTCTATGCCGTTCCTTCTTCATGTTGATGCTTCGGCAGTTGCGCTAGGGGCTGTGCTGTCCCAGAGGACTTCGGAGGGTGTCAGGCCGGTGGCGTTCGCTAGCCGGACACTCACCGAGGCCGAAAGGAGGTACAGCGCCTATGAGAAAGAATGCTTGTCCTGTGTTTATGGTATAGAACGGTTCGCTGATTATTTAGAACAGAGAAAATTTGAACTGTATACGGATAACCAGGCGCTCGCTTGGATGTGGAACCATCCAAAGCAATTAGCTAAAGTAGGAAGGTGGGTTTGGAGGTTGTCCCGATTTAGATTCTCGACCCATCACATATCCGGGAAACTCAATGTTACTGCGGATGCCCTTTCACGCATGGCGGAAGACCGTGACCCTATTGGTTCAGAGGAAGTTATGCCAGCTTCATGTGTGATAAAGTCAATCCCCGAGTCCTTTGTTTCTATCAGGGATCATCAGGGAAGTGACCCATGGTGCCGTGAAATCATGGATAGGATCCAAAAAGGGGAACAAGTAGGGCAATATTCGATATGGAAGGATTTGCTTGTTATCAACCTGGCTAAAGGGAAAGGCAGGAAGGTCGTTGTTCCTGTGGCTGTACGCCCCATGTTAATGAAATATTTTCATAATTCTATATTTGGAGGTCACCTTGGTGTATTAAAGACAGTTAGGAAAATTTCTCGAGAGTTCTTTTGGCCTGGACAATATCAGGACGTTAAGGATTGGGTGAATCGTTGCGAGGATTGTCAGATGGCCAAACCAGCCCATAATTCCAGGGTTGGACTACATTCGGCCGATGTAGCCCAACGCCCCTGGGAGAAAGTGTTCGTTGATTATGTGGGGCCTATCACCCGGTCATCTCTGGGAAACACTTGTATTCTCGTTTTGGTTGACGCCTTCTCTAAATTCGTGATGTTGATTCCTCTACGTAACATGAAAGCTAGGACTACTGTTAACGCCCTGTGTCGGCGTGTTTGGGCATTCTTTGGGGCTCCCCGAGCCATAGTTAGTGACAACGGACCCTGTTTTAGATCTGTCTCTTTTCATGACATGTGCTTCGAGTGGGGCATTAGACATATCACCACCAGTCCTTACCACCCGGGGCCTAACCACGTAGAACGTTTTAACAGAAACCTAGGAATAGCCTTGACAATTTTTCATAGTCAAAATCAATTGAAGTGGGATCAGGAGTTAGATTTCCTGAATATGGCATTTAATTCTGCCTACCACGAATCGACCGGATGTTCGCCATCTTCTGTGTTCCTAGGACGGGAGCTGATTCACCCCCTTTTCAATATCTGGGACATCCACCCGTTGTTAGAGGATAGTGATGAGGTATCCCTGGAGGAGAAGTGTAGAAGTGCCTTAGATCACCTTCAACCGTCACCGTCAACGACTGCCTTTGTGAAGCAAGAGTTCGGACACGCCCCGCTAGAGTTCGCTGCATATTGCCAACCTTCGCTTACCCCAGAAGAAGAGAATTTTCGTTCGAGAATACACGAGTTCGGCTTCTCGAATAATACCGATGTTTCCATGGTCACGCACGTTCCCCCCCTTCCTTTGTGGATCCTGTCTCTTATGTTCATGAAGTTTGCACCGTATAAAAGACCGTCCAGAAAACTATGGCATCACTCTTAGGCCAGGTCTGGAAGCTGACGGACGAAGCTTAGGCTTCAAGGACTTGTTCATAAAAAATGTAAGGAGAAATTCATTTTCGGCATAAGGATAATTCTGGAATTAATCAAAATTCTCTTTCGGCTTTATTTTTTTTAAATTAGGAAAGTTTGATATTATTCTTCATTGTCTTGAACACTAAATTTAAACTAAACTATTTAGCTTGTGAATTATATTTCACAATTAATTTGTTAATGATTTACTTTGGATAATTAAGTAAGGACATTACATCAGAATATTCTAAATTTAGTAATGTTACGCGTTAAGTATGTTTGTTGTAAACATTGAATTTAAACTGAATTATTTAACTTATGAATTATATTTCACTATTAATTTGTTAAAGATTTACTTTAGAGAATTCAGTAAGGACATTACATCAGAATATTCTAAAATTAGTAATGTTATGCGTTAAGTATGTTTTGTAAACATTAAATTTAAACTGAATTATTTAACTTATGAATTATATTTCACTATTAATTTGTTAAAGATTTACTTTGGAGAATTCGGTAAGGACATTACGTCATAGTATTCCAAAATTAGTAATGTTATGCGTTAAGTATGTTTTTTGTAAACATTGAATTTATACTTAATTATGTAACTTATGAATCATATTTCACATTTAATCTTGTTAAGGATCTACCTTTGGAGAGTTCAGTAAGAACATTATGTTAGAATATTCCAAATTTAATAAGGTTATGCGCTAAGTATGACATTCGTAAAAAGTGAGTTTAATCTGAACTATTTGACTTACGAATTATATTTCTAAATTAATGTGACAAGGATTTGTTTGAAAAAGGTCATCTATAACATTAGATTATAATTTTTTTTATTATGAGTAATGTTACGCCTGAATATCTACATATTGTTAATGTTTCTAATACATATAATAAAATGTTATTTATGACTTGCAATATTTTAGTTAATCCAGGTTATCCCTAGTTTTAAGTGAACATATTACCCTGGCACCTCGCCTCCTTGTTTTCTCTTTTTTATCTAATCAAATATATATATAAATTTTGTTGTAAGGAGGACCGTGTTTCCTTTTTTTTATTGGGACGTATTACGGGTCCAGCATCTTCAAAATAATTACTCTCACTGCCCACTCTAATTTACTTTTCTTAACTTATCCTTTTATTGTTTTCATTTATTTGTATTTGGGCCCCTCTAAGCCGAGAGTTTGGGCTACAGATGGGTCAAATAGGGAAAATCAAAGACTAATCAATATTCTCTTGAACGTATCAGTGACAGGTCTATTATCAGTTATAGCCTTTTCTTGTTCCTGACTTTAGTTTCAAATTTCCTCTCAATTACACAAATCGATCTGTTGTAGTTATGGGAGGCTTAGCTGGAGGATGTTGGAGGGGAGGCGGTTTTTGTTACAGTAACCAACACATGTAGTAGTCTACCATTCGACTTTGCGTGGTCTCAAACGATTATATTTTTATATTAGATTTATTTCTGGAAAGTAAAAACCCCATAGAAAACCACATAAAATCAACAGTTTTAACCAACTGCACAGGTGGGCACCTCTACTCCATCTAATCTGTCTTTCTGGTGACGGGGAGGTCAGGTTTCGAATCCTTCCTGGGTGTACCGAGGATGTGTATTACTAAATGTTATCCACGTGCTGTATAAAATGCGTATTACCCGTTTCGGTGGTCGAGTGGTTTAAATAAGGCGTCATTCTCGCAATAGACTGAACAACCGATGATCAGGAGCTCAGGGTTCGAGTCTCAGTCAGCTGTACTTAGAGCTGTTTTCTTCAAAATGGCTCTCAACTTTTCTTCTACGAAAATTTTGGTACACTTAATATAAATTCAACCTTCCCTTCCCCACCCTTAGCTCATTATCGTAATTAGTACATATGGGTACATCCTGAAAGGGCAGTAAGACGCATGGTTAAAAAAAATGCGCATTGCCCGGGCGAGTAGTAAAACGTGAGGGGAAAAAAATGTTTTCCTTTGCGAGTGATGTTATTGCAGACAAACAAAATGTACTAGTTCCATTAACTGACCACATTGTATACTGTACAATTTACTAAGTTATTATTAGTTCTTCTGGTATAACATTAAAGAGTACGTTTTATTCCTCAGTGCCTTCCAGGCGTGCATGGGATCGAGTTAAGAAAGAGCCGAAGCTAATTATCGAGTACAAGACAAACCGCACGTCTCTCTCTCTCTCTCTCTATTTGAGTGTAATTTAAGTGGAGATCTTAGAGCACTAAGTAATTTATTTGGACTGAGGTTTCTGTTGTTTCAAGATCGTGGAGTTTTGAACAAGATCACTCAAACTATTACGACACACGTGATGTGGGGTCGGGTCCATACGTGGCTTGGGTTCGTACAGATATCGGCCCTACTCTGTCATCCTGTTCAGAGAGTATTGGGTTCTGATACGGGTGGAGGAGGATCTCATAGTTGAGATATGTTTGCCAATAAGAGAAGGTAGGCCATATGGATAGGTACGAAAAATATACAATTCACCCTTAGCTTGGAACACACTTTATTGTTTTAAATGTATATGGCCTAACTATCCATTTTCAAGTAAAATTTACTTGAAAGGTACAAGGGAAAAAGGGCGTAGCTCCAATTTTAGCTCAAATTGAGTTAGTGCTGCCATCTGTTAGCAAATGATGAGACCTTTCTAATGCACTTTATATTATGGTTAAAAGATGTTTCCGTCAAGTTTAAATTAATTACAAAAAAATATTTTCTGAGGTCCTTATGAGGTTTGAAATATAACATTTGTTATCCCGGAAAATGTGTAAGGCCTATAATTAATATGACTCTCCTCCTTTTTACCCTTCATTAATATAATAATATTATAATATCGTATAGTCAGTTTTCAAAGTGAGCGAAAGGTACTAACGCCTTAGGGCTGCCACAAACTGTCGCATTGAAATACATATTTATCTTTTGGCTATATATAATACTACTGTCATGGTAAGATCTTTAAAAAAATTAGAGCCTTCTATATCAATATTTATTTATTTCTGTTAAAATGTTACTTATTTACAGCTAATTTTTATAATAAAGCTTAAATAAATATGATTTATTGCCATGACCATATTTCCTTATTTAAATCATTTTTTTAAACGTTGAACTTTTGACAGTTAATTTTTTGTAAAAACCTTACTTCTCATTTATTTTATAAGCACCGTGTCTTACTACCAGTTCGGTTTGTATGCTTCATTAAATGTTTATTTCAATTTGGATGTACACGTACAATACCTTTAGTTCCATGCTTATTCAGGGAAAGAATAATTAACGTTGTTAAACTAAAGAAGAGTGTTTTTACAAACCACATAGATTCTGCTGCCTCTTTAAACCTAACCTCAAAATTCTAAAGTGCGGTTAATTAAAATTAAACCTACACATTATTGATAAAAGAGCTAATCATATGGTTGGGTAAGTTTACGAAACCGGTTTTTGGCAACCCACTTTAAATAATTGATTGTTAATTGAAATTGACCAATAAAACTTTCCTAATTTCCATTCTTGAGCACTTTTACGTGACGTACGAGGAGGCTAATATATGTCCTGACACAAATATACGAGTATTGTCCATTCCCGTTTAGTTGTTCTTTTCTGACAAATGAAAAGTTAATAGAAACATCCACACTTATATGTTTGGGATCCAACACCTTAGCTCAGTCGGTAGCGTGTCTGTCTAATGAGCTAATAATCCCGGGTTCGATTTCCAGCAAGGTCAAAAAAATATATCGTTGGTGAAATGTGAGTTTAACCTTTCACATTGATAAATTAACGTCCGGGGACTCGATGTTGTGTTTGTCCTAGTCTTAAGTTAGATTATAAGGTATATGAAGCTATGACAAGCCTAGAAATCCGGCAATGGAGAATATATGGCTTGAATAAAATTGACTTTGTTCATAGACTGCAAACCGTAATGGATGTAAAAAATACACTTATTTTTGTTTGGTCACGTAGTCCTAAGCAATGTTCCCTAAATTGTGATACGCCAAGAATTTCAGGAGGAGCTCGATGCAACACCGAGTTTTATTAGTCATAATTTTTTTTTATATTAGTAAGCTTGATAGAACAAATTAAGATAGATTTTGACGTGATGTCATGGATTCTTAAGAGGCTCTTTTACCCCTGTCACGGCTTTGATTAGATTACCACTGAAGTCTTATTCAAATATGGAACGACCGTTTATTATTTACAAGATAACTTAGCAAGTAATTGTTTACTTCTTTTAAGTCATCAAGTGTTAGAAGGGATACGTTGATTGGGGCATTACCTCGAGAGAGGTACGTTGATTGGGGCACAACCTTGGGACGGGTACGTTGGTTGAGGCATGCCTTTAGGAGGGGTACGTTGATTGGGGCACAACCTTGGGAGGGGTACGTTAGTTGGGGCATGCCTTTAGGAGGGGTACGTTGATTGGGGACTACCTTGGGAGGGGTATATTAATTGGGGCATGCCTTTAGGAGGGGTACGCTGATTGGGGCACTATCTTGGGAGGGGCATGTTGGTTGGGTAAAGAACTTGAGAGAACTACTTTTATTGGGACATGACCTTGGAAGGGGTACGTGATGGCTAAAGTCTGAAAAACGACTTCTCTAAGGTGTTAATCTCACAATAGACTGGTTTTCAAGGAATGGGGAGGTCAGGGTTCGAATAATGGCCGGGTGTACTCAGGGTTGAATTTCCCTAAAAGTTTTCTCACCCTCCCTTCACGAAAATGCGGGTTTAGCTCTTCTAAAATCTACATTCATCACCCTAAATCATTTGTATGAATATGCGAATGAACCGGACGGGTAGTAAGACGTGTTACACATAAAAAAAAAATCTTTGACAAGAGATGGATTCTACTTGTTAAAAACATACAAGACATATTCTTTATGTGACTCGATGCGAGATTGAAATTAGAAACTGTCTCTCAAGAATTACCAAAGTTGGCTTTAAGATAATATCAAACTCTACTCTTCATTCGTTTGGGTAGCTACTCGTGGGTAGTATATTCCCACAAGCTACTCCAACTACCGTACTGCTATGTTTGTAAATCCAATTAAACCCACTACACAGGTATATAAATCTTTTCACTATTAGTAGGTTTTGAGTTATTATTCCTTCCAGATATGATAGTTCTTAATAGCTTCTTAATTACTGGTGAGTGCTCGATAATAGCTGAGAGCAAGAGCGAATTATATAACTTTCAAATTAATAATTAAAAAAAACTAACGCTGTTTCGCACATGTCTAAATTTCAAGCTTATTTATGTCTGTTTGCCGGCAACGGGTAGGTCGGGGTTCGAATCTCAACTGGTTTTATTGGGAATATTTATTTTCAAACGATTTCCCACAATATTTCCCCTAGTATGTTCCGGTATATTTTTTTTCTAAATTCTACCTTCCTAATCGCTAACACATTATCATAATTGATATATAATGCGTATGATTTAAACGGGTAGTGAGACACGATAGAAAAAAAATTGTGTGGAACTTTTTTAACAATTTATTTCAATTTAATCATTCAGTTACAAAGATTTAAAAGTTATGCATATTCTATGAATACCCACACCACTGGGCATGCGGACAGAGGTGTTACTTGTGTATCGACTAATTTACCAGTGATGGGAAGGTCAGTGTTCGAATCCCTACGGGGCGTACTGAGTATACTTTCCTATAAATTCTACAATTTTTATCCCAACCCTACTGGTATAAATATGCGGATAGCCTGGTTGTAGAATAACACGTGGAAAACACATTGTTATTAATAATAATAATAATAATAATAGTATTTAGCACCGCGTCTTACTACCCGTTCGGGTTATACGCCTAAGTACTAATTACGCTAATGGATTAGGAATTGGGAGGGTTGAATTTAGAGGAAGTGAACCCGCATTTGCGTAGAGGGAGAGTGTAAAACCATTTAGGAAAAACCATCCCCAGTTCACCCGACCGAGATTCGAACCTCGATCTCCCCGTCCTCGGTGGTCGAGCTCAACACGACTAGCGCGTTAGCCAACTACGCCACCGAGGCGTGTCACATTGTTATTCTTAAGTCAATAGCCCGAAGGTTGGTTTGATGGGATTTATATTTACGCGGTTGGTTAGTTTTTCCTGCACCATCTGGTGGAAATCACATATTCTAGGGGAGTTCAGGAAGTGTGGTGGTTACTCTTTCCCTTTCACACAGAATTTCTATGAGCGAGAATGAAAGGGCATATCAATTTTCCCAAGAAAGGTATTTTCACACACTTCCAGAGTTACTTTACATGCCACACTCACTATGGGACCAACGGATTTATTTTCACTCCAAAGGAAGTTGTGCTACGGATTTTAATCGCTCAATAAAAATCTGTGAGCCTCGGTTGTTTTGAACCCACCATCAGCTGATCCTAAGGAGATCACTTTACCCAAAGACCATCGAGGTCGATGGAGCACACATATATTCCTTGAAATCTTTCACATTTCCAAGTTACATATTTACTGGCTCAAATAAGATTAGGCCAATCTTAATTTAATGATTTATTAATAAATTTATTATGAATAACTTAGCGGTTCTGACAAGTGACATATAGTAAGGCTTGGCCATTACTACTCATTTAGTAAAACCTATTTCTTTCACCACGTCTACTTGTTTACACTTAAAGAGGTAAGGAGGAGGATGAGTGTGAAATCATTTAGGAAAAAGCAACCTTAATACACCCAACCGGAATTCGAGCTCCGATCTCCCTGTGATCAGTTGTCCTCCACGTCATTGGCAGTCCTGTCTATTATTAAAGTGATGCCTTAGACCAGGGACACAGACAAGTAAAAAACAGACTCTCAGCCTTACGAGGCTGTCGCTGTGCTCCTTTTGCCAGCTTGAGTCCTTCAACACTGGGCTTCGCTAGTGTCACTGCTGGGTGATGATAGGACTAACCGCAGCGATTCTAGCGGTGAAGGACTCAAGCTGTCAAAAGAAGCGCAACCATTTTAACCTGGAGGTTGATTGTGTGGATATATTATTTGTTTATGTCCAGGGGTCAGAAATCTTTTGAGCCCTCCTAGACTTATTAACGTATCAAAGGTCCCTTTATACCACATCCTTTTTTTCACTATAGTTTGATTTTATCTTTTGTTTATATTACATTTGTTTCTTAAGTTCCTTTTTTTTTTTTTTGCACCATGGGTTACTTACCCGTTAGGTTAGGCTTATGTGCTAATTACGCTAGTGGGTTTAGGTATTTATAGGAAGTGTACCTGCTATGGCGTGAAGGGAGAGTGGAGAATTAATTTGGGAAAAGCACACTCAGTACACCCAACCGAGATTCGAACCTCAGTCTTCCCGTCATAGGCAGGCTAGTCTACTGCGAGAGTAGCGCGTTAGACGACGCGGCCACCGAAGTGGGATTAAATTCAATCTTTTCTCAAATACTTACTTTACTACCTTTCTATATAAGACTGATTATGACCGAATAAGGTTATTTTGGTTAAATTCAAATATTATTTGAAAGTACTTTACATGTTTATGAGTTTAAATACCCAAAGATCGACTTTGAATGACGATATATACACATCAGATGTATCTAGTAGCTCATACCACCGAAAATATCAAAGGTTCAATGGAAACATTTTAATTAAGACTCATGGTGTACATCATATGCGGGGCTATATGCGAGTAACATGTGTCTCAATTTTATAATATCAAACCAATTTTAGCAAATTTGTATCGACTTCGCCAAAATATTTGAAAATATATTGTTATTGTAATTTCCATGAGTTAGCCGAAACCCAACAAAAGTAGTTGATTCGTCTTTAAAAAATGTAACAACGTTATTTCAGTATTTTTATTATTTGGTTAATTTTGTTTTAAGTTTTAAATTTTAAATAATTGAGGATGATGTTTAAGAATTAATATACATATATATTAATATGTTTTCCCTCATAAAACTATATCTACATTGTGTGTATATTTATACTCGTACAATGTCACATAGTAGTTTTCTTTTAACATGATCATCACCGAATGGGTAATAAGACGCGGCGCTAAAAAAAAATAAAAAATAATAAAAACATGATCATCAGTTTGCTCAATTTGCGCAAGAGATTGTTAGTAAACTTTATTTACTGCTTTATCCGTGTCTTTTTTATCGGTTCAGGATATTCTCATATTAACACCAATGTAGTATATAGGAGTAAGGTAGACCTCAGTACATCCAATCGGGTTTTGAAACCTAACCGCCTTGTAACGGGAGCGTGTTGGTAGCGTCCTTTCAAAAAACGTGGGCGTTTGCATCCGTCTAAAATAAACCGTAAATATTTGCTCCCTTCGGCTGGTCAAAGCCTTGATACTAGCAACTGTACTGTAAGTCAATAAGAGGACGTAAATGAGGTTTATTTTTCGCTCGGTCCAGTTTTGGAATTACTAGTATGAATAAACGTTGATAACTTAGGTTAGGTTAGGCTAGACTAGGTTAGGTTAGGTTAAGTTAAGTTAATCATTGACCTGATACCTCTATTCTGCCGAGGGGAGGAATAAAACAAAAATTAAATATTTTTGTAGTAAATAGTATTAAAAAATTAGAATATTAGGTGGGCGCAAACACACGTGGTATTTATTTCTCAGGGTGCAAACACACACGGGAGCAACCAACACGTAGCCTTTGTAACTGGCATACTACGAGACGAGGAGAATTAACATCTTCATCAAATAAATGTGGACATGAAGGTATTCAAAGAATGCGAGTCACTAGCCTTGGGGTGCAAGTAAGTGCAAGGAGGTCATAAAGTATATAACTTAGATGCATTTACCTGGCATAGAGAGCAACTAAATGTGCAATACTCGACGTGCTAACAAATGATTTTACAAGGCATATAGAGCAGGACTAAATGTTACAAAACTTAACGTGGTAACAAATGATTTTACAAGGCATATAGAGCAGGACTAAATGTTCCAAAACTTGAAGTGGTAACAAATGATTTTACAAGGCATATAGAGCAGGACTAAATGTTCCAAAACTTAACGTGGTAACAAATGATTTTACAAGGTGTATAGAGCAGGACTAAATGTTCCAAAACTTGACGTGGTAACAAATGATTTTACAAGGTATATGGAACAGGACTAAATGTTCCAAAACTTGACGTGGTAATAAATAATTTTACAAGGTACATAGAGCAGGACTAAATGTTCCAAAACTTGAAGTGGTAACAAATGATTTTACAAGGCATATAGAGCAGGACTAAATGTTTCAAGACTCGACGTTGTAACAAATGCATTAATTTACATTCATATAGAGCACAACTAAATGTTCCAAGATTCTACGTGGTAACAAATTTATACCTATTGTTTGCGTTATCGTGTAGGACAAGAATACTTTGAATATGATTATACAAAAACATTTTATGAGCTGACAATATACACTATGTACTTACACTAACGCATTGTTTTATTGTGTATTCAGGAATATCTTAACACTAAGGTCTTTCTAACAATAATGGAAGCTATGAAGCATCTAAATCATCAAAACAATCTTTATTTATCTTGGAATATTCTGTTGCGACCATTTTAAAACTGACTTTATTTGTTTGAAGAAGCCTGGATCTATATTTCTAACTTTTTTATTTCAGATCTATGATATTTCTCGTTAAACGTAATCAAAGATAAGCTAATTATACCTTTTCCTATAATTTTTAAAAACTACAAAAAACAAAATGTAAGGTATTTAATTCAATAGGAACAATTGGGTACCTTTGGCCACATTTTGGAGTGTGTCATATTTTAAAATGACAAACAACTTCCTAAATAACGCGATATTTCTGAGCGTCTGCAGCACGTCTTAACGCTCCGGTAGGCGACAGCCTTAAGAAAGTATTTTAGCAGAAAATCTTAGTTTTTATATTGTTTCGAGATGAGTTTTAAAAACTGGAAGATTACATTAATATTGTAAGATAAGTTTCATTATATTAAAACTCGTAGTGGTGAACCCCAAATTCAAAGTCATAATCTTATCTGTTATTGACGGGGAGGTCAGGGTTTGATTCCCAGCAGGGTATACTAAGCTGTTGTTTTATAAATGGTTTTAAACTTCACCGACACCCTAATGTGGGTACACTTATATACTCTATGGCAATAGTAACTCTACAGTTCATTGCCATACTTACAAAAGTATGCCACCTATCCATATCTGAGCTAGTTGTATCCAGTCCACCTTATTTCAACCTATCCCTATCTTGAGCCAGTTCTATCCAGTCCACCTCATTACACCCTATCCCTATCTTGAGCCAGTTCTATCCAGCCCACCTCATTACACCCTATCCCTGTCTTGAGCCAGTTCTATCAAGTCCACCTCATTACACCCTATCCCTGTCTTGAGCCAGTTCTATCCAGTCCACCTCATTAAACCCTATCCCTATCTTTAGCCAGTTCTATCCAGTCCACTTCATTACACTCTATCCCTGTCTTGAGCCAGTTCTATCCAGTCCCCCTCAATACACCCTATCCTTATCTTGAGCCAGTTCTATCCAGTCCACCTCACTACACACTATCTCTTTCAGGTCCATTCTAATGCTATTCTCCCATCTGCATCTAGGTCTTCCCAATGGTCTCTTCCCATTGGATTTGCCAGTCAATGCGGTGAACGCTGTTCTAGTTTCTCCCCAGTCGCACTGCATGTCCTTCCCGCCTTAATCCACGAGATTTTATCACAGCGCAGGATTTGATGATGATTACAGGGTATGTAACTCATCTTTATCTAACCTCCTCCACTGTTAATGATCTTCATCCATTTTGGACAAAATATTTTCCTAGATACCTATTTTTCAAACAGGCCTAATTTTTTTCATCAGTCTTCATGTTAGGTAAGAGATTAGATTATAAACGGTGGTAAATAAACCTATTGAATTAATATCAGAAATAATCTTGATGTTTAGTTTCATTTTCATAAAATTTTCAATTTCATGGCATACACTAGTCCATCCATTTGTCCAATCTACTTTCATACTGTGAATAAGAATATTCTAGTACTATCGGTAATAATAATTTTACGATTTAAAATGTACTTTGCATGCAAACATTGTTGTTTGAGATTACAGGGCGGACTCTGAAAGCCGTGATCGTTGACCTGTGTGCCCTTCAGACGATCAGGATCGTCTTCTCTAGATAGGATCACGTTGTAAGCAAAGGTGGTCTCATTTACCACATCATTGTTCAGAAATACATCTTCCTAATTCGTGCAACAAGAGTCGATTACAAAGTTGATTATAGGTTATCCAATACTATTTTAATCTATTTCCTAATACATAGTAAAAAAATACTAATCGAATCGGGTGTTTTTTTTATCCGTGATGCAATGATAGCTCCTAATTCACTGGAGGGAAATATATATCAGCCTCTAGGTTGGTAAGCTTGATTAACATGTTCACCAAAAACTTAGATCATAATCTGTTTTATTAAAGATGCAACTCACGTTCTATCAAGAATATATGTTGACCTATTGTGAAACGTAAACTAAAAACTTGTTTTATCAATATATTTAATTCTTAAAACTCCGGAATACTTAACACCCCTTAAAAAAACCACGTAGCCCAAAAACATATTTGTTTATTTATCGTTGCTTTCCTCATTACAATTTAAAATTTGGAGACATTTGTAAATATATTTATTAAATACTTAATTTAATTTTAATCATAAATAACTTGATATGAGAAAGTAAAAAGTGAAGTCAATTATTTATGATGGATTAATTACGGTTATAGCAATTTTTCAGTTGAAAGAATTTGATATATAGATGCGGCTATAACCTAATTAATAAAAATAGTAACATTGTTATTTAACCCATCATGGTATGTGGACTCGTACAGTTATAATTAATTATACAATGGCAGCATAAAGCCAACTACCGAGTCGATGGTGGCTGCGTTATCTGATAGCCCGTGATTCTTTATTATTATTATTATTATTATTATTATTATTATTATTATTATTATTATTATTATTATTATTATTATTATTATTATTATTATTATTATTATTATTATTATTATTATTAGCACCACGTCTTACTACCCGTTCGGGTTATACGCGCTTACGCTAATGTGTAATGGTAGGGTGTTTGTGAGATGAAATGGAGGACCTATACTTTAACGTGGGATCCGAACCACGATGGAGGCCTGGCATTTCACACATTCACAAGTTATGATTAATACACTTTTTGTTCGAGGTGAAGGAAGGGTTCGGCAATCAGATAGATCTGTGCCAGGACCGAGGATTGAACCCCGAAACACCAGGACAGAAGTCTGACATCTTACCCCTAGACCGCCAGGTCACCGATTCTTAATTGATCACAATTTGTAGCCAACGACTTCCACACGTCCATAATATACTCTGCATTAAAATATGAGTGAAGAATGACCCTGGGCACGGGAAGATTCCTGGATAGCTTAACAGTTGAAGTATTGGCGTATTAAGCCAAAGGGTCTTAGTTTCGATTTCCGTGTCCAGGTATTATTTTCCAATTTAAAGAATTTAATTATTTATGCATTGCTCAAAACGTGGATTTTTATTTTCATGCTTAAAACACAGACTTTTTGCAGGAGGGGGTAAGGGTGGGGAGGAGGGGGTCACTGTTGCTAGCCACGCCCGTGCCTTTGGATGACCCCATGTGTTAGGGGACGGCCAGACTGAGCGAGCGAGCGACTTAAATATAAAATAGAACACATTGGTTGTAATGAGAGGTGGCCAGACTGAGCGAGCGAGTGACTAAAATATTAAATAGAACACATTGGTTGTAATGAGAGGTGGCCAGACTGAGCGAGCGAGTGACTAAAATATTAAATAGAACACATTGGTTGTAATGAGAGGTGGCCAGACTGGAGCGAGCGCGCTTGAAAGATAGAACTGGTTCTATTTTTCAAGCGCGCGCGCGCTTGACCCGGTATAGTGCTAGGAAAACTTCTCATTTTGACATTTTTATTATTATAGATAAGTTTAGCACACTTGCTACTAACGGCCTAATTTAATTGGTAAGATCATAAACCATACCTTTATGTATAAAACTGATATATTAAAATATTTCAATATTATCAAAGTAGGCCTTTACAAATAAGAATCGACATTAGCGTGGAGAGAGGATGAGAAAACCACATCAATAAATCACTTGTTAAAACCACCCTCATTTCACTGAGCCAAGATTCGGAGCCTCCTCGTCAACAACTATCGAGAGCTATCTGCTAATCACGCGCTCGCTCATTCGCTCGCCAGTCTGGCCGAACCCTTAAAAGCAGTGTCAGCTCGTGTATATGAACACGGGGTGAAACTCGACTCGTCCACTCTTATTGTTCTGCGGAAGAAATTAAACACAACTGGTCTAGCCTCCGACACATCAACTCGTCCACCTAAACTTGGATTGTTCGGTTCAAAAGCTTACTAAGTACATACGGAATACCGTAAGCCCCCCCCCCCCACCCCCCTCTCCCTGCATGGCAAAATAAAGTAGTAAAATTTCACAGCACTGGTAGGCCTATCACAGTTGGTCGTCAAATTATTAAATATCACATTCAGTCATTTCACATTCATTGTATTAAAATTAAGTAGTTAGGTTCGTTAGAGTCGTAATTACTCAGTGCACACGCTTTTGTATTGAACAATCCTAGTTTGGGTGGACGAGTTGATGTGTCGGAGGGTAGACCAGTTGATTTGTTTACTTTCATCGACAGAACAATAACAGTGGACGATTCGAATTACAGCCATGAGCACATTTTCACGTAAACATCCAATATTTTGATGAAAATAATTATGGACTATCTTAGTTTTAAATAATTGACTAGCCTATCTAGATCCATGCAATAGTTTGATACTCTAAACATTATATTGTGATTAAGCTTTAGTAGCTGAATGATATAAGGCGTCAATTTCATGTTAGACTGGCCTACTTATTACGGGGTGATTGGGGTTCGTGTCTTGGTCGGGTCTTCTGAGAGTTTTTTTTACTAAAATGGGATCCCACTCTCGTTCCATGCGAATGCGGGCGAACTACCTCTAAAACGCTTCCTTCTCTATCCCTACTCCATTAGAGTAACTATCATGCGTATAATATGAACAGGTGGTAAGACGTGCTAACCCGCTTCGGTGGCCGCATGTTCTAACGCGCTACTCTCATGATGGACTAGACTGCCAAAGATGGGGAGATAGGGGTTTGATCCCAGTCTGGTTTACTGAGGGTGGTTTTTCATAAATGGTTTTCCACTCTCCCTACACAAAAATTTAGGTGCAAATCTTTTAGATTAAACCTTCTTAGTCCATAGAACATTAGTGTAATTAGTACATAGGCGTACTACCCGAAAGTGGTAAAAAAATAAAAATAAGACGTGGTGATAAAAAAAGTTGTTTACTGCTTTTCTTATGTAATGTTTGGTAATTGCGTGTCGTGTGCGAGCGCTGGAGATAAGTTCTTATTCTCTATTTAGCAACACAACGTGTGCGTTGACATTTTCTTTTCTCCATTTGACAGACACATACTGACGTCAGAACTACTTAGCTCTTATTGGAGATTTAATTTGGAGAGTGTTCACATCCGTTGCTGTGAGCAATTTAGTGTTCAATAGCTCCCCTTTATCTCAACCCTTAAATAGTTGGGGCATTCAACCCTATCCAAACAAAGTGGGACGTTTATGAACCTCATGAGTTCAGTCACTCACTATACAGTCGAGAGTAACCAAGCAGTTTGAATGAATCATTTTTAGTTATTATTATTATTATTATTATTATTATTTATTATTATTATTATTATTAGCACCACGTCTTACTACCCGTTCGGGTTATACGCACTTACGCTAATGTGATTGTGAGATGAAATGGAGGACCTACAGTTTAACGTGGAATCCGAACCAAGGTGGAGGCCTGGCATTCCTCACATTCACAATTTGTGATTAATACACATCTTGTCAGAGGTGAAGGAAGGGTTTGGCATTCAGACATTTTTAGTTACTGTCTTTATTTCAATTGGTAGCTTGAAAGTGAAGTTTAAAAATATATATGAAGCTACTTTGTTTAAACCTCGTATTGATATATATAATACAATTGATATTTGGCTTTTTGAATGGGTATATAGACAAAACTTCATAGTTCTTTGTTTTTTAATGTTTCTTTAAAGATGAATAAAATACATTATAAATAGCGATGGATTAACTCATCAGAATAAGAAAGAAATTAAACACCAGGACCTGAAAAATCCTACTTAATAATTGAAAAAATTTGCAAAACAAAAATACCTGAACACAAAAGCAACTTTACACATAGTCAACTAACATTTGGGTATGGTAATTATATTCAAACATTTTGTTTGTGTACTTAACTACGTAATGTATATATGTAAACGTATTATGTATCTGTCATATAGGCTTAATAAAACTTTATGAGGGCCCATATATTTATTTTAAATATAGTTGGAATTTTTTTTACGTATATGGTGACTTAATAAAACTTTATGAGAGCCTTTATCTATATTTTAAATCTATTCGTCATTCTCTTGACCTAATCAAGATAATATAATAGTTTATATATTTTCATTTTATACATATATATATACTTATTAAATATTCTTCATTGTAATTTTGAACACCCTTGTTTCTAGTTCAAGAACCGACACTAGTTAAAATTACTAATTTAAATGGACGTTGTGTAGAACTGAAAATGGTTCCAAATACTGGAGCGTCTTCTTGGATTATTATTATTATTATTATTATTATTATTATTATTATTGGTGTTCTGTCTTACGACAAGTCCGTTCCTTTTGTCAGTGAACTTAGAACGCCAATACGTTCTGTCCTCCGCCTCCTCCTTTGGCTCCCAGAATTTTCTTCGGGTGATAATGATCCCTAAATTTACGGTACTACCTCCCATTGGATGCTGAGTGTAGAGGATATATTATACTCAAGGTCACGCTAGACCAGAGGTCAAACCAAGGTCAGGTTGAATCATCCTCTATGCCGTTTTTATTTATGTATAGGTGCGTAGTCATGCTCGGCAGTTGCCATGTTGACCCATAAGTTCGAAGAATCATCGATGTACTAACATACAATCATATTATGCAAGCTGCAAGTCGAATATCATTATGATTCTCTTCTAACCTTGAAAGATTTTTTTTAAAAGACGTTGTACAAAGAAATGTGCCGGAAAACTCTGTAACCGACTGTGAATAGTTATTGAATTATAATATTATCTTCTTCGATATCGATTTTCGAGTATTTATTATTGATTTTCCCTCTGGATAAGTAGCCAGAATGGTCGACCGCAATTCCAGAGAGATAAGGTTAGATTCTGGGATCGAGCTGATAAATATAGCTACTATTTGTTCATTGGTTTGTCATCATGTGATATGAGTAGGTATAGGCTATTTACTTGTCAGATTGTATCTTATTTGGTCGCAGCTTCCTACCTATGATGAACAACAGAGTATGGTTGATAATGTAGTTGAACTTTGTTAGGAAACTTTAAGCCTTGATTGTGCTCTAAAATATTGAAACTCCATTAACATGACCAGATTTGAGTAGCTCTGGTTCAAAACTTCTTTGGGATGAATTTGGTTTTCACGTGAAGCCGAATCATTTTTTTAAAATAATTGAAATAAGATGTCAGTGACAGCTAGCGGCAGTGCAAGAGAAGGCATAGAAGAGTAAGAGAAGTCAGAGAATGGTAAGAGAAGTCAGAGAAGGGTAAGAGATGTCAGAGAAGAGTAAGAGAAGTCAGAGAATGGTAAGAGAAGTCAGAAAAGGGTAAGAGATGTCAGAGAATGGTAAGAGAAGTCAGAGAAGGGTAAGAGATGTCAGAGAATGGTAAGAGAAGTCAGAGAAGGGTAAGAGATGTCAGAGAAGGGTAAGAAAAGTCATAGAAGAATAATAGAAGTCATAGAAGAATAATAAAAGTCATAGAAGAGTAAGAGAAGTCAGAGAAGAGTAAGAGAAGTCAGAGAAGGATAAGAAAAGTCGAGCATTGCCATCTGTAAAGAATTTTCCCCCCTTTAAATGTATTACTCGTCCTTATAATATTATTGAATATAAAGTGAAAGATGGGGTTTGAATCAAGCTCCAAATAGCTTCTAAAAGCGTTCAATTTAAAAGATATTTACAAATTAAGTCTATTATAAACTTGCTTGGTGAGAAACACTCCAAATATATTTTAGAGCCATCTCTTTTTCAAAAAAATATCAAGGTGAGTACCACCCTAAATAGCTTCCTATGGCATCCAAATTTCAAAAATTTGCCAGGAGAAAAACCCTCCGAAGAGTTTCTAGAGACAACTGGTTTTCTAAAGCTTTCCAGGCAAGAAGCATTTCAAATAACTTCGAGGGGCATTCAATAATCAAAATTGCTGGGGCAAGATGATCCCAAATAGCTTCCAGGTTTCTAGGAGCATGGTACCAAACATATGTTGTGCTTAGGTTAAATATTGATAAAACTTTTAATAGCACGCAGTTTGGTGTTAACTGAAATTAATACAAAACTATTTTTTATGATCCTCTTCATAATTAGACCTGTAAACATAGTTTGAAAGTGGACTTTTCTACGGTAAAAAGCCATCATTAAGATCTTAATGCCCGGGTAACGAGAGGTAGGGCCTAGTTGGTATAGTAACCTGGAACGAATCGAATGATTTAATTTAGTAGGAGGTTCACGATACAGATTTAATTGTCATTTGAGGTGACCTAGTGGTCTAGGGGTAAGGTGTTGGACTTCTGTACTGAGGGTCTGGGGTTCAATCCTCGGTCCCGGCACATATTTATCTGATTTCCAAACCGTTCCTTCACCTCTGACAAGACATTTATTAATCACAACTTGTGAATGTGTGGAATGCCAGGCCTCCGCCGTGGTTCGGATCTTCACGTTAAACTGTAGGTCCTCCATTTCATCTCACAATCACCCTACCATTGCACATTAGCGTGAGTGCGTACAACCCAAACGGGTAGTAAGACGCGGTGCTAATAATAATATAATAATAATAATAATAATAATAATAATAATAATAATAATAATAATAATAATAATAATAATAATAATAATAATAATAATAATAATAATAATAATAATAATAATAATATAATAATAATAATAATAATAATAATAATAATAATAATAATAATAATAATAATAATAATAATCATTTGTATTTTCCTGCTTCCCTGTTTGTCCTTCTACCACCAGTGAGCTCCACCTAGGAACATTATAAACTCACTTGGTTTTTTTTAGCACCGCTTATTACTACGCGTTCGGGTTATACGCATATGCACTATTTACTCTAATGTGTTAGGGATGAGAAAGGTTCAATTTAGAGGAAGTACACCAGCATTTACATTGAGTAAGAGTGGAAAAACATTTAAGGAAAAACCTGCCTCAGTGCACCCAGCTGAGATCGAACCTTGATCTACCCATCATCAACGGTCCAGTCTATTATGAGAGGGACGCCCTCAACCATGTGGCCACTGAAGCGGCTCACTTGGTTTATGGCACTAAGAAATTTATCTTTGACTAATCTAGTGCCTTAAAAAGATATCTCTCTCTTTCTCGCTCTCTTTTTTTCTCTGTTCATCTTTATCACTCTTTCTATCTCTTTTCCTCTCTGTTCATCTTTATCACTCTTTCTCTCTTTTCCTCTCTGTTTATCTTTATCACTTTTTCTCTCTCTTTTTCTCTCAATTTATCCTTCTTTCTTTTACTTTTCTGTTTCTTTTCTCAATCTTTATCCCTCTGTCTCTCTCTCACTTCCCCCTGTAGTGTCTATGCTGTGCCAACTCCCTTCAATATATTGCATCATCGATTAATTTGCATTCAAATAACGAACAAAACGTCCATTTGAAATAAACATCATTTTGATCCTCATTGGATATAGCTCTCTTGGCCGCGTCTAATCTTGAGGAATTTATAAACATCTTTGAAATCGTATTATAATTAATTTATTGTCTCCGTCCGTTTGTCTAACGACACCACATGTGCTCACGGACTTGTTTATTACCACTGACTAAAATTATTTTGTGTGTTTAAGGGGATGGATCACCATGAGAGATGAGCGCGGCTGGTTTCTAAGACGATTTCTCTGTACACGATTACTAAGAAAACTATTATACATATTTTAATCAGATTTTTACTACTGTAAAAATCAATTCATTTACATGGTTTATAGTTTATTCCTATCCACCCAGCCAATTCAAATTTAAGTTTAAAAAAATAATTTAAAGATCACTGCATGAAACAAACTGGGCTTGTCATTGAAATGTGGGAAGACTTAGGATAAAACGGTTTTCATTGTATTACAATAAACACATTTCTCTATCATTTAGTATAATTTAACGCCAGTTAAAAGTTAAATATTTGTAAGCAGCTTTGTTTAAATAATTTTTGCATGATCGTATTTTCTTGGTTTAGTGTTGTTTTAAAAAAAATCTACAGACAAAGTATAAACCGAGTAAATATGATTGAGAATAATTATCATTTCATTTTTCAGCATACATATTGTTCTAAACTAAAATAAAGTGGTACAGTTTTATTTTGATTCAAAAAAGTGTTGTGGTGCAGTAGCCTGTGACCTAGCGGTGTAAGGTTGAACAAAATGAACCTCTCGAGAAAACTCATGGCAGTGATGCCAAGCGTTGCACGGTGACGAGCAGATGTTCTCAGGAAAAATATCAACTCGACTGCGTTCATTTATTAAATCAGTTGTGTGAATACCACGTGTTTTGCAATGGAAGCCGTTTCTGTAAAAAGAGATCGAAGAAAATAAAATAAAAAAATACTTTATCTCTCAACCAGACGAAAGAAAAATAAATGTTTTACTCTTGTGAATTGGATAAAAAAAAGTATCATGAATTTATTATCATTTCCGCTTGAAAAATAAAACTTTAATACTGTAGTTTAAAATTCATCCATTAATTTCAAATCATGTGTGTAGAATACCTAATTAATATAATTACAGGACCCGCTTCGGTGACCTCGTGATTTAAGGCACTACTCTTGCAAAAAACTGGACTGCCGAGGACGGGGATTGGTGTTCGATACCAGTTTGGTGCTATGAGGTTATTATTCCTAAAATGTTTTCCACTTACCCTCCACGCAAATGTGAGTGTAAGTCATCTAAAAGCAACCTTACCCTTCTCTGACACATTAGCTTAATTAGTACATCGGCGTAAAACCCACACTGGCTCGGTTCACTTTGGTGTACCAATCAAACACTTTGGCCCTACCTTTGGTAATCTGATCTATAAACAGAGTCAATAATTTGGTATTGATAATACGGGGCCAACTAAATCATTTTGGACTATTGGTAATTTGAACAAGACATACACTTGTCACAATAGATAAATATCTTGAAACTATTTTGCTATTGGGACTATTGAACATGCCTTGACCACCACTCTTTTAAAATTAATAACATTAACTCAGATCCATATTTAATTTTGACAATTATTATTTAACAAAATAGTTTCATCACAAATATCATTTTTACTTTCTCGCACCCCTCGAGTGCCATATTCAAAGATTTGGAAATAACGTAAGATTTAGTGAGGAAGGGAAGGGGGGAACACAAATACTAAGAGGAGGATGTTATTCAACACATATCCATGTCTTTTTTTTTTTTTTGTTCTTGTGATATTAGAAATGCTTCACTTCTTAATATTCTTCGATGTTATTCGTAAATTTACAATAATAAAGTAGGGTAGATAATAAATACGGTAATTAAGAGAAAGTGTTCCCACATTTGCGTGGAGGAAATGAGCAATCACGAGGAAAAACACCTCAATTCACGTGGTAGGGATTCAACCAAAAATTGTAGCACAGGTCCTTAATAAAATTAAAATTAAAAACGTAATATTAAGTGTGTTCATTGCAGAAGTTTTGATGAAGGACTTTGAATGTATAAAGTTGTAGAATGGATGTATTATTATATACTGTGTGTAGCAAAAATTATAAAATAGCTAGTAATGTGTATATATATTATGAACGTCACTGACACAAAAGTGATTGATAAGGGAGAAATAGATTATAAAATGATTATGCTTCAATGTAAAACTTGTGTTTAAGCCTATCAAATTTGGTCAAAATCGATGGATAGATATTTTCTATACAATTGGGTGAAAAACCTTTTCTTGCAGTATATTTCTTTATGTTTTAGTGTAATTTCAAATACTTATTTTTAGAGTTAGCGTTTATAATTTTTGAAGTAGAGGCAATAAGTGTAATATTTATTCTATAAAAAATATACATTTTTAAAAATAAAATATTTCTTTTTGCAGAAAATTGTTCTATATGCTATCTTCAAATTTGAATATATATATTTATATATATAAAAATATATATAATATTTATTTAATTATATTATATTATTATTTACATTATAATATAATATAATATTATATTTTGATTTACATTATATTATATATAAATATATATGTACAGACCGAACGGGTAGTAAGACGCGGCGATATAAATAAATAATAGTAGCGTGTTTGGAACCGTTTTAAAAAAACACCCTCAGTATACACTACTGGGATGTGAACCCCAAAATATTTTCTTTCAGTTCCTGAAGTAAATGGTCAGATTAATTTATTTTTTTCAAATAAACAGAGAATTTGTGAATAGATTTTGTTTTTCAAAAATTGCTTTAGTGGTTTTAGAGATCAGGAAGGTTATATTCATAGAAAGTGTACCCGCATTTACGTGGAGGGAGCGTGGAATACCAGTTTGGAAAAACTAACTTTAGTACACCCGACCGAGATTAGAACCTTGATCTCCCCATCATTGGCAGTCTAGTCTACTGCAAGATTAGCGCGTTAGACCATGAGGCCACCATGTTAAAATATGTATAAACGTATAAAGCTATATTTGACTATCGAATATAATTAATAAAAAATAGGTTAATAGAGTTTGAAATTCTTGATAGTTACAAGTTCATTGGTGTAACTATAGGGTGGTGGCAAAATTCCACAGGGCCACGCCCAAAATAGGGCCCACCACGCAGGTCCACCCACCCAAAATTAATTTGATAATAGATGAAAGCGTTGTATTTCACGCCTATCATTGTTTCATAAAGATCTCACTAATCAATCAAAAATTACTCAATAGTCATTTTATTGCGCATAATTTATGCTGTACAAAAATGTATGTACATATTTTTCTGTAAAATCAATAGAAACAGCTGACAGGTCATTTTCAAAACTTTACTAAAAATTATTTAAGAAGCACATGAATCAATAAAGGCTGCAGGGATTAGATATGTTGACTGTTGAGCTACTACCCGTAGCTTGTCCTTGGAGGAAAGTGTAGACAATTTCACAGAGATCAATGTTTGTTTAGCCTCTATAAGTGTTAATATTGATAATTGACTATAGATTTGTTTATAATATTTATTAATATTGTTTTATTCAATTCAGATTAAGTTTTTTACATTATATTGAAACTTTTCAGCAACAATTTTATCAAATATTATGGCTGTATGGTAATGCACTTAGAGTGGTTTTTCCTCAATGGGTTTACACTCTTATCTCTCCACGCAAATGTGGGTACACTTCCTCTAAATTTAACCTACCCACTCTATATTATTACGTATTATAAAATAATTCCAATAATAAATGTCTAAATATTTTTTTATGATCTACAATTATTCATAAGATTTGGGGACGCTGGTGTATTTTTTTCCTTGGGGGCACCCATCGTGGGTCCATTACTGCATAGTTATGTCTTTGTACATGTTACAAGCTAATGTAGGTCAAGCTAGTTTTACAATAGGAGATTTTAGTGCATCTTTAAGTTTATATTAAAATTATTATTATTATTATTAGTATCTGGATGGTGTAATATAAGAAACTAAAGTAAATAATAAAGTAAAAAAACACAATTTCTTATTTATGTTTTATACATATGTGTGTGGCCCCCCTACCTTTTAAGGGTTCTAACACTTTTAAAGAAGAGTACATCTCTGACCCCCAATTTTCTGCGTCCATGAAAAAAGATATAAAAAAATAAACACTTTTTATGTTAATTGATAAGATATCTCTATCACCATTATTATTATTATTATTATTATTATTATTATTATCATCATCATCATCAGACACTGTCCTCACCCCTCATAGCTTGGGTTAAGTCAGATGCTGAGGAAATGATCTACATTCTACGGTGTGTCTGTCGATAGTTTTATATCCAATGTTACTCATTGAGGGTGAACTGGGAAGGGGGGAGGTTTGATAGGGCGGGGTATTACCACCAATTTCTTCTCCACCCCTCTCCCCATCAAAATGTGTCTTCCTCCAGTTTGTTTGGTTCCCTCTGATATACTTGAGTTTGAAGCTGAAAGATGGTTTGTATCAAACTTCAAATAGATTCTATAACAATCTATTATTATTTTTAAGTGCTTAAGCGCCATGCCCAAATAGCATTTAGTGGCATTCCATTTTCAAACATTTTCCATTGGCTTTGAGTCATTCCCCTAAAAACTCCTCAAAAATAAAGTTTCGCCGACACTCTTGGTAGTCATCACAATAGTTTTTTTTTTCATTGTGACTTACTTCCAGTTTGAGTTGTACACATGCATGAACTTGGAATGAGGAAGGTAACATTTTAGATTTAATGTACCCACATTTGCGTAGAGTGAGATTGGGAACCATTTTAGGGAAAAATACCCTTATTGCACACAACTGGGATTTGAATTTCAATCTCCCCACCACCAGAAATCAAGTCCAATAGTATGTGCTACTCACCGTGTTCAACTGACATGTTTAAGACGGGGAGATCATGGTTCGATTCCGGTCGGGTGCTCACAGGTGGTTTTTCCTAAATAGTTTTCTGCTCTCACTCCACGAAAATATGGATGCACCTCCTCTTAATTTAACCTTCCTGATGCCAAACACATTATAGTAATTATTACATAAGTGTACAGCCCGAACGGATAGTAAGACGCGGTGATATAAATAAATAATAGTAGCGTGTTTGAAACCGTTTTATAAAAACACCCTCAATATACACTACTGGGATGTGAACCCCAAACTCGTCACCAGCAAACCAGTCTAATACGAGAACGTCAAATTAAAAATGTTTTCTTCCGCTAGGTAAGAAATATTACGAAAACCATATTACTGATTATATTAGTTCAAGCTAAAAATAAAGCAGCAGATTTCTGCATAGTGTGGTCTTTGATAAAAGCCGCACTCTAGTCTTTCCCTTGCAAGAAACTTGACCCATGTAAACAACAGATTAGCTCGCTCCCCCTCACTCTTTTAGACCAATCTTGCCAAATATGACAACACCGCAACTCAAGTTCGGTGTCGGCTAAACAGTCCAAATAGTTCAATATATGGACGTTTCTTAGGAGTTGCGCTGATAGCGCTTCTCAAGTTTTACAAGGTAGTCCATCCACTTAAAAGATAATCTCGTGCAGTTGCGCCGCCAATATGGAAACATGATCCACACTTCCAGGGTCAACTTCATCGGTTGTGGGACATAAATCAGTTATAGGGGGCCTCATAAATTGTGTTGACGCTGTATTCTATATTGGGTTTATTTGGATTAAATAGTATCTTCATTGATGCACGACATCTTTATTAACAGATTTAACAAGTTTTATCATTTTTATATTTTATAATAAATCTATACAGATGTTAATATTCATCTTGAGATTGAAATACTTGGGCCAGTTGCAGAATGTTGGGAAATAGCTTCTCTTACAGAGGTAACCCGCCTCGGTGGCGTAGTTAGCTAACGCGATAGTCGTGTTGAGCTCGTCTGCCGAGAACGGGGAGAACGAGGTTCGAATCTCGGTCGGGTAGATTGAGGTTTTTTCTAAATGGTTTTCCACTCTCCCTCCACGCAAATGCGGGTTCACTTCATCTATATTCAGCCTTCCTAATTCCTAACCCTTGAGCGTATAACTCGAATGGGTAGTAAGACGCGGTGCTAAATTATATTAAATTAAATTTTACAGAGATAAAGCTCAGTAAACATGTTAAAATACATTTTCTCCTCAAACTTATACACTTAATAGCCTACAAAATTAGGGGTGTGCGAATAGGCATTTCTAGCTTAGATTTGAGTTCGAGTCTAGTTTGAATGAAAATATAGATATTTATTTGAGTTTGAGTAATATAGAGCAATATTTGTACAATAAATATTCCAATTTAAATTTCTGTAATAAATATATGGATATGTAAAATTACATTTTTAGTACTTTTTTTTTTGTAAAAGAATTAAATAATATACTTTCTAGAATTTATAAATAAATTTAATACAACAAATATACGATATTTTTAATTAGACAAAACTAAATATTGAGGGAATCTATTTGCTATATAACTAACTATATGTCTTAAAATTAATCAAACTAGGAATTTTCGAGAAAAATATCGAAAACTCTAAGTACTCAATTTTTTCTAGTTTTGTAAAAATCTTCGAATCGAGTTCCAGCAGTTAATAAATCTCGACTCGAACTCGAATTTTCAAGTACTCGCATACCCTTACTAAAAATCTCCTCCAAGTTCACCCTTTTAGTAAACGTGAAGTCAGGGCTACACCCCATATATGTTTAGACTTAGACCCAAGTCATAGACGGTACGTCCAACACCCTCCTCCTTAAATCCCCCACCCATCACCATTCCTTTAACTGGGATCTGAGCAAGGAGGAACAGGGAGGACAAAATGGGTTCAATAAAAATCTTCGGATCAATTTCAGCGCGATAACTTGCAGCCCAACGCTGCAATGACCCACTGTCTAATTACAAATTGTTGAAGTTTTATTGAAATTTTAAATAATACTTAATTTTACAGGGGACTTGTCTGTAACTAAATGATATTTTAATACATACATTGAATTAAATATTATTGGCTCGCATACAAACAAATTAACTGTGAGTTTATTAGGTCTTTGGGTTGATTACTCTTTGTTTCAATGGACATAATTAATAATTAATTTATAATCAAAATATGACCAACCATAAATATGTGTAGATCAACGAGCCAGTGTACTACTAGTGTAGCTTTTAATTAGGTGCATTTTGTTGTAATCATAGATAGATAATAAATACAATAAATTGCGCGCTACGGGTGCGCAGAAGTTCATACGTGACAGTAGAGTAAATATGGGAACCTCTGCAGTAGGGTGCTAATGGTTTTACAAATCATTACGATAGTTATCTACAATATTAGTGGGACTATTATTTTCACCATCCATTAGGGTTAAGATCTGCTTTGGTGACCGCATGGTCTAAGGCATCACTCTTGCAATAAATTATACTTACAATGACAAAGATAACTGGGTTCGAATCCCGGGTCGGGTGTATTGAAGGTGGTTTTCTCTAGATGATTTTCCACTCTTACTCCACGCAAATACGGGTACACTTCCTCTAAATAAGCCTTCCTAATATCTTTCCAGGGTATTAAAAACATGGTGTAAATTTGACACCTTAGTGGGCCTCTTTGCTACTGAGCTAAGAGTTTGTGAAAACACCCGAGTCTTTACGATGTCTATCTAAATATACTCCCGTAGAGATAGAATCCCGCGCACACTTTCAGCTGCACGCACCTTGATGACGTCATCCCACGTGCACGTATCAGCAGCACCCATGTTTTTCCACTCCAACCATCCCATCCCTCCCTCCTTCCTTCCCGTTGTCTCGGCTCCACCCGTTGTGTTTTATTACCCTCGATTTGTCTGCGAAATGTTCTTTGCATCTCGTCAAAACCACCGCCAAACTGTGCATCACCAAGATGAACGTGACAACGCAATCCAATGCATCTTATCTGCAATACAGTATGTTTTTATTCCACTCTTCTAAAAAAAAAAAGTTGTTTTCGCGAACGTGAGAAGAAAATAATGTAAATAAGCCGCCGCTTTTTAACTCCTAGCCGTTAGGCAAGCGCGGCCTGGTTGTTTGGCACGGGTGGTGTGCGGGGTGACTGCCTACACGGCGCTCCCGGGATTCGCAAGGCGAGCGTGTGAACGGGTTCAGAAGACTGTCACGCATTTGAAAGATAAACATCAAGTTTGTGGCCAATAAACTTTTACGACATCGTAAATAGGGGAACGCACAGTAATTTAATGATAATACGATGTTTAATAGATACTAACACACATAATGAACCACGTAATCTAATTTGAACGATTATCTTTGTCATCAAATATCGTTTATTAATATTTGTATTGGGTTTGTACAGTTGGTTGCTCTTGTAAGGGGGGAACGTCAAGGAGAAAGGAAGAACACAAAATGTTTTCGAAGGTATTTTACGTAAGAATGAACACACGCGCATGTGCATTAAAAAGTTTGTTATAATAAGATATTCACGATCGTGCCTGTCAGCTTTGCTCCCGTTATAAGAGGGGATATTTCCGTTGTTTATCAACAGAAGCACTACTCAAATTTATAATTTATTTTCAAAGTTAAATTACAAAGTTGATTGCTTTATTGATATAAAAGTTAACTTTAAAGCTTCTTATGTTATTATTAAATTATGTTCAAGATAACACTTTCTATTGGACTTAGAAATTATATGCCTGTCATAATTATACATACTGTTTACGATCATAATAAAAATAAAATCATTTTAATTAATTATTGATTAGTTTTTGATATTTTGTGTAAAACTTTGCTACTTTCTATAATAATTAAAGGAAGTGTTTGTCTGTATGTATGTTTGTTTGTTTGAGTGCTATACCCAGCCAAATCTACGGCACGCAGAGATCTGAAATTTTTAACATAGGTGGACGGAAAGGGATCTGAATGCACCTTAAAGCCAGATTTTTAAATTTTTAATTAGCTTTTTAATTAAGATATTTTTAACGAAATTTTGAAGAAAGCATTGTTAATCTGATTTAGAATTACGTTTCAGAGCAAACTGTGATAAAATTATGCCGCATCCTCCTCGGGAATGTATGATGATTAATTTATAAAAACCTACTTTGATTTCCGTATGGTCTAACGCGCTACTCTCGAAATAGACTAGACTGCCTTTAACTGGGAGATTGAGGTTAGAATATCAATGGTGTGTACTGAGGGTGTTTTTTTTCCATAGTGGGTTTCCCACTCTCCTCCCACGCAAACATGGACACACTTCCTATAAATATAACTTTTCATTGTCCCTTAAAACCATTAGCGTAATTAGTATGTAGCTGTTTAGGTTTTTTCGCGACGTCCTGTAGCGGGTAGCGAGCGATCAGGCGCAACCGTATGTAAGTGTGCCAAGTACGGCGAGGAGAACCAGTTTACAGCCAGGGAGAGGATTTGCATCAGCTGACACACAACCGGACCGGGACTACCGCTGTTTATGCAACGTCTCTCTCGCGTGCTTCTTGTCTTGTTGCACACACTCTCATGTCGACCTCGGTGGTCTTGAGGTAAATTGTTCGACTCACGAGCTGATGTTCGTGGGTTCGAAACCCAGCTCAGGTTGGCGCATTTTTCTTGAATGATAAAAAATCTTCCTTCCAAAGGAAAGTAAAGTCGTAGGTCCGATGTCGATTGTAGAATGTAAACGAACCCTGGAAGGTATGTGAAAATGCCTTTACGGGCAAAATGAGTAGGTCGCTCTTTATTTCTCGCTCATAGAAATTCTCGTGTTCTCATATAACCAATCGGTTGAGAAAGTGAAAGTTAAATACCCCAGATAAAAATAAAATAAAACATACTCTCATGTGTTTCCAGAAACACCATGAACCAATTAAAGTTGTTTTAGAACCACCTGTTCAAGCTATACGCAGATATGATAGTTTATCTAATGGGGTAGGGATGAGGGAGAAAGTATTTTAGAGATAATCTAACCTCATTTTCGTTGAAGGAGAGTAGGAAACCATTTAGGAAAAACACCCTCAGTAGACCTGACCGGGATTCAAACCCCAATCTCCCGGTTTTTAGCAGGCCAGTTCAACACGAGAGTGACGCCTTAGACCATTTGACCACTGGTGAGGGTCAAATACATGTTTAACATTCTAAAGGTGAGTGTATCTTATGAACTACTGTGTTTCTTATCTCCGAGAAGAGCTCTAGGACTTTTATTGAGTGCTATTGGGTCAATCACTTAATCCCCTAATCTTCAAGTTTGAATTAACTCAGTTTATTGAATTATAACATTACAAACTTCCGGAAATTATACTTAATATAGGCCTAGTAGATTTCTAAACCTGATGTCTAATTATATTCCTGACTTGCATCAGACATTTGCGTCAAATACCTGCATCTTCTTAAATGGGCTTTCTAGATAGCTGATATTGTACTAAACTGATGTTGCGTTTAGGTTAAATGTTGATAACATTTTCAGCAGTAGACAAGCTTAATATTTACTGGAATGAGCACACAAATATTTTATGTAGCTCTATGAATAGATATGTAAACATAGTTTGGTAATTGAAATTTTCCAATCTGAAAAGTCCAAATATCCACATAATATATCGGTAGACCATTAAAACCTAAACGGTCGGGAAACGAAAGGTAACAGGTATAGGAGCGTAGAAAAAATCGAATGCTGTAATTTAATAGGAGGGCCACAACAGAAATTCCCCCCCCCCCCCCCCTCCCCAGTCCCTATGTAACGTCATGTAATCAGTTAACCTGACCCCTAACCTCATCTAACCTGTGTTAAGAAACATTTCACATCAAGAGTGAATGTAATATTACGTTATAAAGTTACTTGGTTTATGGAGTTTGGGAATCTCTGCTCGACTATTCTATAAAATGTGTTCGCCAGTCGACCCCACACGGGTACCTCAAAGTCGAGAAGCCTCTCCCCTAGGTGACATTCATTTCTTATAATACTTCATTGACAAGAGAAGTCTAGAATATAGCACGCTTGGATTCATTTGGATTTTAGTCACAGAATAGAATCAACACGTCATTTACTCTAGTTTCTTAAACATAGGTCTTAAAAATGTAATTTCATCGGAATTCATATTGTTATATACATCCCATACACTGCAATTTTGGTGAATTACCTTTTTATTAATTAGTAGATCTCTGTTAGCCCGTTTATATGTTGTTTACATGTTTATTTATCTTCTATCTTCTTTTATATCAATTTATATTAAAACAAAGAATTTGTTTGGCTCTCATGAGTACTGCGCGATATCTTCCACACGCATGTATATGAAAAATAAAAAAAATAAACAAATAGTAGCCCCTGTGAATGAACATGTCCCCTTTTATGCTGGAATTTTCAAATTCAAAACTATTTTCCCCGTAAAACCAACATCAACTGGCTACTTCAACAACTTTTAATAATAAAACAACCTGCTTCGGTGACCGCGTGGTCTAACGCGCTACTCTCGCAGTAGACTGAACTGCCGATGACGGGGATATCAAGGTTCAAATTTCGGTCGGGTGTACTGAGGGTGGGTTTTTTTTTCCAAAATAGTTGACCACTTTCCCGAAACAAATTTTACTGATCGTGCTAAAACTTGGTAGCTAGGGTTTTTATAACCTACAATCAAACAATCGGTACTGTAAAAAAAAAATGTTTTTAAGAGGTCATGAAACTTCTGAAGGGCGCAGATGGACACTCATAAACAAAGATTAGAAAATTTTATATATATATATATATTTCAATAACTTACCCACAGAAGGGGGGAAAAAATCGAGAATTATTTTCCGCAGGTTCTGTCCCGTGGGTCTATACTCTAAGTGTGCCTTCAAGGTCAAATAGAAGCTTCTGGAGAGTGGACACATACACAAACATTAGCAAATTATATATAGAGGTATATGTAAACCTAAGATACATCGATTGTTTCCAACACATTAATTTGCACATTGGTCTGGGTGAACTGAATTGTGGTATTTTGCTTACTTTACTGAATATCTATTCTTTGCCTTTTTAACTTTTTAATGTTCTATTTACCTGTTGAAAATATAAAGCAGGTTTGGTAAAAAAAAAGAAGGAAATAATCGACTGGTTGGTAAAAATGGGGGGGGGGGGGGGGGAGAGATCGTTCATGCAGCTTATTTTATCTAAGACTTTTGTGCTGGGGGTCCGAGGTTCAATCGGCACAGATTTATCTGATAGCCAAACCCTTCCTTCACTTCTGACAAGACATGTATTAATCACAACTTGTGAATGTGTGGAATGCCAGGCCTCCACCGTGGTTCGGATCCCACGTTAAACTATAGGTCCTCCATTTCATCTCACAATCACCCTACCATTACACATTAGCGTAAGTGCGTACAAACCGAACGGGTGGTAAGACGCAGTGCTAATAATAATAATAATAATACAAGGTTTCCTTGAGGAATTTTTGGAATTAAATATACAACCATAAAATCAAGGCTAGTTTACTGATGGTAAAAAAAAAAGATAAAATTGGTTTTCTCTAATTCCACTCTAAATATTTTGATAACATTTCGTATTCATCCATTGTTTAACACTACAAACAAAATGGCAGTTCTCATTTTCCCGTGAAAATGACTTTGAGGATAGTTTTCACTGGCGGAAATTTATAATTTGGATCATATCTCCGCAAACTATTTGAGATATTAAATATTTTATCATTGTAAAGTTGTACTACTATTAAGTATAAAAAACTTTTATTTGAAATATATTTTTATCAAACTAATAATTACCGGGATATAAGCAAATATATCATTTTTAATAGTGGTATTTGGAAAACGATGAATTGATGGTTATACTCTTTTGTGGACAGAAATGTTCCTCTTTTTTCAATGTTTCTGAAAAGTGTGTATTATTTCATTTATTCTCTTTGGAGGAGTGTGATGCTCTATTTTCCCACAATTTTTTATACAAATATTTATATTCTTTGTTTCAAAAATCTTACGAGATTTTAGTAAATGTGTCTATTTTAAAATAAAAGAAAGAGAAATACAATGCTGTGCACCGTACCATTTATTATTAATTATTATGGTACTCACTAAATTATAATTTAAGTTTCATGCATGCTTAATATGTTTATAGACCTATACTTGACCCTGACCTTAATGCTTAGAGAACGTGACATACAGGGATACAGGGGGGGGGGGGGGGAAATCAAAACTTTCTTACTCGACTCGCTTTGAATGAATTGTAGGGTCGCGGCGATGGATGTAATGATTGAAATGGTCTCTCATTTGTGCGGTAAACGCTAGGAAATAGTTGTGCTGTACATTAGTTCCCTGCCGGGAAATATAAGATCAGCTATATAAGTCTGTGCAGGGTCAAGCGAAAAATCGACACGAGGGTGTAAATTAGTAGTCTGACATTGAATTGACTGGAAACTACAATACGTATCACACTGACGGAGATATTATTGGTACTACCACTCCAGATTATAATAATCATATAAAACAATACATTTAACAAAATATTATCTTCATTGTTATCGATCCTTTTATTTGTTCATTTAATTTTTTATTAAATGTTTACTCCCCCATTCTCCCTGCTTACTATGGAAACAGTTACCGACTAGCCGCTCTTTACAACTTAATTCTACAACCAACACGACATTATTTAAAACGCCTTATTGCAAGAAAGTTACCAACTAGCCGCTCTTTACAACTTAATTCTACAACCAACACGACATTATTTAAAACGCCTTATTGCAAGAAAGTTACCAATTAGCCGCTCTTTACAACTTAATTCTACAACAAACACGACATTATTTAAAACACAGTATCGCAAGGTAGTTACCGAATAGCCACTCTTTATAACTTAATTCTAAAACAAACACGACATTATTTAAAACGCCTTATTGTAAGGTGTTTACCTATTAGCTACTCTTTACATCTTAATTTTTCAACTAGTAGGCCTATATAATGCCCCACAGCGAACTAAACATAAGTCACACATTGGTGTAAAATATTTCCATCTTAATCTGTAATTGAACCTGAAACTCTTGAAACATTAAATATACACTATCAGATGAAGTACATTGTCAAGTCAAAAATAGACCATTCTTTCAGGTGCACGACCTGGATTCGAGCCCACATCCATCCATTTTAGTCATATACCTCTTAACACCCAGCCTTTACGCTTAGAAATAAATTACTAATTAGATAGAAAGACAAACACATTTATTATAGAGTAAATAGATACGCGATTGTAATCTAGAATCGACCCCAGGGTCCCATAGACTTAGGCTATTATTGTTTTAAATAGTATTAAGTCTGTCACTATAGATATATTAATCTAATAGGGAGGAGTAGGAATGGTCAAAGGAAGTGCACCCGCATTTGCACGAAGAAAGGGTGAGTTAAAACCACTGTGATAACTCACGCATAGAAAACCATCCCCCTGAGCTTCCAGCCGATATTCGAACCTTGGCCTACACGCCACTGTCAATCAAGTCTATTGTGAGACTGTCGTCCTAGACGTCGTGACCCCCAATGTGGTTCTCCGACTCTGTTGTTTGATCGGCCTGACCACTTAGCCACGAGAACGGGAGGTTTGGAATAGCAGAGATTAAAACAATGATCTAGTAAGACGAGAGTATGTCAGTCTACGTAACATCTCGGCGGTATATCGGCTTTCACCGAGGGGGGGGGGGGAAGAGGGGTAGAGGTCGGTTACGCTGTGTCCTCCGTTGAGCACTTCCGGTCCTTCCCCCCCACCTCCCCCAACCCCATCTTCCCCACGAGGGGTGAGGTGAGGGGGGATATTCAGGGGGCGTGGCTACCAACTCCCACGCAACCCAATAACAAGAACAGAGGACCACGTGGTTTACGCCCACACGAATCTCCTTGTCCTGATAACAGCACATTCGTTACGGAGCACACTCGCTTACCCACACGCAGATATCCGACCCCCCGGGGCAAGAGTGAGCTATGACAGAGACTTTAGATAGAGGGGGGCTTAAAATATCCGCAGATTTTTTAAAATTTTATTTATTTGAGATATTCACTGTGCAAATTCTGAACTGACTGATTATATCAGCACTCGAGAATTTCTATGAGCGAGAGTGAAAGGGCTTACCAATTTTGCTGGAAAAGGTATTTTCACATACCTTCCAAGAACTCTTTTATATGCTACAATTGATCTGGGACCAATGGCTTTACTTCCCCTCCGAAGGAAGTTGTGCTACTGATTTTTATCACTCAAGAAAAATCCGTTGACTCCGGCTGGGTTTGAACCCACGAATATCGGTTCATGAAGGGAGTACTTTAACCCAAGACCACTGAAGTCGATTTCATTTACAGTAAATTTGCCCAAAACTATAAAGACCTACTTTATCTAAATATAAATTAATGTCTTTTTTAGGAACCCATAAAGGAGTGAGCGGTTTTCTATTAATTTCTTTTTCTTTTCATTCAAAGAGAACCAATTTAAATAGTTTTTTTACTATATATTCATATAGGAGCACTTAAACGAACAAAAAACACATAAATGATAACATATTTAACAGAAACAGTTTATTTGCTTTTTTTAAGTTGTTCTCCATGGATACTTAGAAATAGGCCTATATATATCAGCATGTAATAATGATTATAAAATCTAGTAGAAAATAATTCAATAAAGGAGTTCTACAAATTAAATATCTCCACAGTTAATAAAACACTTAGTTTTATTATATTGTAGGAATACAATTGGAGTTTGAGACTGTATCATTTATACACGATAAAGAAAGACAATTGATAGATTGTTCAAAGAAGCCGCACCGAAAATTTCAAAAGGCTTCATGTGTCCCAAAGGCCACAAGTTCCCCATCCCTGGTACAACCCTCTAACAAAAGACTGAACTGTAAATGAAGGGGGGGGGGGGTCAGGAATCAAATCCCGGTTGGGTTTAGGACTCTTCAGGGTGTCTTTGTCCTAAATTGTATCACTGTTCTTTCAAGCAAAGCGTGGGTACAATTATTTTAAATTCAACCTTTCTCATACCAAACACATTACCGTAATTATTACATGTGCGTGTAACCTGGAAGGGTAGTAAGACGCGTTACTAAAAAAAAGTGGTGTAGTGAAAAAATTTAAGTCAGTAAAAAGTTTCTGTTTATGCTACAGTGTTTTCAGATTTTTTATCACTTGATCTAAACACACCATGTAGAGACATTTCATACACACAGTATAATCAAAATGTAATAATAATAATAATAATATTTAGCACCGCGTCTTACTAACCGTTCGGGTTATACGCTCAAGTACTAATTACGCTAATGGATTAGGAATTGGGAGGGTTGAATTTAGAAGAAGTGAACCCGCATTTGCGTGGAGGGAGAGTGGAAAACCATTTAGGGAAAACCACCCCCAGTTCACCCGACCAAGATTCGAACATCGATCTCCCCGTTCTTGGCGGTCGAGCTCAACACGACTAGCCAACTACGCCACCGAGGCGGGTATCAAAATGTAGATTTAGGCCTAGGCCTGTACATAATTGATACATTCGAGCTTTGTGTTTTCAAGAAATGCAAATTTAACTTTCTTTGCTGAGGTGGAGCACGCCCATAGTTAGAAATCCCACAATTCCAAATCAATTTAGCAAAGAATTTCAAATGGACGGGTCCAACTATAACAAATCTTGAGCCATCTAAAGGAAAATTAACTATAAAAAATAATTTATAATCATTTTCACAAAAAACGTTGTTTCAAAATCTCTTGGAATTATAGTTGAATATATGTTTGAAATAATTTTTCCTTTTAAGAAAGCCCATTTGCATGAATAATTATTAAAAGTACGTTTATTTACACAGAACCAAGCCTCTATTAAAAAAAAAGGCAGTTATTACAAACACTGTTATTTCAAGAAGTGTTCTCTTCAAGAATGGAGGGAGAAAGTTGGTTTAAAGAGACCGCAAGGAAACTGAATATTTATGTAATGCCTCGAATGTTCTTAATTTATATTTTATACAAATAATTTATCTATAGTTATTCAATTGACATCTTAGCTCAATTGATGGCACGTATGTCTGCTCGACCAGAAGTTTCGGAATCGATTCCTGACACGATTAAAAATTTATTATTTGTTTCCCCTTTCACAGTTAGTAATGCCAACCAATTTTAAAAGACGTTTAAATAGGACATATTTTAAGCCTAGGCCACAGACAAGGATATAGCAGATCCTCAACCATAAAGGAGTTTTTCGCTGCGCTCCTTGAGCCATGTTTTTTTTATTTAGCACCGCGTCTTACTACCCTTTCGGGTTTTACGCTTAAGTACTAATTACGCTAATGGATTAGGAGTTGGGAAGGTTGCATTTAGAGGAAATGAACCCGCATTTGCGTGGAAAACCATTTAGGAAAAACCACCCCCAGTTCACCCAACCGGGATTCGAACCTCGATCTCCCCGTCCTCGGCGGTCGAGCTCAACACAACTAGCGCGTTAGCCAACTACGTCACCGAGGCGGGTTTGAGCCATGTTGATTCCTTGGGCACTGGGCTGGGAGTGCTAGTTGCAGTCCTCAGGGATAGCCACACTTTCAAACTTTCAAATTGTTTGATGTAAAGGCTACAAGCTTGATATCAAATTTCCAAGGGGGTGGTTCCAACACAATAGTTCTGGTACCAGCAACCCCTTCAACTCTCCCACTTCCCATATACAATGAGTAAACCATTTCAGATAAGTAATTAGTCGACGGTATTTGTAGAGTGCTTACAACTAGCCAATTTGCAAAAATTCGCTTGAACAGGAAAAAGGACGATTGTACGTTATCTTTGTAATGTGCTGACTTGAGTAAGATAGTTTGGGGGGTTGTCTTATATGAAGGGGGTGAGACCGTTACCTGAACTTAGCTTTGTAAATCCTATTTATTGACACTAGAAATACATTTTTGTCTGCTCGCTGATAAAAACATCTTTAAAGTGAACTGTTTACAAAAATTCCCACTTGATAGCGATGTTGTCAGTTGGGACTGCAAGTAGATATTCCCGTGATGATGGACTAAAATTCTCTCAATGAACGCAGACATTTAACCTGGCGTCTGTGGTTCTGGTGTATATTTTTATGTGAACTAGACCAAAGGACATTTTAAACTGAAGGCTGTGGTTCTGATGTATCTTTGTATGTGACCTAGACCAAAGGACATTTTAAACTGAAGGCTGTGGTTCTGATGTATCTTTGTATGTGACCTAGGCCAAAGGACATTTTAAACTGGAGTCTGTGGTTCTGGTGTATATTTTTATGTGAACTAGACCAAAGGATATTTTAATCTGAAGGCTGTATATCTTTGTATGTAACCTAGACCAAAGGACATTTTAAACTGAAGGCTGTGGTTCTGATGTATCTTTGTATGTGACCTAGGCCAAAGGATATTTTAAACTGAAGGCTGTGGTTCTGATGTATCTTTGTATGTGACCTAGGCCAAAGGATATTTTAAACTGAAGGCTGTGGTTCTGATGTATCTTTGTATGTGACCTAGGCCAAAGGATATTTTAAACTGAAGGCTGTGGTTCTGGTGTATATTTTTATGTGAACTAGACCAAAGGACATTTTAAACTGGAGTCTGTGGTTCTGGTGTATCTTTGTATGTGACCTAGACCAAAGGACATTTTAAACTGGAGTCTGTGGTTCTGGTGTATATTTTTATGTGAACTAGACCAAAGGACATTTTAATCTGAAGGCTGTGTATCTTTGTATGTGACCTAGACCAAAGGACATTTGTATACGGTTTAAAAAAACACACATCAATAGTGAGACAGACGTCTTCAAACACGTGAATAAAGGTGATTTTCTATTAATATAATGCACTATTGTATGGTTTTATTTTGTTTTCTGTTTCAAGGATTCAATATCCGGCATGGCCAAAACATTAATCATTTGTGAAAGTGGGACCTCCCTTCCCACAATGATGACTGCTGAATTAACTGCCAGGGGCTGGGTGTTATGTCTGTTCTAGATTTAAGTTAGTTTATAATTTGAGTGTTGATATAATCAGTTGGGTCAGAAAGAACACTTTAAATGCCAGTACCTCAAATAATAATAACAATAAAAATAATAAATGTTCAGTAACTTATAAATCTTGATCACCAAGTAAAAATATCAACTTGAAATCTAAAGAGAAGTTTCTCCAAAGAGAAATATTAAGACTGTATTAATGTTAAGAACGTGACATAATTATTAATATGGTGCAACTAGCATTTTTTGAATGGAGGGAGCGAGCTCTACTTTTCACAAAACTACTATTACTAGATTTATTGCTAACATCATGATATGGCGCTGCTCATTAACATAATATTAAATTTTTACATTCTTTGGTCAGCTTGCCCTAAATTATTTTTTTATATATGGTTACCTTAAGGTCATTTAACATTAAAAAATGTCTTGCACAGTTTTTACACGTGTATAATTTATAAGATATAAATATTTATTCACTGATTTCAAATCATTACAGGTCACGAGCTATGGGGGTCAAACTTGCTATTTTATATTTTTACTTTAATTTTTGTTATGGCGCTGAAATTTTTTTAACAACTTTATTTATTATGTTCAATATAAAAATTATATTTTCATATTTTATAAATTTTGTTTAAATTACCATTAACCATAAAATCAGATACTAATAAGTTTTTCTAATGAGTATTGTCATATCAGACAATTTGGATTTTTTTATACTCTTACCGTTGGTTTATTGATGTGTCGAATTGTAATAAAAATATAATTTCTCTATTTCATAATTTTTATATTTAAACTTACCGATACAAGTAAAGCATAAAATTAGAATTAACATTCCACTTCGTTAGACGTAACTGAATCCCGCACAGCACCGCTGTTTTCTTACCTGGTCCGGAATGGCGAAACATCCTACTTGCAATTTTCTAAACAACCAATGTCTTATAAATCCAGACCGCTACCGCACCGCACCGCACCGCACCGGGGATGCAATCTGTTTTACACAGTGCTATAGAAGCTCCGCACGTTCGCAGGCGGGCGGACCTGTGGAGCACTATCATCGGAGATAATATTTTCGTGCGGTTGCTGAACTTTGTTGCTTACAGGTAAAATGCTTCGTGATTCTAAGCTTTTTTTCATGGAAACGTAGTCATTGTATTCCACCTTACGTTGACAGTGTAATATTGTTTCAACATTATTAAGATAAACAAATTTATCTATCTTATTGAACAACAAACATTCTTCTTCTAGTTATTAGCTAACTTAAAACTTTATTCTTCGTAATTAATAGCGAACTTAATTTTATGGAAACCTTTGCAAGTAAAAATAAAAATACAAACTTATTTTGTAATAGAACTCAGTCAATACAAAATAAAAATTGTTAGAAAATGCTGTGCGATGCGGCTTGGCTCCGTGTAGCCATACCTTAAAATGTTATAAACTCAGAAAATCTGTGTAATTCTAACTGTCGAATGACCTTAAACATTCTGTTGTGCTAATTAGTCAGGAAGAAAATCCTAGCTATTTGTTTTTTACGGTATTCGGACTGATTCACTGTGTGTTTGTGATGATCTATAGTTCACGGCGGTGCAATAAACTCAGGACTGTACAGTGTACATACTTAGCGCACCCTGACAAACTCTACTAATTACCTGTCCAATCTGCCCGCTACTAAGGGGAGCAAGAGCGGCATATGTTCAGTTTTACACTAGTTTATTTCTCATAGCATGTTAACTTAAAAAGAATAAATTCATAACCAGTTAACAATTTAAATTTGATTTAATAGTACAGACACCCCTTTAATTTGTTTAATTTTATGTTTCAAAAGATACAATTTAACTAACGTTGTTTTTCGATTGAGCCCTTAAGTGAAGTTTTTTAAATAGCTTATTTATTAAAGCAAAGAGGTTTAGTGGCCTCCTGATTCTAAACGGCCCTGATTGCGAACGGTTCAGATTTCGAACATAAGATTCTTGATACATGTAGAGGAGTAAAGATGGTGGACACGCCATGTTGCTATGACATACTGCCCCTGATTTGACAATGGAGGGGCTATCAGTCGTATGTTCTCTCAGCCTCGTCAGTCTTAATTTAACTAAATTACATACACGAGTATTTATAGGTTAGGTTAGGCTATGTTAGGTTAGGAGGAAAGCACCCGGTGGCCGATGGGTTCTGCCAGTTGCCCCTTCCACCCGTGTCACCGCCCTCACGTGGGAATTCCCGCGTGTTGCTCTTTTACTTGTTCGCAATCTGGACATCAGATATTTAGGTGGCCATAACATTTTTGGGTGTGTTCGCAATTTGGACTGTTCGCCACTAGGATACAACCAGAGGTTTTACTGATTCCTATGAATAAAGGACATTCGATTTAAGAAAGATTCTAATCAACACGTTTCTTTATTGATCTGTGTTTTTTTAACTATGAATTGAGCACTGTGCGCTATGCATTATTTACTATTAGATTTGTGTGATTCATGAATACAAACCCAAGCTTATGCGATATGTAAATGCAAGATAAAATGAAATAAAGACGTGGCACGTTACCTGTGTAGTTAAAAATTTGCCAAATAAAAACATATTTCATCTACTAATGATAAGAATACCAAACAAACAACTAAACTATGAAAACAGGTGACTGTGTATAACGTTACTTTAGTGTTATTTTTATTTGTAAAATAAAACACGATTTACCTACTAATGAGAATACGAGACAACCAATCTACCCTAAATCCCCCCACATTAGAAAGATAGGTGGTGGGGGGATCATATATGTAAAATTATTCTCAGTGTATTCATCTTAGATACGAACCTCGATCTTCTCTACCCAGCATTCCACTCCCCTGACGCCTTGTAAAACGCGGCTACCTACAATTAAAGGAGATGCTATTTCAAAAATTACCAATTAAATGTTATTAATCTTATTTTAATTACAATTCATATTAGTGGGCACGAGGATTAAATGTTAAGCTCTTCTAATTTGGTTGGCTGATGATGGTGAGCTCGGAGTTTGAACCCATGCTGGGTATATTGAGGGTTTTTTCCCTAAATAATTTCACACTCTACCTCAACGCAAATGCGGTTATTTACTCTAAATTATATCTTCCCAATTCCTACAACATTAGAGTATTAAAGGCGGATAGCCCGTAAGGTTAGTAAGACACGGTGAAGAATGTTAAACCAATAAAGGTTTTGATGATATTTAAAAAAATATAATCCTACTAACGACAAGTTTGTTCTAGCATGTAGTATGACCATAGTATTTATCTATGGTGTGACTGAATCCAAACCGAAAATAGCAAATAAATAATCCCTCAGAATTTTAGTATCTCGAGGCATCCTAAATATGTCAATGGTATATTGATATAAACATATTTATCGATTTATTTAAAAACTTATATATATTTTAATTAATATTTTAGTACTTTAACATATCGATTAATTTAAATATAATTATATTCCATACATCCGACTAAGCTCAAAGTCTTGCGAATCAAACAAATATAATTTTTTTTAAACTATTTTCACCAATACAGTTTTTTTTTAAATATTTTTACCAAGCCTGTCTGCTAGTTTTAATTTTTTAATAAATTATTAAAAAGTTAAAAGCGGCGAAGAATAGCATTACAGAATAACATATATAAAAAAACCACCGTTCCCCTTCACTCAGAATAAAGAAATTCAGTATCAAATAATAAATACATCAATATACTAACGAAAATTGCTGTCCCAAGTCCCAAAGATACCAGTTTTCTATCTCTTCCACCCATAGATCCTTGCGACATGTTGTATTCTTGCACGCAGTCACTCCACCGGTTGTCGTGACGAGGAACGAACCAGATACCCGCCAGACAAACGGTCCAAAGACAGACGAGCTCAATGTTTAATGAGACTCGAGCTACCCTTCTCCTCACCATTTAGCCGCAAGTTGGGGCTTACTCCATTAAAAATACATTACAGTCTCCCCCTTCCCCTTCGTACATCCACCCGCTTTACTTTCTCCTGTGACCGCAGAAGATTCTAAACACTAATTGATAATTATTATTTAACCTCTTTTCATTTGCGGTTCCTTAGAGCAAACCATTTTAAATATTTTAATATCGTAGACATGTGGACAAATATTATTTTTAATACTACTGTATAAATATTTGATCAGTATTTTTCCCACAATACCTTACTGCCCGTCCGGGATGGACGCATTTTTAACTAAACTAGTCGGGTAGGAATAAAGAAGGTAGATTTTTTTATCACCCCGTCTTACTACGTTATATTCATATATTATAATTACTCTACTGGGAGAAGGATTAAGAAGGAAGCATTTTATCGGTAATCTACTCGCATTTGCGTGAAAAGAGAGTGGGAAACCATTTAAGAAAAACATTAATGGACCGGAATTCGAACCTTGATCGCTCCATATTCAGCAGGCCAGTCCAACATGATAGTGACACCTTATATTATTCGACCACTAAAACTGGCGAGACATAATTAATTAGAAATGTAGCGACCTTTATTTGCGTGAGGAGAGAGTGTAAAACCATTTAAGAATAAACATTCTCACTACACCCAACCGGGATTCGAGTCCAGAACTCTCATTTACAGGGAAACTAGATGACACGAGTCTGGCATTTGGTTCACGTGGCCACACATGAGGGCATTTCAATAAAAATGCTAAAATTTAAGTGAGGAATTTAAAATAATAATTTATTATTATTATTATTATTTAGCACCACGTCTTACTAGCCGTTCAGGTTATACGCTTAAGTGCTAATTATGCTAATGGATTAGGAATTGGGAAGGTTGATTAGAGGAAGTGAACCCGCATTTGCGTGGAGGGAGAGTGGAAAACCATTTAGAAAAACCCCCCTCAGTTCACCCGACCGAGATTCGAACCTCGATCTCCCCGTCCTCGGCAGTCGAGCTCAACACGTCAAGCGCGTTAGCCAACTACGCCACCGAGGCGGGTAATAATAATTTAGATCTTCTTATTAACCTAATATTTGAGCCAACTTATGATTTATTTAAAAAATACTAGTTATTATTTGTATTAACCTGTTAGCACCAAGACTAATAGCTGATATCCAAAGTGTGGAAATTGTTAGGGTAATTTAGAATAAGTACACTCGCATTTGCTTCAAAAAACATTGAAGATAATTTTCGGAAAACCACCAGTGCACCCAGGCAAGATTTCAGCCCTGAATTCTCCGTCAAATGTGACCAAGTGCATTGAAAATCTAACGTATTTGACCCCTTTGGCCAATGGTTCAGTTAATAGTTCCGGGAGTGGAGTCTGGCGTTCCCCACAATCACGTGACTACAGGGAATCAGCACCATTACTTAGGTCCTAGCCAATCTTGTCAATAAAACATAGTAAACCCCATAGTACACACTGACTAGATAGGCCATCGAATGAACGGTAGAGATTAAAGTTTTCCGGTAAATTTTCAATTGGAAAATGTTACGTTGAATATTTCGTATTGGTGGCTTGCTGCCTACTAAATAGCTGAAGGGGATAAGTCGGGTAAGGCGGCACTTAAAACTTATTACTGTGATTACATACACAATAAAATATAATTATTTATTGAGGGACGAGGGAGGGAAATAGTTGATAGCAAATATTAAGGCAGAAATTAAAATAGTTTTCATTATCTTAGTAATGATGTACTGAAAATAAAATATTAACAAATAATGTCAATTAGAGATGAACATTTTCCATTTAAATTTTCAGATGATTTAATCTCAAGGTAAGTGTATGTATTCGTAAAGGTTTTGTTTACAATATTGAGGTATTAACATCTATAGACTACAGCGAACCAAAGTTAGTGACAGATTCAGCCACAAAGCGTTGTAGTCAATGCGTGAGTGTAAGAAGAAAACTGAAATCGATATTATTTGTTTATCGTAGTTCATTTATTTATGTTTCTGATGATAACGTCCTAAGGAGAAGTTACACTGAAATGTAAAATGTAAAATGTCAAATATGAGATATTTCGATTGCATTCGTTCCATTTAATTATCTTAAACTTTAAAAAAATTAAAATCATTTCCATCCAACATCTTTATTGAGAAGCGACTAAACAGAAAACCAAGAAAAATTGACGCAGGATTTGGCTTCTAAACAAGTGACTTGCCACCGAGAGCAGTCAAGGTCACAGTGCTATCACAAAACAGATTCGGGACACTTAAGAGATACTTCAAGGTCACAGTGCTATCACAAAACATAACAGACACACCACCGAGATCCTTCAAGGTCACAATGCCATCGTAAAACAAAGTAGACACACCACCTAGATCCTTCAAGGTCACAGTGTTATGCCGAAACAGAACAGACACCACCGAGATCCTTCAAGGTCACAGTGTCATCGCAGAACAGAACAGACACACCACCGAGATACTTCAAGGCCACAGTGTTATGCCGAAACAGAACAGACACCACCGAGATCCTTCAAGGCCACAGTGCCATCGCAAAACAGAACAGACACACCACCGAGATACTTCAAGGTCACAGTGTTATGCCGAAACAGAACAGACACCACCGAGATCCTTCAAGGTCACAGTGTCATCGCAAAACAGAACAGACACACCACCTAGATCCTTCAAGGTCACAGTGTTATGCCGAAACAGAACAGACACCACCGAGATCCTTCAAGGTCACAGTGTCATCGCAAAACAGAACAGACACACCACCGAGATACTTCAAGTCCACAGTGTTATGCCGAAACAGAACAGACACCACCGAGATCCTTCAAGGCCACAGCTACATCGCAAAACAGAACAGACACACCACCGAGATCCTTCAAGGTCACAGCTACATCGCAAAACAGAACAGACACACCACCGAGATCCTTCAAGGTCACAGTGTCATCGCAAAACATAACAGGAACACCACCGAGATCCTTCAAGGTCACAGTGCCATCGCAAAACAGAGCAGACACACCACCAAGATCCTTCAAGGTAACAACGTTATGAAGAAACAGAAGTGACCCACAATTGAGAGCCTTCAAGGTCACAGCGCTATGACGAAACAGAAGTGACACACCACTGAGATCCTTCAAGCTCACATTGATATAATAAAACAGAATCTTCCAGAACCTCACTGTGTTTATCAACGCAAAAATCAATAAAGTTGATTTGATTTGTATCAACACTTCATTTTGTTTTTATTGATCACTCTAAAGATTTAGAAGTTTATATCTATCAAAAGTAAAATAAAACTTCGCTTATTATCATAAGGATTCAAGCTTCGGAAGCCCTAATTGATGATACATCACTGTAACTCTTCATAAGAAACTAATTCAAGGCTCAAAAAGTTGGAAACCCTAATATATTTAATTTAGGCATTCCATTTTAATCGAGAGCCATAATAATGATAGTCAGGGCTTGGATTCTGATACTTGTCATCTCTATTTTGGTAAGCCTACATTACATTTGATTTTGTAACCTTGCTTATGTGGACGCGTGACTCTAAACTAGCCAACTCATCCCTAGCTCTAGGATTAAATCGTGTATAACCTTGGTGTTAAATACACATTTAATTATTTAAATTCCTCAAATAATTTAGAATCAGTCCAAGAAGCGTTATCCTCCATTTTGGACCAATCAGCCTGCTTATCTATAATAAGTCTTTCTGGTTTGATTTTCATCATGACGGATACAATACATTATCAGTATTAATCAGTGATTAATTAACGGCCATGTTACTAGGTGATATATCTGTTCTATAGGTAAGATAGTTTGTAAATTGAGTGCTGATATGTTCAGTTGGTTTATAAATCAAACGTTAAAAGCCACTAGCTAAAAAGTTAGCTTCTTAACCGGTCTCGTGGTATAGGGGTCATAAACCCTGGATGCTGACCTTGATGTCACAGGTTCAATTCTTGGCTGGTACTGGAGGACTTTTCTGGAAAGGAGAACAATTCTCATGGTCACGAGGGTTTGCTTAATTAGACTTAAGTTAGGTTTAAAATCATTCCTGACTCCATCCCGTCATATTAACTTTAATCATCTCCTGATATAATCGGGACATGGAAAGAGCCTTCATGGAAATAATGTAAGATTAGTACATTCAGGCGTTCCCTGGGAAATGGTACATTAGTACGGGCTAATCTTTCCACTACTGGGCTACATATTAATGTAGCCCACACACGCCAGTAATAGCAATTTAGCTTCTCACTGTTGATGTGTTGATCTTTCTTTCTATCAGTTCCAAGCAAAAACCTGATATGAAGCCTAATAATTTTATATTATTGACAACAAATCGAAATTAAATTTAGTACAGATATAGAAGTGTGCTTAGATAAATTAGTTTATAAATGCCATCTGGACATGGGAATCGAGCCCGGTATACTTTTGGTTTAAAGACACCAATTCACGTACACTGAGCTATCCAGGAATAGCCCTCCTATACTCAGGGTTATTATTCACTCATAGCATAAGGTAGAGTCTATGATATAGTTGTGGTTCAAGGATAGCTAGCTATCTCTATGAGATGATGAATCCGAAAGTTCATAATATACCACATGGTAGAGAACTAAGATGCATTGCAGATGTTTAGAAATTCTACGTTATTTAAGAATTGGTTTGATATTTTAAAATATAGTTCTCAGCAAAACGTAGAAGAAAATTATAATCAGGCTTATGACCATTTAAATAGTTAAAATTTTGAGTTTAAAGTTAAAAAATACCATCAACGAATTACACAAAAATTTGTATTTTTTGAGCTTAAAGCAAAAAGTTATACATCCAGATACAGGCTTCCACTATAAGAAAATGCCAGCATTTGTTTTGATAGGATCACAACAAAACATTTGAAGAGAATGTGGGATTTTTATAGGGTTTTATGTAAGTTATCACAAACACACACACACACACACACACATGCATACACACATACACACATATATATATGCACACGCACACACACATACATTTAAAAACAACTTAAAACTAAACATTTTTATTTGTTAACCACCTTCACCTACAATTTGTTGAAAACAATATTTAATAATATCAAACCACTCAATAAATTATCCGTGATTTCTAAACCTCTGCAACGTTTTTCAATTCTCTCCTATATGGCACCCTTAATCTATAATTGATTAATAACCCTGAGCACGGGACGATTCCTGGATGAGTATTGACGTGTGAATGCCAAAGGCACCAAGTTTGATTGCCGTGTACAGTGTAATCTTTTAAAGATAATTTAATTCTCGATATTGTGTTATCTTCGTCATGACACACCGGAGTTGAAAGACTAATCAGGTTCACCTAGACTTGCTGTCAATCGGTATTTCCACTAAGTCATGGAGAAAGACAGTAAAATAGTCATCATAGTAATATAAGTTATATATAATCTATTTAGCACCACGTCTCACTACCTGTACCAAGACTAATACATTAATCCACTTATCTGTGTGATACAAAACTGAAATTCTTTTAGTAGATATAGGGATTACTCCAAATAAACTTAATAGTCTAAAAAATTTAAATTTTGTAATGTCATTCTGGGAAATGGAGGGGGAGAAGATATTGTTAGAAATTACTTTTTTAAATGAGATAGAATCTTATAATTTGGCTAACAGGTAGAGAAAAACTCCAGATAACTAAATTAATTTTAGAATTTAAACGCCTACGTACTAATTACGTTAATGTGTTAGTGATGAGGAAGATTGCACTTAGAGGAAGTATACCTCCATTCACATGAGGTAAGATTAGAAAACCATTCAAGAAAACCACTTTCAGTACACCCTACCGGGATCGAACCCCGATCTTCCTGTCTTCAGCAGACTAGTTTAACACGAGAGTGACGCCTTAAACCTATGCAGAAACCTAAGCAGGTACTAATATTATTAAAAACCCGTCTCGGTGGCGTAATTGGCTAACGCGCTAGTCGTGTTGAGCTCGACTGTTGAGGACGGGGAGATCGAGGTTCGAATCTCGGTCGGGTGAACTGGGGGAGGGGGGTTTCCTAAATGGTTTTCCACTCTCCCTCCACGCAAATGCGGGTTCACTTCCTCTAAAATTCCTCCATCCCAATTCCTAATCCATTAGCGTAATTAGTACTTAAGCGTATAACCCGAACGGGTAGTAAGACGCGGTGCTAAATAATAATAATATTAAAAAATGAACGTGCTACATAAGTTGGTGTGAGAGTTGAGCCACCGCCGTAGTGTGTACGGTACTTGAAGGGGGCGTGTTAATTGAGGACGAGTGTTACCGACAGTCTTGTCTAGGAATGGGGGCGAACTAATAGTCCTGAGTGATGTATGGTCGGTGGTCAGACCTCACTTTATGTTCTGACAGAGCCTTCAGTGTTCCCCAAGAGAAATTATCTTAAGATTTATTGCCGATGTTGAGGGCGGTATCGAGGTACGAACTCTTTCTGGTTGGTGGACCATCATTTCATATGACGGACTGCTCGGGATGCGATAGAGACGGACTCGAATCCAGAGCAAGATAATATCGGGTATGCATAGGGATATGAAAAAAAAGTATCGATAATTTACTAATATCGAAATTTTACTTTCGATACTAGCATTTTCTTTACTCGATACTTTTTTTTCCGATACTTTTACTGATATTAGTATCCACACTTCGGTATCGGATCAGTATCGAAAGAAACGTGTATTTTGCTCTCTTCTCTTATGCTGGGATTAAACGTTTAACTAAGGTGGATTGTGTAGGAAGAACAAATGAAACTATTTCTAGATTCTCGCTCGTTTTCTGCATGGCAACCAAATATCAACTCTAGCATTCAATCTCATTTGCTCAACATAATTCATAGCTGTTCTTTCATCTTTGTTTATCAATACAGTCTGATGTTTTATCGGGTGAAGGGACGCGTGCCGAGTGGCCGCCAGTCTTCTACCTCTTTATCAATTAGCACGGTCAACACAAACTAAATAAAATAGACCTTTGTAGAGCTCAATGAACTCAGTCAATACAAGGGTGCCCCAAGCAGACGAAGCAGAAACGTTTGTGTGCGTTGTTTAAAAAAATGAAGTAGGTCAAGGCGTCCATTCTTCTATTGTTTGTCAATAGTTAAAATATACATCTTGATGGAGTATATAAATGACAAACGTAGCTAAAAAATGATACCTTCTAAAAGTGAATTATCAAAGTTTTTTTTAAGAAGTTGGATAGCTAAAATATATCTTTTAAAATTTTGTATTGAAATATTAAACACCGTTATAATTTTAAATGTTTAAATAAATATGAAAATATAATTATGATGCAAAAGTTCGAAAGTATTATTGCTAGATTAAAAACAATATTTTCCATATTAAAATTTCGATACTGATACTTACCGTTATCAATACTTTTATGTCGATACTAGTACGATATTTTTATTACGATACTTCTAATTAGTACAGTATCGATACTTTTCTTTCGATACTACATCCCTAGGTATGTGGCGTTGTTTAGTTCGAGATCTGCGTCCTTACTACCCATCCGGGCTATCGACATAAATAAACTAAATAGGGTATGGACGAGGAAGTTATAATGTAGAAGGAATGAACACGTATTTGCGTTGAGGGAGAGCGGGGAAACAATTTAATCCACCCAAGACCCGTTTATGTTGTTGAATGGCCTACAACAGGGGTCGGCAAACTTCTTGGGCCCCGATTTACTTATAAACTTCCAAAGGTCCCGCGATAATCCATCATTTTTCAACTCTACTATAATTTATTTTTGTCTGTACATCTTAACCAACCATCTAGACAAATATACAATAGGATATAGAATATTTAAAATGTATATTTTAATACTAAGCTACATTTTATTATAACATTAGCGATTATGACCAACCCACTTCGGTGGCCACATGGTCTAACGCGCTACTCTCACAGTAGACTACACTAGGGATGACGGGGAAATTGAGGTTTGAATCTTGGTATTTTTTTTTTCAAAATGTCTCCCCGATCTCCCTTCAAGCAAATGCGGGTATATATCCTCTAAATGTAGCCTTTCTAATCTCTAAAACTATTAGCGTAATTAGTACATAAGAGTATAGATCGAACAGGTAGTAAGACATGGTGCTAGAAAATAATTTAGTAAAATATGACCTATCAAGGCTATTCTGGTCACAATAAAACATTATTTGAAAGTACTTTATATATTTAAATGTTCATACGATTCAGAGATCGACCTTTGTATGATAATGGAGTTTCTTAACGCTATCTACTGAAAATTGCCGCAGAATCGACCAGTTTCCGACCCCTGGTTTAAGGCATCCATCTAGAAATATGTTGAATGGCCAATAATGGGATGATCGAGGTTCGAATCCAATCGTTCTTTCCCTAAATGGTTTTCCACTCTGCCGCCACGGAAATGTGGGTCAACTTCCTATAAATTAATCCGTCCTCATTCCTAATACATTAGTGAGTACATTCCCATAACTTGAACGTGTAGTGAGATGCGTTAAAACAAATAAATAAAATACGCCTAGACGGGATTCAAACCTCTATTTCCCTATACTGATTCCTTTATATACATTTTTATCCATGAGAAACTTGATTCAAAAACACAATATAAATATAATAGACAGTAGAGTCTCTGCAATCCGACGTACATCGGACTGGCGTGGATCGGATTACCGGATATTGCCGGATTACTGGATTTAGAATAAAAAATAGAACTACAAGAACAAATCACTCTGTTTATTAATACACTGACTTGGCAAAAATAATCACACAACACAGTGTACTGTACAAAGTACCAGAAGAAGAAAAAATCTATGTACAGCAGTTTGTTGTTATTACTATTACTATTACTATTACTACTATTATTATTATTATTATTATTATTATTTTTATTTAGTACTATGTCTTACTACCCGTTTGGGTTATACGCTTAAGTACTAATTACCATAATGGGTTAGGAATTGGGAAGGTTGAATTTAAATGAAGTGAAACCGAATTTGCGTGGAGGGAGAGTGGAAAAACCATTTAGGGAAAACTACTCCAATTCACCCGAACGAGATTCGAACCATGATCTTCCCGTCCTCGGCAGTCTAACTCAATAAGAAACTATCCTAACTACGCAACCGAGGCGGGTAGTTAGTTATTAAGTTGTCCATCTTGAATAGCATTGCATTGCACAAGAAACGAGTCAATTTTTTTTCTTTTTTTTTCTTTTAAAGACAGTTTCAGAATATGTTCTTGCCATATTTTTAAAACCCGTACATCAACAGCTGACGTTTTCCTTGGACCATATGTCACATGTGTTAAATAAAGTCACTTACTGCACTACTGTGCTGTACTGCAGGAGCTTGTATAGTTGGCTCATCTTGTTCCTCATTGTCATTTATTCTAAATCATCTAGGATGATCTATTTATCAGTCATCAATTGGAAATTTTCTAGCGGCTGACAGTACTGTATTGTATCCATAATTTTCTCATGGGTGACCTGGTGGTCTAGGGGTAAGGTGTCAGACCTCTGTGCTGGGGTCCGGGGTTCAATCCTCGGTCCCGGCACAGATTTATCTGATTGCCGAACCCTTCCTTCACCTCTGACAAGACATGTATTAATCACAACTTGTGAATGTGAGGAATTCCAGGCCTCCACCGTGGTTCGGATCTCACGTTAAACTGTAGGTACTCCATTTCATCTCACAATCACCCCATTACCATTACGCATTAGCGTAGATAGTATAACTACATAATTTCGCGGTCGCAAAATGAAATCATAACACGACATTTTTTCTGTCCGACCTCGCAGCAACCATTATGCCGAGTGTCGGATTACTGGAAGTGTCGGACATTCGAAACGTCAGACTATAGCTATAGACTCTACTGCAATGTGATACTGTCATATGAGAATAATCTGACACACAATCTTTCACTTAGTCTATGAAAAAGTTTGTTTGTGAGTTTTTATGTTTGCGATAGACTCAAAAACCCTCTAACAGATTTAGAAAGTATATCCACACATGTGTTAATCTCTTAGGACAGTCGTAGGTTTTCTTCATCTGTTCAAACTAATAGGCCTACTGCTGAAATTTTTCAAATATTCTATTTTAAACTAGGCGAATAATGGTTATGTATGAATCTAATGTACTGCTGAATGCTGCATTAATTTGTTTTCTTTCCAATTTGATCACTAAAGACACTTCAAATACAAAAGAGAAATTACATAAGAAATTACAACCTTAAATCCAATTAGATATTTTAGTTGGTTTTTGTTTGTTTGTTTCGTATTAAAATTAGTAGGTAAATATTGTCTCTTTTACAAATAAAAGTTGTACAAAGGTGACATTCCACATACATATATTTGATTTGAACTTACATAATAATAAGTAATTTCAGAATAATTTTGTCAATAAAGTGTAGAATACTATTAATAAATTATACTTTTTACTTGGTCTACAAAATCATAGCAAAGTGGAATCAGGTATGATAGCTCATAGCTATAAATAGGTATTATGAATATGATGTCAACTTAATGTTCGTAACACATAATTACAGTATTCTATTGCACCTCAGTGATTGGTCCAATCATCTGTGAAACGTCATGACTCGTGATCTTATCAAAATAATCATTTATATCGGTAAATTGTTAACATTTTCTTTTCGCTTGGCCTGGTGTAAATTTGAAATATTTAAGGGTATGTTTCCCACAGAGTTAAATTATGACTGTTAATAATCTTTGTGAAATATTTTTATTAGTATTATTAAATTATCCTAGTTATTATTTAACTAAGAAACAATTATTTGTTTTGTAAAACTTTAATATTTTATAATCTCAGTAAAACATTGTTAATCCGAATAAATTGGGACCAAAGCTTTGTCGGATTAGTTAAAATTCGGATTAAGCGTGACAATATGTAAATGCTAGAGGGGAGACAAAGTATTTTCACAAATTTAAAACCACAAGTATTTTAGTTTACAGGAAAACACAACATATAATTATTTAGCATTTATAATAATATTTCTTATGAATTTTTTTTAACTTTGAGTTTGTTATCAATAAAATAAATTTCCTTAGACTTAGTTAAGGTTTTACCACACGTTTTCAAAAAATGGTGTTCGGATTATTCGGAACTATTGATGTTTTCATACTTATTGAGAGCAATTATTAAGCATTCGAAAACATAAATCCTCATAATAAAGCCCACAGTTATAATTTAAGTATCCAATAATTTAGTATGAATTAAATTACACAAATGTTTATTTGGCCTATACCTAAATTTCGCTGAAAAAATCTCAAACCAAAATGAAAACATAAGTGGGGATGTGTTGGTTAGATAAATAGTTTCACCTTAAATAAAAAAAGCTTTTCCAAACTATCGACCATGAAGTAAATTGTCCAATGGTGATGACAATATTGATTTACTTAAAATTGCTATAATTGGTCGATGTATGAATATATTATTAAGTTTATAAATCATCGTGTTTTTTTTCCACGATGTCGTAATTTTTTTGGCGTGAAGGTTGTGTATAATGCATATACCACCGTCCAATGAATATAATTATATGTGGGATAAACGTTATGCTTCAAGTTGGTTGAAGTTCGGATCATTTCATGAGGTCAGGGTACATAGAATACATTCTATTTTTTTAAATTCTAGATAACCTTAAGATTAGCTATAGGGATTTTAATTTATAAAAAAACACCGTGCAACTTTTTTATTTTCTCGCTACCTTACAGGTAGAGAAAGTATTGTGAGCGTCAAAAAAATCGAACTCAAGCTTTTGATGAATGTCGACGTTTCATGACCCCCAAATTTGAAAAAGTGGTTTTCGAAATGCCGCCTGTCTGTAAATCTCTCTCTCAATCTGTACCTTGGGTTACAGACTAAACTATTTTACCGATTGGGCTAAAACCTGGTATCTAGGGTTTTCATAGAGTTGCCCCGAGGGATTTTTGAAATTGGATATCAAACCCTAAAATTAAGAGTAATTTCCTTAAGGGCGGAAAGAGAAAAATTCGATTTAATCAAAATCGGCTTTAACGAATTTGAATAAATTTCATTTATAAGCATTTATCAATATTGAAAACCAAATGGCTACTCTAAATTTTTTGTCAAAATGACTTTAAGGGTTCCGGTCTGATACGTAAATTCCAATTTTTAATTATATCACCGTAACTCTTTTTGAGATATGAAATTACTTATCATTGCATACACGTGGATCTATTTATAATACACATCTTTTACTTGCAATATATTTTTATAAAATCAATATTTTTCAAGCTATATATATATATATATATATATATATATATATATATATATATATATTTATAAACTTTTCCAAAACTTAAGGCCCTTGGCACTGTCGAGTGCAAAACCTATTTTGTGGGATTGTGGGTGGGAAGGTGAAAGGCATAACGTGGCTTCACAATAGACCAAAGTATTCTTCCGCCCCAACAAGAACTTTTGGATCACGTAAACCGTAGATCTAACAGGTCTTGCGGAAAAACCATATGTTTGGAAATATCAGTTTTCTCGAGAAAGAGTGAAATTCTAGTGTTAATATTTTCAACACCCCTTCTAAAATAATTTATCGATGTTAATTAATTGTTAAGTTTTCTTATTTTTTTGTCATGAACTATTTCTATTGAAAAATGTCAATTTTATTGATCACTGTTTAACATTATGGAGGAGGTGTGTATGTAAAAAGTTTAACTTAATCAACATGCTTCTATTTTTGAACAAACCGTTTACGAAAAGAAAATTGCAAAAAAATAAAAATTATTGAAGATAGCCGTTTGTTTCCATGGCTCTGCATTTCCGTGCCAAAAGAAAAGGACCAATCGTCTTAAGGTAAAGTATTTCGACCATCAAAAAAATCTAACCCGAGATGTTGATGGGTGTTGACGTTTCATGACCCCCCCCCACCGAACCCTACAAAGGGGTTTTGACAATGCCATCTGTCTGTATGTCTGTCTAACCCTAAGATTAAGATTAGTTAACTAAAAGAAGAAAATAGAAAAAATATATTTTCTCAAAGTTGGCGGTAACGATTTCGATTAAAATTCGTATCTAGGTGTTTATTAAGATTATAAACAAAATTGCTATTTTCATTTTTCCATGAAAATGACTTTTAGGTTAGTTTACAGTAGCGGAAATTTCCATATCTCCGCAACTATTTGAGATAATAAATAACTTATCATTGTAAAATTGTGGTACCATTAAAAATAAAAATTTTTATTTGAAATATATATTTATAAAACCAATAGTTTCTAAGATATTGGCAAATATATTAATACAATATTGTGAAACTTCGTTGTACAGAGATACTACCTAAATTTAAGGCAATAGCTATTAAATGCCATAGGGTAATAAAATATAAATAAGTCTCTCAAAAAGTTGATGTTCTTTTTCCTTTAACCTCTTAAGGGAAATATTTGTTCAGCAATGATCTATCTCTATCATTTTAGAGTCAATATTTACCTATGTTATTGGTCAAAATTTATAAATGAGGAATTTAATAGCAATGGGATAGCCATTAGTTGTACAAACTCTAATAAAATGTCGAAAATTTTAACTGGATGTTGACATTTTAATACGAAATTTTGACCCTTGTAGACCCAATATAAATATTATTTTTTGGTCCAAATATACATTTGAGGACTTTAATCCTTTAGAAACAAAATCATAAAATATAAAACCGGGAGTCAAAAAAAGGTTTTACCTAAGTCTAGCTAATTTGTGTTTGGGTTTGCTAGGGTATATTATTTCGTTACACCAATATTACGAGTTTTGATTAGATATTTCAATTTTTAAACAATATAGCGAGAAACTCAGTGCGAGGTTCCGTACTATTAATTACTTTCTCGCTAACTGACAGCTAGAGAAATTATTGTGATCGCCGAAATAATTGAACTCGAGATTTTTTATGAATTTCGACGTTTCATGACTCCCCGAATCCAAAAAAGTGGTTTTTAAATCTCCATCTGTTTGTTCGTCTGTTTGTCTATACCTCGGAATAGAGCATAAACAATTTTATCGATCGGGCTAAACTTAGTTTATAGGGTTTTCATAGGGTTGCCCCGAAGGATTTTTGGAATTGTATATCTAAACCTAAAATTAAGTGAAGTTTACTGAAGGATGAAAATGAAAAAATTGATTTTATCAAAATCGGCTCTAATGATTTTGACTAAATCTAATTTCTTAACAATCATTAATATTACTAACAAAATGACTACCCTAATTTTTTTCGTCAAAATAACTTTAAGTATTCCGGTCTGATGCGTAAATTATAATTTTTTATCATATCTCCGTAACTCTTTGAGATATGATATTACTTATCATTGCAAACATGTAGGTCTATTTATAATAAAAAATCTTTTATTTGAGACATATTTTTATAAAACCAATAATTTTCAAGCTACACGCAAATATATATATATTTTTAACATTTTTAACACTCAAGGTAAAGTATTGCGACCGTAAAAAAATATCTAAACTGAGATGTTGAGGGATGTCGACTTTTCATGAACCCCCCGAACCCTAAAAAGTGTTTTTTACAATGCCGTCTCTCTAACCCTAATATTAAGAGTAGTTTACTAAAGGGCAACACGAGAAAAGAACGTTTTTCTCAAAATCTGCTCGAACGATTTTGATTAAAACTCATATCTAAGCGTTGACTACAACTATAAACAAAATGGCTCTTTTCATTTTCCCATGAAAATTACTTTTAGGGTACTTTACAGAAGAGGAAATTTCCTTATCTCCGCAACTATTTGAGATAACTTATCATTGCAAAATTGTAGCATTATTAAAAATCAATTGTTTCTTAGAGTTTTTATATATTAATTCAATTTTGTAAGCTTTAATTGTACAGCGATACTACTTATGTCTTAACGTAATAATTCTCTAATTCCATAGAGTAATTAAATATCAGTAACTCTTTCAAAAAGTTGATGTTCTTTTTCCTTTAATCTCTTAGGGGTAATGTTTGTACAGCAATAATCTATTTCTATCATTTCAGACTCAATTGTCAATATTAAACATTTTTGCTGAGCAAAATTTATAAATGATGAATTTAATAGCAATTGGATGAACTGAAAAATGTGCAACCCTGAATAATTTTTTTTGGACTGAAAGTCAAAATTTTAATAAGAAGTGTTGACCCTTGTGGACTCAATATTGGTCTTTTTTATTGGCCCAAATATAAAAATGAGGACTTTAATGATTTAAAAATAAAACGGTAAACATTTAAAACCAGCAGTCAAAAATGTTTTACATACGTATCTGAGTGTAGCGAAATTTGTGCTCGAATTTGCTAGTGTATATTATTTCTTTTCAAATATACTAAGGGTTTTGAGTAAATATATCCATTTTTAGACAATGAAGCGAGAAAGTCCATGCAGAGTTCCGTACCAATTATTTTATTTATTTTCCAGATAAAATGGTAAAAATAATTTAATTTTACTTCACCTACAAAAATATGCTTCCGTGTAATTATACTTGCTAAATATAAAGACTAAAATTTGATAAGTGTAAGGTCATAACAATCATTTTATATTTTATTTTTTAACATTTCTAACATTCTACTAAACAGAGACTTATTGATTAATTATTAGTATGGATATGTATACTCAAATAATACCATCTTATTATAAAATCATATATGAACATCCACTGTATTAAAAACAAATCACATTGGTATATTTGGTAAATTACAAGTAAAATTCACAATAGTTTTGAATAATTGTTTTGAAACATAAAAATTTATTAACATAATCAAATGATTAAAAACAAATATGTCATTCATCTAAGAGATAAGAAAGATAAAGTTATTTTTCGCAACAATACGTCAATATCATATTTGCATACGATAGTATATAATTTATATTATTCACATAATTTAATAGTGTCCTAATTTATTTGTTATATTAGACCTACTTCATCTTCTTAGTAAAGTAGAAAATCTTCATTTTTTTATTGTATTAAAATCTCTTTTGTTTGCACGGAGTTAAATATTAAAAAAATATTAATGTGCTTTATTATATTTTTTTTAGCACAGCCTCTTACTACCCGTTTGGGTTATACGCCCATATATTAATTATGGTAATGGTTCTAAGAATAAGGAAGATTATATTTAAAGGAAGTGTACCAGCATTTGCAAAAACCACCCTTAGTACACCTGACCAAGATTCGAAACTCGATCTCCCCGTCATCGGCAGTCTAGTCTACTGCGAGAATAGCCCCTTATACCATGTGACCACCGAAACGGGTGTTGTTAACATATTAAATCACCTCATAACACAAGTGTTATCACTTATACTAATAATTCTACTAACTAATGTGAAGCAATTGATTGCAATACACTAGTCTGGTCACCCACTTCGGTGGCCCCGCGGATTGTGTATTTGTGATTTGCCGTATTTCTATAACTAGTTTTGATAAAATCCTGATGATTTTCTTATAACTGTTCTGTTAATAGCTATACATATGTAAACAGATAGAACACATAGATATGGAACAGATAGAACTAGTTCAAGATAGGGATAGGGTGTAATGAGATGGAACAGATAAAACTAACTCAAGATAGGGATAGGGTGTAAGGAGATGGAACAGATAGAACTAGCTCAAGATAGGGATAGGGTGTAATGAGATGGAACAGATAAAACTAACTCAAGATAGGGATAGGGTGTAATGAGATGGAACAGATAAAACTAACTCAAGATAGGGATAGGGTGTAAGGAGATGGAACAGATAGAACTAGCTCAAGATAGGGATAGGGTGTAATGAGATGGAACAGATAAAACTAACTCAAGATAGGGATAGGATGTAATGAGATGGAACAGATAAAACTAACTCAAGATAGGGATAGGGTGTAAGGAGATGGAACAGATAAAACTAACTCAAGATAGGGATAGGGTGTAATGAGATGGAACAGATAAAACTAACTCAATATGGGATAGGATGTAATGAGATGGAACAGATAAAACTAACTCAAGATAGGGATAGGTGGCGTATTTTTGTAAGTGCGGCAATTAACTTACGAGTTCCAAGTGACATAGAGTAAGTAAGTAGGTAAGTAAGTAAGTAAGTAAGTAAGTAAGTAAGTAAGTAAGTAAGTAAGTAAGTAAGTAAGTAAGTAAGTAAGTAAGTAAGTAGGTAAGTAAGTAAGTAAGTAAGTAAGTAAGTAAGTAAGTAAGTAAGTAAGTAGGTAAGTAAGTAAGTAAGTAAGTAAGTAGGTAAGTAAGTAAGTAAGTAAGTAAGTAAGTAAGTAGGTAAGTAAGTAAGTAAGTAAGTAAGTAAGTAAGTAAGTAAGTAAGTAAGTAAGTAAGTAGGTAAGTAAGTAAGTAAGTAGGTAAGTAAGTAAGTAAGTAAGTAGGTAAGTAAGTAAGTAAGCAAGTAAGTAAGTAAGTAAGTAAGTAAGTAAGTAAGCAAGTAAGTAAGTGGTAGGAGTCTGCTTCAAATTTTAATTCAATCATGTGTAATCTGTTAAGTGTGTGATTCTTAATTTGTGAAATCAACGGTGAAATCCTTTACAATATATTAAATAGATGAAAAATCAATGCAATACAAACTAATTAATTAATATTTACCCTATATGAGGACTATTTCAACGGCCAGTTAAGTATTAAAAATAGCGCATCAAGTACATTAGTATAGCATTAACATGGAATGCTCTTTCCATAAAAACTAATCGAAAATTTATCAAACAACACCATTTTATTTACTTTTTCATTCATACAAGCGCTATAACGACTTAATTAAGAGTTGGGAATTAGGAGTGGTTTAAAGGAAATACATCCTCATTAGCTCAAAGTGAGTGTTAGTAAATCACATATAAAATCACACGTGAAAAACTAGGCCCAGCTCCCCTGACTGGGATATGAGTCCCTACCTCCGTAACGGTGACCAAGTGTAATGTGAGTCTAAAGCCTTAGACACCTTGGCCACTGGTAAAGGTAAACTTTGTTATTTACTATAATCGTTTAAACTAATGTACAAGTATTTTAGAATCTATCAACATTCTTCCAAAGAGGGGGAAAGGTAAAGTTTGATTGATTACAAACCAACGTTATTGACGCCAGCTTAGATGAAAATAATCTGAATCCCGATCTTCCTGGTCCAGAGAAGAGCACGTTTACGCTGATCCATCTCTGCCGATCTAATGTATTAGGTGCTCTAAGTACTGATGAGTTTGCGAATTAAATAAAGCCTTTAATACAGCTCAAGGTCTGCAACTTCTCTTGTGATGAATCGTTTCGCTACATAATGAGATGTACACTCCATACACACAAAATGTGAGAACGAGGCGTATAATGAGATGTACACTACATGCACACAAAATGTGAGAACGAGTCTGTTTGCACTTTTTCTTCATGCCAATTTTCTTCCACTGCATCTACAGTTATCCGTTGGAGCTATACACATATAATCATATATATATTAATTACAGATATCCGTTAGGACTATACACATATATATTAATTACGATAACGTGGTAGAAATGATGAAGCTACAATTGAAAGGAAATGTACTCAAATATTTGTAGGAGAGTGTAAAACAATAATTGTAGGAAAATGTACCTTAGCTACACCTGGTTTGGATTTAAAACCCAATGTCACCGTCAACGGAAGTCCAGTCTAATGCGATATCGATGCCTCAAAGCAGTGGTTCCAAAACTGTGGGTCACAGGTCAATTTTTGGTGGTCCGCGAAAAGTTTTTGAAATGTGAACATTTTATAATGATTTTAAAATAGAAAATTATGAAATACTGAGAGATAGAAAACAAAGGTTATAAAATAAGGCGCAAAATAATCGAATACGGGAATAAGGTTTCATGTTCATCGCTGTCAATACCACCAACAGAAACTGGAGACAATCTCTTCCTATGCGCCTCATTTTAAAAATAAATAAGTTTCCCAACGGCTTTACTTCTTCTCCAAAAGAAGCTGTGCAAAGGAGTTTTATCGCCCAAGAAAAATCCGTCGACCTCCGATGTGTTTGAACCCACGAACATCAGGTCCTGAGGGTGAGAACTTTGTCTCAAGACCATTAAATTTAAATTAAATTACAAAAAACAATATTAAATAAATGATAGGTGGTAAAAGTTTATCGTTCTAATAATTGGGTCACAGTTCTTTAATGTTTGGAGGAAAAAAAAAGCCTTAGAATATTCGATCACCGAAGCGAATTTTTGTTAAATTGTGTGATTATTAAATTAACGAAATATTAAAGTTCAAATTATAAGTTTTTTCCAACTCGTGACTCTAATTTTTAAGCTCATTTAGTTTGGTTCTCCACTGATGAAGAGGCTGGGGTTTGAATCTTAGGAGAGGGAGCTACTTTTTCATTTTATCTAAACTGTTTCACACTTTACCATCATTAAAATGTGGCTACATTCACTAAAAACTAATATTCGCATACCCCGGACGGGTAGTAAGACGTGGTGATGAACTAATAATTATATTTTAAAGGGCGATGTGAATAAATCCCGATACAAATCTACTCCCACGTTACAAATTACTATTCACGTTCCATTGAGAAGTTCGTGCCTTACATTCTGGCCATGGACCAAATATCTCTTGGAGAGTCCATTGAGCTACATTGGAGATTACAGGGGCATTAGGACCGTCTTTAGGGGCCGTTCTTAAACTATAATGCAAGGTGTTTATGTTGGGAGGGAGGAGATAGTATTTAATTATTACGGTTTCTTACAAGGGGGGTGGGGGAGGATGTCAACATCCATCAAACGTAGGGTTTTTCATCAATGTTTATGATAAAACAAAAACTAAAAATATATATTTTTTTCTTCAAAAATTTATTAATTATAAAATTTCACTTATATTTCCTTTATTTATGAAGTGTTACATCTAAGTTTACTGCAGTTAAAGAAATGTAAAATTTCATATCGATCATTTTATTACTAATCCTTATGTCTAATAATAACTTAACGATTAAATCGATTTAATTCAATAAATCTTTAAAAAAAAAAGTTAAATAGAAAGGGGGAGAGGGGTGACAGAAAATTTTACGATCGATTGCTTGGGGTAGAGGCGGGTGTTCGAAAATTATGGAAAAAAAAAACTTCACCCAATTTAAGGGTGGTCCCTTACTCTTGGACAAGATGTATTTCATTCGAGGGTGAATGCTCGTCAGAGAGCGCTCACAGCAGATGAAGAGCAGTGGCGCACCCAGGAGTTTACTTGAGGAGGGAGGGAAGGGGTTTCAAGCAATGTAACGAAACTGTTGATACTGTAACTTTTTCCCCTAATTTAAGACAATTTTAAAGTATATTTCTGTACATTTTTTGTATATCAAGTCCCAAGTCTGGTATAAAAATGTAACATACATTTAACATATTTCAAATGTTATGTTTTATATAGTTGCATACTTTTATGTTTTAGGCTCTTATTATAATTGTTTGTGAGCTTGATGTGTAGGGGGAGGGGATAGGGGGGTGGTCCCCAAACCACTCACTTTATATATATATATACTAAAATCTATTGAAGGGTACGGGGAAAGAGGGAGGGAGGAAGTAAAGTTGCACACATTTTCTAGGATATCTTTTATATTTCAAAACATGGAAACGAAGAAATGACTGTAGTTTAATATTTTATAATAAATATATTATATACAGGATGTTTCAAAACGTTATATTTTTGAAACCACGAACACCCATCGATTGAAAGGTGTATAGCTGAAATGTGCGTGGCCTACAGTTTTGGGGAATCGCCGCTAGATGTCAGTCCGCGCACTCACCTTCACTGTAACCTCAGTCAGTTGCAAGATGGCGTCCGCTCAACAGAAGGCGTTTTGCGTTCTGCAATTTAACAAGAGTGAATCCGTGAATTAAGTTCAGCGTGCGTTTTGTCTGCGTTTTGGTATTTGGTGTTGGCAGAGGCATATCAACACCAAAACGCAGATGAAACGCACACTGAAATAAAATCACGGATTCACTCTTGTTAAACTGCAGAACGTTAAACACCTTCTGTTGAGCGATATAATATATGTATAATATATATTATATATGTATTCGGAAAAATGAAAAATGACACCTGGACACGGGAATCGAACCCTGGACCTTTGGCTTAGTACGCCAATGCTCTTGCCCCTGAGATATCCAGGATTCGTCCCTTGACCAGGGTTATTCTTCACTCATATTTGCTGTTATAGCTGACGATTTCCGCTAAGTCCATCATAGACTCTGCCTTAAAATATGAGTGTAGAATGACCCTGAGCACTGGACGAATCCTGGATATCTCAGTGGTAAGAGCATTGACGTACTAAGTCAAAGGTCTCCGGTTCGATTCCCGTGTCCAGGTGTCATTTTTCAATTTTCAGAATATGATATCTAACTGAAGTAATTACCATTAATACAGCTCTGACTATTTCCTCTTATTATTATTATATATGTGTATAAGTTATATATAATTTAATAATATATTATATATTATATTTAATATATCTATACTATGTATAATTTATTTAAAATATATACTTTATATAACACATATAAATATACATAGACTAATATAATATATGTTTATTAAATATAATTTATTTGAAATATGTACAATGTATTATAAAATATATATCATAAAATATGTATGCATGTTATATAATATGTAATATTATGTATTACATATATTATATCTAATTTATTTAAAATATATATTTATATATTATAAATATATACACAAAATATATAATAATATATAGTATAAATTTAACAGATACAATATATACATACAATATTTTATATAATTTAAATACACATATAATATATATCTTATATATTATTAGTATTAATAAAATATATGATTTGTTTAAAATATATTTTATTTATATATATATATATATATAGTGTATTAAATATAACATATAGTACACACAATATATTATATTTAATAAACATAATATATTACATGTAATACATAATACATACAATATATTACAATTTTCAAATAAATGTACTTAATCAAAATATTTGGCTATTGCAAAATGCATTAAAAGACTCCACCATCCCCCCTTCTCAACAGTGATTATATAATATATATATTTAAAGACTTCTCTAACTCCGGCCTTGGGCGTAGCTATGCAAACTGTTTTGCAGTCATGTGTGAAGTATAGCATACCACGAGGGCTAAGCGAGCAAGTTGCTACCTTTCAACCTCGATGGACTGTACATACAGTACATTGAATAAATTTATTCATGTTTCGATTTTGTTTTGTTTTTCTGAGGCAACACTGTTTTATGAGTCGTGGGACCATAATTGATGCCTTTTTCTTACACAGTACTTAACAGTTCGTTGCCATGTGATATAGTGTCTATTAAATATAATTATGTGGTTTCTCCTTAATAATTTGTCTTATACATGGATCCCTGAGTTCATGATTATATCAGGATTCGAATCTTGTTTGTGTGTACTTAGAATGGTTTTTCATAAATGATTTTCCACTTTCTCTATCTCTTTCCCCATGCAAATGTGGGTACACTTCCTCTAAATTCCCCGTTCCTCATCCCCAACACATTATCACCATTAGTAAATATACGTATAACCCAAAACAGATAGTGAGACGTGATGCTAAAAAATACTTGGTCTTTAATGACCTTGATGTTAAATAATTATAAAAAATAATTGCCTCCCATTGGTGGGCAGATGGGCCTGGACGCCACTGGTTTGCCGATAACGGGAAGGTTGAGTTTTGAATCTCAGTAGGGTTTACTATGGTTTACATATTATAAATTGGGTTTCCCTTTCACTCCACGCACATATAGGTGCATTTATTCTTACCCATAATTTCTACCTCTCTACCCTATTGTTGTAAATATGTAGATAGCTCGGATAGGTACAACGAGTTGGAGTAAGAAATTGAAATCAGATAGGTTTGCCCTCGATGGCATTTTATTGTTACTGTCCTCACAACTATCAACAAGTGAACCGCAAATTCATGGACGTGACTCGCGTGAACAAAAGTTTTTCACCCCTCCCCCCCCCCCCCCCCACGCATACCCCAAGTGTTGTAAATGAATCAGTTTCCCAATCTTTCCCTCCTCCCTGCCGTAACAAAACCATTTCTCTCCTCTCTAATGATGAGATATATTACGCCAGAAATATTATTGAAGGGCATTGCTCGCGATTTATATATATTCAGTCACGTTTTTAAAGTGACGCGTTCGTCGAAATGTATGACCACCACGACTCAAGGTTTAACCGGGTAATGCCACGGTAATTAGAACAGCACGTGAGTTCTACTTCGTAACGCGTCGCGATCACATCGCGTGGGTTCTTGGGTGCTATTACACTGTCATAGATATTTTATAAAAATATATATTAATAAACTGAAGAGTTTGTTTGTCATGAGCAGTGTCATATATGACCACACAAAGAGGTCTGAAATCTTAAAAATTAGTAGCCCCTATGCCCAAACATGTTCACCTAAAATCCGGAATTTTAAAATTTTTACTAGATTTTTTTGGAAATAATTAAAAACCATGTCGGAAGAATATAGGACATGAGAAACGCAGGACTTAGAGGCATTAACTTTAAAGTTACCTTACACATACAGTTATTAATCTAAACACATTTATCTCGAGCAACGCCAGTATTTGATAAAACAGTTGACACCACCTTTAATAAAATGTCACCCACTTCGGTGGCCATATAATCTAACGAGCTTTTAGATTTTGTCAAAGAAGGAGAGATCGGGGTTCGATCCCAGTCGGGTGCACTGAATGTATTCTTCCATAAATAATTTTTAACTCTCTCTTTACGCAAATGCGGGTGCACTCAAAAGGGCCTTCTTTATCCCTACCACATTAGTGTAATTAGTATATAGACGTGTAAACCAAATGGGTAGTAAGACGTGGTGCTAAAAATTATCAAGACATCACATCACACTTTATTCATAGTTTTTACAATATGTGTGATTACAAAAATGGATGCAAATGTCAAAAATATTTACCATCAAAACATGAAAATTTTAAAAGTTGGGTCACCAAAGCTGCTCTATTAATTAAAATAAAATACACACTTATGCCATATCTAAAGTATGGAGTTTGTCTCTTGGTATTAATTCATATTAGATTCTTAACTGTTTTGCATATACGGTTTAATCGTTCAGATTTTGCCTTTTTATTTGATAAAGCAAGTTCTATAGGGTAAATCTTTGATAACATATTTTTTTAAATATATTATTTTATCTTTGATGGATATTCAAAGTTACATAATATTTCATTTATCGAATAATTCTTGAAAATAAATTTGACAGTGTAGTACCGCCCTTACCACTAGAAAATTGCGTTTATGATAATCAAGTGACGAAATGAGTCATACGCTTCTCTGAGACATATGTGTAGTCACCGGATAATTTCCTTGTTCTTGTGATTAACTGCTGAACGAATTTTTCTGAACTTATTCTGACTTGTAGATGAGATGAGGTAGTCTTGTATAAAAAGAAATATTATGTCATCTTTGTGTTCGTTCTGAATGAACAACCGAGACTCGTGTTTTGATGGCTTGCGGCCGTCCGCGTTTGTATTCTACGAGTGAATTTGTCATGCATGGCATATTTTGAAGGATCTAACAAGTTGCGTTTATCTTTAGCCTCAATTCACCTGAGATTACGTCACTTTATTTTAATTCCTAATTATGTTCACATTACCTGTAAAATTAATTTCTTCTACCAACCTAAATAGATTAACATAAAGTAATTTGTACATATTATGTCATTAAAATAACATTCGCACAGGGGGTTAAACGGGTCAGTCTCGTCTAATCTGTTTTGATAAGGATGTAAAGATTAATTAAATATAAAGTAAATCTAAAAATTTATCATAAGCTTCCAAAATTATTTTTGTAAATGTTTTCTCAAGCTGAGCGAAAAACAGCAAGTGATGGATAGTAAGACTCAACAAAATGTAAATCTAATCTAATCTAACCTAACCAAGTCTAAACCTAATATAAGGCAACATGATTGTTGGGCCAAATTCATATCCACCCACAAGTTTATTATCTGTTATAGTCCTCCTGATCAGTGATCGTAGCCCAACTAAGCTATGACTATAACCCACCTGGTCAGTGACTATTGCCCAACTAAGCTATGACTATAATCTACCTGGTCAGTGACTATTGCCCAACTAAGATATGACTATAACCCACCTGGTCAGTGACTTTTGCCCAACTAAGCTATGACTATAATCCACCTGGTCAGTGACTATTGCCCAACTAAGCTATGACTATAATCCACCTGGTCAGTGACTATTGCCCAACTAAGCTATGACTATAATCCACCTGGTCAGTGACTATTGCCCAACTAAGCTATGACTATAATCCACCTGGTCAGTGACTATTGCCCAACTAAGCTATGACTATAATCCACCTGGTCAGTGACTATTGCCCAACTAAGCTATGTCGATAATCCTCCTGATCAGTGACAGTGGCTCAACTGAGCTATGAACTATTGGGACAAGGGGTATAATGTACCAACATATGTGCCGAATTAAATGATATAAGAATTTAAATATAATTGCATTAATTATATATACATATATAAACAGTATTAATCAGATATCCAGGCAAAAAAGTAGGTTTTAGGGAGTGACAAGGCAAGTATTTCTACGTAATACACTCGAGTTGGGTGACGCCAAATGGGGGTGCTATTAGACGTCAATGTTTTCACTGTATGCACCTGGAGGGTAGGCAACACATGCAGCATGTCACACAAACCAACGCAGGCATCCCCATCATTCCCTCCCATAACACGCAGGATGGTGCTATTCCTTATGTTGTCAGTCAATTCAATGCCCGTATTCCCAGGTGCATATAACATCAACTTTGTCATCTCGTAGCAAACATCAAGATAATTACGTGGGAATATTTGTTTTGTCACCATCTAAAATCTGTATAGTTTTTTTTACTGTAGATCTGAATAATCCTATTATATTATTTCTGTTGTCAACATACCCTTTTTCTCAACTAATACAAAGCCTACAGCGATGAATAACGTATCAGCGGATATTATTTCTTACCGAATTCTGACATAGCATACTCAGTTTACGTTAAACCACATTGTTTGTTAAAAATTTAAGTTAAAAGAAAAACCTATATATTATTTATGTTGTCAATATCCCTTTTTCTCAACTAATACAAAGCCTACAGCGATGAATAAGGTTTTTTTTTGGGAGGGGGAAGGAGAGAGGGGAAAGTTGGATGTGCGAAAGTTTCGCACGGGTTTACTGATCCTGTATAATATGTTAGGTAAATCACATTTGATATTCGTGTGTTTGTGTGGCGGGGTGTGTACATGGCTTCAGTTAAGGCGGGCCAGAGCTCAAGAGTACAAGTTGATAAACAGACCTAGCGACTCGCCGCGGCTTGACCAACCCGTCTGTCCTGTCACACGGATGAAATACAACTTTTTATTACGCATGCGTTGGACCGTCTGTAGAGTAGTGTTGCGAACAGTGTGAGGAAAAACGAGAGAGACTTAGAAAAAAAGAGAAGGTAGTTGAGAAAAGAGAGCCAGAGAGAACGTGAAGAGCCTTGACCAGAATCACAAGTTTAGTTGAGCTCTGCCAACTTTGAAAACGTATTACTACATAGCCTAGAAGATTAAAAAAAAAGAAAAGAAAAAATTAATCCATCTTACACCATCTACATTTTTATTACTGATGTACGATTTCTTAAGGAATACAAGAGAGTAAAATGAAGCTGATTTTCAATTATCTCCTATTCACTATACATTACCTGCTCCGGTGTTTGGATGGTCTGAGGCGTTATTTTCACAATAGACTACACCACCAATTACAGGGAGATTGGTGTTTAGATCCATTTAAAGTGTTCTGAAGTTTGTTTTTCCTAAATAGTTTCCTAATCTACCTCCACGCAAACGCGGCTATATTTCCTATTAATTATACTTTACTCATACTTGCCCAATTAGTCTAAATATGCGTAAATCCCTAGCGGATAGTGGGAAATTGGGATATTTTTTTAAGCGCTGGGTTTAACTACCCGTTCAGGTTATATGCATATATACTAATTACACTAATGGGTTAGCAAAGAGGCAGGTTTAATTTATAGGAAGTGTACTCGTATTTGCGTGGAGGGAGAGTGTAAACCCATTTAAGGAAAAAACTCCTTCAGTATACCCAAATTGGGATCGAAACACGATCTCCCCGTGTTCAGTTGTCTAGTTTATTGTGGGAGTGACGCCTTAGACCATGTGGCCACCTAAGGAGATTCTGGTGAAAATAGAAATAGTGTAAATTATTTTATATATGTATGTAATGTTTGTCTGTTTTTATTATACACATAATGCACATTACATTATTTCCAAAGATACTATTTTATCAATACGTTAAACAAATAGCTGAGGTTGCTTTCAAAATTGTATTTATTAAGTACATTCGTTGTTATAAAAAAATTTGTTCTACAGATATACAGTCTGTCCCAAAAGACCTTGCGTGTTTTGTTGAAATATGGTTAATTTCAAACAAATTTTGTGATAACATGATTATAGCCTATGTTTATTTTTATACCGAATACAGTAATAAATTGAAAAGAAAACCTACATATCTTAAAACTTAAGTTATTAATTTGCACACTATGCTCGATAAGTGTGTGTACAAATTTCTAATGTGTCACCTGCATTGCGTAACACATTTATAAGCATTTAAGGGGCTATTTTCGGAACTGACAATGTGATTTCAAAGTAATCAATTCAATTCAACATTTAGATAAATGTTGAATGTTTTTGTGAAACAATACCTATTTTTATGGAACCCCATTTCTTTTAAATTTATTTACCAGTGCAAAAATTGCGTTGTTTGTATGACCGGGTTTATGGAAACTTCTTGAAAATCTTTCCCTAACTTCACCAAATTTCATCCCTTTTAAGTGACATTTTACTTCCAAAATGCGTTCATGAACATCCATGTTTCTGAAAAGTAAATAATATTTATTAAAAAAAAATTATAAATCATTGAAAATACTAGTTGTATTTAGTATAAAAATATACATATAAATAAATAATCATAACATTTAGTTGAAACTCAAAATATTTCTCCAAAATACACAGGGATTTTTGTTACTCCTGTATTCAAGTCAATTATTTACAAATATTTGATTGAAAACAAATTATTAGTCTTAAATATATGCCATGAGTATTGACTCAAAACAAATAAACTTTATTTTGTGATGCACGTTTTAAGGGATTAGAAATGTTGAATTTAGAGGAATTGTACCAACAATCACATGAAGGAAGAGTGGGGATCTATTTAGGAAAAACATTATCAGTACATCAGTATGAGGTTCACACAGCAACCTTCAAATCTCCAGAGAACCAGATAGACTGAGACTGATAACTTTGTACGCATGCACACCAGTGTGAGCCAAATAAACTAAATAACATTTGTGCTTATAAAATAAAACGCAACCAATTAGTTAGCATTTGTAATATCTCATTTTATACGTCATCACTGAAGGACATTTTAATGTTGAACATGTCCACATTGTTAGTTGATCAACGTTGTATCTATTTATTTCATCTATAGATAAAATTGGGATATGTATAGGGTTGTGAAAAAAAGTATAGATACTGTACTAATATCAATATTTTACTTTCGATACTAGCATTTTCTTTACTCGATACTTTTTTTTCCGATACTTTTACTGATATTAGTATCCACACTTCGGTATCGGATCAGTATCGAAAGAAACGTGTATTTTGCTCTCTTCTCTTATGCTGGGATTAAACGTTTAACTAAGGTGGATTGTGTAGGAAGAACAAATGAAACTATTTCTAGATTCTCGCTCGTTTTCTGCATGGCAACCAAATATCAACTCTAGCATTCAATCTCATTTGCTCAACATAATTCATAGCTGTTCTTTCATCTTTTTTTATCAATACAGTCTGATGTTTTATCGGGTGAAGGGACGAGTGCCGAGTGGCCGCCAGTCTTCTACCTCTTTATCATTTAGCACGGTCATCACAAACTAAATAGAATAGGAGTTTGTAGGGTGCAATTAACTCAGTCAATACAAGGGTGCCCCAAGCAGACGAAGCAGAAACGTTTGTGTGCGTTGTTTAAAAAAATGAAGTAGGTCAAGGCGTCCATTCTTCTATTGTTGGTCAATAGTTACCTAATAATCTATCTTATTGAGTATATAAACGACGAATGTCACGATAGACTTAAGAATACTATAGTATCATTAAATCATTATAATTCTCAGTGTTTGAACAAATATTTAAAAACACTTATGCAAAAGTTTAGATTATTATTATTAGATATTTTTTTTTTCCAGATTTAAATTTCGATAACAATACTTCCTGTTATCGATAATTTTCTTTTGGTACTATGGTATCATTGTTTTTTCTTCCAATACTTTTAATGAGTACATTATCGATATTTTTCTTTAGATACCCCATCTTTAGGTATGCACATTATAAATACTGTTTGTATGAAAGTAATTTAGGATATAAATACACATAAAGCTTGTAGTGTATATATAACCCAATTTTTTTTCGAATGAACACATCTTGCTTGCATTTAGAAAATTTACTAAATCTATTCTCACGTATTCATACGTCAAGTAATGTGTTTACGTTTTGCTGCCATAGTCACAAAATTATCCGTAGGCAAATGCTAATGAACGTCTGCAGTCTCTTGGTCAGGCGTCGTCCACGTAGAGAAAGACCGGCTTCACATTGCTATGAAAGATACGTAATTTCGTCTTTATTCTTAGCTCTAAGGCTTTCCCGATTGGTCTAAATCTGTTTAATGCCCCTTTGGTGGTATTGCTTTGGCTCTAGATGTATTTCTCTCTGCCTCCATCTACTGTGACAATGCCCCACATATAGCCTAACTTATCTACCTCCTCACTGTCCTGATTGTCGATGCTATATTGGGGGTAGCACTGGGTTGAAGGTTGGAAGCTCATGGGTTTGAGTCAAGCTCACCCTTGGGGTGACCACCCTGACCCGGTTGGGAGTAGAGGCTTTCCTCTCTCTGCCTGGGGATTTTCCTCTTCCGGTTATCTTGACAAAGCACCTCCTCGTGGCAACTCCCGGGCAATGCTTGTAGGTTTTAAACTGAACAGCGGCTAAATCTCTGTGCCAATCTGTGTGTGGTAGCGAACAGCGGGTAGGTCCCATCACCCCTAATCATTATACACTAAGTGGTTGGTAGCTAGTACCTTCTGGAAAAGCTGGTTAGGCCATCTCCACGAGGTCTCCACTGGGAAATTTAAGTTTAAAGCTCTTCGGAGTAATTCATGAGGTTAGGCGCCTGACTTCCTCCGAGAGGTTAACGCCCCTACGAGAAAGTCCAGCACTCACAGAAGAAGGAGCTAACTCCTCCCGTTGAGGGAAGCTGGCCAAGGTCAAGTTATCGGGTGATTACAGGGTTGACGAGGTTGACGGCAAACACGGGGTCGTAGGATCATAAATTGCCCGCTACGCATGTAATGTACGTGGCTACGCTCGGAGGACACAGCCATGATGGGTCAGAGGAACCTCGTAGGCGTATTTGTTTCCAAGACAAGTTAACGTTGAACTCTGACACGGTAGGTGAGTTTCCACTCTTAAAAAGTCTCTGACTTATTCAAGGTGTCAGACTAGTGATTTAAGGAGTACTTTAATACCGATGCTAAATTGCAGGGTATTGTGACTATTAATCTCATCATTTTATTCTTAATGACGTGTACATTGAATTACTGGGGAGGATAAGAAAGAGGATAAGACCTAGTAAAACTTTAAAGTAGTATGTAGTATAGCTGAGAAAGGTAGAGTATAAAGTATCTTGGAAGCGTGATTGAGGTGAAGGGGGAGAGTAGAGAGGATCTAATGAGAAGAGTAAAGCAAGAAGAGTTGTTCGATAGGTGTGTCAAGAGACTTGCTATGGGAAATAGAAGTGTCCTTTAATTGTAAAGAAGGATTATATAAGGTGTTCTTTGTATCCATTGACATATTTGCAGTAGGAACATAGACATTGAATGTAAGATAGACTTGGAAAGTGGAGACTATGGGAATAAAGTGTGGGAGGAGCGGGTACATGAGATAGTAGATGAAGCAATGGTATGGAAATGTAATGAAGATGGATAAGAAGAGTATACCAAAGAAAATTATAGAAATGAAGTATGTAGGAAAAAGACCTCAAGGGAGGCAAAGAAAGAGATGGGAGGAGCAGATAACAGAAAGTACGTGAGAGAAAAGAATGGAAGCGAAGGAGGAATAATGGTGGATGGAAGATGGAGGCATTTTGGTAACGTGACCCGGCCACAGGCTGGTAACAGTTAATGATGATGTCAAGTAAATAATAAAATATGATTTTACTTGTTAATAAATTATCTAATTAATCAATTTCTAAGCTAAATAATATTGTAACTTTTATAAATACATCTTACCTTGTTAAATAAGATTGTCAATAATATAATTGTTGGCAATTTTATGTGTTGAAAATTGAGATATTGACTTTCAAACGTGCTCCTCAGAGGAACAAGGTAAACACGTGCGTTTAGTTGTCCAACCTCCTAAAAGCAGTGTTAGCCTAAGGAACTGTTCGTGTTGTTTGACTCACTTTAATGTATTGCCGGTCTATATATTATACAGATGTAGAACTTGGTATTAACAATTCAAACTGTATTATTAAAACACACACTCATTTATTAATGAACGTGTCAGATCTATCGTTTAGATATAATAACACTAATTAATCTGAGCCTAGAACACAATTCAAAATAATCTGGTTTGCAGCAAATTGGGATAGCTGTCAGGTGTAACAGTATCTTAATTAAACTATTAAAAAAAAGTATGCGAATACGTTAAGCTGAAAGTCTTTCAATGGTTGAAGTGGTAATAAATAAGTTTTTACCACTATTTATATTCCTCCCCAGGGCTTATACCGCTCACATATAATATGTATTTCCTAAACCGGTGGTCGCGTGGACATTTATTTACTAAATTTTCAACGTGTTTTCAACATATACAGTGTTGCAATAAGTTAACCTTGACAAATAGTGGGTTAAGCAATTTTTTGTTGGATTTTTATCATATTTTTAAAATCTCCAATAAAAAGTTACCATTCACAAATAGGGGATGACAACATTCCTACACTGAATTTTCACCACTATTTATACATTTACAATGTCCGATAACCCTAATCATATTAGGCTGGTGACATTTATCGTATTTACTAATTATTTTAACATCTCACCATTCATAAATAACTGATAGAAAACTTTAATTACTTAATTCTTTCCCTGCTTTCAACATTTCCAAGGCTTCGATACCACTCACTCTTAACGGACAGTTATATTTCCTTATTTAATTCTTACCATGTTTTCAACATTTTCAATACTTCCATACCACTCACCAATAATGGCAAGTGTAATTTCCATCATCAAATCCTACCATGCATTTAACTATTTCCAATGATTCGATATCACTCTTGAATAATGAACAGGGACATAAACTTATTTAACTACTACCATGCTTTCAACATTTCCAATGCTTTGATACCACTCAATAATAACGGACAGTGATATTTCTTTACTGATATCCTACCACGCATTTAAACATTTCCAATGCTTTGATACCATTTATGAATAACGAACAGAGATATTTCCTTACTGAAATCCTACCATGCATTTAAACATTTCCAATGCTTTGATACCATTCATGAATAACGAACAGAGATATTTCCTTATTGAAATCCTACCATGCATTTAAACATATCCAATGCTTTGATACCATTCACAAATAACGGACAGAGATATTTCCTTACTGAAATCCTACCATGCATTTAAACATGTCCAATGCTTTGATACCATTCACGAATAACGGACAGAGATATTTCCTTACTGAAATCCTACCATGCATTTAAACATGTCCAATGCTTTGATACCATTCACGAATAACGGACAGAGATATTTCCTTACTGAAATCCTACCATGCATTTAAACATGTCCAATGCTTTGATACCATTCATGAATAACGAACAGAGATATTTCCTTACTGAAATCCTACCATGCATTTAAACATGTCCAATGCTTTGATACCATTCACAAATAATGGACAGAGATATTTCCTTACTGAAATTCTAACACACATTTAAACATTTCCAATGCTTTGATACCATTCATGAATAATGGACAGAGTTATTTCCTTACTGAAATCCTAACACACATTTAAACATTTCCAATACTTTGATACCATTCATGAATAATGGACAGAGTTATTTCCTTACTGAAATCCTAACACACATTTAAACATTTCCAATGCTTTGATACCATTCACAAATAATGGACAGAGATATTTCCTTACTGAAATCCTAACACACATTTAAACATTTCCAATGCTTTGATACCATTCACAAATAATGGACAGAGATATTTCCTTACTGAAATCCTACCATGCATTTAAACATTTCCAATGCTTTGATACCATTCATGAATAACGAACAGAGATATTTCCTTATTGAAATCCTACCATGCATTTAAACATATCCAATGCTTTGATACCATTAACAAATAACGGACAGAGATATTTCCTTACTGAAATCCTACCATGCATTTAAACATGTCCAATGCTTTGATACCATTCACGAATAACGGACAGAGATATTTCCTTACTGAAATCCTACCATGCATTTAAACATGTCCAATGCTTTGATACCATTCACGAATAACGGACAGAGATATTTCCTTACTGAAATCCTACCATGCATTTAAACATGTCCAATGCTTTGATACCATTCACGAATAACGGACAGAAATATTTCCTTACTGAATGTTTACCATACTTTCAACATACCCCATGACTCGATACTCCTCACGAATAATAGATAGTGTCCATATTAATTAATTTGGTTCAGGTTTTCAACCCTCCTTGTGCCGTAAGTGTCCCCTGATAGAATGCATAAATGTAAGTCATGTGAGCTTGCCACTGCTACTTAGAGGTACACGCCATCACATCCCAGCAGCACTGGTGGCGAGTGTAGTCATCAAGGCCAACGTTTAAATCTAGAGAACAGAACATTGAGTGGAAGTAAACAAGTCCGTCAAAAGGAAGGTAAGGAGGTCCGTAACTATTAAAATGATTACACTAATCATTAACTGTTTGCGCTGATCTAATAAAGCGTGGAGCCAAACTAACTGTTCCACCAAGGTCAGGACTGAAGAAGATTCATCTCCCAGAAATTCCATTCCTCTTTCCCCGCGATGACGTCAGATGATCTGCTCTTAGATTCGTTTCCAATTTACTCCTCCCTCCACCCCCTCCATGACCTCCTATAACTTCACGCCGTCGTGACGGATAATTCACCTGTTGTTTCAAGGTTCTCAAAGATATAGTAGTCTTAAGACAACATGACCTCGACCCTAATCCAATCAACCCTGGATATTATGGCTTATCTTGTACTTTTATTCCCCCTCCCACACCAACCCCATGTCTTACTGTGCATTCACACTTGAAATAAAGTCAACTTTTCTTTTTTTGTGTGACAACATCAGCTTGGGAGAGACAATAAAATTTCCAAAACCAACAGCTGATTCAGCCAGTGCGCATGCGCCTACAAAACGAGATACTAGAAGACAGCTACTTTTACTGTTGTGAGACGATTTGAAATAAATCGTTAAATGGAAATAGAGTGTGTCGTTATTCTTTTGTTTTCATTTGTTTCACGGCATGACATGAAACGATAATTTGAAAAAAAAACACATTAATATTGAATCTTTTTATCCACTAGAAAATAGTGTATATCGTAAATAATCTGTTTTAGTTTGTGGTGCTAAGCATCATGGGTCAACATATATTTCTGCTTACGTGAGAATTGCTTCTCTACTCAAGCAAATTTTTTCTCTTTAATCATGCTATACGCCTACTACTCTAATGGGGTAGGGGGGAGGAAGGAAGCATTCAATGATATATATTTTCCCTTTCGTAATGTTACAAATCAAAGGTTCTCGCCCTTAATATATTTCATGTTAATGAACAATTTTGTAATATTAAACTTAATGAATCCATTTGTGTTATAAAATCTAGTCTTCTTCTTTAACAAACCTTGGTATTCATTTAATTTTAGTTTCTATGTGTTGACAACGACTCGCTATCACCCCCGGCTTAATACCCCTCTTCCGAGTATTGGTGAACAACAATCCACTCCCAAATAAATTTGTTTCTTTCTCTCGTTTTAAAAAGCTTGCTAAATAATAGTGAAATCTCATGAAATTGGAAGAATCTGGAAGCCTTCTTCTCTGACTATATATACAAGGAAAAAGGCTCTTCCACATCTCACTTCTCACTTGGTCTGCAACCCCACTGTAGCTCACTTGGTCTGCAACCCCTGCAGTCCACTTGGTCTGCAACCTTACTGTAGCTCACTTGGTCTGCAACCCCTGCAGTCCACTTGGTCTGCAACCTTACTGTAGCTCACTTGGTCTGCAACCCCGCTGTAGCTAAGGTCCGTGGTGCGCTAACATCCAAATTTTCAAACTTTAAAGCTGTCGCTTATACACTTAAGTTTTGACTGTGGGGATTTCTTGATCGAGTGTTACTTCATTTATATAAATTAAATATAATTAAAATACCTGTGCTTACATTATAAAATATACCTGGTGTTCAAATTGTGTAAAACTACGGTTACACGTTATTATTATAAATCCCATGGCAAACAAATAAAACCCATGAAAAGAGAACCCGAGAAAATGTAACATAACAGAAGAATATTAAGTGGAGGCACGAAGAAGGTAACACTTCAAGTATTTTAGAGGTAATCTAGCCGCATTTGCGTGTTAAGAGAGTGGGAAACCATTTAGGGAAAAAACACCCTCAGTAGACCCGACCTGGATTCGAACTACTATCTCCCCGTCATAAGTAGGCCAGTATAACACGATAATGACACCTTAGACCGTTCTACCACTGAAGCGGGTGAGTGTAAAGGAGAGAACGCTTAGAAGCTTTAGCTGGACAATGGTATGATGAAAGGCATAAATAGAAAAACACACACATATTTTATTGCGCTCAACATATATTATATTTTGTCATTTTACTGTATTTAATTCATACGTATCAATAGAGTTTATTAAAATTTACTGCTCAAGATTTCATGACTTTACGTTTGAATATGAAAGAAGTTTTAGTAACTTTTGTAACTGCCAAATACTTTTATTCCTACCAGAAAAATATAAAATGTTTTAATTGAAAAATAAGTTATTGAACAACTTATTAATGCTCTGAGCGAGTTTTAATTCTATTAAATAGTTACATTTATTAAATGATTATATCTATAATTATATATATTAACTACGAGCTTAGGGTGGTAAAAGTAGGTCAAGGTCAAATAAATAAAAAAGATAAAATAAAAAAAGCCGTTTAAAATTACTTGAATTGGAAGTCTTTGGGTAAACTCGATTGGCTTTTGAATTTTTAATGTGAACTAGTCAAGAGAATAATTGAGAATACATTGAAGATGTAGTTCAAATAATGACCGTTTCGTGGTATTAGCACCACCTCTGTTTCCCATAAAAATTATTGAATCATTGTGTATTTAATTTTAATTGGTTAAGTACTATAAAATAAAATATTCATATTTACATTGATACATTTTTTTTATTGAACACTGAAACTTCTCAAATCTCTTACCTCATTCCCCTGTGATCCACGTTTTGCTACCCATCCGGACTGTCCGTATATTTGAGTAGGGATGATGAAGGTAAAATTAAGTGGAAATTCACCCGCATTTGTGTGAAAGTAAAGTGAGAAACCATTTAGGGAAAAAACAAAGTACAATCGGCCGTGATAAGAACCCAGGAAAACAGGATTAGACGTGATTCACACCTTACTCTGCGTGCCCACCAATGTGGGTTAATTCACTCGCTAATTGGGAAGAATTGTATGAAGATTAAAACATTTAAAAAATACATCTTCCACTGGAATAAAAAAACTACTGATGGTGACCGTTTGTATCCAAAACACGGTTTGGTAATTAATTTTTTGTCTGTTATTCAGTTCACGACCATAATGTTAGTCAACATCCTAATAGAATCAATGCACCATTCACTCGCTACCTTCTTGGAAATAAAACTTCAGAACGTATTAAGGTTTGGTGGGATTTATTTCAAGGATATTGTGTCAATATCTAGCCTGGAGGGCAAAGTTCAAAGGCTGTTTAACGTAATGAAGTTTTTTTTTCAAATAACGTAAGAATTGCATATTCTCTCTTTAAGGCGATTGGCCCTTTTCATTTGGCGTGAAAATGTAGAGCCATAGGAAAAAACGGTTATCTTTATGAATTTTTATTGTTTTGCAATTTTCTTTTCGGAAACGGTTTGTTCAATAATATAAGCATGTTGATTAAGCTATATTTTTTATATATATACACCTGTTCTATAATTTTAAAAGTGATCAAATATCGATAAAATTGACATTTTCAAAATATAAAACTACTGGCTTCATAACAAAAAATAAGAAAAATGTAACAATTAACAAACATCGATACATTATCTTAGAAGGGTTGTTGAAAATATTAACATAAAAATTTCACTCGTTCTCGAGAAAACTGATATTTCCAAACGTATGATTTTTCCGCAAGACCTGACTGGTAGCGACGCCATCTACGGTTTCCGTGATACATCTGTTCTTATTGGTACGGAAGGATACTTTGGTCAGTTATGAAGCCACGCCATGCCTTTCACCCTCCCACCCACCATTCCACAAAATAGGTTTTAGAATTGCACTCGACAAAAGGCCTTAACGACGTTGCCTAGGAGATTTCTAAGCTATTTTCTGAAGCGGGTTGCATCTTAACTTAACGCACCTAATCACTTTAAGTGCTATTACACTAGACGCCAATGTACTACGTAGAAAAAAAAAAGTAATAACATTATCTGTTCACTCTTCAAGGCCTCTTGTTTACCTGTTGATAGGCCCCTAACCCCTTCCCTCTTCCTCTGGCAAGTTTATACACTCACTATAATATTTGCTCTTTGAAAAACATTGACTTGATTTTTGAAATGATCCTTTTCTTGTTTACTATTCTAAATAAACATATTCTAATAGGGAGTTTTTAATCTAAATCCTGGAAGGAAGACTCTTATAGGCACTTTTCGTGACCAAGCCAAATAGCCTTGTGGATAATTTATAAAAAATAGGTTTACAGCAATAAAAAAATACCTTAAGAAAAATTAATAATTTTTTGACACTGTATATTATTTTAGAGTTATTTAAGAATTTATGTTTTATTTCAACGTTATGTCTTTAAAGCTCGCTAAATAAAACGTAAATTCACTAAAATGGGAAATCCTATCTTGACCGGCTGTGACGTCACAGGTAGGAAACTTCCTAAGTGCGTTTTGTTGCAGTGTTTTATAATTCAATACTACACCGTGCCATTAGTGATCTGTATAAAATAAATTTGACAAATAATTAGCCCCATGGATTCTTTTGTGCTGACTGACAGCTCACAGCTGACAGCTGACGGCTTTGAAAAGCTACCAGACCAAATTATGTATCCCTACGCCGAACCATATGATCTGCAAAAAACATGTGTTTAGCAGCTGTCACTTCTGACAAAATGTAGGTATATACCTAAATGTTGACTGTCAGAAGTCAGCTGTGAACTGTCAGTCAGCACCAAAGAAGCCATGAGGCTACTGTATTACTAAATTCAAATGTACAGTGACAAAGGTCTGAGGGTTCAAATACAATTATATGAACAGAATTAAAATTTATAAACCTGTGGTTTGCCACGTGGTTTTGTACTGCATCAAGTTTTAGTGTGGCTCAATGGTTTGAATTGTGTGTGTGAGCAACACGTCTTACTACCCGTCCAGGTTATCATAAGTTATTTAGTCTAATGGGGTATGGATGTTGCAACATTTGAATAGAGAAAGTAGGACATCATTTAGTGAAAATCACCTTCCCTGCACCTAGCCAGAATTCAAACCTTAACCTCTAGGCCACTGGAAAAACAGACTAGATTAGCTTGACGTTTGGTCCGCTTGCCCACTGATGAAGGAAATTAGATAGTTTAATTTGTTGTATTTTTGTTGAAACGATTTATAAAAGTATTAAAAACTTTTTTATTGCCAATCAGTGAACTATTCTCTCTCTATTTGTCTTTATTTTCCTCTATCCCTCTCTTTCTCTGGCTTCTTCTCCTCCTCCTCACTTTATTTGTCGGTATCTCTCTGTGTACTTCTCTCTTTATCAGTGTTTTTCTTCGTTTCTTTGTCTTCCTCTCCCTGTCTTTATCTTCTTTTCTCTTTTCTGTGTCTCTCTTTGTCTCTTTCATATGTTTCTTTCTTTGTCCCTCCCCTGTTTTATCGTTGTCTCTTTCTTTTTCTCTCCCCTATATCTCTGTATCCACCTGTCTTACTCTCAGTCCAGTCTCTCTATCTCTCTCCAGTGTACGTTGTTTTCCCACGTAAATGACAGGTTTGACACCATTTTGAAACTGTTTTACAGAGTATTTTCCGTCTTCAATCTGCGATGAGTTTTCACAATAAACATAAATTCGGGCTGTGAACGTGTCTGGAGAAGGGGTGTCACCCTCGTCTCTTTCACTCGAGGTCAACGATTGTTCTACAGTGGAATGAAATATATGATTCGTGCTCAGAGGCGTATCCAATTCTAGATTTGATATTAATACCGTCTTTCCTCCGAGGAATACAACAATCATCGTGCCTAGTAGAATCATTTACAAATTTCAACTATTAAAAAAAAACTTTTAAAGTGTCCGCGTTTCTTTGGCTTAAGTATTCGCATATCCTTGTGAAACGTATGGATTTATTCCAGCTTAAGGCGATCGTAACTCTCGACCACAGTCATTCATATGGTGACTGTTTTCCTAGAAGTGACTGGTGATACGAGGCTCGAATCTAAGTCAGATGTCCTTAAGAGCGGTGTTTCCAAAATTATTTTCCGCTCTTTCTCCGTGCAAACGCGGGTAACTTTATATAAATATGACCTTCCTAATCCCTTAAACCATTAGCGTAATTAGTACATAAGCGTATAACCCCAGCAGTAAATAAGACGTGATGCTATTTTTTTCTTGGTTTTTTTTTTTTGGGGGGGGGGGGGGGGGGGGAAGAGTAAATTGTGACTTCGTGACTTCCTAGAGATTTAATTCCACATGCTGCTACCGGTGAGGTCCAGTGTGGAAGATGTATCGATTATTGAGGGGTGTTTTTCCAACTCTTCAATTGAATCTTCATCACCTTCTGAGGTCAAACAAAGGAACAATCAAACACGAAACAACATCATAACCCTGTTAAAACACACGTTTGCTCCCGGATCAGTCTGGTCGTTGTCGCGGTGTGGAGCCACCAGTCATGGTCCCTTCAAAGGAACTCTATTTTTAGTATTACGTCTTACTACCTGTTCGGTTTATACGCTTATGTACTAATTACATTTATAGTTTTAGGTATTTTAAATGTTATATTTAGAGGAAATGTACCCACATTTGCGTGGAGATAGAGAGAGGGGAAAACCACCCTCAGTACACCGAACCGAAATTCGAATCTTGATCTCCCTGTTGTCAGCAGTCTGGTCTACTGCGAGAGTGGCGCCTTAGACTATGTGGTCACCGAAGGGGGTTCTAAGGAAATTGTCACATAACAAACTGCTGAATCCATTTCAGTCACCGGGTCGCGATCGCAGTTCATGGTCGTGTTTGGGGAATTTCACCTTTAGCCCGAATCGGTGATTCCATGATATATGACATCACTTTCGCAATAAGCGGTATTGAGGGGGACTGTAATGTTGGAGTTTGATTCTAGGTCGGGTGTATTGAGGGTGTTTCTTCCCCCAATAGTTTTACAATCTATCTATACACAAAAGTGGATCCATTTCCTCTAAATTCCACCTCTCTCATCTCTACCCCAATAGAGTAAATATGCAGATAGCCCGGATGAGTAGAAATACACAAGTCACAAAATAATAGGTTGTCCTACATTTAATATTTATATGTTCTATTTACTATTGTATTTAGGAACCACATTTTTAAAATTAGTTACTAGTAAACTACCTTTAAATAATTTGTACATAGAAAAAAAAAATTGTTTTGATAACCATATGAAACACTCTTTTTGTGTATACATTTTAAACGAAATAACTACAGCCATTAAAAATATTTTTTTTTTAAATCTATCGTAATTAAATTAAACTCAAATGATCTATTCATAGAAAAATATGTATGGTTTATGGTGTAAAAATATTATCCAGATACCCATTTTGAACAAAATAATTACATATTAAAAAAATTTATTTTAAATTTTCAAAAATCATTCATTTGTGAACCACCCTTACATACAGTTTTATCTGAAAAACAAGAATACAGATCCCTGGATACCCATTTAGAATAAAATAGCTACATCCATTTTAAAAATATTCAAAATTTTTAAAACTCTGTCTTTAGTAAATTATCCTTAATTTTTGGTAATTTCTTTGAGCTATGATTATAATATAACATCTAAATATCAAGTTTTAACAAAATCTTTTTTAACCATTTTAGCTGTATACAAGATTTTAAGCCCGATTTTTTTAGTTCTGGGGCACATAAAACGTCAAGATTCGACATAATCTAAAGGCTGAAAACATTAACGATTAGAATAAGTTATTCATATTATAAAGTGTTTTTGTTTGTGTATTCAACTTTAACCATCACAAGGCCAACTGAACAAAATATCTTGTAATAGATAAATGGCGTATTTTAAATAAGATGCTATTTTATAGTTCTGCTTGCTTAGGTTGACAGTGAAATGTAATTGGAAATAAACGTTCTCATTAAACTATCTTATCTCATTTATCGAATCAACGTTGAACAATACAAAATTAATGTAGGGGTGACCTTCATTAATTTAGCAGCTGTTGTTTAGAAAGATAATTCAAAATTGTTTATAGGCCCTGTACTTGTACTATCCACAGTACAACCGGGCCTATGGTATAGTTGTCAGCGCACCTAGCCACCAAGTTAAGGGTCCCGGGCTCAATTCTTGTCTGGTGCCAGGGGTATTTTTACTGAAAGGATAAGTATCGCAAAGGTTGCCAGGGTCTGGTTAGTAAGGCCTTAGCTAGGTTGAGAGTTTATATTGATTCCAAACCCCTATACTCACCATCATCATCATCTAGTCTCAAAAGTACTTGGAAATAACCTCCATGGGAAAGAATGTAAGATTAGCACTAACCATGGAATGACCGATTGCAGAGACTGTGTGGGGAAGCAAGAAAAACAAGGAGAATTTAATAAAGGAGTCAAAATCCAGCAAGAAGGCAAATTCTTTTAGGAGTCTACTTAAGGAAAAGTAGTGAATTTGAGAATAGTCTAGTACCAGTGAATAAAGCCAGCTGTTATCATTGTGAAAGAACAATTAACCGTAAACTCATGGGGTGTAATCTTTCAGATTGTCAGGGGGGAAACGAGCTCCCCAGCTTCGTTATTGACACTGCCGAAGTCAGATGAAACGATGACTACAGGTTAGGAGAAAACGGGGAAACTACTCCTGGAGACGTTGCTTCCTGATGATACAGGGGAAGAGGAGGATGATTTACAAATGGAGACAAGATGGATAGTTAAGAAGACGATATGGACGTGGATAGATAACCCAGAATAGGTAAAAAAGTTCCTAACATCAATGAAGATAAACTAAGTGATTGGACCGGACAATATCAAGGTCGAGGTCCTGCAGCAATCTTCTGCTAAGATCACCCCGTACGTCACCTAGCTAATGAATGAGTCCTTGGTACAGGGAAAATTACCGAATATCTGGAAACGAGATAGTCTCAATCTTAGCAAGGGAGAGGACAAGGAAAACCCAATACGTAAGTCGTACAGACATATCTGCTTGCGTAACACCTGTGGAAAACTTACAAGAGAAAATTCTATATGCAAGACTCTAAAAGCACTGAGAAGTGGTAGGTATACATCAGGGGAAATACGGCTTTAGGAGAGGTAAGACCAATGAGGATGCGATAGTCATGGCTATGAGCATAATCATTCATTCAAAATTTAAGTACACAGTCTTGATATTCGTGGACATCTCTGGAGCATTTGATAACCTGTAGTGGCCAGCTCTGTCTGAAATAGTTAAAGAAATAAAGTTTCCTGGAAGATTATACTGCAGCTTTCAGGACTACTTTAGAAAACAAGTATGCCACTCTGAGATGTCCAGGAGTATCCTTAAGGAAAAAACTGACTAAAAAGAATGCCCCTAAGAATCATTAAGTGTCCCAGTGTTTTGGGACATAGGACCCAATCCTGGGCTACTGGAATTGGAGTAGCTTCCAGAGATGGCGGGTTTGGTGGAATTTGCGGATGATCTGTTGGTTATAATTTATGGGAAGTCAAGATGAGCTAGAAACCAAATTCAACAAAGTGTTAGCAGGGCTAGGAACTTATTGTATAAAAATGAAGTTGAAATTGGCACCTACCTATTCAGTGGGTACTCCAAATACATCCTTTACCAAAAATAAATCTCCAGTTGATCAAGCGGGGAAAAACAACTAGGTACCTTGGCGTGATATTGGATTAGAAGCGTAGCTTCAACGCCCACATGGAACAGGTGTGTGGTAAAGCTAAGATGCTTATGAATAAGATAATCAGCATAGGGCAGAGACCATTTAATCTCCCTATGTGTACTATTAGAAGATATCATTAGGCCATACTTGTGTCCATTGTGGGCTATGGAGCAAGCATATGGGCTCAATAGTTTTGGAAGTAGAAGCAGGCCAGTTGAATAAGAAGCCTTCAGAGGGTTATCCTTCTGAGGTTTCCTGGGGCTTACTAGATCACCTGAACGGATGCATTGAATATTATGCTGGGTAACTTTCCACTTGATCTGGAGGTATTGGTTGAGAAAAGGTGACTTCCCGATAGTCGAAGAACTCACTAGATTTCGAACAAAGATTCCTGGGGGAATACGGAATGCATTACTGGAGGAGTGGAAGGATAACGAAGTGGTTATTGGGAAAGGCAGGATAACATACAACCTGTTCCTAAGCGTTTTGGAGCTCTTGGAGCTCAGGCACTTTCAACCCACCCAGAGAATTGTCTACTATATCACAGGGCATTAGAGTATAATGCGATTCTCTTTTAAAAATAACTTATAGACATGAAAATGCAACTGTGGAGAGAAATCAACACAGTTGTTTGGCAATGTGAAATCACTCAAAACTTAAGACTAAAATGACAAAATAAGATAGAAGGACATAATATTTATGACCTGCTAAGATACAGTGTTCGCTTGGAAGCTCATCGATGAAGTTGCAACAGAAATATTTATAAAAGAAAATGAGGAGTATATAAACAGACTCAAAGAGAAAAGAATCAGACTGTACAAGGAAAGAAAAAACCAGTCAGAATGAACAAGACAATAAATCGGATAGTAATGACAGGCAAAACGAACAAGGAAAACTGAAATATAGATAAGCCAGCATGGTATAATGGGACACAGGATAATAGTCAGAAATAGCTTGTCCCTGGGTAGCCTAGGTATGACCTGCCAATGGGAGGGACAGAGTTTCAGGATTATAGAGGTTGATAGCCGCTGATGAGAGTGGAGCCCTGCACCGATATCCTGGTAGGGGCATGACAAAAGTAAGAGAGTAATCGGTTGATGGCGGAATATTCCCAAGGATCCATATGAATCTGAAACCCTTAGGAACAAGTAATCCAGGCTCTGAACCAGTGGCCACTCAGGCCAAAAGCTGGCCTGAATGGCTGGCCACCAAGTAGCCTTCCAGTGTGGTCAACAGCAATAACAGTAACAACAAGAATGCGCGTTCTCTGAATAACTATCAAAGAAAACGTGCACAAGTGTATCTGTAAATGCAGCAACTGCATTATTTTTTAAGTTAATTAGTAAGTTATTTTAGATATCTGATGTAGTTAGAAATAATAATAAAACCCAGTAGCGTATTCTCTAAGGATCACGTAAACATCCCGCTGTGTGAACTCAGTGAACTACATTTGGATATAGGTAATGGTAAGTAATAACTTCATGTGTAGTAAAAAATAAATATTAATATAGAAAAGTCAAATAGAGTTAATTGTAGATAAAAGGATCTATTTAAAGGATAGTTAAATAGTTATTATAATATCTAGGAAATAAAAAATGTACCTTATAATATTTTGCTACTGCCGTTTCTTTCAGGCAGAACGGCTTTGGAAAATGTCACGTATAGTTAATGTCTTAATCTAGGTTACATACTACACATTGAATTAAACCATAACTGAAACCACCTAGCTGCAACAGTGGGGACGCGTTATAAGGTGCCAGGCTAATTTGTTCTGATATTCCAATGACAAGAAGGTCGGGTCTCGGTTCCCAGCCTGGCGTACGTAGGATGTATATTCCTAGATGGTTTTCTGCTCTCTCTTACTCTCTACGCAAAAGAGGGTATATTTTCTCACACTAATCCTTTTTCATCCAATCCTTTGCGGTTAGCCCGTAATAGCTAAATCTACATTTCAATTTTCATAAGAAGGACCTTTATCTGACAGCTATAAAAGTAACATCTATTTTCACGTATTCATATGTCAGGTCAGAGTATTAATACCTATGAAATTATACATATAAAATATTACTATTGGTATGCATGTTATAAAAAGGCCCTTCCTATGAAATTTGACTGTAGTGACACGCGATGAACCGAAAAAAGGAAACCGTTTTTTGAACAGCCTGTATAAATCGGATGTTGTGCACTAGGGATATCTTGCACTTCTTTTGTTTCCGAGCGGGATCTCTCTAATGATTTCGCGCTTAGTGGTGCCTACCACATTGTTCCGGTAAGATAATAGGGCAGGTGTTGAACAAGGAGTGCGTTCAGGAATGTGCCGGTCCTACAAGCAGTCACCAAAGACACAGGGCCTCAATTACCGGGAGGCGAGACGACGTCCATTCAAGAGTCCTTGCTCTGAACTATAGTAGGGAAGTAATCAAGCAAAGTGTATTCCGTAGGCCTTTTAGTGGGGATTTATTGACAGTGTTATAAATTCAGTCAACTACATTTCCTGAACTAAGAAAAAAAACTCTCTGGAACTCTGACAAATTCATAGTAACAAAATGGTGGTCATTTAAGATGGCAGCCATCCGTGTATCTAAAATAAGCGATATCTCGGCTCCTGGTTATTAGATTTTAACGATGTTGTTTTTTAAATGAAATGTAATTTTAATACTATTCTTTTATATATTTACATATTTTTCATAAATAAGATAGTTCTTCTGGGAAATAATAATTTTTTAAAAGTAAAATTGGGCCATTTAATTTTGCTTTGGATCCTCACTACCATTTTACCTATTATTATTTTATATTTAATGAGTAGTACCTTCGCTTAAGTTATTATATTTTGTATAAAATATGTAGTGGCTTTCCTTAAAAATTAAGGACAATGATTTTTCATACAATTTTATTAAGTTACTATTGAATCCACCTAAAGACTAGCTTGCTGCATGTGTTTAGTTAGGACTAGCTGGAAACCTTATTAACCAATCAAATAAAAACCCTGAGTATGTAAACCATAGTTCGAGCCCTGACTAGGGGGCTGAAACCAAATTGGCAGCCATTTAGAGACAGTGGAAATAAGGAGAACTTCGTTTCTTTGAGAGTGCATTTCCGGTAGTTGTTAGGCTATCTGAAATATTTACTTATCTAAATTTTTTTACCTTTGCTAGTGCATGGCTTGTTATAAGTATTGCCACTTTTTGCCTCATCGACTTACTTAAAAATTGGAAACTCTGGGATACCTGTCAGTTGGTGTATTAGATTTTCGGGCTTAATAGAAACATGTTTTATGTTTCAGAATCTGGAAACGAGGGTAGCCGACATCATGATGGAGTGTCAATGTGGATTAACTAGCCAGTGAAATATTCTGAAAATTGAAAAATGACACGGGAATCTAACCTGGGATATTTGGCTTAGTACTATAATGTTTTAACCACTGAGCTATCCAGGAATCGTCCCGTGCCCAGGGTCATTCTTCACTCATATTTTAAGGCAGATATAATAGCTTTGACTATTTGATTTATTGAGATATTAATAGAAAATTCATACTATTGAAGTAGTTTGCAATAATTACCTAATCTTTTTCCTAACATGTTATTTTCATAATCTTGGAAGAAGTAGAAATGTATCGATATGTAAAGCATAATCAGTTTTGTGTGTGTACTTATCCATGCTATAAATCTAGACACATAGCACTAAAAAGTAAAGTACAGATTAGGGAAAATATTTAACATTTTTTTGTTGCAAAATTAATAACTGGACAATAATTTGTATCTGTTTAACTGGTTGTGATAGAGTATGCTAGATAAATAACTCTCAGTTGTTACTACAAACAAATTTTCTTTAAGCTATACTTAAAAAAATAAAAGCCATTGTTATTTAATCACTACGATGGAACTAGCAATAGGACCTATTTGTTACTAGACACAGGTGGCGACATGGGTAAAGGTGTTAGTCTCTTATATTTTGATTTCATAGTAAATGAGACCTCGGATTAAAAAAACAACCAGAGTGTAGTGAGATTACATTTCCAAAATGGTTTCCCGCTCTCCCTTCAATCAAATGTGGGTACACTTTTTATATATTATACCTTATTCACCCCTATTCCAATAGTACAAATATGAGGCTGTCTGGTCAGGTAGTAAAACGAGAGTCACAAAACAACTAAACAAATTAAAGTCATAACACAATCGTAAATAACTTTGTCAAAAAGCCTTAATTTGTCACAATATTTTCAAAACTCCCTCATTAGTAAAGTAACCTCAAATTACGTTTACGTATAAAAATGAGAATACAGTCTTATTTATCATATATCCCTCTTTAGATTCACATTTTGAAATGAAAAAAGTTGGAGCTTTTTATGAAAATTTTAAATTTTCAATAATTAATCATTTATAAACTACCCTTAAATTAATTACCCTCCAAAAAACCAGATTACAGCGCTATTTTCCATATCAAACACCCTCCAGTTATCCATTTTGAACAAAATCGTTAGGTCCGTTTGTAAAGTATTTCGAATTCTTAACAAGTTATCACTAAACTACTCTTACAATAAACAAGTATATACCCTGATTTTCTTAGGAAGCCTGTTTTAAAAATACAAACTTTTTTTGCAACCAACATTGATAGAATTTTACTATATGTTTATTATTTTATAGCTGTCGATAATATCTATAAAAATCGACAGCTGCAGATTACATGACTTGAAGTATGCATCCGAAAAGTAGATCTAGTAATTATCTACTTGCAAAATAATAGGTTTCTTATTAAAATCAGGGTAAATAATGTTAATTATCATAGCATACATTCCCCAGGGTTTTTATTTTGAACAAAATCTTCAGACATTCCCCTGGTTATAATTTTGAACGAAATCTTCAGACATTACCCGGATATTTATTTGGAACAAAATCATTAAGGCCACTTTTGAAAAAAAAAATTGAATTTAAAAAAATAAACAATAGTCTAATTATTGATTTAAAAAAATACAATTTTTATTTTACATAATATCTACCCTAAATTTGAGGATTAGAATCAAAATCATTACACGGCCAAGGCATGACCATATAACTTCTAAATATCAAGTGTGAACAAAATTCATCAAAAAGTTTTGGATCATGGACAGGCATACGGACAGATATACAGGCAGACGGATAGTCAGACATGATGAGACATAATTGTAATACCCACATTTGGGGGGGAGGGGGGAGGGGAGGGTGGTGGAGGCACACCACAAAATGTAGAAATACATTACTATCCCGAGGAAGAGAATTCTCAAGATTACAGTACTTTCTCTATATGAGAAGGGGAGATCGAGGTTTGAATCTCGGTCAGGTGTACTGAAGTTTTTTTCCAAAATAGGTTTTAACACCTCTTCTAAATATAGCGTTCCTAATCTCTCAAACCAATAAATAAGTACATAAGTGTAAAAACGGAATGGGTAGTAAGGCGCGGCACTAAAAAAAATACCACTTGCATATGCGTTTATCAGTAGGAAATCTATTCATTCAGACTGTCAAAGGATTGGTCGTGCTGGCCACTTACAATGTCTCCAAGGTGGATAGTGGGCGACCTCGACAAACACGTCTGGATCCATCCCATGGACGAGAAACCAAGGGTCCTCCCCCTGTTCCCCCTTCTCTCCTCACATACATCGTTCACGCAAGAATCGAGTCTAATAAATGTGCACGTCCGCGCACAGTTTGCTGCAGCTAATTCAGTCACGTACCGCACCGGGAACACACCTAAACGAACACAATCCAGGCAGGCCTTGCTCGGATCGAGGTGAAGGTATCACATTTTACCACTTCGTGCATTTACAATAAATTGTAATGAATAGGTTTTGCAACATGACAAGTGGGTCCCGCGATTGATGTGGGAAAATTTAAAATTAAGGTGTTATTTCACATGGGGCAAATCTTCAAGGTAACCGGCCCCATGGTGTAATGGTCAGTGCACCTCTCTAAGAGCCTAGGGGTCCCGGGGCAGACTCCTGGCTGGTACCTTGGGTATTTATCCTGAAAATGGAACTACCCCTAACGGTCATAAGGGCTAGTTAAGACTTAAGTTAGGTTTAAGTTTTTCCACTGGTTCCACACCCTCGTCTCCTCACATCGGGACATGTAAAGAGCCTCCATGGAAAGGATGTACGATTAGTACATTCGGGCGTCCCCTGGGCAAAACGATACATTAATACTGGCTAATCTTTCCACAACCTGGGCTACGATTGATGTAGCCCAGACGCGCAACATTATTATATCTTCAAGGTATCGTTCAGGATTGCGTGAGAGAATCCTTGAGCTTTCATAGCTCCTCTAACTTCTTGTATGATATCGAGGCTATGGCTATAATCTCAGGTTTTATTCATCGAGACAGCCTTGCACATATCTTCCTTTTTATTTATCTTTATTAATTTCTCTAGTTGAAATTACGTCTCACGACATCTTATTGCAGAGGCAGAAAATAAACACAACATTAATTGCGACAGCGTTTCCGACAAAAAAGTTCAACTGGTCTTAGAGAGGCCAATAGATTGTAAACAATGCAATGTTGGAGAGCGTAGCTTCAACCGGTAGGAGATAATGATAAACATAATGTATGAACACAATTATCAAGCCATCGTAGTTACAGTCCAATTTTCATAATAACAACCTTAGGGGATGGCTTAAAAAGGTTATTAGATCTAATTTTCCCTATTAATACGTCAAGTCATTTTATATGTAGATATCACGTTTGATATACTGTATCAATACCTATGAAATAACACTAATATTATAGTAAAAATATATCATTGTTAACACAAAAATGTTTTTTCCTATCCAAATCTTACAATAGTCTACTCATTTGTGAGATAGTCCAATTGAGTGCACTTGTGTAATATATTATAGATGTCACAGGAAAAGTAGATTGTTAGGGAGAGTTGACTCGGCCTAGGTAAAGTCGACTCTTACTAAAAGTATCAGTAAAAGTTGATTGAGAATAAACAGATCAACTTTTCCTAGGAAGAGTTAACTATGGCTGCTGTGGTTTAGTAAAAGTTGATTCCGCGATGTTGCTCTCCACATGCGACTTGGCGCACGCGCACATCTTTGTTTTGAATATCCCAGCTCTATTTGTTTACTGTTGTTTTCTAGGTTAGGTTAGGTTAGGTTAGGTTAGGTTAGGTCAGGTTAGGTTAGGTTAGCTCTGCAACTCAAAGTATCACAAATCTTTACCTTGCTGTAATAAATAATAAATATTTATATGTCTCTTTGTATCATAAAGGTTTTGCTTTTTTATTTGTTTTTTATTAGGTAGTATACCATTTCCTTGCAAAAAGTCAACTTTTACTAACTCAAGGTAGTAAGAGTATACTTTCCCTAGGTACGGTCAACTCTGACTAGTAAATGTTGATCAAAATTCATCACTTTTCGCTTTTAATCAACTTTTACTAAAAAGACCAGTAAGAGTCGACTCGGCCTAGGTAAAGTCGACTCTTACTGGAGAATCTACTTTTCCTGTAACATAGACAAATAACAGTACGGCTGCAAGTCCAAGGGGTCGTCCATAAACCACGTAGTACTTTGAAGGGGGAGAGGGGGCTATAATGTCTACATGCTGTTACATAGAGGGAGGGTGGGGTACATCAAAGTGTTACGTAACACAGATCTTATATGTACTCAGTTTCTAATGTTCAAATATAATATTACTGTTCATATTTTCATCTTTGATAACTATACTTATGGATAGCTTCCAAATATCTGTGGAGTTGAAAATGCAAGTTTAGCACTTACTTTTTGTTTATCAATATTTCGAATGCGCTTTTAGGTGGCATTGTCTGCCCGAGACTACGAACGCCAAGCACATTCGAAAACACATATTTTCATACACATTAGAGTGACATGTTTATACTCACCGCACTTGTTTATATTTGTCCAATCTACTGACCCCCTCACGTACTTTTAGTTGGATAGCAGCTGTCAGTCGAAGCGGCCTTAATTTATAAGTACAGTTGAGTTTAAGTATAATTTAGATTTCTACTGCACATTATTTTACATAGGCCCTGAATAATCTCTTGTTTTGTATAAAAACAAAAATAAGGTTTTCAAAAAGAGGAGACTTGTTCATTGTTTGCGTATAAAAAGCGATATCCAGAAAATATTATGGAAGAGTATCAAAAAGATGTAGTGAAATGGAAAGAAGCGAAAGTACAGAATTTATCTCGAGTCAAGTTTGAGGAGTCCATCAATAGTGTTATTTCTTCATATCAGCAGCATGTTATGAAAAGTAAAGCTTCAAATATCAATAATTATTTTCAAAAGGTAGGTGTATTTAAGCCTATACGTTATCCCTTCTGATAAATCTAGTGTGTATATATATAAATCCAACTATACACACGCTACGGTGGTCTCATTATTTAAACTGTCATTCTCTTAGTATAATAGACGGCCCATATTGGGGCTATGGGGTTTGAATACCAGTCAGGTCTACTGAGGGTTGCTTTTCCTAAATAGTCTCCCGTTCTCCCTCCATACAAATGTTGGTAGATTTTCTTTAAAATTCTACCTTTTTAGTATACATTTTGTAGGTTGATATACTCAAATTGTAATTATTCTTATTATTTTTTATTATATTTATCTAATGGAGTAGAAATGAAAAAGGTAGCATTTTATAGGTAATCTACCCTCATTAACGTGGAGAAAGAGTATAAAATCATTTAGAAAAAGCCACTCTGAGTACACCCGATAGGTATTTGAACCCTGATCTCCACTTCATTGGCCATCTAGTCTTTTTCGAGAGTGAAGCCAGGATCCAAGATCGATGTTGGAACGAAACACGAGTCTAGATATTGATAAGTTAATCAAAGTAAAATTATAGATTAATCCTATAATAATTGAGAAAAGTTATATATATTTAGAAATGTTTAAATAGCTCTCTATATGATGATAATATGACTATCATAAAAAGTGCACATTATTAAGAAAGATGTCTTCCCCCAGCGTCAAGCATTTGATGTGGGCACTTTTAACATCATTATGTAGTGCTACTATAGAAAAGGGCCATCGTAGTCAGCACATAGCAGTGCCATCTGGCTCTTACTCAGATCGCAAACCTGACATCCATAACATAAATATAGCAGAGGTTTTTCCTCATGATCCCGAGGAATTTGAGCTCGACGTATTTATGTATGTACTTGTCTATCTTATCTCTCTGTATGTGTAGCTATCGATAAATAATAACACTCTATGAAATAATTTATATTCAGGATTAAAATGGATTTTAAGAAGTATTAATTCTGAATCCCTCCTTTAGTATCACAAAACTTCCCTATGAAATAATTACATTCATTCTTGGTGAGAAAAGTTACGTAACACAGGTTGGGGGGGGGGGGCTAGGCTAAGTGTCTACATGGTGTTACATGGGGGGAGGGGGGCTAAAAAGGTAAGAAAAAAACTACGTGGTTTTTAGATGACCCCCAAGAAGTGAGTGCAATTGTGTAATGTATTGTAGACAAACAACAGTACGGCTGGGAATCCGAGAACCAGATGTAACTGAATGTAGATGGTCATTTAATTAAATAAATTGGTCCTTATTAACATTTATAATCGACAGGAGTTAATGGAAGGGACGTAGTAGATAGATTTTTTGACGCCCGAGAAGAAATATAAACAATCTCACACAAAACAATGTCTTGTACGCCTTCAATCTCATTGATGATATGTTACTAAGAAGTATTTATAAATAACAGTCCAGTTCTTATTTATGCTTTGCACTGTAGATATTTAAGACATAATGAATTATGTTTATCTAATCATTGCACAGCTCCAATCCATTAAAATATTTAAAATAAATATGCGATATATCATTAAATTTTATTTTGAGCTCAACAATCTTCTCCACTTTTTTTTTTCCAAATGGCGTATTGCACTGGACATTCCTGATTTTCTTATGCAAGTGGTGGATACGTAGCCCTCTTCTGGGATTGCATATTTCTTCAGTTTTAAGTGCATAATTGCATACATATTTTGCCGGTTTTTTGTGCATATAAATCCGCAGCCAAAAGATGACCACCGCTCCACCGCTCCACCGCTGTACATCCCTGATGGGGTGGGCCGGGTCCAGCGGTGGCATCTCTATTACGTGATGGGCCTCCGCCCTTCCCCTCATAACCCCCCTGCTCCCTTCCAACCTCTCGGGGGTGGGGGTGGGGGAAGGGGGGTCCTCACGCTCTCTACTCAGCAAGTTCCCACACTTCACCCGCACACCTCCGATACTGATGGGGGTTATTATACTGGGCCTCGGTTGCTTGATTTATCAATCATGAGACACGTTGACTGGTACTGCCCAATCCTAATAGTAAGGGCTTTTCTTCATCTGACAGCCAGAAAACTAACTAGATCTATTTTATACATTCATACGTCACTTTTGATATATGTTATCAATACCTGTAAAATAACACTAACAATATAGTAAAATATTATCAGGGCTGACCACAAAAAGTTTATATTTTCTAAAAGGGACTTCCTATGAAACTTGGATTGTATTTATTAGTTTCGGGTGACCTGGTGGTCTAGGGGTAAGGTGTCAGACTTCTGTGCTGGGGGTCCGAGGTTCAATCCTCGGTCCCGGCACAGATTTATCTGATTGCCAAACCCTTCCTTCACCTCTGACAAGATGTGTATTAATCACAACTTGTGAATGTGAGGAATGCCAGGCCTACCACCGTGGTTCGGATCCCACGTTAAACTGTAGGTCCTCCATTTCATCTCACAATCACCCTACCATTACACATTAGCGTAAGTGCGTATAACCCGAACGGGTAGAAAGAAGCGTTGCTAATAATAATAATAATAATAATAATAATAATAATAATAATAATAATAATAACAATAATAATATTTGCTAGTTCGCCTATTACACGAGTGCGCAAGCTAAGATTTCCCAGCTCAACTCGTTTTTCCCTCTGTCACCTAAGTGCGGGGATTCCCAAACCCCGGGGCTATGTGTATCCACGTAGCTTTCGTATCCCTAAGGATGTTCCTGATGTCCAGACGTAGCAACATTTCACGGATAATTCAAATCATATTTCATGTTCCTTTCTATGCTCTGCGATTTTTGTAGCGAGTGTTATTTGTACTCCCAACTCAAACAACATTTACCGTTTGTCTGGACGTAGCCTTACGAAGGAGGATGTCTTGTGTCAACAATCGAACGTAGGAGTGCCGATTGTTGAGGATCGGGGAAGTCCCCGACGAGGACATTGAACTCTATAGTGCTGCACAAATACTAGAAGCAGGAACTTTGCTTTTGTTAACTGACCAAATATAGGCGAAACACCACTAGAGGATCCGGCACGCTACTCTAATCGATTATGTGAATGAATTTAGATACATTATAAATAGTTTATGATTGTAAACCTCATAGTTTTGTATTTTTGTGTTTCTTCTATTTGCAACACTTGACAGTCTAGTAATATTTTATCATCCATTTCAGTTTTATAATTCTTTAAGATGGGAATGTAGGGATCGCGAGGAAATGGCAGTGTTTTTTTGCAGTTTCTATAGCAAAACTTTTTTTTTTGGCAAAAATAAATAAAATATCGCTCCAGTAGCAAAGTTTAGTTTACTTTTCTTCAGATGGTGACATCAACAGTTGTTGAATGTATGTCATAAGCATAGGGGCATTAGATGACAAACTTTTTAAATGAACAAAAAAAGTTGTCATTAATTTCCTGAACCCCTTTAACAGATATTCAACAACGGTTGATATCACCGTGTGGAGTGAATTAAACTAAACGTTGCTACCGGATTAATATTTTATTTATTTTTGACAAAGAAGTGTTTTGCAATAAAAATTGCAAATGCACTGGAATTTTCTCGCTTTCTCTTTAAGCTCACCTTAAGGTTGGGTGCTAGTGAGCGCGAATTTAGTGCGCTAATTTTGCAGTTTTTATAGGATAAACATTTTTTGAACAAAATAAATCATATTTTTCTTCTATAGAAACATAGAGTTTAGTTTTCTGCACGTGCTAATATCAACAGTTATTGAATATCTGTCATGAGCATGGCGGCATTTGGTGACAAACTTTTTAAATTAAGAGAAAAAGTTGTCATTAAATTCCAGGACACATCTGACAGATATTCAAGGAATGTTGAGATTAGCACGTGCAGAAAACTAAACTATATGTTTCTATAGAAGAAAAATTTGATTTATTTTGTTCAAAAAATGTTTATGCTATAAAAACTGCAAAAATACTTCCCTAAACTCACGCTCACTAGCACCCCATCTTAAACCTTGTTAAGCACTTGGAAATATTTTGCCTGAAACATTGTTTGCAAATCTGTTTCTCTTGTTTCTTAAATGTTTTTTTAATATCTTCGGAAACAATTTGCAAGCTACTTGCAATAATTTGTTCGTGTTTCCTTTTTATTTACCAAAGAGGAAATAATGTTGCTCCTCATCCATTTCAAATGGGTTACAATAAACAAAGTTAGCGTGTCTGACGTGTTTGGCAACAATGTTGGCAACAAACAACGCAAGCCTTTCACTATCCTGGGCCCAAACATTTTGTAAAAGAACTTCAAAACCTATAAGAAACACGCGAGTGAAGTTTATAAAACCACTGATGTCTTCAAACCTCAATTCTGTCAAAAGCTTATTTACATAATAATATGAACCATTTTGAAGCACTGAACGAACACATCACCGTTTTATTCTTATCTCTCTTCTTGAACAGTCCATAGCTTTGTAAATAGTACAAGCCAAAGCAGCCATCCTCCTTGGCAGATATCTTGTACTCATCTGAACTCTGAGCCCGCTTAGGTGGCTGCATGGTCTAAGAAGTCACTCTCGCACCAGACTAGACTGCTGATGCAGGGGAGATCGGGGTTCAATTCTGGTTGGGTGTACTGAGGATTTATTTTACCCTAGTGTTTTACCACTTTTTTCCCCACATAAATTTAGGTAAATTTAAATAAAGTCTAATTTCCTCATATCATTAGGACCCTCTTTGGAGTATAGTGATCAGAGTTCCTGGCTACAAATCTAGAGATCCTGGGCTCGTACTCAGCTACTTCCAGATTTTCTGTAAATCAGTGGAGGGTCTGGAATGGAGTCAGCTTAGCCTTGGGAGGTCAAATAAGGAGCTACATTAATAAAACAAATAGCGGCTCCAGTCTAGAAAAATGAGATAAATGGGTGGATGGTTCGTTGTGTTGTCCACATGACACCCTCTGTCAGTAAATGTTGTCACTATATTCACCCATAGACAGCAGCCCCTCTGTTGGTATGATTCTATTGTTGACTGACGTGGAGTTTTTAAAAACCTCATTGGCTTGAATGCAGATAAACCAGAATGGTACGAATACGCGATTATTATTATTATTATTATTATTATTATTATCATTATTATTATTATTATTATTATTATTATTATTATTATTATTATTATTATTATTATTATTATTATTATTATTATTATTATTATTATTAGCATCGCGTCTTACTACCCGTTCGGGTTATACGCACTTACGCTAATGTGTAATGGTAGGGTGATTGTGAGATGAAATGGAGGACCTACAGTTTAGCGTGGGATCCGAACCACGGTGGAGGCCTGGCATTCCTCACATTCACAAGTTGTGATTAATACATGTCTTCTCAGAGGTGAAGGAAGGGTTTGGCAATCAGATAAATCTGTGTCGGGACCAAGGTTTGAACCCCGGACTCCCAGCACAGAAGTCCGACACCTTACCCCTAGACCATCAGGTCACCTCGAATACGCTATAAAAAAAGAAAAAAGCCTATTCCTATATCATGCAAAAAAAAACCCACCTCTATGCTGAAAATGAAAGTACTTAGCTCGGCTACCGTGAGAGGAAACCATTTGGTTTTACAATTTTTTTTTTTACGAAAAATGTATGTACTTTTAAAATATATGTTACTTTGATCTTACCTGAAGAAAGATATTCACCACCTCCGCGGCTGATTAGTCTAAGGCGCTACTTTCGCAATGGACTGGCTGCTGATGACGGGGAGATCGAGGTTCAATGCCGGTTGGTTGTACTGAGGGTGGTTTTACACTCTCCCTACACGCAAATGCGGGCGTACTTCCTCTAAATTCAACCTTCCTCATCCTTAATACATTAATGTAATTAATACATAGGCATGTAACCAGAACGGGTAGTAGAACGTGGTATTAAAAAAGAAGAAGAAAGATTAGGCTTTCTTGAATTTTTTTCAATACTTCTTTAAGTTAATTTGGTGGAACAATTTTTTTTTTTAGTTTCAAGCTATGAACCGACTGATTATATCAAAACATTACTTTCAAACTAACATATCTAAAACATACACAACACCCATCCCCCGGCCGTTAATTCGTCAGTATGAAAGAGAAAACCTAAATTTCACCTATGATAATTTTTCTGGCTCTTGCCGGGAATTGAACACGGGAACTCACGATTAGCAGACTACAGATTCTACGGATATAGCTAAGGTGTCAGACTAGAGGAACTATGAAACATATTAAAGAGGTAGGGTGAATTTATTAACTGCTGCCAAAGCTCTGCATTTTAAAACAACTTAGCTAGAAAGTTTCGATTTATGTTAATTTTAATTAATGCGTTCAAATGAAAATTTGACAACGATAACTTGTGTGTCCGTACCTTGCGAGGTGCACAAAATAATCCATAGTATTTATTATTTTACGATATAAAATCCAATTAAATACATGAGCAATCACCCAAACATTTACTTTGTATTGAAGTATGCGCCGTTGATTCTCCAGTACAAATAGTCTAAATAAGCCAATAAGCGTGAATTTCTTATTTTTAAACTTCCGTGATTGTTGTTTGAGATAGTAACGTTTAATATTAAAACTAACATAGTCAGCGTGTCAGTCAGGTTGTCACAGCATAACGTCAAGTCATGATTTACACAGGGAAGTCTAGCCGCGCACAGTTGGCAGGCTGTCTTGAGTTGGGTAATTTATGGCTGTTTAAAAAGTAACGCGCCACTTTCACGAGGAAACCCGCCTTTCGGCTTGTTTTGACATCATACAGTCATGGTTCATTAGGTCTGGGCTAGACATAAAGGAGTTAATGAATGGTAATAATAACCAGATGGCTCACTGTGATTTCACCATAAAATATACAATAAAAAGCTTTTTACCCTGCCCTTGAAATAAATTAATATTTATTTTTAAATTGGTGACCTGGCGGTCTAGGGGTAAGGTGTCGGACTTCTTTGCTGGGGGTCCGGGGTTCAATCCTCGGTACCGGCAGAGATTTATCTGATTGCCGAACCCTTCCTTCACCTCTGACAAGACGAGTATTAATCACAACTTGTGAATGTGTGGAATGCCAGGCCTCAACCGTGGTTCGGATCTCAAGATTTAAACTGTAGGTCCTCCATTTCTTCTCACATTCACCCTACCATTCATTACGCATAAGCGTAAGTGCGTATAATCCGAACGGGTAGTAAGACGCGGTGCTAATAATAATATTTTTAAATTGTACTTTTAAACCCGTTTAAAGCAATTTCTATTTTTTCCTCTCCGCATTTAAATAAAAACTAAAATAATCTAGACACACAAATATAATTATATTATATAGGGGCCCCGGGCCTACATATACGTATAAATGCACCTTTTTATTTTATTTATTTGAACTATCTAACGTGAGCTATCTTAATCGACTTATCATCACGAGAGTTTCTCTGAGCGAGAGCGAAAAGGCAGTTTTGCCAGGAAAGGTATTTTCATACACCTTTCAGGGTTCTTTTACATGCCAAAATTGACATGGTACCGACGGCTTTACTTCCCCCTTCCGAAGGAAGATGTGCTACGGGTTTTTATCGCTCAAGAAAAATCCGTCGACCCCAGCTGGGTTTGAACCCACAAACTTTGGGTCTTGAGGCGAGCACTTTACCTAAAGTCCACCGAGGTCGATGTAAATAAGCTAAATTTAGAGTGTGTTACTATCATTTTCGAACAAAATTGCCAGACAATGAGTGAATGTAAAGGTACTCTCAGTGAGGCTTGACAGACAATGAGTGAATGTAAAGGTACTCTCAGTGAGGCTTGACAGACAATGAGTGAATGTAAAGGTACTCTCAGGGAGGCATGACAGACAATGAGTGAATGTGAAGGTACTCTCAGTGAGGCTTGACAGACAATGAGTGAATGTAAAGGTACTCTCAGTGAGGCTTGACAGACAATGAGTGAATGTAAAGGTACTCTCAGTGAGGCTTGACAGACAATGAGTGAATGTAAAGGTACTCTCAGTGAGGCTTGACAGACAATTAGTGAATGTAAAGGTACTCTCAGTGAGGCTTGACAGACAATGAGTGAATGTAAAGGACTCTCAGTGAGGCTTGACGGACAGTGAGTGAATGTAAAGGTACTCTCAGTGAGGCTTGACAGAAAATGAGTGAATGTAAAGGTACTCTCAGTGAGGCTTGACAGACAATGAGTGAATGTAAAGGTACTCTCAGTGAGGCTTGACAGACAATGAGTGAATGTAAAGGTACTCTCAGTGAGGCTTGACGGACAATGAGTGAGCAAAAGTTAGCTTTTGTTTGTGCTCTACAGTGTGTTATATAGTTAACTATTGGTGGGACTTTTCAGATAATAATGTTTTAGATAAGTGATAATTATACTTTTTTGATAATAGGTGGGGTCAAGTATTGGGTACTGTTAAACAATAAGGGAATATAAATACATCATATTGATTGATTAATGATCATGATTATGATGAATAATATTTATTATTACTCCTAGTGAACCACAAGTTTTCACAGACAAGTCTCCATTGAGCTCAGTCGGCGGCCTGGTTCTTGATTCTATCTTCAAAGGTGTGTTCTCAAACTATCCGCCACCAGGCTTTTTGGACCAACAACGCTTACTTTATACCTTGTGGGTTCCAAACCAAAACAAATTTATCTACAGCTCCGTTCTTCTTTCGTGAAGTCTGACCAATCCATTGCCTTATATATTTTACCCGATAGGTTTTTGTTCATAGACACTTCTGACCATCTTACGTTTATTATTTGATGAAGGCATCGATTTAGGAAAATTTGGAGCTGTTGGGTGACATTTTTGCTGAATCTTCATTAAGGAGAGCTAATTTCACATTGGTGTTTGTTGGAAATTGAGTAAGCTGTAAATAAAAAAAAAAAATTCAAAGTTTTTCTCGAGGAGGAGGAGGAAAAGTCAAATGTTACAAATGTACCTTGCCCAACCCGCTCCAGTGGCTGTATGGTCTAAGGTGTCACTCTCATGCTAAGACTGGCCTGTGAAGCACGGGGAAATCGGTGTTCGAATCCTGGTCGGGTCTAGTGAGGGTGGCTTTCTTAAATGGTTTACCACTCTTTTTCCCCGCAAATGCTGGTAGATTACTTCTAAAACTCTCCCTACCACATTAGAGTAATTATTCTATATGCGTACAACCTCAACATGTAGTAAGACGTGGCGATAAAAAAAATCTTCTGTAAGAAAATGTAATAAATATAGCCTAATAATACTTACAATTATATTTTTATTGGCTTTTTTTCTGTTTCGTACTGTATAGGGATTTTATTTTAATCTAACATATCCCAATATTTCATGTTTAATACGGCCTTACTCAATCTAAAGCATTAGGAACACAAACGTTTATGTTGTAACTACACGAGTACTCAAATAAAATTCAGACTATTAATTGTGTACCACCCTTAATGTCAAATGATGGCCCAGATGACGAATTTTGCATCTACTTATATTACAAAAATAACAGACCAATAATTACAAAATTTCTCTAAAATGGTTTATACTTTAAGGTAGAATTTGGAACATAAAACCTAAAAACCAAAACCCCAACATCAGAAACGGAACTTTTTTGAAATTAACCAATTACTAAATTAAGCAAAAATGATTCGAACGTCATAAAATTCTGTTTTTCCCCCTTCATTTTTACTCAGTATCTTTAATTTTTATTGACCTATATCCATACTGTAGCTATGCCAATTTTATTACGTATGGGGACATATTTCAGATAGAAAAAGTTTTTTTTTAGCACCATGTGTTACTATCCGTCCAGGTTATACGCTTTAGAAAAAGTTACTAGATATACTGCCACTTATTCATACGTCAAGCCATATGATTTGAAGCTGTAACTTTATATAATAGTCTCAATACCTATAAAATAACACTAATAACAAAGTAAAACACTGTAAAAATAATGTTAGTATTTTTTAAAAAATACTCCAAATGTCCACTCTTAAGAAAATCAAGGTATACTTTTAAGTTAATATGTGTTAGATGGGCTCTACTTTTTTTATTCAAAGAGGCGCTCTATTGAAGGACCTCTAAACAAGTTTCCCCACTACTTTTAATTAATTAGTTACTACTACCTAAGAGTTAAAATGATTTAACTGTGCCCCTATAAAGACGACGAAGCTAAAGAAACATTCATATTCTTCATCTAATTAATAACAGGTAATAAATATACGTAAAGTGAGAAGGTGATTTAAAATCGGGTTTACGAATTACCTAGTTTAGTTTTAGTACACTTCAATAAATATCTTGTTTAATCTAAGCAGGATCTAATAAATATTATGAATTAAATGGTTTCACCATTTAATTCATATGATAAATTGTTTGAAATTGACGTAAAAAAATGTTAATTTCTAAAATCAACGGACAATATTGTAATTGTGAAAATATCTATCTAGATAGTATGATAAATCTGCACGTTTTATGTGAACCCGAACAAAAAATTGAATTATACAATTCCATCTGTTCCCATGTCTGTCTATCTTTCTGTCCATGGCCACGGATCCAAAACGGTTTGATGGATTTTGTTCAAACGTGATATTTAAATTTTATGGGGCTGTACCAGAAAACTTTTTTTTATACCCTAGCCTTTTAATTAATTGTAGTTTACTGATGAGTGATAATGTTGCCATTCAAATTAAGGGTAGTTTATTGAAAATATATTTTTGAAAATTTTCTTTGAAGCCATAATACACAATATTAGAATATTAGTGCGATTGTTTGTCTTACTATTTATTTTCGTTTACATTCTTGTATTTTTTTTTTAGCATGATCCAAGTAAAGAACTAGTAAGAAATAAAAGGTTAATACCATTCCTGTTTGGTTTTGCTACACAAATAGTCCTAGGAATTGATTTGAAAGAAAGTTGAATATATATAATAGAGTAAAACCCTTGTGTTCAGATGTTACATTTAAATAAGTGTTAACACACTCCCAGTACTTCTAATATCCGGAAAAAACGGTCTCAAGAGATACAATTAAGTTGTCTTTATCTGACATGTGATCTAGAGGATTGATCACGTTGCAACTTACCAGTGAGCAAATTCTTGTATGCTCTAAACATGTTTATGAAGCCTTCAGACTCAAGTGGGTACGACAACCACCTGTATGGAAGCTTTTTCCCCTTGTCATGCATGACAGCTCAGATATCTCTAGGTTTACAAAGAGAATATTGGGGCTCCGCCCCAGAAAAAAAAAATAACACGAGAGACAAGAAGATCCTTTGTTGTTAGATATGAAGACCAAAGCAGAACATTGTTTTTATCTTGTCTTCGAATCCCTGTGGGGTTGGGGAATGTATAATATTTTATCTGGATGGTTGGGATTATATTCACCAAATGAAGACATGTCTAGTATTTAAGAACTGCAACTGGTTTCACAAGGTTAATTTCTCAGTGCTCCGTTAGAGAGATTCATTTAAATTTGAGGTGATAATTTTGGTTATATATTGATTCAGTGGACATCCAAACCACTTTTTTTTTTTAACTAGCTGATACGGTGGATATCTGAACCACTTTATTCTAAACTATCAATTGGTACGGTAAGCTTTCATGCTAACTAGATTATGATCAGGAATGTAGAAGCTATCACTACAACAAACTAATGATCCTGTAGGTGTTGTAGTGATAACTTGACAAAACGCTACAATTATCTTGCAGTTATTGAAGACATCCCAAAGTTCCTCTGTGGTATCCACCGTATCTTGAACTAATAAATTCATGGTGTGGGCAAAGAAAGGTATTTGAAGAATTCTAAGTAAATCACATGCATTCAACATGTTAGTCGCATTGTATGTCACAATAGCAATAAATTTTGCTTCTATGTTCCAATTATCCAATATCTTTTTAATCTGTTCAGTGGGATGAATAGTTCGCAACAATACATATAATAATGCGTAGTCAAACAAAAAAAAAATGTAAAGCTACAGTCAGAAAAATTTCACAATTAATTAAAGTCCAACAATCTGTGGTAAGTGCAACAAATTATCCTTAGCCAGCATTTCCAATAATTTCTTTTTATTTTCCTTTTTCATACAGATCAGGAATTAACATTTCGCTGACGTATTTTGCACTAGGTATTTGTTATCGTGGTTCTAATTCATTCAGTAATTGTTGGAAACCTCTGTATCCTAATAGTGAAAATGGCTGAAAATCTAAAGAGGAGAACATAGTTAGTTTATCATTAATTTATTCATTTACATTTAGCACCATTTAGGTCGAGCAAGTCTTTTTTAGTAGATATACATTTATTTATCTAGTTATTTATTTAGCACCGCGTCTTACTACCCATTCGAGTTATACGCTTAAGTACTAATTACGCTAATGGATTAGGAATGAGAAAGGTTGAATTTAGAGGAAGTGAATCCACATTTGCATGGAGGGAGAGGGGAGAACCAATTAGGAGAAACCACCCCAGTCCACCTGACCGAGGTTCAAACCTCGATCTTCCCGTCCTCGGTAGTCTAGCTCAACACGAAACTATCGCGTTAGCTAACTACGTCACCGATAGTAGATATAATGCAATCTCGAATCTTACGCTTCTTTTACCGTCGGCGTCATAGTCACTTGAGTCGAAGTAGACGGAGTTGATCCAGAACGTGTTCGTTTTAGATGGTCCATCAGGCTAGGAGTGTTTCCTGACAACGGTTATTATTTTGAACACAATTTACATTAATCCATACTACATCCACTGACAGCTTTCGAAAACTATTCCCAAACAAATTATTTTGCACGTTTACTCATTGTTATTAATTATTCACTGACTTTCACTGCTAGTGTCTGTACTTTATAATCGCCGCATGCACTTTTCTGTACGAGATGAAAACGGGACTCCCCCATGGCCATGACCACCATAACGGCAAGAAAAAACGTTAATCCATATATAGCAGGTTCGTTCATAAATTCATCGCGTTTTAGTCGCAGACAAAAACTTTGTAAAACTATTTATAATGATTTAAAACAGTCGACAGTCACCGCTAGTGTATCACTATCGATAGTATTGATAGTTTTCATCACTATACTGAAACAGATCAGCTATGCCTCGACCTTGGTTACCTGCAAAGAGCTCTTCTTCAAAGCAGGAATATTTTTATTGAAACGGAAGAACCCAATTGGTTATACTCGCAAAAAACACACATTATATTATTTTAAATATCGATGAGAGGCTATTAATAAATGATTTGAAACCCTGAAATAAGAAATTACTCTTAAAAATTGTTATATTTAATGTCATCATTGTGAATACCCTTCTATTAAAAAAAAAAAAGTCAACATTTTTTGACTTAGCATAGTCAAATATTTTCAACTTTGTACACAAATCTTGTGGATACTCGTTTTATAGGATTTCCGTGAGAAAAACGTTGATCCTCCACTCTTAGTTTCATAACTATATTACCACAGTTTCCTTCACAGGTTAAATACCAAGTTTTAGTATTAATTAGTTTAATATATAAAATAAATGGTAAGATACAATCGCACCAACTTTTTCATACTATCTATTATTGATTAAGAAAATATATTTCAAAAAAAGGTTTTCAGTAAATTACCCTTAAGTAAGATTTATTTACAAAAACCAAACAACACAATAAAAAATCTTGATTTATTAATTTTAAACCAAATTGTTCAAATGTTTTTAGCAAATTTCAAATTTTCAAAAATTATTTATTTATAAATCACCATAAAATTATTTGTAATTTGTATAAATAAAAACGTATTTTCATTTATCATAAAAAAAACATTCCCAGATACCTATTTTGAACTCAATTTTTAAGCTCAGTTTCTATAATTTGTCGTAAGTAAGCTACCATTAAATTAATTTATTTTAGAAAAATGATGATACATTATTCATTATGTAAAATGGTCCCGCGGATAGGATACCAATTTCGAACAAAATCAGTGCATATATTTTCAGGTATATTAAAACAAATATATATGTATATATATAGCCCTATCTAATCATTTATTATGTAAAACACTTAACATATATCCATTTTGAACTAAATAACTTGAGCCAGGTTTTAAAATATTAAAATAAAAAAATAAAACCATCAACTATGAGCTACCCTTAAACAAATTTAACACAAAAATAAGCGAATTATAAGAAGCAAAAGGGCATATCTAACACAATTTTAAAAATTCGTTTTATTGCATAATTCGATTTGGTAGATAGAATGTCTTTGTGTATAAAGAATACACATATTCCCATATTTAACATGATTTCTCTGCATGTTGAATTTATTTAAATTTCCTGAAAGATGCAGAGTGGGAATATATAGCAACATGGTTATTCCCTTACTGCAACGTATGGAATTTAACAAATTAGTGATTTCATCATCAAATTTGAAGCAAAATATCCCATTATGTAGAAACATGTAGACCTTATCTTGATGTAAGACTTGATACCAAGAAGCTCAACGCTGTTTTCTGAAAAGCATCTAGAATATAAAGTTAGTTAGGATTTATTACGGATATATATTTTAAAGATTATTTTAATTGTGCTTTTGGTCAGCCCCATTATTTTTCATATCAAACAGTCCCAAAATACACATTTGGAACTAAATCGTTTGGGACACTTTTATACTATTAAAAGTTTTTGAAATATCAGACATCAGTAAACTACCCATATATGAGTTTTTATATGATAAATTATTTCGTATCTCAAATAGCTGCGGATATATGATCACAATAGGAAATTTATTCTTATGTAAAGTACCCTTAAACTCAATTTCATGGGTAAACCAAAACTGTTATTTTGTTTTTAATGTTAAATAATGCCTAGATACAAAATCTAATAACAAAAGTATAAGTGGATTTTGAGAAATTCAATTATATCTCATTTTGCCCTTCAGTAAGCTACCCTTAATTTTAGGACTAGCTATCTAATTCCAGAAACCCCTTGGGGGAATCTTATAAAAACCCTAGATACAAAGTCTTATCCCGCTCGGTAAAATAGTTTCAGCTCTAGTCGGAGATACAACCATACAGACAGACAGATGGCAGCCCAAAACAACCTTTTCGGTTTCAGGGGTCATGAAACGTCAATATTTATCAAAATTTCAAGTTCAATTTTTTTTAAATCATCACAATACTTCTCTCTTCGAGAGATCGGTAGAAAGTAAAAACGATTGATCCACTGGAAGTAGAAATTCATACCACAACAGTGTTTGCATTTAATTTATTTAGATATTAACGTATATGTCAATGTGTAAGTTAAACTGTTTTATTATTATTATTATTATTATTATTATTATTATTATTATTATTATTATTATTATTATTATTATTATTATTATTATTATTACTCGGAGAGGTGGACTCCATATATATATATATATATATATATATTTGATTTTGAAAATATGTTTTTAAGCTTTAGGATGATTATATCAGTTAATGATTGATAGCTAACAAATCTTATATTATTTTTCGCGAAAAATACTTCATTTTTTTGGCGCAGTGTCTTATTACTCATTCAGGCTATATTCTTGGTTATTGTTCCTTTTGCTGGATGTCTTACTTTACCTAGCCTATGACCTAACCGCATTTTACTACAACAATTGAGTAGGAATCAGGAAGGAATGATTTAGAAGGAAATTAAAATACCCAAATTTACGTGGAGGAAGAATGTGAAACTAAATAGGAAAAAAAACCTTGAGTTTTAAATCCTAAATCCCCCCCCCCCCCCTTCTCTTTCATTGGAAATCCAAATCAGATGTGCTTGACAATTAGTTGACTTGCCTTACTTACTAAATGTGTGAGATACTTCATAGTTAATAATATTAATAATATTTAGCACCGCGTCTTACTACCCGTTCGGGTTATACGCTTAAGTACTAATTACTCTAATGGATTAGGAATTGGGAGGGTTGAATTTAGAGGAAGTGAACCCGCATTTGCGTGGAGGGAGAGTGGAAAACCATTTAGGAAAAACCACCCCCAGTTCACCCGACCGAGATTCGAACCTCGATCTCCCCGTCCTCGTTGGTCGAGCCCAACATGACTAGCGCGTTAGCCAACTACGCCACCGAGGCGGGTTACTTCATAGTTACCTTGCGAGGTTAATTAGAGGCAAAAATACATTTTTCATTTATTTAATAATTTATTTCAAATTACAGTGCTATTTTAAAAAATATTTCGTAGCTGACAAGCAAAAGTAAGTTTAGATTAAGGAATTTATTTTAGTTATGCTCTCTCTCTCTCTCTCACACACACACACACACACACACACACACACACACACACACACACACACACACACACACACACACACACACACACACACACACACACACACACACACACACACTGTTTAAAGGGCCTATTGATTTTAAAATTTCAAGCCTCTGCTTGCGGTAAATATCAAGCAACGTTCATGTCAGACATCATGACAGGCTCCAATTGAAGAGACAGGTGAAAGTGTGAGTGCATATGTGAACATGTGTGAGCTTTAGTATATTTCCTTCGTCTAATAGAGATTTAAAAAAAAATCTGTGTATCTTACCACCTGTTAAGGCTATAAGCATATATGATAAATTTTCTAATGGGAGTAAGGATGAGGAAGGAAGAATTTTAGAGGTAATATACCCGCATTTGCATGGAAGGAGAGTGGGAAACCATTTAGGAATAACCACCGTCTGTAGACCCGACCGGGATTAAATCCTTAATCCTCCCGTCATCAAAAGGCCAATCTAACATGAGAATGACGCCTTAGACCAGGGTGGTTCCAAGTTTTCCATCCCAAGAGTCAAATCTGACTATCAGTTTGCACCGTGGGCCGAAGGTATATTTAGTTATCCCATAAATATATTATAGAACTACAAACAACACTTAATAAACAATTACTTTAAATACTGATCTATAAATTATATCTTTGGTTGGTAGAATATTTAAAATTGTACCTCCAAAAAAGTTTATTAATCTCCCAAAAATACGTATAAGTCACACACACACACACACACACACACACACACACACACACACACACACACACACACACACACACACACACACACACACACACACACACACACACACACACACACACACACACACACACAATTTCACAAAACAACTTACATTATAAATATATATCCATACATATTTTTTTAAATTAAATAAATGCATAATATAATTAATTCATAACCTTTTAAAATAAATATGTTATGAGCATCATTAGCTATTTCTGAGGGTTTCCTTTTAATTTCCGTCTAGAGTACTTTGAGGTCCATATTTTCGGTGAGTGCGGGCTGCATCTGGCGGGCCTTTAGTTGGAGCACACTGGCTTAGACCATTCGGCCACTGAAGTGGGTCTAGAGAAATGCAATCATGAAGCAACACTTAATTGCATTTTTTTTTTTTTACAAACTGGTTGTGGCAACTTTATTATAAAATATGTACAATTCGTTGTTTATTTTTTTTCAATCTTCCCCAACTCGCCTAATGCAAGACATCCCACATGAGTCCCACATGCTGGTTTTGCTTGTCGTACCAGTGGTGCGGCGTGGCTTTGCACGTTCATTATGAGCGACACGTAAAACAACTACATGTCCGCTGTTATTCTCTGAAGGACTTTCATAGTCTACGTGAATACTAAATTACATCTCGTTTTAAGTTGAGTAGGAGAATTTTTTTTTTAACCTCTAAATCAGGAACACCTGTACTGGTGGGTCACATGTCCTAAGGCGTCGGTCTCACAATATACTGGATTGCCAATTATGGTGAAGTCAAAGATTGATTCTCGGCTAGGTCATTTTTCATCTTCTCTCTAATTACGTTAAAGTTGGCGTGAAGGGAAAGCAAAATAAGGGCAGTATTTTTGTAGTTTTTATATCAAAACAAATTTTTGTCAAAATAAATAAAATATTTCTCCAATAGAAACATATAGTTTAATTTTATTTACATGTTAATATCAAAAATTATTAGATATCTGTTGAGGGTGTCCTGGAATTTAATGACAATTTTTTCTCTTCGTTTAAAAAGTTTCTCATCTAATGCCGCCATGCTCATGACAGATATTCAACAACTGTTGATATCACCACGTGAAGAAAATTAAACTCTATGTTTCTACTTAAGTATTTTTTTTATTTTAGCCAAATTTTTTATTACTATAAATACTGACCTTTTCTCGCTATCCCGGCACTCCTCTCTTAATACCGGATAACTTCCTGTAAAATAACTGCATCATTTCTACACCTTTATTTTTTATAACAGCACGTATTACTGCTCATTTGGGTTATACGCTTATGTACTAATTACGGTACGTTCTAGAGATGAGAAAAGCTTTAATTCATGGTAGATGTACCCACTTTCGCATAAATTGAGAGTGGGAAAATTTTGGAAAAAAAATCTTAGTATACCCGAGTGGGATCTGAACCCTGATCTCTCCGTCATCGGTAGTCCAGTCTATTGTGAGTGTTATGCCTTAGACCAATCGACCACAGAAATGGGTCAGTTAAAATATTTAACACTGTATCTTCTTTTCCACATCGATATTTATTTTATTGCATACGGGTTCACACTATTCAAATAATGTCCGTACATTATAGTACATCTATAGTACATCAGTGATTAGGTATACAGTATTCTTAATTTTGAAGGAAAAAATCACCGAACTAGTGACCCATGGAGTGAGTGACACCTCTTTATGCTGGTACACGGAACATGTAAGCTATGAAATCAAATTCAGTACAGTATATGAATTATTATATAGTTTTGTGACATTTTTTGTTTAGTTCAAGATGCACCAGTGTTTAGAATTACGCATAATGGATTCAAGGGTGGTATTTGTTTTCAACGAAAGCGTAATTTTTAAATTGTAGCTGAAACTAACTTGGTCTGACTCTTCAAACGTAACGATACTGTCCACCGCTAATTTGCATGTCTGTAAGTTGATTACATAAATAGGTAGTCACTTATTTTGAAGATCTATAATATTTACTTTTATTTTAAACAATATATTTTATCTATCTATTTAAAACGTAAAGTGATTCGTTAGACAATCATTCCAAAAGTTTTAACAACCTTATTTAAATAATTTAAAAATAAGTACATTGAAAACTGAAACAAAATCCATTTCTTGAGTTCTACTAAACCGATTTAATTTTATTTTATTTGAATGAAAGAATTTTCTTCGTTTATAACCATTTTAATTTTAACGGACTTTCAATAACGAAATCACACTTTATATTATTATAATCTACGTCAGTTGGTGAATGTATGATCGCTATTAAAACAAGGTTTCCGATGTTAGTAAAAAGTGTTTGAGGCTTCTAAAAAATGGTCTTGTGTTACTTAGTTGTACAAGAATCATAAAACCTTTGAAATGCCGCTGATATTTTAATATACTGTATATTGATTTTAGTAGGAAGCCCATTCTGGAAGGCCTTATTATGTACAAAAATTCTATTGTATCGTAATATTTTGGTAGGAAGAAAGGCCTTTCAGTACCGTAGTAAGATGTTCATTCTTGAAGGCCTTTTATCATACCAAAATACTAAAATACAGTAGGACTTTAGTACGAAAGAAGGCCTTCTATCATGGGCTTCTAACCAAAATCAGGGTTTAATAGTCCTGCGATTTGGACAAGAAAGAAACGTGAATTTAGACGCTATTTAACATGGATACGACTCTTTTATTACCAGATAAACCTAGAAAACGATATCACGTTTTTAGACTTGGGGTCCGGTGGTCGTGGGTTAAAACCCGGCTGAGGTCAACACATTTTTACTGATCAATAAACATCCGTAGCACAACTTAATAGGGAGGAGAAGTAAAGCCGCCGGACCCATGCCGGTTGTGGCAGGATGTATATGTGTTTAAAATACCTTTCCGGCTAAATTGTTAGGTCGTTTCGCGCGCGCTCATAGCATTCAATTGCGGGAGGCAATGGGGAACTCCGGCACTTTCTGAACTTTCCTAGTACATGTGCTTCCTAACAGCTGAATAATTGAGTGTATACGCCATTCACGGTAGGAATTACTCTCTGAAAGGTCTTTTTTCCTACCAAAATCCTACTATATAATAGCTTTCTGGTAGGGAAAAAGGCCTTTTAGAAAACAATTCCTACGCTGAACAGACTTTATGTCCGTATAAATGGGAAGTATAAGAAATCAGCTTTTGTGTTGACACTCATCAAGAAAAAGAAAAGAAAAGAAGACTGCTAATGATAATAAAGGATTATTAGCTCGAAATAGACGGGGAGATCTAGTTTCGAATCTTAGCCGGAGAAAACTCGTTGTTTCTTTTCCCCACGTGTGATTTATCACTGTAGTTTTCCCAACACGCAACTGCGAGCTCACTTCCTCTAGATTTAAACTTCCTCGCTTCCATTCTATAGCTTAATCGGTTAAATAACCCTTGATTTAAAACGTATGAACTTAAAAAAAAAACTATACTCTTACGAAGTACCGTCTGAATTTTAATGTACGTAATTTTCTAGTCGGCCCGTCAGGATGATGTACGGCGTAGTTTGACGATATTATAGGTCTTACCGTCGAGTGACGTATGGGAAAGTCAGTCTTCACCCGCCCTCAATTCTTACTCCATACCTTACTCGCCAAAGAAAGGATTTGCCAACTTTAGCCCACGCCTAAATGTTATTTTACAATACCATAGTGTTCTCGATGAAATTTCACATCTAAAGAATTAAATTAACCGAAACTTAACAAGGAGAAACTTCACATTGCTATGAATTAGATTTTATAAAAATATAAGTAAAGTAAAAAGATCCTGTTCTATGTAACTTAAGTAGGTAATACAATGCAAACTAGACGTTGCATCAAGGTGAGATTTTTTGTATTCTATTTTATAATTATTTATTTGAGATATTTAACGTGCATTTTCTGAACCGAATGATTATATTATAGCACGAGAATTTCTATGTGCGAAAGCGAAAGAGATTACCGATTTTGCCGGGATGGGTATTTTCAAATACCGTCCAGGGTTCTTTTACCAGCCACAACCAACACGGGACCGACGGTTTTACTTCCCCTCCGAAGGAAGTTGTGCTTCGGATTTTTATCTCTCAAGAAAAATCCATCGAACTCAGCTGGGTTTGAACCCATGCACATTGGACCCTGATTCGAGCAGTTTACCCCAAAACCACTAAGGTCAACTAACCTGCGGGCTCACTCCATGGAGTTGCTTTTTTTTTAGCATTTATAGTTTAACTATGAAAGAGAACATTTTAACAATATCCCTAAATCCTCCTCATAATTATAATTTTGGTGCAGTAGGTAGAGGATCAGCTACCGAGCCTCAATGTATCATCTTGATGTTACCAATTTCAGGAGTGGGCTAGAAAGCAGCTGTATATTTGGTTAGGCCTATTCTTATTTATCTCTACTTATAATAATAATAATAATAATAATAATAATAATAATAATAATATTTAGCACCGCGTCTTACTACCCGTTCGGGTTATACGCTTAAGTACTAATCACGCCAATGGATTAGGAATTGGGAGGGTTGAATTTAGAGGAAGTGAACCCGCATTTGCGTGGAGGGAGAGTGGAAAACCATTTAGGAAAAACCACCCCCAGTTCACCCGACCGAGATTCGAACCCCGATCTCCCCGTCCTCGGCGGTAGAGCTCAACACGACAAGCGTGTTAGCCAACCACGCCACCGAGGCGGCTCTACTTATAAGATACATAAAAAAAAATTCTTCCTTTTCTAACAATAAATAGTAATATATTCCATACAAAAAATTGTAAATATTTAAAAATTTATCTTCATACAAATCTCTTCGCGTAGAGCTGTTAGCGTTTTAAGATCCTAAATTATGCATGTTAAAGCCTACAATATAAGATCTATAAAGTATTAAAAAAATTTGCAACTTTTTGCAAAATTTATTTTTATTTGTTGAAAACGCTATGTCTCTAAAACTAAATCCTCCATTCATCTCATAAATATATTACTAGCAGAATTACCCAACGTTGCCCAAGGTAATCACGCAATGATTTTATTTCCTTCAAACCAACCTCAGTGGCGTAGTTAGCTAACACGCTAGTTTCATGTTGATCTAGACTGCCGAGGACGGGGAGATCGAGGTTAGAATCTTGCTCGGGTGAACTGTGGGGGTTTTTCCTAAATGGTTTTCCACTCTCCCTCCAGGCAAATTCGGGTTAACTTCCTCTATATTCAACCTTCTCAATTCCTAGCTCATTAGCGTGATTAGTACTTAAGCGTATAAAACAAACAGGTAGTAAAATGCGGCGCTAAATATTATTTATTTCCTTAAAACAGAAAGAAAATGAAACTCTTAATTTTATTTCTTCCGATCTAGTTTTTAATAAATTTTGAAAAATCCAATCAAAAATTTAAAATTTTAACTATGAGTTGCGCATGGTTATGCACTGGGACAAGTAATTTTAAAATTTCAGATCTCTGCTTGCGCTAGATATCACGCAATGCTCATGACAAACAAACAGCCTCTTCATTTTATTAATATATATCTGTATAAAGCTACTTTTTTAAACTTTTTATTTGTCATGAGCTGCGAATTTAAATGCTTTAGGTTATTTTTAACTAGGCACCTGATAATTTGGATTTAATGGTCAGTTAATCAGTGAGAGGGATCCAGGCTTTCTATATTTTGGTTGATGTATTCTCAGAAACTTTATAATATTCCATCCAAGCCTATAAAAGCCTCATTTTTAAGTCTCTTTACACAATTTGTTATTAATCTTTTGCCAAATTAATAAAGTAATTGCGTGTACACGTGTTAGTTTTGTAATGCATTATTCCAATTTCGGAAGATGACACATTACTTTCTCTCATATTTTTCGGGAAAAGGGCTATACAAAACCATGACACGGCTCTTTTCAATATCTTCTTAAATTAAGTGAGATTTTTGTGGGAAAATGTTCTTCGTTATTTTGTATTAATTTATTATATTTTTCAATTTAAATGTCCTCATAGATTATTTATATATTTAACGCATGTATTAAGGAGAAAATTATATTAATCATTTTATACTATGGTAAAATATTTGTTAGCATTTCAAAACAATTTCATTTAACGGTTTTGAAATTTATTTTTAGACATATTTTCTAAGATTAAGCGAAAAGTATCTATTATTCTTAATATTACATCGGATCTACTCATTAGCATTTTAGCCTCAGCATATTTTTTTGTACCATTATTCCTGTCTATTATTATAGAGACACAATAAACCAGATTTTCTAGTGCTTCCACCTACTGATATAAATACTGTCTCCAACTTATATTGTCCAGGTAGGTTTCAAACCAGTCACACTTGAAGGGAAGGATATTGTAATAACTTGCCGTTATTCATGTATAGGTGGGCGTAACTACATTTGTTAGTTAACTTTATCCAACCATGGTTAAGGAAGACCTGACATTTTATGGTGTTTTGTACGGCCTCTATTGGTATAAAAAAACACACACTTTGCTCATTTATGGGTGCCTCAAAAGGCATTGATTGGTATTTAGCTAGCTAACTCCTTATAATTTTGGAGAATTTCAAAAGGTTCCCTCACCCCTGACCTAAGCCAATGTGTCAGGAATAATAGTTTAACAACCCTACTGCGTCAAATTAGCTCAGTTAAAGTGATCTACCTGAATAATAATTATATCGATTTAACTGTCCAAAACCTGTGATGAATGAACCCAGTTCAAATGTTTTTCAGTTATAATGCCTAGATTATTATATATATATATATATATATATATATATATATATATATGTATGTATACACATACACACACACACACACATAAAACCAAAGGCATATGGTGATCATTTTTATAATAAGGGTCCACTAGGATGTACCAAAAATAATTTGTTATTATTTTGAAATGTTGACAGAGCTAGTGTTACAGTAGGCGTGATAAATAATGCATCTTGTAGGTAAATGCTAGAATAAGAATTAATTAGTATTTAGCTGGTGTAACATAAATTAATATCAACATTAAAGGAATACCATACCTTATTTTGTTTTGTACAAGTATATGTGGATACTCTCATGGAGGGTCCATCAATTTAAATTGGGGGAGGGAGGCTTAGAAAGACCCCTCCTAACCCCGTGTTTCCAAGCCCATGCATAAAGTGTTGTTAGATTTAGTAAAATCCACGTCTTTAATTCTTCATTACTGGTTTACAAACTCTTTCAGATGTCCTTGTTGTTTTCTCCAGTGAGTGTTTGGAAAGACACTCCCTCGTTTCGAGTGACTCAACAAACGTATTTGTATTAGTATTGGAGAAAGCACAATTTTAAGTGTTGCTAATTTTGCAATTCAAAATACAGCATCATCATTGTGCTTGTGTGCTTGTGTGTGTGTGTGTGTATACACATATTCCTGCATATTTTACAGCCGTTATTTGCGTGGAAGCACTCAGGAAGCGGATTCTATCATAGTGGGTGACAGCCAACACTTTAAGTGATATGATTACAAGACATCAACCTATGAGCTATGAACGTTAATTTAAGATTGAGACCTATCAGCTTAATACATGATTTCATATTTTTATCCATGATATTTAGTGTAAATATGTCATTTATAGGAAAAAAAAAGTTTTATAAACTTAAATTCACTAGTTAAAGGAAACAACTTACATTTATTTTGATTTATTACTTACTTACTCTATGGCATCAGGAATTCGGACGGTCATTGCCACACTTACAAAGCACGCCGCCTTTCCCTATCTTGAGTTAGTTCTATCCAGTCCGCTTGAATATATATATATATATATATATATATATATATATATATAATAAAATAAGAAAGTAAAACTAGTTATATTATGAAGTGAAAAATTAGCTAAAACATGCAGTAATACCATATACATTCTAATACTACATACTATGCATGTATATATATACATGCATAGTATGTATATATATAGTATATATATACATATAGTGTATATATATACTATATATATGTATATATACATGCATAGTATGTAGCATTTGAATGTATATGGTATTACTGCATGTTTTAGCTCATTTTTCACTTCATAATATAACTAGTTTTACTTTCTTATTTTATTTTATTTTAACATGTCAATAAATGTAAGTTACATGGTTCCTAAGTGCCTAGCTGACTCCCTAACAAAAGTGAGCAACATGGCATTCATATGTGTAATAAACTTCGTAAGAACGTGCATTATTTTAAATAATAAACAAACTACATAGATTCCTATGTGTTCGAAATGATTTAATATATTTTTATCATAGAAATAGGTCTATAAATTTTTAATACGAATGCATTAACTTAAGGTGGGGTCTTGGGGGACGCGAGAAAAGGCCAAAGATTTTGCAGATTTTATAGCAAGTTAAACTAAACGTTGCGATATTTTATTTATTTTGGAGGTCAGCAAAAACACTGACATTCTCTTGCGTCCCCTACATTCCCACATTAAAAACTTTTGATACTTTACTTAAAACCACAAAGACAATATATATCCTGTATGGTTTATTTTACGTCTTATTACTCTAATCTATTACAAACATTATAATAGTTTTATGATAAAGGAAATTGATAAAACTAACGAAAAAGGAAAAAAACGCCATCTTTGAGGGTTAAATTTGAAAAATAAATCAACTGGGGGGGTATTCCCTCCCCACCAACATTGCTCCCTGTACGGGGGGGGGGTTATTCCCTCCCCACCAACATTGCTCCCTGTATCCACCCCTGCCACTTCTCAAAAAGTTATTAAATCTAATTTTATGTATTAATACGTAAATACAGGTGTTTCTCAGCTATTACGGTTGACAAATGATATTATTATTATTAGGTGTTCTGTCTTACGACAGGTCCATTCCTTCTGGTAGTGAACTTAGACCGCCAAAGCTTGCCTTCTCCTCCAGATCCCAAAATTTCCCTCTTACCTTCAATTCATTCAATATTTGAATCCTCATTCTTTCTAAGTTCCTCTTTCCCTCAACCTTTCCTTCCATGACGTCGTGGAAAAGACAGTTCCTCCTAATGATATGTCCGATCCAGCATAACCATTAACGTTAGTTTTAAGACAAACATAACAGCTCTTTATAATTACTGGTCAATAACTTCTAGAAGGTTTTTCCTGAAGTTGGTACGACTATGCTTGAAGAGGATTTGTCGATGTACGCACCCAGGTGCTTGTTAGTTGCTCGAGTCTCCGCCCCGGCCCGGAGCGGCGCGAGTGTATTGCTTGTCATCGCATCAACATACAATGGCGCCGTGGGTGTCACAGGTGAGCTCTAGCATAATTCACAGGGATGGGTGGCCTAATTGTCGCTCGGCCCGGTGATTGTTCAGGAGAAAGTGACATTGAAGACAAGTGCAGAAATACCTTCTAATGGCTCGAGTAATTCATGCGCGTTGCATAGCAGTAAATGTAAAGCACAATCTTCATAGAAAGGGCCTTTTAGAAAATACTTTTTTCGTGTGTGTCGGACATTGATAATATTTTACTATACTATATTAGTGTTCTTTTTCATAGGTTTTGATAATATTATCAAACTGCAGACCACGTGACTTGACATTTGAATACAAGAAAGTAGATCCAGAAGATTTTTCTAACTATCAGATAATGCCTTTCCTGTGAAAATGGAACTGATATAGCTATCTTAAAAACATTATTATTTAAAAAAAATATAATTAATTTCATAGTGTATTTTCTTGCTGAATAATTCGTTCATTCGCGTTCTGTGTGTGTTCCTTTATTACTTTGGAGATAATTTCTGAATTTCAGCTTAATTTTATACGCATTTTATCGCCTTTCCCTGGGTTAACAATATTCAACCAGGAGCACCCAAGTTCAAATAATGACCAATTTTATACATGTTTGGCAAGACGCATAGCCACACCTCCTAAAATTTTAATTAATAGCCTACTATTCTATTCCTATCTGCTTATTACCACTCGTTTGGGTTATTATTATAAGTATAAGTATTAGTAGTAGTAACATTAGATGTTCTGTCTTAGGAAATGTCCATTACTCTTGTCAGTGAACTTATACCGCCAATGCACCTTGTCCTCTACCTCCTCCTTAGCCACAGAATTTTCTTCTTTCCTTCAAGTCATCTAGTATTTTAATCCTCCTTCTTCCTAAACTCCTCTTTCCCTCAACCTTTCCTTCTATCTCGTCGTGTAGAAGACAGTTCCTCCTAAGGCTATGTTCAATCCAGTTTGATCTGTACCGAAGAATCACATCCAGAGTGGTTTTATTCTCACCCACTCTCCTTATGACTTCGTTTGTCACCCTTTAGTGCAAATTGAAATGTGTGCTTATAGCCTAGACAAGGTTTTGGATATATGCATACATTTTAGTCGCACTAATCGGTTAAGGATGAGGAAGGTAAAATTGTACAAGAAATGTTCCTTGATTTGCATTAAGGTATAGTAGTTAAACATTTAGAGAAAAAAAACACTCTCAGTAGAATCGACATTGATACTTACCCCAATCTCCCCATCATCCGCAACTAAGTCTAATATGAGATTGACACGCTACTCCACGTGACCATCCATGAGGGCTACATCTAATTAAAATACAAATTTTAAAGACATTACTTATAAAAATCTTAATAAGATATGCTATTATTTAGTAAATGGTGATAATTTAAATAAATTATTGTACTCCTACTCCATACCGAACCTTTGTGGTCTAGTGGTCTCAGAGCTACTGGCTACAGATCCAGAGGTTCCAGGTTAGATCCTCAGGGCTTAAGGAATTTTTCTGTGAAGCAGTGGGTCTAGAACGAGGTCAACTAAACAAATGAGGAGATACTTGAATTAAAAAGTAGCGGCTCCGCTCTAGAAAACTGAGACTAACGGCTGGAGGATTCATCGTGCTGACATGATAGGCTCTATCAGCAGAAGTTGGAATTTTCTTCACCAACAGACGGCACAGCCTCATGGTCAGTATGGCTCTATTTCGGACTGACGTGATTTGGGGGGTGGGATCTATTTTGAATACAGCGTAAGTGGTCCTCTGAGACATTCAGTCGTTTTAAGGATTGTGTGTCGGTTCTAACCTGCTACTTCTGTAACCTGTGACGCTGTGAATTGTACGGTATAACTTAATTGATTTAACAACTGCATTATTTTTCTTAACTGCACTGTTAATATGGTACTTTCACGGAATTGAATCTAAAATACGCGCCTGTATTTGGCCATCAAATAATAATATAACGCGTGTATTAATTTGTGAATCAATCAATGTACTATGAAGTTATAAATTATAATAGTTTTTAGATATAGTTGTATTAAATATTATACAAGTTTGAAAAATACGTAGCATATCTTTAAATAGTTCATATAATTAGAAAAAATAGTCAAAACATAAGTATTATAAGAGCCTCTATAACAAAAAAACAGATTAAAATTAAGACATTGCATTTAAGAGCATCAGGCTCATGAATCAATCGTAAGAAAATAATTATGATTAAAGTTATTATAATTTGATATAGTAAAATTATTCACTTGTTTTGTTAACAAGCTTAAACTGATGATGATTTGTGTTTACTTAGTAATGAGAATTAGTTATTTAATTTTTTTTGCAAAAATGAAAGTTTAAATTAGTTAATACTACTACTACTACTACTACTACTACTACTACTACTACTACTACTACTACTACTACTACTAATAATAATAGTAATAATAATAAATGGTAAAAAGGTAGAATTTGCAAATTGATGATTCATTTTAGAAAATTCCTTTCTCCTTGTAATATTCCTGCGTAAGCTGTCACCATTTGACGACTAATTTCTATAAAGTTCTACATCATCCTCAGATTTTTAAAACGAAACATAAACAAAGTAACGAGACTCGTCCTGTAGTGGTCTGTGCACCTAGCTACGAGTCTTGGGCTCCCGGGTTCGACTTTTTTCCCAACGGTCACCAGGGTTTGGTAAATTAGTCTTAAGTTATGTTAAGACTCACCCCGGTTCCACAACTTCACAATAACTATCATCCCATCATCTCAATGTGGGTACGACGTGTAGTCAACCTCCTATGATGTACCCTGGACAACGTTATGTGCCAACATAGCGGCTAATAGTCTACACATAAGGCGACCTAACCTGGATGTCAAAGTCCTTTCCGGTCTTAAGCCACTTAAAGTGCATTATTTGATTCTCCAATTAATATATTTCATTATGTTAAAAAAATAAATGGTACGGCACACCGCACAGACTTTCTCTCTCTTTCTATAAACTTGTAAGATTTCTGAACGGAATAATGTACATTGTATCATCACCACTCCACATGAGAACACGCATAAAATAATATACAATGATATATAATCAATGAGAAAAGAGGCGCATCTTTGTCCACCTAAGAACATTTCAAACAGTTTAATGTTTTCCACAAGGGTCAACACTTCGTATTAAAATTTCGATTTCTGGTTAAAGTTTTAACATTTTATAAGGTGTTGCAGATCTGCAAGTCATCGCATTGATATTTAATTATTCATTTATACATTTTGACCAATAAAAAATGTAAATATTGACTATTGAGTCTAAAATGGAGATAGATCATTGCTATGCAAACAATTCTCCTAAGAGCTTTAAGAAAAATAACATACGTTTTTTAGATACTTACTTACATTTAATTACTCTATGGCATTGGAGAATTATTGCGTTAAGACTTAAGTAGTATATGTTTACAACTAAAGCTCACAAAATTGTATTAATATATTTGCAAATATCTCAGAAACTGTTGCTTTTATAAAAATATATGTCAAATAAAAGTTTTATTTCTAATAGTCCTACAATTTTGCAATGATAAGTTGTTTAGTTTCTCAAATAGTTGTGGAGATACGGAAATTAACGCTTCTGTAAAGTACCCTAAAAATAATTTTCATAGGTAAATGAAAATAGCCAGTTTATTTATAATCTTAATCAACACCTAGATACGAATTTTAATCAAAATCGTTTGAGCATATTTGAGAAAACCAAATTTTTCTCTTTTCGCCCTTCAGTAAACTACCCTTAATTTTAAGTTTTTATAGACACACAGACAGACGGCATTGCAAAGACTATTTTTTAGGGTTCGGGGGGTCATGAGACGTCGAAATCCATCAACATTTCAGGTTAATTTTTTTACGATCGCAATACTTAAGCTTTAATGTCCAAAAAGTTAAAAATATATATATAATTGTGTATAGATTGAAAATTATTGATTTTATAAAAATATGTTTTTTATAAAATATTTGTATTATAAATATATATACATATTTGTAATGCTTAGTAATTTCATATCTCAAATAGTTTTGGAGATATTATAAAAAATGTTAATTTACGCATCAGACCGGAGCCCTTAAAGCGATTTTGCCGAAATATTGAGAGTAGCCATTTTGTTTTAATATTTATTAATGTTTATAAATGAAATTTAATCAAACCGTTAGAGCCGATTTTGAGAAAATCGACTTTTTCTATTTTTGCCCTTCAGTAAACTACCCTTAATTTTAGGGGTAGATATCCAATTCCAAAAACCCCTCGGGGCAACCCTATGAAAACCCTAGATATCAAGTTTCAGCTCAATCGGTAAAATAGTTTAGGCTCTAGTTGGAGGTACAGACAGACAGACAGACAGACAGACGGAAATTCAAAAACCACTTTTTCGGATTCAGAGAGTCATGAAACGTCAAGATTCATCAAAATCTCGAGTTCGAATTTTTTGACGATCACCATACTTTCTCTACCTGTAAGATAGAGAGAAAGTAAAAACTAACTGATATATTAAGTACTTTCAAAAAATATTTAAATGTCAGCAAAATAATATTGATTTGTCATAATCGGTAATTTTATCAGAAAAGCAACAGTTTTATATGAAAATATACAGTTTATTTATTTATTTTTTATAGAGGGTGTGACATAAGTATTTGTGTGAGGTTGAATCTAAGGAATAAATACAGGATGGAGCCGAGAAAATTAGACGATTAATAACTCGAAAGTCAACACTTTAATTGAAAATTAAATATTCACTAACTAAATTAAAGCAAACTACAGATTACATTTTTTCACTTTTGGAAGATAATGTCACTCAAGTGGGCTCCACCGGACGTCAACCTCATCACGTTGTCCAACATTACGTTGGACACATCATTTTCCTCAGCATGGATCGTCGAATTGTTTCCGACCCATCCTGTATAAGATGTCTAAAACAAAATGAAAATACAGGATGGAGAAACAATGGATGATTGTGGGACCATTGATAAAATTATAAGTTAAGTGGGGTCCATAAAGGTGACTGACTTCTGAGCAACAGAAGGCCTACAGTTTTTTTTTTAGGGATGTGGGGAGGAAAAGAACAGTTTTGGTTAATGACTATATGCTTCCAATGCCTCTTATATAGGTTTTATTTACGTTTTTTATTATTTCATGTTCTGAAACAAAACCAAAGTCGGGATCAGTGTAATTTCAACACGTATCAACACAAACTCCGCCTTTAGTACCGTGTAAAGTTTAATTACTTCGATATAGGTTTTTTGTTTGTTTGCTGGTAGCTTTTACTACGTGATGTGCGCGACGTTCTATTGAACGCTCTTAGACAGGTCATGGAAATGTAATTGATTGTAACAAAGATTACGTTTATTTATTCATATTAAAACTATATTGTTGCTGATTCTTTCTTGAACATTTTTTTTCCCCAAAACAAAATGTGTAGTAGAATTTTGGTAAAAAATTTAAGCTTATTTTTGTGGTCAGGATTGATAAAATTTAACCACTTTTGACATATATCAAAAGTTATAGCTGATCTAGTAGCTTTTCTATCTGTCAGATAAGGCTCTTATTATTAATAGTAATAATAATTCCTAGCACCACGTCTTACTACCGATTAGAGTTATAAGCTTAAGTACTAATTAAGTTAATGTGTTAGGAGTTGGGAAGGTTGAATATAGAGGAAGTGTACCCGCATTTGCGCGGAGGGAGAGTGGGAAACCATTTAGGAAAACCACCCCAGTTCACCCGAGCGTGATTCGAACCTCGATCTCCCCGTTCTAGGCAGTATAGCTCAACACAAAAATAGCGCGCTAGTTAACTACGCCACCGAGATAGGTTCTCTTCTTATGAATATTATTTTAACTGCCAAGGAATAAAATCACTAGAACTCAACTGAACTAAGATATTATTATTAAAAAGGATTTAATATTATGTTTTCACTTTGTATGGCACACTAGTTATTTGGTGATCAATTTATCAGTACGATAGTGAAATATAATGTACCTGGAACATTTTAATGCACAGAATTAATATATGGGAGGATGGGGCTGGTCGTTAGAAGGGTACGTTGTTACAGACTACCTGAAATATTACCCACTAGGCACAGCACTTCCTAGAGCAGTCAAGAAGCACAATACCTAGTCTGTCTTTATTCTGTTCAGTTCCCGCAAGGTTGTGGCTGCGTGTGGAGTTTTTGTGCTAGATATCTCAGAATTATCTTTTCAGAGCTAGAAATTGTACTTTACATAAAAACCTGTGGATAAGAACTATTTTAAGCTAGGAATTTTATTCTTAAACTGTTTAATGAGCTGTTTATATTGGTAATTGTAGCTGTAAAGCCATTGATACAGAATGACTGGTTTAGTCGTATTAGGCTTTTCTCTGTCATGGCGCGTGGTGGGATTTGTTGCTACAAGGAGGCGGGTGCATTTTGTTACAGTGTGACCATTTTCCCCACTATGTACTTCTGGTTATTGGGATACAAATAAAATCAAATAATTTTGTTCTAGGAAAAAATGCGTACATATAAACGCAATACCAATAAAGGCAATGCTAAAAATGAAGAAATGGATGCTGCTGCAGAAGATGTAGGCCTAATGTCGGTTCATTATCGCTAAGGAAAGTGGCAGATGCATTTAATGTGAACTTAATGACATTGAAACGATACATCAAGAAATTAAAAGCTGCTAAAGAGGAAGGAACAGGTATTTCCACGGTAGGCTTTGGTTATGATAAACCATGACAGCGCTTCTTTAATGAACAAGAGCAGGAATTTACCAATTATTTAAAACATTTGGCAAGAATATTCTTCGGTCTTACTACAGTGGAGACGAAATCCCTTGCTTATGAATTTGTTTTAGCTAATAGCATTACAGTGCTAGATAAATGGAAACAAACCAAGAAAGCTTCGAAGGATTGGATTATAAATTTTATGATAGTAAATCCTTCACTTTCCATTGGGACTCCAGAGCCAACCAGCTTGGAAAGAATGGTCAGTTTTCATAGACACAATGTTAGTGCATTTTTCGACAACTTAGCTTCTGTTTTCGAAAAATACAACCTCAGATGCCAACATCGATGAAACTGGTGTGACCACAGTACAGCGCCCCAACAAAATAATTGCCTTAAAAGAAATCAAGCAAATTGGAGCAGCCACTTCTGCAGAGGAAGGAACCTTAATGACTGTAGTTTTTGTTGTTAATGCTAGTGGAAACAGTGTTCCTCTTTTGCTGATTTTTCCGAGGAAATATTTAAAAGAGCATTTTGCTGCTGATGTCCCTTCCGGATGCATTGGAGCTACAAACTCAAGAGGTTGTGTGACAAATGAAGAGCTTCTAACTTTTCTTAAACATTTCTTAAGTCACGTCAGGTGTTCCAAGGAGCAACAAGTCCTTGTCATCCTAGATAGCCATGCTTCACATATGACGTTGAAGCTATAAATTACTGTCGTGAAAATACCGTAGTGTTACTCTCCTTTCCGCCCCACACTTCACACAAATTACTACCACTGGACAGATCTGTCTACGGACCATTCAAGAAGTTCTATAATTCCGCAGCAGACTCTTGGTTGAAGAGCAATCCACTCTGCACAGTGTTCATATATAACATCCTTAAGATGTTAAGCAAGGAATTAAAAATGCAGCCCCACCAAGGAATATCCTCGCAGGCTTTGAAGCAACCGGTACATGGCCATTCAATAGAAAGGTGTTCGGTGATGAAGACTTTCTCCCCTCAGCAGTAACAAACAGACCATTCGCTGAAACTAAAAATGGTCCCGAACATGGTGAGGTGCCAGCAGGAAACGATAAACTGAATGGCACCGAAAGTGAGCATGGTCTTTATCTGACGACTTCATCTACACCATCCACAACAAAAATCGTCAAAACTGTTGTCAGTACAGAAGACATACGACCATATCCCCAGGCATAGGAACCGAGAAAGACAACAAATAGCAGAAAAAATAATCTGCCATGTTGACCAGCACTCATATGAAGGCACAGTTAGAAGCAGAACATCTAAACATAATTGAGTCAAAAGCAAGGAAAAAGAAGGCAGGCCCATGTGAAAAAAGTCATTCCAGCATAAAAGGCAATCTGCAAAAACGTAATCTATCCCTTTCAAGCTTCAGTGAAGAAGATGACGACTGTGTGTGCCTCAAATGTTTGAAGCCTTGGTCAAGGTCAAATGTTGGTCAGGAATGGGTGCAGTGCACAGAGTGCAAGAGGTGGGGTCACTCAAAATGTGCCAATGATGATTCTGGTTATTTGTGTCATAGCTGCAATTCAGATTTTGAAATTGAAGAACTAATTGATTAGAATAGGTTTTTTTTTGTTGGTAAATTGGACTGTTAATGTAATTTTATTTGTAATATATTTCGTAGGCTATTATGTTAAGGATTTGTTCTGCTAGTAGAAAGCTATTTCATCTACACGAATTATTCTATTTTCGTGTTGATATTTCATATGTTATTTTTATGGCGGACATATTGTCATGGTATTTTATATTCATTTCTTGGAAGTATTATGTTTCTTAGGAATAGATTTATTTGTAAGATTTCTGATCTTTATTAAAATCAGAAATATGCTACATATTTTGAGTTTCATCTGCATGTCCGGTTCATTCTAAATATACATAAATAAATACTAATACATTAATTTCTTACTAAAGTTTTTTATGAATAAATAAATCATCGAAGGAAAATGTCAATATGTTTTATCGTATATACCTATTAATAAGTTTTGTAACTACTTCTTACCCCTCCCACTATATCAAATAATACCACCGGAGGGAAGAGGTTACAAAATGCATTACTAAATATAATGAAATTTTCATAACACTGTTAATGCTTAATGAGCCCAAATTAAATAAACAATGCACTGAAAGGATGCATCTTTCAAATAATACTGAGATAGGCGTTTTTAATAATTATGTACAGTAAAAAATAATCATCCCAATCTGTCACGACTATCCCCACCCTCCCCTACTTGAATTAATCTAAGACGCTTAAAAGTTTTTGTATCTTATTTTTAAAATATTAATTTTTTTCCTTTTTAGTTTGTTTCAAATCGATTACATAGTTTTATTTTATGGTTTGGATATTCAATGTGCATGGAAGTCTTGGTTTAAAATTAGTGATTATTTTAAATTGAATGTATCTCACAGTCAAACAGACAGACACAGTAAAATGTAACTAGAATATCAGATGTTAAAGTGTATTCACATTTAGTTAAAGCTATTAGAATAAAACTTTACAATCGATTATTTGTGTTTTTTTAATTTCACCGAATCTTAAGTTAAACAATTAGTAACAGGTATTTCATTAAATTAATATGTGTAATTTGATATGAATTTGAAGAATTTCACTTAGCAGAAATTAATTCAGAGATAACTATTAAAAAAATGATTAAAGAGTACAAATTTTGTTCCCAGTTTTTGCTCTACATCTTCAAAACAATGCACAATTTTTCAAATAGATTTAGGGACATTTTATTTTGAATCTTTTCTAACAGAAATAATGAGACCAACCAGAGCGCTTTATAATAAACAGTAACGGAGATAATTGGTTCAAAGTTTGACAAAAGTGCATAAATCACTAAAAAAACGCTTATTTATTTTATTTTGCTAGTTAATATTCCTACGCATTGGACCGATTAGTACATTATAATGAAAAAGAGGCCTTTCGGAGCTCTCTGCTATCAATAGAACCAGATATATTAAGTCGAAAAGAAGGGTATAGATTAATACTAGTAATTTTTGTAAATAGTTAACAGATTTTTCAAACTATTAAAATATTAAAACAGCTTTAACGATTTGGTTTCAAATGAGTACCTTGGGAGTGTTTTATATGACATAACACTGGATACATATATTTAAAATAAAAAGTAGTTTGGTGATAATTTACTGACGGTTGACATTGTATTCATAGCGTAAACTCTAATATTGCTTGGTTTGGATTTTTTCATATAAGAAGAGCAAAATTGAAAGAGTTGTTTAATTAACTCTCCTGTAATATTGAAAACATTAATTATGCTCTTCTTTGACATTATTTTAGCCTTTCCCTTGTATTCTCATTGGAAATGAACTTTTTAAATTTATTTCTTTACAAGGAAAAAATTCAGTGACAGGTAGAAGCCCTTTTCCCGTAAGTTAGTTGTATATGTACCTTCTATACGTGAGGTTGGCAATGTCATATCCTCGGGGAAAAGCAATGTTTTCTTTGGAATACTTTTCTGGAAAAAAACCCAAGCTATTCTTTTTTTTACTACCTTGTCTTACTACCTGTTCAGGTTATACGCCTATGTACTAATTACACTAAGGGGTTAGGGATTAGGAAGGCTTAATTAAGAGGAAATGCACTCCTATTTGTGTGTAGAGAGGGTGGGAAACCATTCGCGGCCACCAAAGGGTGTACAAAGCTATTTTATTAACAATGGCAATTAATGTGGATGAATATCTGTGCTTGTGCAAAGGAAGTTGTAAAATTGTAAAGGAATTTTAATAAAGTGATTTACAGTTATGTAAACAGCCAGACTACTTTACAATGCAGCGTTGAGTGTTATTAACCTCAAGAAGTGTACAGAAATTAAAGTTCTATGACACAATTAAAAATGTGAAAAATTAGCACAAATCTCTTTTCTGGACCAAATCAATTGGTGAGATTGTACCAAGCTCTTCATGTCAAAACATCTACTCCATCAGCCATTAGCCAACCAATTACTGCTAACTTTTAGTTTAATGCAGCATATCAGACTCTATTTCCAATTTTCTTTTCTTTCATATTTAATATTTTAAAAAAGAATTTAATAAAAGTTAGCAATGGTCTTCAACTTTATTTTTCAAGTAGTTTTTATATTTTGTTATTCTAAAATATATGCTTTTTAAAGTACTTAGAAGTAAGATTTGTGGTATAACTGGAAAACACTAACAACAAAATTACAAAAACAATAATTCACATTTACTTGTTAAGTTTCTTCGTGCCCTACATAGGTCACGCACCCACCGAGATATTTTACCAAAATATGTACAACCGACTTCGATGGCCTTATGGCCTCTAAGGTAACAATAGACTAGACCACCGATGATGGGGATAGCGTGGTTTGAATCCCGATAGGGTGTAATGAGGGTGGATTTTCCTAAATAGTTTTCCACTTTCCTCTACGAAAACGGTGAAGGACGACGACTCTTTAAAGTACCTAAAGTAGGGTGGTAAATAACACTAGACCATTGATAACATTTTACTATATTATTAATTTGTAGTAATTTATAGGTATTGATAATATCTATTAACAAAAGAAATAACTAATATGACTTGACTTATGACTACATTAAAGTAGATCTAGTAGCTTTTATAGTTGTAAGATAAGGTTCTTCGTATGAAAATGTGTCTCTAAGCTCCAGTGCCAGGCGACAAGTTGCCGCATCGGTGGCCTAAGGCTTCACACTTGGAAGTTACTGAATTTCTGGAGGCTGGGGGTTGAATTTTAACTGGTTATAATGAAGGGGTTTTATTTACAAAAGGGTTCACTACCCTCCCAGCACACAAATATGGGTATTTATTATCTAAATTCTACCCTTCTCATCACTACTAGTCCAGATCAAAATTGGTGCGCATATAAAAATGATATCATGGAACACAAAATCGTTGAGCCGCACAAAATCCCAGTTGCGCTAAGTCCGCTATGGTGGGAAACCGACCGCCATTTTGAATTTTTGCTTTTTCAATGCTAGCAGCTATATAAAAGGAGCTAGAATGATGCAGTTTGGATAAACATATATTTTATATGGTTGGTAAAGATATCATAGGAAGGTGTGAGCATTTTATGTGATTATATCAATGTTACACTATAGCTAGTGGAAAGCTAAACAAATATTTTCTGAAGCTGTTTTATTTTATTATAAAGGAAGGGATCAAAAAAGTTTTTTATAAACATTATAGGTCACTAAAAATTAAATATAAATACTTATCTTTAGGAAAGTAATGTGGTGTGGGGAGTGTGTCAGAATCGAAGAAAACAAAACCGGTTATATCAATGGCTAGTCGAGCAGATTCTATTTGGCAACGATCAGGGCGTAGCACGTAGCTTATAGTTAAGTTTTTTGTTACTGAAGCTCGTCATAAAAACAGAATAATGTTATAAAAATTGAGAACTGCACTACTTATTAATGAATGATTCATTAAGAGCGTCATAGCAGTGCTTCGGCGGCGACGTCCTGCTGAGGTCCCCTCTTCAGGCTCTCCCACCGTATCCTCGCTTTCTTCTTCACCAATTTCGATTGTCTTTTTTACATTTGCTACTCACTTCTCCACCACAAATGCCACACAGACTGGTGCAGGGGAGGCCATTACGACGACATTCACAATTACGTTCACAGTTGGATTTGCAATTACAAATAAAAAGTCAAAGCAGACACGTGGGGCAGGTAGTAATGTGGTTGGTACTGGTGAAAGGTAGCCATCTTTATTTTCCAAACCCCATGTAGTTCGGGGGGGGGGGCAGCCACGCCAAGCCATGTCTGAACCTGGGGGATAGCTCACAGGCTGTGCTGTCTTGCTGCAGCAGATGTTGGTGGTAGGACTGACAGGTCAAACTTGGCGCTTATTAGCTGCTTTGCTATTGTGCCAGCGTGACGTTTGTATCTTGTCTTGTTCATGCCATCGTTGACGTTACCACCATACACACGAAAATAAAATGTTTCCCCCGCCAAAGCAATATTGTCGGCAGAGGATGTCCTTTCGTTGAAAATAAGCAATTCTTCTCTGAGTCTCTTCTCCTTCTTCAAAAGATTGAAAGCAGTCCGTTTTCCTTTCTTGAACATTGAATAGGTTGTATCACATCCCATTATTGCATGAAGAAAGATAATATTTCCAGTGGCATATCCAAGAGCCGTCTGAAGGTTCTGACTACTGAATATTTTTCGTTGGCACGTTTGTGGACCTGGCAAGCCGACATCTGAGGTCTTGTCTGAAAAATCAATCAGTAACATAATTAGGTCTTTCTCCTCTCCAAACACAACTGATCGTAAGCCCTCGCGTGATAAATTGACGGATCTGTTTACGATCATGAGGTCTGTTTCAGCGGAAGCAATAAACACTTGAATATGGTTGGATCTTAGTTCAGCAGCGAGAAGATCTATGAATCTTGACTTGTTTGAGGAATTCGAAAGGAACGCATGTTGCGATGTAGATGCTATAGTTGTATTATTATTAGCACCGCGTCTTACTACCCGTTCGGGTTATACGCACTTACGCTAATGTGTAATGGTAGGGTGATTGCGAGATGAAATGGAGGACCTACAGTTTAACGTGGAATCCGAACCACGGTGGAGGCCTGGCATTCCTCACATTCACAAGTTGTGATTAATACACATCTTGTCAGAGGTGAAGGAAGGGTTTGGTAATCAGATAAATCTGTGCCGGGACCGAGGATTGAACCCCGGACGCCAGCTCAGAAGTCCGACACCTTACCCCTAGACCACCAGGTCACCTCTATAGTTGTAGGAATCACAGCAATCTCCACTGATATGTTCTTTTCCCGTCTAATATGTTCATTGTCTTTAGTAAGGGATCCAGAACTGTATCCATTGAATACAATATTACTACTATAGTTCTTAGCTACGAAATCAATGCTTAGCGGTAACAAATTTGAGAGAAAGTAGCTAATTTTGGCCAAACTACTCTGTGATGGAAATCCCTGCCGTAGATAACGTAAATAGTACCTTGTGCTAAGCTTTCATTCAAAGGAAAATCGGAAAACTGATTGTAATATATATAAAACAAAACTGCGACCCCTGACTCTTAAGTGACGCGTTCATACCTGCACGTGTTCACTGAGCGCCAAACAAATCGAACGCTGGGAAGAGGCCACGTTTTGTAAGGCTGCCTCGCGCGTGTGGTATTGTTCCATATTGTTGCATCCATTTATAGTTCTCATGTTCAACTATAAAAAATTACTAAGGATGATTTATATGTAATTTTCTTCCCTCCACAACATTTGATTTAAACATTTTTTGGTCCCACCCCTCTAAATTATCAGAAACAGCTTCTTAACAAAATTTTTGTCTTCTTCTTGGTACCATAAAATAGTAAGCAGCCTGTACAGTGTGATAAAATAATGTCATAAACACAAATATGCATTATTCGTATAATCAATGATGTAATTAGTGTTTCTATCGATTTTTTTATCTTTCTATCATGTTTTATTCAGCCACTAGACTTGAAAAGTAAAAATCTAATATGGTGGCCTATTTTTCACCATTGCTTATCTAGCTAAGCCGGGATTTGTTGGGACTCAACGGATTATTATTCTATGATGCCAGTTATATAAGCTCAAATATTTTCAGCTTGATATTCCTTTTTTACACCTTAATACTCTTATGTACTAGACTATACCTGATTAGTCAAAGTGGGTGGACATCCCGGAACGAAAGTAAGGCACTGTGGACAGAAGGAAAAAACACTCAAGTATTCTTTACTTCTCTAAAGAACTAAAAAAAATGTCCCCTGGTGTCACCACTCAATCAAGCCATACCGATTGAGCAGCCGACACGTGTTGGCCAACAATTGTGAATCGAGGGTGTCATGTGTTCAGAACAACAAACCTTACAACCACTAATCTCAGTTTTATAAACCAGAGACGCTATTTATTTATTCAAGTAGCTCTTAATCTGCCCTCACGAGGCTGAATATACCTCGTTCCAGGCACACTACTTCACAAAATTTCTGGAAGCGCCGGAGATTGAACCCAGGACCTCTAGATCTGTAGCCAGGAAGCCTATAACAGAGGCGGTCGTCTGTTAAAGAACAGTAATAATAATAATAATAATAATAATAATAATAATAATAATAATAATAATAATAATAATAATAATAATAATAATAATGTGTAGTGAATCATTTGGGAGGTGCAATACTCACTCCTGCCTGCATGACTTGTTCAATAACGACACTAGGAGTGAGCTCATCTCCAGTAATAACCGCCTGCGACTATGTAGAGTTAAATATACAACAAGTCCCGACATAAATTATTATTCAAATTCATTGCCATAGTGGTAGAACTATACTTGATCATTTGTCATGGCTCTCAAAATTCTTTGCCACTCCTCGAAATAGCTCACAAGGTCAGAGTTGAAGTCAGTCAAAAGGTGTGTACGGGAGTGACGGGGGGAAGGGGGGCGGGCAGATACGTCGGTCTGATGTAGACGGTAGGATTGTCCAACAATCGTTAAAACATGATACTTAATGGGAGAACTCGATACATTCTCAGAGTTTATTTTTGTGTGTATACCTGTCTAGTTTTGACATTGATTTGAATATTCAGGGAAGGTTTTATGCATAGGAGAAATAATTAGTAATCACCAATTTTAATGGTAGAATGGTCTAACTCTCACAATATACTAGACTGCATATAACGTGGAGATTGGGGTTCAAGCCCCATTCAAGTATATTGAGTTTTTTTACCAAATGGTTTGTTACTCACACTCCCCGCAAACGCAGGCACACTTAATCAAAATTCAGCCTTCTTAATCCCTAATACATTAGTGTAGTTAGTACATATGTGTACAACCCAAACGGTTAATGAGACATGGTGCTATAAAAAAAGAATGTTTTTAATTTTAAAAGTTCCCGACACCTTGGCTCAGTTGGTAGCTTGTGTCTTCTAAGCTAAGGGCACTGGGTTTGATTCCCGGCATGGTTGAAAAAAATTATCATTGGTGAAATGTGGGACTACCCTTTCACAGAGATGAATTACCAGCCTGGATATGAATGTTGTGTTGGTTTTAGATTTAAGTTATTTTTTGAGTCATGTTCATTCGGCTCAGATAGTGCACGTTGAATGCCAAAAATAAAAAATAAAATGTTAGAATTGTACTCAAAATCATATATAATCTAATCAACAAACTAATTATTATAACTAATGTGATACTGATATTATCACTATATTTTTGACTCGACTTACTTGTTGAAGTAAGGTATTATCGTGACTTTTTATTCCCAGTGTAGATTAAATAATTACGTTTTACAATTTACACATAAATATAGTTGAATTTAATTTATATTTTAGATATAAAGATTTTCATAATACACCATTATAATATTATCTAAAAATACCACATTTGCTAAAACATACTTATTTACAATGCATTATCAAAGTACACACATTGACAACTATTATTTAATTCTAGATTTAGATTGTTAATAATATATATATATATTAAAATAATAATAATATATATATGTATATTAAAAGTGGGTAGTCGTTTTCTCAATGATGAATTATCTTGTTGTAGTAAAAACTATCAAAACACGCAGTTTTTTTCAAACAATTTTTTATTACTAAGTTTCTTATTTTAAATCTATATCTATGAGGACAATAACAGGGTTTGACTTAGTCTCCATTATATTGTTAACACTTTCGTGGCCATTTTATTATACATCAAATATTACATGCAAGAACTAGACAATACTACTAATTTTATTACGTCAAAAAATATCTATTTCTATTTGTTATGAGAAATCATTACAGTACTACCTAAGTAAAGATAGTCTTATCTTTGTGTATAATCTACTTAATTCAATGCTGTCCATTGACCACATATTATGTTTGAATGTTCTAGGCTTGTTTTTTGTTCACTTATTTACCAAACCAAAATCACACACAACAATATAACAATAATAATTTAGCTACCAACAGCTTAACACAAAACTTACTTTACATTCATTACTTTTTTCCAGCCGATGGTTCGGGTCAATTATTTTACTTAAGCCATATATTTTCCACTACCGGCTTGATAGGCCTGTTGTAGCTTCATATGCCTTATAATATAACTTAAGAATAAGACAGGCACAAAATACAGTCCCCGGCAGTTAATTTATCACTGTGAAAGGTTAAGACCACATTTTACCAATGATACATTTTAAGGCCATGCCTAGAAGTCGAAACCGGAACCCTCAGTTCAGTATACAGACAGTTACTGACTGAGCTAAGATGTTGGATTTTAATATAAAACTACTGCTACCACCATGTTAAAAAAGTTTCAACATAAGTAATAGAAGAGTTATTATTTTCGAATTTTTATAAAAACATGTTGAACATGTTCCATACATTTTTATTAACAGCTTTATAATCGTGCGTGTAGGCCTAATGTAGATAAATATGACTCAAAGTAAGAGTTCTCGATGGCAATATGTTTGATTTAATATCCATCCAAGTGACTTGAAAGGCTGAAATGACAGAACATAAAAATAGTCTATCTATGACTCTATGATGTCAGCCCACAATCGAGCCATACCGATAGAGCATCCATCGTCTGCTGACGAAGATGATGCCAACTTATGCGGCTATTGGGCGTCATGTGATCGGCATAACGGACCATCCAGCCATTAATATAAGTTTTTTTTAGCTCGTAGTCACTAATTTTTCATTCAAGTAACTCCTTATTTGTCCGAACCCGCTCCAGATCCACTTCTTCACAGAAACATCTGGCAGTGCCAGGATCGAACCCGGGAACTCTGCATCTGTAGCGTGTTAAAACAGGAGGTTTTAAATAATACATCTTAATTTAAAATACTTCAGTGGCCACGTGGTCTAAGGCGCTATTCGCTGACAGAACGAATTGACCTGTCGTAAAAACGAACACCTAATAATAAAAATAATATAAATTTAATTGTAAACAGGTTATGATTTTTTTTAATTTTAATGTTTTATACGTAAATTTTTACCCCCATCCTTATTACGGGAGGTCCATTAATCTCCTGAGCCGTCAGAACCACCCAGGATCTAACCTTTCTTCGCCCAACTTATTACAACGTGTCCACCAGTTTATATTCTTCCATGGTCCTCGAAGTAGTGCCACAGTTTTTACTCACGACGTAGTCCCAGTAAAGCTATCCGTCGTCGCGCGGCACTTGTTTTGATTTAACGGCGGTTGGTCCCAGGGGGGGTACGGACAGCTTCACCTCAGTAGCCGGTACAAAGCAGGAGGCGCAGTCATCACGTCTCTAGCAACACGAGGTAACGTTTTAATCAGGGGGCACACACATTCCCCTTGCTTCGGCCGTGTATCCAAGCTATGGATTTATATCAGAATAAGGTGACCTGGTGGTCTAGGGGTAAGGTGTCAGACCTCTGTGCTGACGTCCGGGGTTCAATCCTTGGTCCTGGCACAGATTTATCTGATTGCCAAACTCTTCTTTCACCTCTGACAAGATGTGTATTAATCACAACTTGTGAATGTGAGGAATGCCAGGCCTCCACCGTGGTTCGGATTCCACGTTAAACTGTAGGTCCTCCATTTCATCTCACAATCACCCTAACATTACACATTAGTGTAAGTGCGTATAACCCGAACGGATAGTAAGACGCGGTGACAATAATAATATACAAATTTTGATAACTTTTGTTAATATTTTAATTGATTAAATTATTATAAATACCTAATTAATTAATATAAGTATAAATAAAGGAAACAAATACATAAATACCTAATTACATATTAAAATAATACTATAATTTATTTATATAATTAACTGACACATTAAAAAGCTAAGGAGCTAGCTTAATAGGCTAGACAATAGGCCATTTTTCTGCGCGAAAGTACGTATCTGACAAAGATAGTAGGTCCGAAAATTAGAGCCTCTTTCACGTAATCATATATTGTCGTGTTATCCTAAGCTTTCCTTTTTGATAAAAACTATCACCTAGCAGAAGTACCCGGCGTTAGTTCAAACAAACAGAAAAAAATATATATTAACTTTACTTATTCTGACCCAGTTTTTAATTACTTAAAGAATTTAATCAAAATGGTTCAATTTTGGCTTATGCAGGGTCTACTAAATTTAAAATTTCAGACCTTTGCGTGCGGTAGATATCGTGCAATGTTAATTTCGGACAGAAAAACAAACTATTAATTTTATTATTAGGCCTGTAAAAACCTGTAACATAATAATAATAATAATAATAATAATAATAATAATAATAATAATAATAATAGAAATAATAAAATAATAATAATAATTAATAAAGTAAAACGTTATCAATGTTGACAACAAATAAAAGTTTGTTTTGTGGTCCAAATGTCCATTCGTAAGAAAATCAAAGTATACATTTTGTTGAAACTTCTAATATGTAAATCATTTACTAAAGACCAGCATAAGTAGGCCATGGGCTAACGCGTCAACGTCATCTGGTCAAGATTGCTGGTAACATGTAGATTGGAGTTTGAATCCCAGCCGGTTGCACAGAGAATGGATTTTCTTAAATGGTTTTCTGCTTACCCTCCACGCAGATGAGGGTAAATCCCCTTCAAAGTTTTACCTTCCTCAAGCTTATGTCAATAGGTATACTATAGATCGGTAGTAAGATGTCTTGCTCAATAAACAATTATATTAACTACATACATACATAAATAATCACGCCGTTCCCTTACAGGGTTCATATAGCTCAGAAAACAACTCCGTAATTAATCCATCCTCACTAGCTTTCTCCACACTTCCCTATCCTTGCATTCTCCCTTCGCTTCAACAATATCCATACACCGAGTCATGCATCTTCTTTTATTCTTAAAACAATTAATGTTTCTCTTTCTCACACATTCATTTACAACATTTAGCCACGTCTTACATGTCCTATTCTTTCCTTTTGGTCCACACACTTTACTATCATATATTTGCTTTGTCACTCGATCCACACTCATCCTCTCAACATAATATTATAAAAATATGATAAAACAGGTATTTTAAAAGTAGCCTATTATTATCTACATTATCTAAGGTCACAGTATTATAAGGTGACATTTTAAAGAAACGCACCCTCTATCTTTCCCTTAGAGAGAAGGAAAAATAGGCTAACTTTTAGAACTAATTATAAAATACATAGTTTAGATCATCTGCAAATGAGAACACTAAAATTGAATCTAGATTTTTACATATACAACGATGTGATAATCGTAAATGCTTGTTACAACCAAAATAACTGCATTAGATATTTACAAAACATTATTTATCAAAGCTATAAAAAAAAAACAGCCCCTGGAAAATCGAGAAAACAGTTGGAAAATTTGTGTGTGACAAAACCCTGAGAAACACGGACAATTTCATAAAAAAAACTAAAATAATACATGTTCCATTTGTGAATTTGGGACATTTCACTAACTTCAAGCTTTAGTTAGTAGGTATTTGCATTGAATAAAAAACTGAACTAAAAACCTAAGTACGCTGATTCGAAATCACCCCCCTTACCCTTCTCTCTTTTCTCCAATAGACATTGAGTTGCGTAGCAATAATAATAATAAACACACTTTGGGATCTAACTTTAGATTGATACGAGGCTTTTAAGATGGGAGTTTAGGAAACGACCATTAAGGGCAGTGTTTTTGCAGTTTTAATATCAAAACTTTTTGGGTCAAAAGAGATCAAAGAATTCTCCAGTAGAAACATAGAGTATAATTTTCTTCATATGGTGATATCAACAGTTGTTGAATATCGGTCAAGGGTGTCCTAGAATTTAATCATAACGTTTTATCTTCATTAAAAATTTTTCTCATCTAGTACCGCTATGCTCATGACAGATATTCAACAACTGTTGATATCAGCATGTGATGAAAATTAAATTCTTTGTTTCTACTGGAGCAATATTTGATTTATTTTGGCCAAAAAAAAGTTTAGTTATAATATCTGCAAAAATACTTATCATTCCCTACATCCCTACCGTAAAAGCCTCATACCATTCCAAAGCTAGATCTTAGAATGTTTTTATTATTATTACTATTATTATTTCGCTATGCTCCATGCAACGTCGTAGATCCAAAACCCCCGCGGGGGAGCTATTTCTCAAGTGGCGCTGGTAGTGGCGGTGTCCCAAATTAACCCCTGGAGGGAGGTCATGAGGTGAACAGGGCCGAGGCTAGGATTGGGTAACGAACGTTGTGTGCATGCACTTCTCTCATGTGACTGATTATGTCAGGTGTAATGGTAGTGAAGTTCGTTGGCTTAAAATTGATGGTGAAATTATAGTACATATATAGCCTCAAAACTTTAATGAGTTTATTAGGAACATGAATACACGAATGAGTAGTTATTTCGTTAAAATTGAACAACTGTTACTCTACACGACGGTGTACATATTCAGTATTATGTTCAGAGAAGCCAATATTCATGATATCAAAACTAAAATACTTGCTTAACTGTTTAAAAAAATACTATCAGGTCTTGTTCCCTTTATTCAACAATTGGCTAAGTAGGTCCTACATAATGTTAAGAACTAAGCCATGTTATGGTCATTATTATAGCATAAGATTTCTAATTTTATAATTTCTCCTTAGATTAGTAGTTGATATATTTGTCTGGTGAGCCAGTTCGACATAAAAACAAATTAATACCATATCCATAATCGTGGCCAAACTATTTTAAAACGTTAGTCTCGCCATACATATAAAAATTTAAAATATATACATACATACATTATCCGTCCTAGGTTCAAAGAGGGACCCTGCCAAATTTAGTTAAAATTGGTACACGCCTTTGGCAGTAATCGTGGAACAAACAGAAGGAATGCCAATTGTTCAAATTAAAACAACATATTTACTCAATTATGTTGGTTAAACATTTAAATCAACTATTAATTTATTTATTTAATAGCTAGAAATCTTATTTTCTGTCTAAATTTTCATACTTTTTCTTACTATGTTTTTTAATTGCAAATTATTTAGAACATTATCTTCAACTCTAATTGGAATCAGTCTTCAAGTACGTACAATTACAAGATTTTTTAATCAAGTTTAGTCAAATCAATAATATATTTGTAATTAAAAGTATAAAATAATTAATTTAAGCTATATTAAATTTATTTAATACTTTAGAATAATTCTAGAAATTCTGCCTACTTTATTCTAGTGTAAATATTAATATGATGATGGTTGAAATGATAAATAATTGATATTATCATTATAAAGGTGATATATCATGATTTAAATTAATGAAATTAATAAGCACCACTCTATAATATCGATAAAATCAATGGACATAACAAAAACTGAGAACCTTAATATGTTTGAACAACAAAAGATCATATCAATAATGCGCTAATGTTTGTTCTTTCCTAAGTTTGTCTAAGCTACATTTTTAATTAAACACAATACACTATAAAGAAGAATATGTGTTATAAAACACACATTGGCCGCGATTATAGTTGAGAGGCAAGGAAGGAGGTATAAAGTCCAATTTTCATAGAAATAACTATACCTAACTTCTAGAAAAGATACTAAATCTACTTTCACAAATCCATACGTCAAACCATGTGATATTTAGCTGTCACTTTTGATAGATATTTTAAATACCTATAAGATAACGCTAACAATATGTTAAATAGTGGGCATCGCTTACCGAAAAATTAAAAAAGTTTTTCTTTTATAAATGGCCCTTTTTATGAGAATTGGTGTGTACTCATTATATCTCCAAGGAGAAAGGCAAATGTTAAGTAATAGCCCCCTTACGTGTAGTTCGTATACTGGCCGAGCATGTAGCAAACTCATGCCGTGATCAAACAACTGTGATTAGAGAAATAATTGAAGGCCTGTAATGCGAATGCATTTATGTTCGTAAATGTAAAACGTAAATAAATATAGAGCTACTAGAATACGAGAAACACAGATATATTCTAAGATATATAATTTAGACTAAACTCTTTAAAACTATGCACCTAGTTTGTACTGTTTTCAGAAAATAACAGTATGAATGCATATAGGAATGTAATTTAATTTAATTTAATTTTAGCACCGCGTCTTACTTCCCGTTCGGGTTATACGCTTAAGTACTAATTACACTAGTGGATTAGGAATGGGGAAGGTTGAATTTAGAGGAAGTGAACCCGCATTTGCGTGGAGGGAGAGTGGAAAACCATTTAAGAAAAACCACCCCCAGTTCACCCGACCGAGATTCGAGCCTCGATCTCCCCGTCCTCGGTGGTCTGGCTCAACACGACTAGCGCGTTAGCCAACTACGCCACCAAGGCGGGTTATAGGAATGTAAAACTAAGATATACAAAGTCAGTTTACCGGGTGTTCTCTATGACTGTGAAACGTGGTCTCTTACCTTATATCACGAAAACAAACTTTAAGGTGTTCGAAAACAAAGTGCTTAGGAATATATTTGGTTCAAAAAGGGATGAAGCTACTATGGAGTGGAGAAGGTTACATAATGACTAGTTACCTACCCTATACTTATCCCATGACATTGTTAGGATAGTAAAGTTTTGCAGACCACGGTGGGCAGGACATGCAGCGCGAATGGAAGATTCTAGAACCTTGTTAAGGGTGGCAAACCTAATGGGAAGAGACCATTGGGAAGACCCAGACGCAGGTGGGAGGATAGCATTTGGATAGACCAGAAAGAGATATGGTGTAATGAGATGGACTGGATAGTACTAGCTCAAGATAGGAATAGAGTACAATGAGGTGGACCTAGTAGAACTGGGTCAAGATAAAAATAGGGTGTAGTGAGGTTGGCTGAAAAGAACTATCTCAAGATATGGATAGGGTGTAGTGAGGTGGACTGGATAGAACTAGCTTAAGATAGGGATGGGTGGCGTACTTTTGTAAGTGCGGCATTGGACTTTTGAGTTCCTAATGCCATAGTGTAGGTAAGTAAGTTAATGAGGTAGGAATTATTTAAATTAAATGTACCCGTATAAGCGTAGAGGGAGAATGGGAATACATTCAGGAAAAAACATCATCAGTGCAGACGATTGGGATTCGAACCCCGACCTCCCTGTCATCAGCAAAAAAAATAAATAAAATAGATAAGCCTGAAATTTATTCCACGTGCTAGACACAAGAATTGATTCTTAGACCACTTAAAATGTTATGATATTTAATATTTTTTAAATATATATACAAAGGTTAAATTAAGTTTTTTCAATTACATTCTAAGCAAATTGTAAATGATTTTTTCCATCATGTCTTAGTATCTGATTGAATAGAGATGAGAAAGGTATATTTTAGAGGAAATGTACCCCATCTGCGCTAAGCGATAGTGGTAAACCAGTTAATAAAATCCACCCTTAATACACCCAACCAGGATTATAACCCCGATCTCCCTGTCACAGGAAGTCCAGTCCAAATAATGTTAAATTGTATGAGGAATTACTTCACATTCAATTCTTATGTTTTTTATATTATATTTGGAAGACGCTACAGGAAAGATGGATAGAAACATATAAAAGGGATGAACACAATATGACTTTTACAATTAAGAGAACACAGCTTACACTTTACATTGCTGCCACTGGACAAAGAGTTAATGATTTCCTCTTGAAGAAAATCGATCGTTACCGACCAATCCCCCGACCTAGGTTTCATTCTATCGGAACTCATCAGGGAGGATTATGAAACGCGCAACGCAACTTCTTAAAAGAGGAAAAAAACAACACAGAATGTAGAAAATGGAAATTTGCAAAGAATGGTAGGACACATAGATAGGAATATGTAAGGGGAATAACATAAAGGATGATCATATGTTTGATATAGTCAGCTATTTTACGATTATTTTTGTTATTTTGAAGCGTTATTTCTCATTAAGAAAATTGCGGCGTAATAATTTTCTCTTTCGAGTAAAAGATGCCCTAATCAACATATCTTCTTGTTTTTTGTTTTTTTTAATGCTGAACGGTTAATAATTTAAATCCCAAGAAACAATCTGGCGAGACTGCAATTAAATGCCTCCATACGTGCAGTAAATGTAATACCCCTGTCAACTAGTTATCTCTAGTGATAGGCCGGACGTGTTTATATCAAAGTGCCAGAACTGCTGACATATGACAAGCCCCGCAGGTCCTGTAGAGGCCCGTGAACTCTGTATAGTCCAGTTCTCATAGGAAGAGCCTTATCTAACAGCTAGAAAAATCTCTACTCTCACACATTTGTAAGTCAAGTCATGCGATCTGAATCTCTCACTTTAGATATTTATATTACGCGTAAATACCTAATAAAGAACACTAATAATACCAGATAAGTGTTATAAAGATTTATAGTGAAAACATATGTCATTGATATTTAAAAGGTGCTTTATATGACAATTAGACTATACTCAGTAACAGGTCACAGAGGTTTTATTCATCTTGCAATAAATTTATATTAAGGTTAGTATTTTTACAGATTCTATAGCAAAAAACTCTTTTTTGGCCAAAATAAATAACATTTTGCGTGTTTAAATGCATTTAGTTTATTTTTCTAGACATAGTAAACTCAACCGTTCTTGAATATTTATCATAGTATCACGTTGTAGTTTGAAAATGACTTTTTCTTTAGATTTAAAAACTATTTTTGTTAAATTTTCACAGTAATCTTAGGTGAGAAGATAACCATTTTGGATGTGATTCTTCGGTGCAAAGGAAACTGGATCGGACACGTACTTAGGTGGAACTTTCTTCTGCACGACGTCATCGAAGGAAAGGTTGAGGGGAAGAGGAGCTTAGGAAGAAGGAACATTCAAATATTGGATGACCTCAAGAATAAAAGAAACTTCTGGGGGCTGAAGGAGGAACCATTGGCGGTCTAAGTTCACTGTCAAAAGGAATGAACCTGTTTTAAGATAGAACTAATAATAATTATAGTAATAATAATCTTGACAAATATTAAAAAAAAAAAGTTCGGAACACTATGTTTAGAAAATTGAGTTGAACGTATCTCATGAAGTAATATTTTATCTAATTTGGATAACAAATATTTTTAAAAAAACTTTAAAAATTAATTTAACTCGCGTTCCTTTCTGCCCCCTCTTAAGAGTAAATCCCAAGATTCAACATTAATTGATCAATTTGTAGTTGAAAGGTCACATCATAAGCAGAATATTAGTTGAATAAATAAAGTTAAAATTGCTCCAATATTGGTTGATTCAACGAGCGAAGGTTTCAATTTGTTACGGAGAGCTTTTTAAATATTTTTCAACTTAGTTGACAGTGTTTTCAAATAATGCTACAAATTTATAGGTGTAGTTAGCCTACAGTATGATCCCAGAACTTATTGTACTATTGATTGTTTCTAAATGGGTTTACGTCTACTTGTTTTTTTAAAAGTACCAATTTATTCTAACCCAGCACTTCCCAACCTTTTTTCGCTTGCCTACCCCTTGGCAGCCCATTTCCATAAATTGTGCACTTAATATTAACAAAATGTTTAATTAGTCCAGTAATATTTATTTCTAATTTATATGTTTCAACTGAAAATTAATGATCTAATAATAGGATTGAAAAACAATGTAATAATAAGATGAAATATATTTTTTTACATTCAAAAAGCAAAAGTTACAATAAAAACTAACATATTTAATTTATTTATTAATATATTAATGATTATAAAACTGTTTTATGTTTGAAACTGATATTTTCTCAGTGTCAAATATAGAAGAAAACCCGAGCCGCCCTTCACCATATCGTTGATTTAATTTCATAGCATTTGACTGATCTTTTGTCTTACACTGTTAATAAATGCAGCTCTTTCCACCACTATTTGAATATTTTCGCACCCCCCCAAACTTCCTGGCCCGTGCTCCTGGGGGTACGCGTACCCCACGTTGGGAGCCACTGGTTTAAAGTGTCACTTTCGTGTTGGACTGGCCTGCTGATGACGGGAGGATCGAGGTTAGAATCCCGGTCGGGTCTACTTAGGGTAGTATTTCCTGAGGGGTTTTCCATTCTCTTTCCATACAAATGCAGTTATTTTTTTCCTTAATCATACCTATCCCAATAGAGTAATTAATATGTGTGCATATAGCCTGAAAAGGTGGTAAGACGTGGTGATAAAAACACATCGTGTGTCGGTCCTAGTACCCATGATAGAGATAGACAAGTAGCATATATGCGTGTGGGGATAAGGAGATATCATTTTGTAAATAAAACATCTTAGTATACCCAAAAGGGACTAGAACCCTGACCTCGTCCCCAGAAAACCAGACCAGATTATATTGACTCCATAGTCCTCGTGTCCATCCGTTGAGGGTATGATTGGGTGCTTGAAGGTGTTTGTAAACCTAGATATCATCGGAAGTAAATCGTTTTCAAAATTGTTATATCTTCTAATGACACGATACAGTTCTAAGTCAAACTCAAACAAGCGAAACCTTATATTTGTATCGGCAATCATCCACTCAGCTTATCACACCAAAATCTTCCACAGCACTTTAATCTATGCGACGTTTTCAATAAAAGGTAACCTTACGTTACTTTTTTTTTTTAGAGTCTTATGATTACCGAGGTAAGTTTCCTCTGCAGATGACTATCAAAGTACCATGTAAGGGAGAGAACATTGCGTGTACATACCTAATTCAGGGGATTTTTATTAAGACAGGGGTGTTGTTAGCGATGGTTTCAAATTGTTAGGTATGTGCTTGAGAAATCTCCTCTCCCCCTCACTCCCCACCAACCCAACTCGATGATTTGCGTAGGCTTCGTTCAACAACAGTGTTCAAGATAAAACCTTAATAGAAAATTAAAGTTGGTTACATTAAAAAACAAACGGGCAATGTTTCTTAACAACACTCCCACGTATTCTAATTTGAAGAGGTCCTCACAAGATCGTGCCGGTTAGTTGCAATTGCAAGAATAATGGAATACATGAATAATGAAACTATGCCTTGATTTTATTACGACTGGACATTTGGAGCACCTCACAGAAAATACCATATTTTTTTGTTTTTGTCAACAATGACAAGTATTTTACTATGTTAATAGTATTATTTTACAGTTAATGATAATAATAATAATAATATTTAGCACCGCGTCTTACTACCCGTGCGAGCTATCCACTTAAGTACTAATTACGCTAGTGGATTAAGAATTGGGAGGGTTGAATTTAGAGGAAGTGAACCCGCATTTGCGTGGAGGAAGAGTGGAAAACCAATTAGGAAAACCTCCCTCAGTTCACCCGATCGAGATTTGAACCTCGATCTCCCCGTCCTCGGCGGTCGAGCTCAACACGACTAGCGCGTTAGTCAACTACGCCACCGAGGCGGGTCAGTTAATGATTGTATCTATCAAAAGTAACATCCATAAATCCCACGACATGACATTTGAAAAAGTGAAAGTAGATCTTGGTCCTTTTTCCCGCTACCAGATAACATCCTTCCTATACAAATTGGGGTATTGACATCAGTTTTATCGAATAACGTTTCCATTACCAGACAGAAAAAAAAATCTACATTGTTCTAAATATTTCTTGAGCCTATATTTCTTTCAAATAACTTTTTTTATTTGATCCTTTCTGAATTCGTTTACAAAGAACCACACTAATATTAGGGTGGACTAGGAAAACTAAAGGAACAGGAAGGAATGAATAAAACTATTATACATTACAAAGTAGTTATATTTCTTCTTCTCCCTATATAATTATGTTAATATTAATCAGTCGTATTTTCTAAACTTATAAAAGAAAAGTATATCAATATCATTACCATGAACCCTAAAAGAATACAATACAAAATAAAAACGATTGAGAAAAATTGATAAAATGCTGCTGAAACTCTTTAATAAGCTGTAAGTTACAATTTATTAAACAATTACATTTTAATAAAATAAACTAATAGAGTTTCACATTCAATTTCGATAGTGTAAATATTTTCATTACATTATTTAACATTTTAACGCTGTTAATTTCTATGTATTCTACTACAGTTAACACTTTTATTGGTCTCTCTCGAAATAATATAGCTTTTATATTTTATTGTACAAGCGTAAGGCACAGATTAATCAATTCATTTTAAAAAATTATGCTTTTTATTCTACTTTTTAATTAACACAGTCATAAACTTGAGTATGATGTATTTAATTCAAAGTGATATTATACAAAATGTAAATGAATGATTTGAAGATAACTACTTGAGACTTGATGCAAAGAAAACAAAACAAAACAAAACAACATGTAATGAAATATATTTTCTTTATAAGGCGAAGGAAGATCTCTTATCGTGTCCCTGATAGCCATGAAATGATGACTCTTGCTCACACATCGATCATCTTAGCGAAACCATTTTGATGGTCTGACAAAACGTTGTGTGTACCTCTCCTTTCTCCTGGTCCCCGTGTTTTCTATTCTCGCAGCTAATGTGAAACGAATGCCCCAGCTCTTCATGTTGTATGTAATGAGACATCGTGTGTCTGTCTGTCTATAGCTCCGCTCCTGGCTCCAGACGTATGATTAATGAATGAACCGGACTAGAACTGCTCTGGGTAAGACATTCGACATTATGGTGAGAAGAAGCTCTTTAAACTCATAATGAACAATATAAAATGTGATCAAAAATAATTTCCTATCACAAATTAAAATAAATAAATATTTGTGGCAAACATTGATAAATAACCGACACCTTATCTCAGTCAGTAGAGTGTCTCTCTACTGAGCTAAGGGTCCCGAGTTCGATTCCGGACATGGCTGGAATATTTATCATTGGTAATATGTGAGTTTACCCTTTCATAATTATGAATTAAAGGCCGGGTGTTGGGTGTTGTTCTAGATTTACGTTAGCTTGTAAGTCGTGTGCTGATACAATAGTTCGGTACAGAAAGTGCACGTTAAATACTTCAAATAAATGGGGTAACAAATTATAGCCATTTATTCTTCTACTAATATTCCTTAAATGTAAAAATAGTATCTGACCACAGGAATCAAACTCGGGACATTTGGTTTAGTACCCAGTGTTCTTACGACTGAGCTATCCAGGAGTCGTACAATGTCCAGGGACATTCTTTGGTCATATTTTAAGGCATAGTCTGTGATGGACGTGTGGAAATTGACAGCTACATAATTATATGTGATCTATTAAGATCACTAGCTATCAGATAACGCAGCCACCATCGACTCGGTGGTTGGATTTTTGTCACGAATTGTACAATGACAACTATACAAATAAGCACGATCACGATATAATTATTAGTGTTAAATTATAGGTATTGATAAAATATATCAAATGTGACAGCTACAGATCACACGACTTAACGTATGAAAATATGAAAGTAGTTTTAGTAATATTGGTATCAGAATCCTTTTATCCCATTGGCCTAATAATTGTCATGAACTATCATTTGTATAGTGCGAATCCAGTACCAAATGTACTAAAACCACTTTCATATATTCATACATTAAGTGTATTACCACCCACTCCACTACCTCTTAGCTACGGACCCACTAGACTAAAAGGAAAGTGGGGGGGAGGGGAAGCTGACATTAGAAATGTGACAAAGAAAGCAAGACATTAGCAATAATTAAATAACAATATGAATGTTTTATTCAAGATAATAACAAATTAAACAATAAATTACATGGCCTCAAAAATCCATCGGAAATATGTTAAAAATCATATCAATGTTACAGCTCAGTTTCATCATGATAATGTTTCCACACGAAACATACCATTAGTTTATAAATATCTAGACAGATATTTATTCGACTACAAAAAAGAGCCTAGCGGGCATCTTTGAAATGGTTACCAAAGTGTCTGCTTCACTACCTTGAATACAGACAGAGTTAAATAAATATGTTAAATTTAATATCACACAGATATTTATATGAACACGAGAGTTTGGTTTACCGGCATTAAGTCAAACTCCCACGGGACTATTACATTTTGACAAAACGAAGGTCATTAACAATAACACTACTTGTTAACAAAAAAAAAAAAAAAAAGACAAAAAAAAAATGACTAGTTAAATCACAAGTTAGTCCAATCAAATAATTTGGAAAATTATTTAGTCTAAATCAAACAATCAGCTAAACTTTACGTAAATTCAAACAACAATTAAATATGAAAACATTATACAAAAAAAGGAGGAATTTACATTTACTTAGTGTACAAAACTCTGTCAATTTAAATTAAATACTTCTAACAAAACAAGTTAATCAATATGGCAATCCAATATTTTACGTGACTTCACTGACACTAGCGCCCAAGTGGCGGCAAAACGAATGAACTGTTTCATAACTAAATTTAGTTTTATAAAAAAACAATTTAGTAAATAATTTACGCTAATTTTAGCTTATTCCAAAACATTACATTACATCAATTCAAAATTGAATTAGCCATAATTCAAGTCTATTAAATTAAGATCGAAGGTAATACAATACGTCATCATCCTGTAAATTGTCCAAGTCCAGGACATGACTTCTCCAGACGGCGATGAATACGAAAGTTTAAGACATGACTTCTCCTGATGTGTCGTACAAATAATGGTCTAAGACATGACTTATCTTGAAGGTGTAGATAAATAATAGTCACAGAATTTAAAAACCACAAGGTTTAAATAGTGTTTATAGTCGCATAGGATTGGAACGGGGGAGTGTTCACATTGGTTGGTGGCTTCTAACGGTCATTTTTGAAACATGCAGACGAACACGTAGTCCTTGATCAGGCTAGGACTGGCGGGCTCTCTCCAACACGCGCTGCATTGGTGTTGGAGATCTGTTTGACTGGTGTTGGTGACGTACAGACATCACGCAATGTGTTGGTGGTTGGTTTCGTCTTGCACGACGGACCCCAGGATAGTTTCAGTTGTTGTTCTCGGCTAGTTCCGAAAGGATCGATTTGACATGTCCACTCGGAACCTCAGCTGTTGGCGCACGGTGGCTCGATCTAACCGCTCATCGATTTAGGACGCGAGGTGTGTACTCCAGTCTTGAAGGTTGTTCTAGCCAGAATAAATACAAGTGGTAAGTACATGAACAGTTTATGATTGTGTGGAGTTATTCTTGTTTAATATTATACTCGACATAGACTGAACCTACATTGGACTACAATAGAGAAGCTTACTATTGCAGTTAGTTTATTACTATTGAGGTTTCATATGGAGTGGGTAGTATGACTCTTGAAGAAAACCTTTGCGTGAATCTTAATATGGGGGGTAGTATGATGTAACATGTTACAATGTTACAAGTGGTGTGTGTGTGTTAAGTGGCTGTCACTTTTGACAGATATTTTCACTACCAATAAAATAGCACTAAAATATTGTAAAATGTTATCAATCTTCATAATTTTAATTTTTTTAAATTTACACTAGGTCCTTTTCACCAAAATCATACTGTTTATGAGGATTCTGATAGAAATGAACTTATTTGACACTTGTAAAAAATTACTAAAACTCTGTCGATAAAGATTGATAACATTTTACTAATTAAATTATTCGTGTTATTTTATAGCATTTATCAAAAGTGACAACTGCAAGTCACATGACTAGACGTATTAATGAATGAAATTAGATCTTGTAGCTTTTTATATCTGAAGTAGCATGTCTTCTATATAAAAGACATCTCCAATCGTGTCAATGGAAGTATCAAGTAATGGAATTAAAAGAAGAGAATTAAAACTAATATATTCCTTTATAATAAAGCAGATATCAACACACATGGACTGGATGTTAGCGGATACGATCACCACGCCGTGGCTGGCCTTTCCAGCAGCGCCGATATTGCTCAGTCTTCATCTTCGGACACACGTGTTTGAAAAGAAAGACGATCTTCCTCAACTCGTTAGTCCTTCGAAAGAGCGCCACTGTCCATGCGGAATCTCCGTGAAATTCTTTTATCCCTCCCACTCCCCCTTGCCTTCCTTGGATCCTATCGTCTGGGTTCTTTTCCGAGCTAGATCCAGGGTATATAACGGGTGCGCTCGAGACCCATAATATAGCATTTTATTGTAACTAGTCGTCGAGGAAAGAACTTCTACTCCAGCGACACTAAATACTGACGGCCATGATGTGTCTGGCGTCTGTTTCTCCGCCACGTCTCAGAAGAAGTCTACTCTAATTAATTAAGTATTGTGTCAGTAGTTATACTTTTGATGGAGATGTCCTTCATACATAGTTAGTAGGGATGGAGATATTGTTTTGATGTGTCTTTCAGACAATAGTTATAATTACGATTTTTAAGTCCTTCAGACATGTTTTTAGTCAGAGTGACTAATTATGTTTTCTAAGTCCTTCACACGTGTTGTTTTTAATCAGAGTGACTAATTAGGTTCTAAGTCCTTCAGACGTGTTGTTTTTAGTCAGAGTGACTAATAATGTTTCTAAGTCCTTTAGACATGCTGTTTTTAGTCAGAGTGACTAACTATGTTTTCTAAGTCCTTCAGACACAGTCAAGTTCTCTGGCTGTCCCTTTTTTCCTATGTCCATCAGACGTAGTTTAAATACGAGGGCTCTATGCTCTATATATGTGTAGGACCAGGTGTTCAAGTTTCTCTATTCTTTTAATTCATACTTCTTTACCTTAAGACATAGTAATATTTCATGACGCCCTAAACGGCAGGTTCACGTTTGTTATTTCCGTAATGCTACAAGCAGGTCATCTAGCACTTTCGTCTGGGACCTAGTTAGGTCAGAAAATGTATGCTGACTAGTTGGCACCTTTTGTGTTACTATTTGCGGTGCGCAACTTGTGAGAAATACTAGTGTAAAGTAGTGGCCCGCGCAGATAGTACTTTCTTTAGGCCCTTTGGGCGCTTTATTTTTTATGTAATTAAAGATAGTATCTACTGTGTGTTTTGTATACCCAAGGGTGTGGGAAGTCTTATGTACTATTGATTGCTCTGGCAGTACTCATTAGGAAACGACCGGCCATAGTACAATTTGCTGTTGATGCTTGATTGTTAGCCATTTGCAGTTTATACATGAAATATAAAAGATTCTCTTACAGAATATTTCTCCGTGGGTATATGTGACCCCCCTTGAGGTTTAATACAAGCTAGCTAGCTTGACTGATATTCGCCTTAGTAACTCTAAAAATATAGGATATATAAGTATGTATCTTTTAGAAATTGGTTCACTAGTTTTCATGACCAGGCCTTTCTGGTTCTTGTCCAGCGACAGCCCGGCAATATTGCTTAGAATGTATTCTCTCAACGTAACTGCCCATTTTACCGTGGCTGTGTTGACTTAGACACTCGTTCTCCCTAGCAACCGTCAGTTCCTGTATTTCTGGAGTTATTAAACCTAAACACTTGTTCTATTCTGATGTTCTCCTTTTTACTCTGTATCGCCACCAGGTGGTCCGATCGAACATTTTCAACCTTTATAATTGTCATCCATACAACATAAAATCTTGTTTATCTGATGTAATCCTATATCTTATTATTTGTTATAATAAATTTATTTATGTTACTTAATCTTTTTCTTGTACTTATAATATATGTTACCTACCACGTTAAAGTCTAAGTGTAAACCGATTTAGTAGACTGACATATGTCCATTCGTAAGATAATTGAGTTATAAATATGCGGTTAGCCAGGATGTGAAGAGATACGTGGCTTAACAAAAAATATATGTTCCAAATTTTCTTTTTAAGTTCGCGTCCCCTCCAAAAAACATGGCAACTACTTTCTCATACATGAAACAGCAGAATCATTGTGTCGATTCTTGATTCCTCATTCTCTTGTAGGAAACTTCTAGTCCATGCATACTAGGTCTAATTTGGACCAATAGATTAAATTATTTTAAGAGAATTGGTTTTTGGTACAGTCATGTGGATATACAAACACCCTTCACTTTACATCTATTGCTGTTTACAGCCTGTGGCCTGGGTCAGTTTTTTATTCAAGCCATATATTTTCCACTACCTGATGTCTAGGCCTGTCCTAGCTTTATATGCCTTATAAGCTAGTTTAAGACTAGAACAAACACAACATCCAGTCCCCGGCCGTTAATTTCTCACTGTGAAAAGTAAACCCACATTTCACCAACTATAAACTTTTCAGTCATGCCAGGAATCGATCTCGGGACCCTTAGCTTGGTAGACAATTACGCTACCGACTGAGCTAAGGTATCGGATTGTATTTCCAAATATACTAAAGTCAGATATGAGTTGCGATATGGCCACCTTCTTGGAAAAATGATATTGTTTGACTTGTCCCTTGTAACTTCTAAACTGTCTTTCCTACGAACATACCTTTCCAATTAGAGTTTTCGAGAGTGATTAAATGGGAAATTGCAAACATAATACTGTAAATAATTATTGTTATGTTAACAATCTTGCGATGCTCACAGGATTTATTAATATTATTTAACTTATTTCGAAGTGTATCGCTGGTCGAATTGTCTAAGTCGTCACAGTCGCAATAGACTGGACTGCCGATGACAGAGACCAGTCAGGTGTAATGAGGGTGTTTATTACTTTAATGGTTCTCCATTATCCCTCAAAGCAAATGTGAGCTTTCAGGTCATCAAAGTCCAAAGCAAAACATCCACAGGGTAAAATTTCCAAGGAAGAATTGTCCAAAACTAAAATGGACAGACGAATAAATCCACGAATAAAAACGTCAAAAACCAGAATGTCCAAAATAAGAGCTCCAAATGACGGGAAAAAATTGTTCATTTTTATTTTACAAAGAAAAAAAAACCAGGAAAATAATATTAGATTGAAGAAGGTTAACTTATTGAATTGTCTTGTGACTCGACATAAAAAATTATATTCACATCAAAACCTTGCTGTATTTTTGGTGTCATACTCCCACAGTGTACCCTGATGTTTCCAAAAGGGCAATAAAACACTTGATGCCATTTGTCACCACTTATTTGTGTGTTACAACGTAATCATCTCTGGTGCATATTAAATATGTATATATTGAGAGACCTGTTATAGAGCCAGACCTACGATTTAAATTATTCTCAGTTGATCCTGACAGTCGAAAACTAGCGGCTGAAAAACATCACCAACCATCCCGCTAGGCGAGAGTTGGATTAATATTAATCATTTTTAAACATATTCTTTAAAACAACTTATCTATATTAATAAAATGAATGTGTCTAATTTGTTTGTTTGTAATGAACGTTGCGCGATATATATAATATAGGCTGACATTGTAAAAATTATCAGACTCTGTGCTTGAACATGTGCAACACGAAGCCTGAATTTTAAAATTAGGATTATTTTAAAATTAACTAAAAAGGTGCCCTGAAGAAATAAAATTAAGAGTTTTTTTCTGTCTGTTTGAAATAAAGAAAAGCTTTGCCATGACAAATGGGTATTTCTGTTCTTCTTTATTGAAAAATATGATTAATTGATATTTATTTTATTTTAATGAAATTATTTACGTAGAGTACTATAAATGTGTGTGTAGGTTTTAAATTTTACCTCGTATATCCGGGTAGATTAAGGGGGATGTTATGAACTATCATTGGCTTAAAGAGCTCCGCAATCTGAAAGAGGCTGGCAATTTCTGGTCTACACAATTGATTCGCAGCAATCACACCACAATCATTGAATATGGTATTTCCTCGATACGTTTTAAAGAAGATTATTAATGAGTTAATCTGATTACATTAGGATAAGAAGGGATTTTGTTTTGTTTTTTAGTGTATGGCATTACTGACTGGTAGGGACATGACATCCAGTTCAGTCATCTGTATGTAGATTAGTAGCCGCTCTGGTGGTACAGAACGTTGCCCAGGGTACACCAGAGGAAGTTGTAAACACGTCGTACGAGATTATGTGATGATTTTGTGGAGCCGGTGTGAGGCTTAACCTAACTTAAACCTAATTGTCCAACCCATGGTGACCGTTAGGATCATTTTCCTGAAGAGAGAAAACCCAAGGTGCCAGCCGTAAATTGAACCCGGGACCCTTAGGTTCGTAGCCAGTTGCACTGACCAATACACCACGGGACCGGATTTCACAAGAGTGATTAAAAGGAAATGTATCAGGGTTAATCTAGAGGGGAGTCAGATGCCCTCCCCCCCCCCCCCCCCACCGCAGTGCCACAATGCACTCAGCTGGGATGCAACTCCTACCTCCAAACCCGGAGTTGAGCTACAGGTTCAATTTTCAAAGAAAGAGCCTTATCTGACAGCTAGAAAAACTACTAGATATAATTTCACGTAATAATTCTTCAAGTTGTATGATCTATAGCTGTCACTTTTGATAGATACCATCAATAACTTTAAGACAACATAAATATTCTAATTGTGGAGAGTGATCTCCACACGGACTAATGTCTAAATACATACAAAAAGACAAGGTGACGTCATTTGACAACCCATCATTTAGATAGTTAATTTATAGCCATTAATGATTTTAAATCTAATTTTAGAAGTACTCGACACTATGATACCATCTGTTTTACAAGTAAACAACAAGTATGAGTGACACCACCCCAACTCCACCCATGCATATGCTTTCATCTGACACTGTAATCAATATTGTATAACCCGCTTCGGTGGTGTAGTTGGCTAACGCGCCATTCGTGTTATGCCAGACCACCGAGGACGGGGAGATCGAGGTTCGAATCTCGGTCGGGTGAACTGGGGGGGGGGGGGGTTTCTAAATGGTTTTCCATTCTCCCTCCACGCAAATGCGGGTTCACTTCCTATTCAACCTTCCCAATTCATAATCCATTAGTGTAATTAGTACTTAAGCGTATAACCCGAACGGGTAGTAATACGCGGTGCTAAATAATAAATAAAAAAAAATTGTAATTCTACCTATTTCCCAACAGTGGGTATATATTTTTATCTAATGACAGCGAACAATAATATCTTTTTCCAACAAATTAAAAAACTATTCAAGACAGCACATAAACAACATGTGTCAATTTTACATTTTAAAATAATTTCAAATTAACCTTTTATCAAAAAATAATCAAATTTTTATCTTTATTTTAAGTTAGTAAAAGTATCCGGTGTTGCCCGGGGTAGCCACGTAGTGAATTGTGATGTCACTCTAGTAAACGCTTTAATTTGCTTCAAACAGACATGCAAAATCTCTAAATTTGTGGTTCTTCCGACACAGTTTTTAATGAATTTAAAAAATAAACTAAAAAATTTAAAATTCCGGCCTCTAGGTGCACATATCCTACACAGGGGCTACTAATTGTTAAATTTCAGACCTCTACGTGCGGTAGATAACACGTAACGTTCATAACATATGAACACACTCTGTATTGTATTAATATAGATTTAAAACAATAACATATGTTTATTTAAATTGGTTTGTGTCTTCAAAATATATTTGATGATGACGCTAAATTTAAGTCTTATATTAATTGAAAACTACTCTTAAAGTTGTAATTCCTATATTATTATATAATTATTTAGTAAAATACTATCAATTTTTGGCCGAAAATAAATATGTTTATCTTTTCTATAAGGTTCTTTATATGAAAACTGTTCGGTAGCTTTGCAAGTAAGCCATATCCACCAATAATGCATTTTAGGCCCTATCTGTTGCCAAAGTCAGAACCATTAGATCAATAAGTAGACCAGGCAAAGGTAAATTTAGGGAGTCTAATTTGGTGGTGCCAGTTGAATTGTGGGAAGAGGTTGAGGTCGGGGATTGCAGAGGTGAGATTTAAACTCCCATAAGAAAGTGCAATATTTTGATTGTATTAAGAAAAAAGCACAAAGAAAAGTCATTCTTTCGGACCTATACCTCAGTTTTATCTTCTGTGGTGCTAACTGACAGCTCACAGCTGACTTCTGACAGTCAACAGTTAGGTATATATCTAAATTTTGACTGTCAGAAGTGACAACTGCTAAAGACATGGTTTTTGCAGATCATAGGGTTCGGCGTAGGGATACATAATTTGGTCTGGTAGCTTTTCAAAGCCGTCAGAAGTCAGCTGTGAGCTGTCAGTCAGCACCACATAAGCTAAAACTGAGGTATAGTTCTGGATAATTTAAATAAGTTTACTGAACATTATTTAAATACGTTTGGATTTAATAACATCTATTTAGGCCTAGGACAAGTATAGTAAATGAAACACTAACTTAAGTATTCTTATAAAGTTTTATTTTAAAATATTTTCAACACCCAGAAAACTATTTAGAGCATATAATCTTTACTTGAAAATTTTTATCAAAACAAGACCTTGCAATACATATTTTGGTACTTTTTTAACTATCTATACTTTTGTAATGTTTATGTTTTAAAAATTATGTTAGTTCTTTTTTTTCCCAAAAATCCTTGGGGGTGACGGGCACCCCCTAGTACCTGTAAATCCACCTATGCTGACCAGGGTGTAAAGGGATGGAAGCCAACAGTTAATAATAAATATCTCAGCTTGTACAGTTGCAACTGAAGGCATGTACAGGCAAACCCCGTTACACACGACAGATGCGCTCCCAATAATTTCCGAGTAAAACGAGAATCTCTTAGCATATAAGAATAAGGATTATGTTCCAATATATTCAATAATTTACAGCTAATTCCTTGGTTAAAAAAATGTTAATAATAAATTAGGCGTGTTTATTAGGCACAAATATCATTTAATAAAAATCAAGTTATTTATATTGAAAAAATTTAAAGAAACAACTGAAATAAACCCAATGAAAAGAAATCAAGAATTGTAATGTTTTTATTATTCACTATCATATCCAGCATCCTACTAATCACTGTCGGATGATTCTGGTGAAAATGTAGACAGCTGTCTTCCCCTTGGAGCTAAAAATGGATGAGTGGAATTCCCAGAAGATGTGGAACATGTAGTCGGAGACGATGAGTCAGCAGGTTTGCGGCCATCAGTTGAAATGTTGTGTTGTTTAGTACGGAACGCTTTAATAGAGGATTGAGTTGCCATCTTTAATTTTTGACTGTAAAGATCTTTGTAACATTTCAGCACAGTATCTACTTCCCTCCTTACTTTAGAACTTCTCAATAATTCAGGGTCATGTTCATCAAAAATATTAATTGCTGAGTCGATCATTTTGAAGGCCTTGGACATAACTTTTGTTGTGAGATTCTCTCAGGGGCTCTACTTTTTATGGACACAATTCTGATTCCTCTCTAATATTTTCCTCTTCGATTACCGGTAGGTATTCGTTTGTCAGATCCTCTTTATGAGAGGTTAGGAGCTCATTTACGTTTTCCTCATCAACGTCTATGAATCCAATCTGTTGTGCCATGTCCACAATCTCTCTCCTCGTGCTACTAAGCTCATTCTCCACTGTGACGTCGGGAATGCCTGCTACAGCTTCAGGCCATAGCTTCTTCCATAAACCGTTCATGTATCGAGGAGTAATTTCATTCCGGGCCTCGCGAATTATATCGATGGCAATCTTAATGTTAAGCTGGCGCCAAAACTCCTTAATGGTAAGTTTATCGTCTATGTCACACGGTTCCATAAGCATTGAGAAGGTTCTGCGAAGATAATAACTCCTAAAAGCAGCGATCACTCCTTGGTCCATGGGCTGAACTATAGATGTGGTGTTGGGAGGAAGAAATAAAACTTTCATATTTTCATTTAATTCCGCAACAGCAGCAAGATGACTAGCAACGTTGTCAGCAAGATAATAATTTTTTTCCTATTACAATAAACCTTCAACTTATCCTGAAGATCTCTGGAAAAATACTCACAAAAAATCGTAGATGTCCTTGATCCTTTCTTATCAGATATCCAAATAACAGGCAATCTGGTTTTAACATAACCTTTTAGTGCCAGAAAATTTTCTGATTGTTAGATCATGAGTGGCTGTAACTTGTAATCCCAGGAAGCGTTTCCTCCAAAAAGAAGTGTGCAGCGGTCCTTGGCCGCCTTGAAGCTAGATAATGTTTTTTCTTCAACAGAAATAAATGTACAGCTTGGCATTCGTTTCCAGAACAGGCCAGTTTCATTAAACACCTGCTTTGGTGTGTATCTTCCCTCTGCAGTGACTTGTTTGAATGTCTCACCTGCAACAGGGGCGGATCCAGATCATTTTTATAGGGCAGTCATAATTATAAATAACATAGTTACTTACAATGTTTACTTATATTTAAAGCAATTTAAAAGTTTTTCATTCAAATTGATCTTATGTATGTTTTAAACCGTGGTCAACTCCAATTTTTCTAAATCAGATATTTTTATAAACTATTTGGAGTGGCCCTCCTTCAACAATTGTTTGAAAAATGGTTCACTCTAAAAGCTATTAAAAGTCTCCGCCTTAATTTTTTTTAATTAGTATATTTTATAAGCCACTTAAAGTTTTACTCACCTAGACATTTTTGAAATTTGGATGCCCCTCAAAATGATCCTCACCTTAATTTTTTACGATAGTTAGATACTTCTAGAAGATAATCTTTGAAGTGCTCTTCCATCGACAAAATTTCGAAAGTTGAATTATTTCAGAAATTTCAGAAATGTCAGAAAATTTTTGAAATTTGGATGACCTTGGAAGGTATTTAGAGCTTCCCTCCTCCGAATTTTTCAGCCAGTTAGATGCATCTAGTCTATTATTTATTTGATGCGGTCTTTTCCGGAAAATATTTGACAATAGAATGCATCTAGAAATCACTTGGAGTTTGATTTAAGGCCATCTTTCAGCTTCATATTCGATAATATTGGAGGATATATCTGGGGGTAGAGTCCCCCACAGGTCCACCGCTCTTCTATCCACACATAATAATCTATATTCGATATTTGTGGATGAACTACTCTCAGGCGATTATTAGTCTTCTTTGATGTGTGATAGTCTACCGTCTCTATGAGGAACAATGTTCGTTACTCGGTATACACGGCAAATATTCGTACATGAAAACGAATATTCTTTCCACACTTGCGCGAGTCATATCGAAAATTGAATAAACGTGGACGAATAACGAACGTGTGGACCCGGATTAAGAGGTGTCTGCACGTAAAAAGATAAAAAAAATTGTATAATTTATTTGTGTTATATTTTCTTTCTAAAATTTGAACTTTAATGCTGTTTTTTGTATTAGTTTTTTAACTTTCACAGGGGGAGGGGTCAACTAACCCTTTGACCTCCCCCTCCCCCGACTCTGCGCCTGACCTGCAAAATGGTCTGTGGTGGCCGCCTCCCCAGTCAGTTTTAAATTGTGGAATGCATGTCGATTTTTGAAACGATTAAACCAACCTGAACTTACTGAAAAAGCTGCTGGTTCTTCAGCATCTTTTGTGAGATCTTCATATAGACACTTCACTTTCCCTTGGATAACAATTCCGGAGAGAGGCATGTTGTGGTGGTTGTGACGTTCTATCTAGTTGGTTAGCATTTTTTCCATTTTCTCCATTGCAACTGACCTTAATTTACTCACTCTATTTACACAAAGATTTGTAAAATATCGCGCACTTTTACGAACTGATTCCCTATTAGCACGAATATTTCTTACTGTCGAATAACTCAGTCCCATGACGCGTTGAGTGTCAATGCTACGCCCACTTTTATCAAACCTATTCAGAACTTTTAATTTCACTCCTAACGAATGTGATTCCCGTACTCTTCTCACAGATTTACCAATTTCCACGTTCTTTGGATCACATTCTTTGCGTTTTTCCGACATTTTATGTCTAAGAAAACAACAAAAGCACAAAAATAATATGCCACCTGAAGCTTTGTTACTACACTGTCGAAAGAGATTGCATACAGCGCTGAGCAGCATAGGGTGGGGATGAGGTGCACACAGACTATTTTGACCAATGAGGGAGCTCCCACGTGTTTTCATTCATCACTCAACAAGTGAACCACGCAGTTTCCTTGCACAGTTGCACCATTTCTCCTCACAGATCAAAATCCGCGTGTATATGAATACGCGGATAATGAAAGCGCGTATAGCGGGGTTCGCCTGTATATACTCAAACTAGTAAGAATAAACACAATATATAGGGCAGTCGGCAGCAGATTGAGGTAGCGTTAGTTCAATTCTTTGTGGTGCCGAAGAAGATATTTATTATTTACCTATGGATCCTTTATGACAGCCAATTAGTAAATATATATCATCCAGCGTAAGAGTGCTTATAACTGAAAGCTAGCAAAAGTTATCAGATTTACTCTCATACCATATGATCTGAAGGATTATGTGTTGAGCAGCTACCACTTTTGACAGTCAAAACTTTCACAACAAACAATCTTATTTTAATATTTGTTTTGTTTAAAGCGTTTTACAATAGTGACATGAGATTATGAACATAACCGTATGAATGTTTAATTTTTGTGGAATTGGAGTTCATGGTTCATTTAAAAATTCTTTACATACGAGAGCTTCTAAAAGGCTGCGTTCTCTTCAGAAATTAAGATGGTGAACCAGATGAAATGAAGGTGGTTGATGACTTCATACAAACTGTATTTAGTTGTGTTCATGCGCTTGTGTTTACAACATAAAGACGTTTTATTTTCAAACAAATGTTTGTATGCCAGTTTCTCTAAGTCATATATCCTGCACTGTAATATATTTTGTTGCACAACCATGAAACAAAAAACATAATAGTTTTATTAATATTTATTGTTTTAGCACCGTGTCTTACTAACCGTTTGGTTTATAAGCTTATGTACTAATTACGCTTATGGTTTTAGGGATTGGGAAGGCTATATTCAGAGTAAGTGTACCCGCTTTTGCGTGGAGAGAGAGTGGAAAACCATTTTGGAAAAAACCTCGGTACAGCCGACCGAAATTCGAACCTAGATCTCCCCGTCATCGGCGGTCTAGTCTACTCATGGTGTAGCGCGTTAGACCACGTGGCCACCGAAGCGGGTAATTTTTATTATTTGTTTTTGTTCTTTCCATAAGATATGAAAAAGCCAATTATACAGTAATCATTAGAGTAGTATTAGTAGAAGCGTTTATTACACTTTGGATTGATAATATAGTAATACAAAGACATAATTATTATTTTCACATAGTGTTAACATTAATGTCTTTCAACCAATGTTTGCAATAAAAATCTGCTATCTGCCGGTTATTGCCTCTACAACCGTGGGTAGACTGTAGGGTAGTGTAGGAGGATGTGTAGTATTAGGCGTACTGTAGTAGATTAAGTTAGAGTACGACATAATGTGTGTGTTTACAAATTATATGTTAAACATCCCTATAAAATACAAAAACATGTTAAGTTATTTGCTAAGGTAGTTTGATTTAATGTTTCCTGTAACTATTGAAAGGTGTTTGACGCAAGGTCAAAGACAAAAATGGGGGTAAGGGGAGAGTGGTTGAAAAGGTGGGGGGGGGGGGGAATTAACTTGTCTAACTCGTATTGAGCCACATTTATATTATAATCTGATTGCATTTAAGTATGAAACGGCGATAGACTTACCTTGACTGGCGAACAGGATCTTGCCGCATTCGTAATTCTCGTGGTCTGATCTTTTGTTTCTGAAGACGAAGGCTTGACCTCATTTGTATCAAATTGTATTTTATTTCAAAATAAACAAAAACAAAAATTTAAAACATAAATATAATTTTAAAGAAGACGTTTTAACTATTATATAAGATTATTTAATGTACTTAAAAAAATGGATTTGTTGAGGTCAAATTGGATGAGAATAACTGTTTCCCAACTACTTTGTTCCCTTAAATTTATCTTAAATAGGTTTGCTTTTTTATCGTGTTCAAATATATACCTTTAATAAATATAAAATATATATTATATTATTTAAAAAATAATAAAATATATATTATATTATTTAAAAAATATCCATGGTTTGAGCCCGGAAGCAAGCTATATCGACCAAGCAGCCGGCACCGTTACCGATGATAGTGCTAACATTTGAGAATAGAGGGTATCGTGTTGTCAACAAAATGGGCCTCCAGGCCATTAATCCCAGTTTTCTAAGACGAAGCTGCTACTTCTTGATTCAAGTAGCTCCTCATTTGTCCTCACGTTCAATCCAGACCCACTGCTTCACAGATAATTTTTGGAAGGGGCGGGGATTGAACCCGAGACCTCTGAATCTGTAGCCAGGAGCTCTGATCACTAGACCACATATATTATATATTACTAGCAGAAGTATCCGGCGTTGCCCATTGAAGCGCTTTAATATGCTTTAAACAGACAGAAAAAAAATCCTTTCATTTTATTTCTTTAAACCCAGTTTTTAATTGAAAAAATCAAATCCAAATTTCAAAATTCCTACTTCGAGGTGCACATGTTCGTGCAGAGCGGCTACTAATTTTTATATTTCAGACCTCTGCATGTGGTAGAATCGAGCAATGATCATGACAAACATACACTCTCTTCATTTTATAAATATTGATCTAAATAATACAGTTATTTCATATATTATATATATATATATATAGTTTAACTATAAATATTATATCATCACTTATTTTATTATTATATATAATAAATTTTAAATATTTATTATATGTTTATGATAAATGATTAATTTATCCCAATTTAAGATTTAACTTTAGAAACTGGATTTATAAATAACTTTTTTCTTTAAGATTGATGTAAAAACATTCACTTAAGTAACGTCTGTAAAAAAAGTTTTAAAATTAAGCATATAATCATTTACCGGAGAAAAGAGGGAGATCTAAATAAATTATCTAATCTTGTAACTACCTAGTTTAATTGTATGTAAATATAGATTTATTTATTTGAATGTATATATATATATATATATATACACACACAATTTTGTTTTTCGATTAAGAATACTAAGCACACGGCTTCTTACTACCCTTTCAAGTCGTACTCTTAAGTAATAATTACACTAATGGGCTATGAATTGGCAAGGTTGAATATAAAGGAAGTGAACCCGCATTTGCGTGGAGGAAGAATGGAAAAACATTTAGGAAAAACCACCCCCAGTTCACCCGAGCGAGATTCAAACCTCGATCTTCCCGTCCTTGGAAGTCTAGCTCAACACGAAACTAGCGAGCTAGCTAACTACACCACCGATGTGGGTCTTGATTGACAAATCTTACAGGTTTTTATTAAATGTTTCTATTTTAAAGTGGGGCGTAAGGGGACGTGATAAAACACCAGTGTTTTCGCAGTTTTTATAGACTTTTTTTGACTCAAATAAATAAAATACTGTTCCAGTAGAAACATAGATTATAATTTTATTCACACGCTGATATCAACAGTTGTATAATATCTGTCATGAGCATAGCGGCATTAGATGACAAACTTTTTAAATGAAGAGAAAAAGTTGTCATTAAATTTAAATACACCCTTGACAGATATTCAAGAACTTTTGATATCACCATGTGAAGAAAATTAATCTTTATGTTTCTACTGGAGCAATATTTTATTTATTTGAACCATAAAAATTTTACTATAAAAACTGCAAAAACAATGTCCTTTTCTTGCTTCCCCTTCCACCTCACTTTAAGATAAAAGAGAGAGAAAGTATGTTTGGTGCACCCTACCATTTATTTTAAATAGCTCTTTGGAAAAAAAAGGAGTTGAAAACGCACAGAACAAATAATATGTTTCTGTAACAGTGTCTACTATTTCAGGTTTTTCCTTGTTGACATACCAAATTTGTCTATTATTTCGTTTCACTTATCTGACAAGTTATAAGTATAATTTAGATAATATAGCAAGAAAGCCTGTGTGGTGCAACGTACTATCTTTTTTTTTTTTAATTTTAAGTTGACCAAAAACCAATGAATAAATAAGTCATATTTATTTTATATATATATTAATAAATGTATTATGGTGTCTGTATATATGAATATATCATATCTATCAAGAGAGTTTTTAATATTTCTCAATGAGCTAGACAGCTGAAATTTGGTTGGATTTTAGAATAACCACTCAACAGGTGTGCAGATTTTTGAAACTTGAAAACTGACACAAAAAAAAAGGTGATTTATTTAATTATTTAAATTTGTCGACATATTATTTGCACTTCAAAAGCAAGGATAAATAAGAATATAAATTTCTATGCCAAATCCAAAGATAAATGGTGGACTATGATTAGTGATTTGTTTTAATAGTTTTGGTTATTATTTTGTATTCATATTAATAATTATATAGATAACGCTCAACATGCTTATTTTATTTAAGCTTACAATTAATTACATATAAAACATTTATCAAAACAATTAAATGACTATTCTAACTAAAAGGCAACTTGAAAATGAAAGAGTGTGTTAGGATATATTAACAAATATAAGCTGTTCAGGTGAAAAATGCAATATCCACTCGATCAGATCTTTGCCTTCATTCATGTATTTGGTTTATCAGCCGAACCTAAGGAGCTGTGAGAAACTTTCTTTGATATCTTCACAGAAGACTTTGTCAAGAAACGCGATAATCATACTACATGATGTTTTGATTGTGAAAATTTGTCCCTCCAATATTTACAAAACATGCTGATCCTACTAGACGGAAAGTCTGTAGACTATAAATAGAGAGGAAACCTCCTCATTACCTTATGGAAATCATCCAAGATATGTCTGTCATGAACAAGGAAGACAATTTCGCGGCAACATGTATTTGGCGTTGAACGCAGAACAATAACATTCTTTAGAATGACATTGAATAATGCAACAGTTATCAGAGGCCAAACTGCTAATATGAGATGAGTCAACCATGGTTCAGAGCAATGAAATAGATTCAGTCAATCATCTGTTGCAGAATAGGCTATAAGAAATAATTGTATATTTACATTTGGGAGAAAAGTTTTACTGTTGGTGGATGGACTTCAGATAATGTTTACCAATTCTTCCGCATGATCATAGGGTAGCAAGCATCCAGACAAGTATTAAACCCGCTCATATGTTGAGGAAGGAGTTAAAACTATCAATTTAAATAATAGGGTATTGAAAATACACAATAACTTACGTCATTGGTTAATGCCATTGAGTGATTTAAACTTGAGAAAATGTAGCATGAAATAAAATATGATAAAAGGCATAAAGAAATATCGACACATGACTCGATAGTTCACGAAACAGACACATGACTCGATAGTTCACGAAACATTTGAAAATAGGTTGAGACCAACTGAAATTTTGAGTCGCCATTTTGTGTACGTGGAATGAATAATTTACACAAATAAATGATTAGATATTGAGTAGTTTCAATGTAGAGGTATGAACTCAGTCGTCTGTAAGTATGAGAGACAAAAAATATTTTTATCCAGTAGAATTTTTAAAGTTTTATAACCTCAAGAATACCACCACACAAGTAAAACTTAAAATAAAATAATTGGTATAATAATGATCCCTAGGTGCTTAAATATTAAACAGGTCCTATGTAGAGGAAACTGTATTGGAATGACAAAATTGGATAAAAATCTATATCCCATGAAACAATTTTGGACACGTTTATCACAAGGGAATGTATGTATCTTACTGTAATGAAATAGATTTTTCATTTCGTAATACTTCTAATTAAAATTTCCCACCTTTAATATATTTAAAATTAATGAATAATCTCAGAATATAAAACTAAATGCATCCACATATTATATTGGGAAACCTTCTCACACACATGGGTGATCATTTATTTATTTTTTATGTATTTACAACGATATTATTTTGTTTTCTGTCCCTCCCCACTATTGCAAAAACTTGTAAAACATAACAATTCCGAAAACATTTTCTCTCTCTCTCCCTCTTTTCTGGAACATGTTCGAAGCATGATGCAAACATGATGAAATAGAAGGAAACGAAAGAAGCCACAAGAATGATATTTTTCGAAACACCCCCCCGAAAAGAAGGCTCCTTTCTTCATTAGACTTCCAGCCTTGATGTAAGAACGGTCTAATTTTCAGTCAGTCCGCAACCTTGCTGTAGGAACGTTCCACAGCTCATTAATCTCTGAGATTAAGATTCGACTTCTAGCCTTACTGTGGAATGGTCCACTACATTTTGATCTCCGATTTTCACTTAATATTAAACCTTACAATAATACGGTCCGCGAAGCTATCAAATTTAAGCTGCCGCATCAATTGTTTGAATGAAATAACTATGGGTCAGATATTTAAATAAATAAATAATTAGAAACAAATTTACTCCGCATAGCTGCTTTCAAATTTAAATAGAATTTAAATCTGCCAGATCCCAAAAAACAATCTCTTCAAAGAGGTTTCCACGGCTCCCAACGCAAACTCCACGAGAAAGAATCTTAACATTACCGACAATAGATTGGGCACCTGTATACATTGGCCTCCCTTTTATATTTTTACTAAGGCAGTCCCCAGTTAATCTGGTGTGCTCTAAATTAATTTTAATTAGTTACAAGGTCAAACCTTTAACATAGTTGATATATATCTGCCAGAAGCCAGTTTTTAACCATGACTTTTCATATTCAATTTTATAATTCATTTAAAAAATTAGAATTAATTTAATTCAATATAACGCTATCCACTTTTACATAAGAAATATATTTTATTTATAAAAAAAATCTGATATAACGTACTCTTATTAATTGAAGGTTAGGTTTTATTAGGTTGTTTGATATTATAATCAACCTTTCGTAGACAGACCAAGAAACTAGTATGTTAATATTGATACTAAAATTTACTCTACTTAATAATCACTCAGGTACATTAACTTATTCACCTCTTTATAGCTTCGTTTATCATTGTGTAATTTAGTAATATATTTAAATAACATAATACCTTACAATCTGCAGCGTCACACAATCCTAATTGGTTTACAACATATGCAAAGCTATAATCGAATTACATTGTTGGCGATCGATTAAATTTAATTTTGTCAATATTTATATGTTAATCAGTATAGAGAACTGTAATATCTACCGTACACTGACTTTCTAATGCATGTGTATGAATTAATAATTACATTCAAATATCTACTATATAAGTAGTATATATCTGGTTTGCTAGCTAGCTACATGCATTATTTTGAAGAGTTGTTACCAGCTGCCACGCTATTATAATATAATGTCAGGTTTCTGTTGAATCTAGTCTATTCTTTTCAACATGAATTATAGCCATCCAGTGGAACCTCTCAGGAATAAAGGTTGGTGGCTCATTCCACCTGAATGTCTGTGTCCAATTCGTTTTTACTACTTAATGGCTAGTTTTATTGCGCGATTTTCACACTAAGAGGTTGAATACCCTGGACTGAGATGATTATGATTGTTTATGTCAGTGCCATCTTTATTTCTAATCACCATGTTGTAAATTACGGGTCTCTCTCTGCTCTATTTTCTAGTTCAATAAAGTACCGCTATAATCGCTAAAAGCATTGTGAGAGTGTATTATATTACAAGAGTTGGTGTGGTCTGACGTAGCCTAGTAATATACTCTGGGCTAGATATTCAAGTTATGTGGCACATACTGAATTTGATTTTATCTTGACAAGGATTTTTTAGTAAATTTTTTTTCCAGCCCGTTTCACTATCTGTTCAACGTTATACATATATTAATTACGCTAGTACCCACTTCGGTGGCTGCATGGTCTAAGACGCTACTCTCGCAATTGGCCGGCTGCCGATGACGGGAAGATCAATGTTCAATCCCGGTTGGGTGAACTTATGGTGGCTTTCAACATTTTACTCCCTGCAAATACAAGTACACTTCCTCTCAATTCAACCTTATTCATCTTTAACACATTAGAGTAGATTAGTACATAGGCGTATAACCTGAATAGGTAGTAAGATGCGGTGCTAAAAGAATAATTACTCTAGTATTGTAGAAACGAGGAAGGTAGAAGGTAGAGAAAGTATACCCGTATTTGCGTGGAATTATAGTGGAAAACCATAAAGTAAAAACTACCATGAGTACAACAAACCACCAGGCCTCCACCGTGGTTCGGATTCCACGTTAAACTGTAGGTCCTCCATTTCATCTCACAATCACCCTACCATTACACATTAGCGTAAGTGCGTATAACCCGAACGGGTAGTAAGACGCGGTGCTAATAATAATAATAATAATAATAATACAACAAACCAAAGTTCTAGTCTCAATCTCCCCCTCTTCGACAATTCCTGGGACCATGTGATAGTGATGAGATAGACCCGGGGGGGGGGGGGGGCTCAATGTTTTTCATCCCAAGCGGAAAATCTATCATTTTGCACTAGGGGCCTAAGATGTATTTAGTAATCCCATCAACTTAATATAGGCCGACAAACAACACTCACAGTCAACTATTAAACTTTTAATAAATATAATATATAATATCCTTTTTGTATGGTAGAATCTTATTAAATTGACTACCAAAAAGAGTTTAGTAATCTCCCAAAAATATATTTATAAATATTTACGCAGACAAATTTTCACAAAACAGCCTAGCATCATTATAAGTACTTATTTTTATTAATCAAATAAATACATTATAAGATGCAATCATGACATTTTTAAATAAATATTTTGTTTGAATCATTAGCTATTTCACATCATCAGGTTCGATTCCTGGCATGGCCGAACATTTATCTTTGGTGAAGTGTAGATTTACGCTTTCACATTGATAAATTAACGGTTTGGGGCCGGATGTTGTGCCTGTCCTAGTCTTAAGATAGGTTATAAGGTATATGAAGCTACGGCAGGCAAGCCGGTAGTGGAAAATATATGGCCTGAATAAAAAACTGACCCAGGCTACAAGCTGGAAACAGTAATGGATGTGAATTAAAGCTATTTCATATCTGCCACTGAGGATTTTCCAGTTATTATTCTCCAGGATAATGTGAGGGTCACATTTTCAATGAGCGCAGGCTGCATTTCGACCACGCTGTCTTGGAAACTTCTTCATCAGTTACAAAATATACTATAACAATCTAAATATATTATTACGTCAGATCATGAGCTCTGCAGCTGTCAATTGAGATAAATAGTTTCATTATCTGTAGTTTTTTTATAGCACCGCGTCTTACTACCCGTTTGGGCTATGCGCTTATGTACTAATTAAGCTAATGGTTTTAGGGATTAGGAAGGTTATATTTAAAGGAAGTGTACCCTCATTTACGTGGAGGGAGAGTGGAAAAATAATTTTGTAAAAACCACCCTCAGTACATCCGCCCAAGATTCGAACCTCGATCTCCCCGCCATCGGCAGTCTAGTCTACCGCTAGGATAGTGCCATAGACCATGTGGCCACCTGAAACAGGTCTTAATTTAATTAATTTAAATAACCAAATCAAAATAAATTTCAATAAATCTTTACTCAGACAAAATGCAATGAACCATTTTTAATTATTATTATTATTATTATTATTATTATTATTATTATTATTATTATTAGCACCGCGTCTTACTACCCGTTCGGGTTATACGCACTTTCGCTAATATGTAATGGAAGGGTGATTGTGAAATGAAATGGAGGACCTACAGTTTAACGTGGGATCCGAACCACGGTGGAGGCCTGGCATTCCTCTTTTAATGATCATATGACTTTGTTACTTGTCAGAAAAAGGTAAAAAAAAAAAAACCTTTTCAACTTCGGAGTCAAAATGGGCTTGTCCTTAACAGGGTTCAAAATTCATATTACAGGAGGGTTTCAAATACTTATTTCAACACTGTTGCTATTGTTATTATAGCTCTAATTCTTCATAAAAATTCAGTTTAAGTGTTTGTAAATTGTAGTATTTAATAATTTTTGACAATTTATTTCCCGTGATCTTTAGGAATATCTTTGCGATTCTCATTTGGATACCATTGGATTAGGGTTTAAAGTGTGGTGGAAAGGATAGTTGGTATTTTTTTATTAACATATAGCATTACTGACCAGGAGGAATATGACATCCAGTTCGGTCACCTGTATGTAGACTACTAGCCGCTCTGATGGCACAGAACGTTGCCCAGGCTGCACCTATGGATGATAATGAAAATCTAGGCGTGGGCCAGTGGGAGTCTTAAAACTAGCTCGGGTATAACTAGCCAAACCCTGGTGACCATTGGGATGTTTCCTTCTAAGAGAAATAACAAGGTACCTGTTGGGAATCGATCCCGGGACCCCTAGGTTCATAGCCAGGCGTACTGACCACTACACCGTGGGGCCGGATGGAGATGGAGTAAGTGAATAGGGTAAAGCTAGTGGAAGAAGTGGGGAAAGATCAGGATGTATGAGGGAGTGGACGTAGAGGGGCTGGATAAGGGTATGGTACCTATTATTATTAGCACCGCGTCTTACTACCCGTGCGGGTTTTACGCACTTACGCTAACGTGTAATGGTAGGGTGATTGTGAGATGAAATGGAGGACCTACAGTTTAACGTGGTATCCGAACCATGGTGAAGGCCTGGCATTCCACACATTCACAAGTTGTGATTAATACACTACGGTACGTATTATGGAGATGATGTTCGTGGTAGTGAGTGTGAAGGGGGCAAAGGATTGTTCGGAGAAGGGGTTCAAGGTTGAGATTGATTTGCAGGTGTTAGCAACGGTGAATGAATGACGATATTGGTTACCAAGAAGGTTGTAGAAATAAGGATGGTGAAGGCTGTGTAAGGATGTAAGTTATCGAGAGATAGAAGATTATTCAAGAGGTAAATATTATGGAGGGGGAAATATTTGTTAAAAATTCTCATAAGTTTAGAAGCAGTGGAAGGGGTAGTTCGTGTGATGGGGGTTAAGATGGTGGAGCAAACGGGACTAAGGAAGGGAGTGAATGTTATGGAGGGGGTGAAATCTAAGGGTGAGGATGATATTAGTGGTGTTTCAGGGGGTAGACTGTGTGAAAGAATTGAAAAGGGTGAAAGTGAGGAAGATTATGAAGGGTTGATTATGTTGGACAGGTCGGAAAAGGTAAACAAAGTGGATGGAGTGAAGATGGTGAGGGGGTTGAAGAGTCAATAGAGAGGGTGAATATGATGAAAAGAATGGAGTGGGTAGATGTGGTTTAGGGGATAAAGCTTTATTTAGTTGGGGTTGAAAAATTTTCGAATCGCATGAACACTAAGTAGTTTTGAATAAATTTAAAGAAATATTTGACAAAATCCTATCAATAAGCTTGACAAAAACTGGTGTTTCATTATTTATGTATTTAATATTTAAATAATTTTTTTATCGGGGAAACCATAATTTATTTACAATAAAATCTAAGAATTATTTAAAATTTTAACTTTAGAAAATAATCTAAGGAAATAAAGATTTTAATCCAATTTCTGTAACTTTTTATTTAAAGAAATATTACCTAATATATAATGTTTGGGCTGGATAATATTGATACCTAATTAAATTAAGACTATGATAAATAATATCTATTCATTTTCAACCAAATAAAATATGGGTGGAAAGTAAACATATATTTATGTAGGTTTACACAATTTTGAAAAATCAACTAGTCAACTCCACCAATATCTGGTAAGCTGCACTTTTAGATCCTAGATATTAATCTTAAACAAATCGTAAAGTAAACGCAATTTACGACGGTAATAATCATATGTGAAGTATCTAGTTACACGAGTCAAATATTAAGTGTTTGCTTATCTTATTTACTGGCGGTCAGTAAATTATGTAAGTATATACACAGCGTCATGTTCTTCGTCTTATGTCAACAACCCAAAATTTGGTTGTTGTGATTTCGATACATCCGACATTGGGTATGCACTCTGCCCTTTGAATGATGGTTAGTGCTATCTGCACCATCCGGTAGAAGTCCCATGCACTAGGGGAGTTTAGAAAGTGTGATGGTTCTACGTTACCTTCCACACTGAATTTCTACTAGTAAGCTCGAAAGAGCCTACCAATTTTCCCTTGATAGGCATTTTCACATATCTTCCAGGGGTATTTTACATTTCACAATCGATGGCTTTACTTCCCATTCGAAGGAAGTTGTGCTACGGATTTTTATCACCCAAGAAAAATCCATCAACCTCAGCTGGTTTTGAACTCACGAACATCCCGTCCTGAGGCGAGCACTTTACCCCAAGACCACCGACGTCAACATCATCATGTTGTAAATCCAAAATGGATTAATAGTGATATTTAAAGGCGCTGACATAAAATAAGTTGTGGAATAAATGTGCTCATTGACTACTGTAGATCCGTCATTTATAAACGTTTGTTCAAATGGACACGCAAGCGTAGTGAATTTACGGTGAGTAATGGTAGATATATCTCTTGAAGTACTGTCTAGACAAAAACGTGATTCTAAAAAAAGGAGATTTTTAAAGTGGGATTGATTGAATCGCGGGTAGTTAAAAATATTTTTACCGTGTTTTTAGTACAAACATTTTTTAATAAAATAGTAAAATAATACTTCAGTAAATAAACTTTGTTCTATTTTTTATAAATAGTAATTTCAACTTTTTTTTATGTCTGTCATGGGCCTCGAGGAATATGAACTGGACTTTATATCATCATTTGAAATGTTTCTGTTTATTTTTATTTTTTTTAGTACCACGTTTTACTATCATATCAGGTTACACGCATATGTGCTAATTACTTTAGTAATTTTTGGATAAGGAATATTGAATTTAGAGGGAGTAGGCTCACATTTGAATGGAGGGAGAGTGGAAAACCATTTATAAAAAAACTCAGTACACTCGATCGTTATCCGAAACCCCATCCCTCTGTCATTGGTAGTCTAGCTTGTCGTTGCGGCCATCGAAGCAGGGAAGCAGATAGAAATAGGTTATGTTCAAATGCAAAAATGCCCATAACAAATATTAAAAAATTATAGAGATCACTCCAAATGGGTATAAAATTAAACTAAATTTATCTATTGAAGCATTATTTTATTGATTTAGAATATTTTTCATAAAAAAAACCTTTAGAAAAAGTAACCCGGCTCGCATTCTATCCTCATTCCCACCTAATAACAAATAGCTTACATTACTTAACCACACTTTAAATGTTTTTTTATATATATTCTAAAATACAAGTAGCCTGTTTTGGTGGCCGCATGGTCTAAGGCGTCACTCTAATAATAGATTAGACTGCCGATGACAGGGAGACCGGGGTTCGAATTTTGGTCGGGTGTACTGAAAGGGGTTTTCCCTAAATGGTTTTCCACTTTCCCTCCATGCTAATATGGGTGCACTTTTTCTAAATTCAACCTTCCTCATCCCTAATTAACTAGTGTGATTAGTACATATGTGTATAGCCTGAACAGGTAGTAAGACGTATTAATTTTTTTTAAGTGCGTGAGGAGATGATAGTTTTAGATGGTTATAGTTTTTCTTGAGCTAAAAATTAACGTTATTTGTTATTATTGTTAATTAAAGTTACATTCAATTACAGTCTTAAAGGATATTTATCTACGTTCATATAAAATAAGATAAAATAAAATTCATGTGACGGTTAAATGTATTTAATAAAGATATATTTATAACTTGATATTAAAGTTCAATCTTGTTTTCTTCTTCTTTTCCTACATCTTATCTCACTCATGCAGTTCGACGTTTTGTCTATGGCAAGTCACAATAACTTGTCATCTCTCTTTTGGCCTTTGATCGCAATGCAACGAATAAACAACATCCACCACGTTATATTTAGACTAGAGAATAGTGCTAAGAATGCATCCAAACTAGTCGTCTACAGCAAATAGCAGCTCAGCTCTAATTCTAAGGAGAACAAGATTACAAACAAGAGTATTCATTTCTTGAATAAATATAAATTCAATAATTGAACCTTTTCCCAAATTTAATATTTCATTAGAATTTTTACTTAAATTTAATATGTTTTAACTGGTTTCACAACAAAAAATATTCAAAAATAATCGTCTAGCATCATTCACATATCACAGTATAAGACTATACATGTTTTTCAAACAATCTAAGGCTAACCTTTATAAGGAATCATTATACATTTAATTTAATAAGAGCTTAATTGTTGTTTTATAATGTTTTATATGTAGATTTTATGATTTTCATTATTGTATATTACTATAGTGCCCTTTCATGTGTATTTTACTGCCTGTTAACTTTTATATAACCACTTCTAAACATGCCTTGTTCTAATAAATATATTTCACTACTTTCAGTTCATTAATTTCTCACAACATTATAATACTCTTTCCTAAGGCCGGTGACAGACTGACGTTTTGGTCGCTGCGACACAAACGCCGCGACCAGGTCACTCTAGTTCATTGCATTGTTTCGTTTGAGAGGGGTCAGACTAGTGACACAAACGCCGTGACCAGGTCGCTATAGTTCATTGCATGGTTTCGTTTGAGAGGGGTCAGACTAGTGACACAAACGCCGTGACCAGGTCACTCTAGTTCATTGCATTGTTTCGTTTGAGAGGGGTCAGACTAGTGACACAAACGCCGTGACCAGGTCGCTATAGTTCATTGCATGGTTTCGTTTGAGAGGAGTCAGACTAGTGACACAAACGCCGTGACCAGGTCACTCTAGTTCATTGCATTGTTTCGTTTTAGTGACTAGTGACCTGGTCGCGGCGTTTGTGTCACTAGTCTGACCCCTCTCAAACGAAACAATACAATGAACCAGAGCGACCTGGTCGCAACATTTGTGTCACTAGTCTGACACCTCTCAAACGAAACAATGCAATGAACTAGAGTGACCTGGTCGCGGAGTTTGTGTCACTAGTCTGACCCCTCTCAAACGAAACAATGCAATGAACTAGAGTGACCTGGTCGCGGCGTTTGTGTCGCAGCGACCAAAACGTGACCAAAACGTCAGTCTGTCACCGGCCTTAATACATTAAAAAAAAAGTGTTCTAAATATGCTAATTTTATTTATTCACATAGTAAGGAGAAATAGAGTTATTTTTGTGGCTTCATTAAAACAATTTTTAAAAAATCACTACATTTACAAATTCATTTTTAGAATAGTCACTATACCCAGGCTAGAATTGGCTTAAGTTAACTTTATTACTTGTACAAATCACAGGCTTTGTAATAAAACCCAAAGAGGGTTGGGTTGTTTTGTGATTAATGCGAATCTCTACAACTTAAGACTATTTTTTAGAGACCCCCAACTACATTTTTATTGCATCGGGAACCTTGTCTCAATAACTTCCAAATATTCACCGACTAATATAAATTATATAGGCCTATAGATCCTACTCGTCAGTCCCCGTGACTATGTTACCATAGGATGGTCGACCGCAACACTATGGTACTCTGGTTTGACTCCAGGTTCTGCTAACGTAGATACCCATTATTTGTCTATGAGTTTGTCCTTCTATCCATTATGTAGGCCCATATCTAGGAGCTTACTCTAGGTATAATTTAAAAGGCATAATTGCCTAGTTTAATTTATTATGCAGCGTATGGACCGAATGGGTAGTAAGACACCGTGCTAAAAAAAATAAAGTTAATTTGCGGTCATTTTGTCTGTGTTTGAAACGTTAAAAGTTAATATCTTACAGCACCCATTTATCTATTATATATAAAAAGTTTATTTTCTTCCTTAATTAAAGCACACAAGTTTTTTTAATCTTAATATATATAATTCTTCTGTACGTGTGTATGTCACTGAACTCCTCCTAAACGGCTGGACCGATTTTGATGAAATTTTTTGCGTGTGTTTGAGTGGGTCCGTGGATGGTTTAGATTCACAATTGGACACGGTAGGTGGCGCTGCAATCGGGTTCTAGGATTTTTTGATTTTTAGGGATTTTTTAAAGATTTTTTGCATATCAGAACATGTAACCTCAAAATTTCACCCCCACCACAACCACCCCCCAATATTTATAATAATGAATTTAATATTAATAATTGACCGTTAAAAAATCATAAGTTCATCAATAATTGACCGTTAAAACCTTCTGAAAAGTTCATGAATAATTGAACTTCTGAGAATAATTCATAGTTATGTTTGTTTTTCGATACAGGTGATATTTGTGGAGTTGTGGGCGAAATGCCAAAAATGAAAAGATGTTTTATTTTGTATGTTGTCTTGACAAACACTGAATTTGTAATATTTGTGTTACTCACTAATTGGAGTTCATGGTGAATTTTTAATTGTGATGATAACATAGTATTTGTTTTATTATCGAAATCAATTATGCCACCCAAACGAAAAGCCAACGTTCGGGCAGGACAACGTCTGTCGGGTCCGCTAGTACATTATAAAAATCCAAACCGAAGAGCTCGGATCAAATAGGTAAATACCAAAGTTAAAACATATTTTTATTATTTTACATATTTTATTAGGTGTGTGTGAAGCTTAGAAAACGGTGACTTTGCTTCGACTTTCTGTCAACTTTTACTTCGCTTCGATTACTTTGTTTTGTTTCGACAGCAGTGAAGCTTCACTAATAAAAATATTGATAAAAAAATTACACATTTCATTCAAATTTGTTAATTTTCTTTTATGTATATGCCAATATTTTGAAGAAATTATTATTATTATATTTAGCACCGCGTCTTACTACCCATTCGGGTTATACGCTTAAGTACTAATTACGCTAATGGATTAGGAATTGGGAGGGTTGAATTTTAGAGGAAGTGAACCCGCATTTGCGTGGAGGGAGAGTGGAAAACCATTTAGGAAAAACCACCCACAGTTCACCCGACCGAGATTCGAACCTCAATCTCCCCGTCCTCGGTGGTCGAGCTCAACTTGACTAGCGCGTTAGCCAACTACGCCACCGAGGCGGGTTTGAAGAAATTAAATAATATGTAATATTAACGTTATTTGTCTATTTTGGGTGTAGTCTGAACTTTTTTGAAATAAAACATTTTCATGTAAGGTTTAGTTTCTAAAGTTACATAAATACGCACTTTTTTTAAAAAAAACATAAAAAAATTTGTTCATGAAATATTCGACTCGTTTTTGGAAACATTTTATATAATTGATTTGACTTTACACACCAATATATTTCATTTCTGTGGCATGACTAAAAACTCTTGTCAAATTTGCGAGTAAAGAGAATGAGGTGACTAAACGATCCCTGACCTAGGGAAAGTTTGAGCTCCCCTCGTAACCCCAGCCCCCCCCACCCCCCACCCCCACACATCTCTGAAATAACCGACGTGAACATTACACGATGACCTGATAACCGACCTACAAGCGAACTAACTCATGATTCTGCCCGCTCTTTCTCTAGCACTTTTTGTTTCTCCTCCTTCCTGCTCTTTCGCTCGTTAGAGTTTACATTCTCTCTCTCTTTCTCTCTGTCGCTCAATCACTCTTGCTCGGAAACACGTGCACCGCTCATTCCTCACCTTGAATGCACAGTAGCCGGTCCAGAAGACACCTCACAACATTCACCGAAACTTTATTTATGGACAGAACACTCTTTCATACTGTCAGCCATTTTATCTTAAAAGTTATGTTTGCTTTTATCTCACAGTATACCTGCACCGTTAGTCATTTTATCTTAAGTTCTGTTTTATTTTTTTTATCTCACAGTATACCTGCACCGTTAGACATCTAAAGTTCTGTTTTATTTTTTATATCTCAGTATACCTGCACCGTTAGACATCTAAAGTTCTGTTTTCTTTTTTATCTCACAGTATAGCTGCACTGTTAGACATCTAAAGTTCTGTTTTATTTTTTATATCTCAGTATACCTGCACCGTTAGACATCTAAAGTTCTGTTTTCTTTTTTATCTCACAGTATACCTGCACCGTTAGACATCTAAAGTTCTGTTTTCTTTTTTATCTCACAGTATAGCTGCACTGTTAGACATCTAAAGTTCTGTTTTCTTTTTTATCTCACAGTATACCTGCACTGTTAGACATCTAAAGTTCTGTTTTGGTTTTTATCTTACAGAATACCTGCACCGTTAGACATCTAAAGTTCTGTTTTGGTTTTTATCTTACAGAATACCTGCACCGTTAGACATCTAAAGTTCTGTTTTATTTTTTATCTCACAGTATAGCTGCACCGTTAGGCATCTAAAGTTCTGTTTTCTTTTTTATCTCACAGTATAGCTGCACCATTAGACATCTAAAGTTCTGTTTTCTTTTTTATCTCACAGTATAGCTGCACTGTTAGACATCTAAAGTTCTGTTTTATTTTTTATATCTCAGTATACCTGCACCGTTAGACATCTAAAGTTCTGTTTTATTTTTTTTATCTCACAGTATACCTGCACCGTTAGGCATCTAAAGTTCTGTTTTGGTTTTTATCTTACAGAATACCTGCACCGTTAGACATCTAAAGTTCTGTTTTGGTTTTTATCTTACAGAATACCTGCACCGTTAGACATCTAAAGTTCTGTTTTATTTTTTATCTCACAGTATACCTGCACCGTTAGTCATTTTATCTTAAGTTCTGTTTTATTTTTTTTATCTCACAGTATAGCTGCACCGTTAGACATCTAAAGTTCTGTTTTATTTTTTATATCTCAGTATACCTGCACTGTTAGACATCTAAAGTTCTGTTTTATTTTTTATATCTCAGTATACCTGCACCGTTAGGCATCTAAAGTTCTGTTTTATTTTTTTTATCTCACAGTATACCTGCACCGTTAGACATCTAAAGTTCTGTTTTGGTTTTTATCTTACAGAATACCTGCACCGTTAGACATCTAAAGTTCTGTTTTGGTTTTTATCTTACAGAATACCTGCACCGTTAGACATCTAAAGTTCTGTTTTATTTTTTATCTCACAGTATACCTGCACCGTTAGGCATCTAAAGTTCTGTTTTATTTTTTATCTCACAGTATACCTGCACCGTTAGTCATTTTATTTTAAGTTCTATTTTTCTTTATCTTACAGAAGACCTGCACCTTTAGTCATTTTATTTTACAGTAAGTTATATATGATGCTTTTCTTTTATCTCCCAATATACATGAGGTTTACTAATTTAACTTTGTGAGAAAACTGTGTTTTAACTTATTTGCTGTTGGTTATGTTAGTAGTAACTATAGTCTACTTATTCTTAATAACTAATTTTAGGTAGTTCATGGTAATATTTACTGGCAAATATGAACCGATTGCTACAAACATTTTAAAAATCATAGCTGGACGTCGAAAGAATAATTATATAGGGTCAAAACATATTAATATAATTTACAATGCGTAGTATTTTTATTTCTACTTGATATTGTAGAGTAAATGGTATAAATTTAATAAAAACATTTACAGAATTACATGAAACAGATTTAACACGATATGAAACAAAGTTATATGAAAATTGAAACAGAAAGTCAAGAATTTGAACTCGAGTGCCCGGTCCAATCCCTTGTAAAAACTCGGCCGGGCCAAGTCTTAAAGTTCAATGTCTTCATGTCAATCGTCACCTTGTTTAAAATAGAACCAATGGCAATCTTGTGGTTTTAAACTAAGAATAAGATAGTAAAAGCTTATATAACTTAAATATTTCTCGCTATCGGTTATTCTGGTGACCTGGGGTCACGGGAGGTGTGACCTGCCACAGGGTAGTGAAACATGTGCATTGCCTTTTGCTAACATAACTAACTATAGGGGCATTCATGATAGGAGTGTATGTGACAGTAATCAAAAGTTACAAGATCTATTTATCTGATTGCCAAACCCTTCCTTCACCTCTGACAAGATGTGTATTAATCACAACTTGTGAATGTGAGGAATGCCAGGCCTCCACCGTGGTTCGGATCCCACGTTAAACTGTTGGTCCTTTATTTCATCTCACAATCACCCTACCATTGCACATTAGCGTAAGTGCGTATAACCCGAACGGGTAGTAAGACGCGATGCTAATAATAATAATAATAATAATAATAATTATTATTATTATTATTAATTAATATAATAATAATAATAATCAATATAATAATAATAATTATTATAATAATTATATTATTATTATTATAATTATATTATATATTATATATATTATATATATATTATATATATTATATATATTATATATATATTATATATTATTATTATAATTATATTATTATTATTATTATTATTATTATTATTATTATTATTATTATTATTATTATACAAGATCTATTCACATGTATTCCTTCGCCAAACCATATGGTCTGCAAGAACATAATGAGGGGTTGTATCACGTTTGGCAGTCAAAACCTTCACAACAAACAATCTGTTTTTAATTAGGTTTTTATTTTAACCACTAAATTTTAACCACTAACTTATGAAAATAACTGTATGTATGTTTCATATTTGTGGAAGTGACGTTTATGGCTCACATAAAACTGATTTACAAACGAGAGCGTTAAAAGGTTGGGTTTTCTTCACAGATTAAGATGGCGAACCAAACCAGACTAAGGCCATTTATGACGTCATACATAAGGTATTCGGTTGTGTTTATGAGCATCTGTTTAGAATTTAACAACGTTTAATTTTGAAACAAATATTTTGTATATAAACACATTTATTTATTTTGGTGGCCAGTTATAACAAGATAAAAGTGTGAATATAGTGATTTTTAGTTTATTATTTCATGTAGACTACTATAATATATTTTGTTGCTACAACCACGAAACAAAAACATAAATGTTTTATTTATATATTTTGTTCTTAACTAGTTAAGAAAAAAGCCAACTATAAATTAATTCTTTGGGAAGTATATCAGAAGCGTTTATTAACACTTTGATTGATAACATAGTATTGCTGAGAAAATAATAGCTATTTATACATAGGTTAACATTAGTGAATTTCAACCAATGCTTGCAATAAAAAAAAAATTATGTTGGCAGTCAGCTAACATCACTCCAAGATAAAAATGTGTAATCCATTAACCCTGAAATGTAGAAACCTTACCTCGACAGAATAAACTATAGCCCTTGCCTATAATCTACGTCGTAGTTGAACCATGCAAGTCATTAGGCATGCTAAACCAATAGCTGTTTTTATTTTTTATTTAAAAACCTTATCATGGTTTTATATTATAACTAATAATGGGGTACAAAAATTATAAGACTTGAAACTGATGTACTAGTAATTTTTACTCTAATAAAGTGGATCATAACAGTGTAACGTGAATTTTTATATTTTATAAAAAAATCCAAAACATACTAAAGTATAGTAAAAGGATCGACCAGTATTGAGATATTTTAATAATTAAAATGTTGAATGTTATACAAAAATTAAAAAAGTAAAAAAAAAAAAAAATATCAATGATGAAAATGAATAAGTCTAATTTTAACCAAACAAAATATTTAGAAATGTATATAAGAATTGACTAACTATGGAAATTTTAAGAATTTAAAAGGTTGAAATTAAACAAAAATTATGTAAAATATATATAAATGCTTAAAAGTATTTTAGAAGAAATTTTAACTAAACAAGAAATGATGAGCTATATTTAGAAATAGGTATTACCTTATTGAGACACTTTAAACAAATCAAAGTGTACCAAGGGATGTCATATAATTCATCATTTCTTGTTTGGATATAAATAGTTATAAAATACTTCTCAACATTTATATATAATTTATGTAATTTTTATTTAAAATTTTCATTGCTATATGTAGGCCTACATAATATTCCTAAGTACATTTAATCTTTAGTTTGGTTAAGAAATTTATTTATTCATTTTAATCATTAATATACTGTAATTTAAAAAAAATTATTATATAACATTCTACATTTTAATTCTTGAAAAATCTCAACACTAGTCAATTCTTTATTATACTTTAATCTTTTTTGAGAACTTTTTTTTATAAATTGTAAATGCACTTTACACTGTTTTGATCAACTTTGTTACATTAAAAAATAATAGTACATCAGTTTCAATTATTATTATTTTGTATTGTAAAGCTCCTTACTTGAAATAATTATTTTATAATGTTTTCTAAAATGTTAATATTGGGGTATAGAGATACTTGTCTAAAAGAAGATTATTGACCTAGAGTAAATCTTTTAACTTTCGTCTGTGAATCTCGACAAACAAAAATGGTTTAAACAAGTATTATTAAATAAATTGAGCCTTTCTCTCCCTTCCCCTCCCCTCCAATGGCCCGCCTCCCCCCTCACCCTAACACATAACATTCGCCATGACTTGAACCTACAAGCCGGCACCAATATTGCACTGCAACTAAATACATTACGTCATCTTTTGAAGCAATCGTGGAGAGAAGGTGTCGTTAATGGCGGCAGTAATTTGAGATTTAAAAACACTTTATGTGCTATAATAACACCAAACGTGGGTTGTTCTCTTTAGCTACACCACTGGTCCCTAACCAACGCCATTCTACGGAACACGCCTATCTTTATTTTAATTGGAATAATATGTCATATTTAATGTAGCCTAGCTAGTTGAATTAATAAGCCGTTGAAGGGGGAATTAACTCGAGTTTCTAACACAGTGGCGAAATATTTTAAGTTAATTTTTTCAAGAATTTTTGTCATAATAAAATTCATGAAATATATTTCGATCATTATTTTAATTACAGTATGACAAGGCTATTCTGAATACAATCAGCATCACAATTGCTAGCAAAGCAATTTCATCATATTATTAGCTTACTCTGTCATTGTTTTGTATAGCATTTTTTTAAACAAAGAAGTAATATAATCACTAAAAATAAAATAATATGTGTTTTTGTGTGTTTGTAGACTCAAGAACTCTAAAAGAAGGCCCTCTAGAAATCTGAAACTTGGCATTTATTTAGGGGAACCTTAAGGTGAGCAGCTTAGTTTTTTTTGTGTTGACATCTATTGAGTGACATACAAAGTGAAAAGTGGTTATTCTCTATGATTATAATGTATTATTGAATGTAGTATTCATTTTTTTTGTCTAACATATAAAGAAGGAACTTGGTATGGGTATATGTTTTATGGACGAAGTGATTAACCAGGTCATTATGAAAAATGACCTGGCATTATGCATAGTGACCAAAGCAGTCGGGCAGGGTGATAGATATTTGTTAATTTATCATTTTGACCGGACAGTATGCATAATACTCCATGCTTTTCGGGCTATTTGAAAAACAGTGCAGTACTACGTCACTGGCAGGGTGGGAACAGTGAACATCCGCTCCCGTGCCAGCCAATTAGCTTCTACCTAACCTAACCTAACCTATCCTATCCTAACTAACCTAACCAACCTAACCTAAGCTAACTAACCTAACCTAACTAGTTTGATTGTTTTTGTTTTTATATAGGAAGTATAGACTATTACAAACTATTATATAAAACATATTCTTAAGAAAATCATCTTGCCCAGAGAGTGTGTAGCGTTATGCATACTGCCCGGTCAAAATGATAAATTGATAAATATTGATCACTTTTCTCGACTGCTTTGGTTACTATGCATAATACCAGATCATTTTTCATAGTGACGTCTTATTCACTTTCTCCGTAACATATGCACTAATTGCACTTAGGCTAGCATTGTTATTTATTTGAGATATTTTAACGTGTACGTTATATAATCACACTAGAATTTCTATGAGAAAGAGTGAAAGACCCAACCAATTTTGCCAGGAATAGGTATTTTCACATAACTCCCAGGGTTCTTTTACATGCCACAAATGACATGAGACCGACGGCTTTATTTAGTCTCTGAAGGAAGTTGTGTTGCGGATTTGTATAGCTCAAGAAAAATCCGTCGACCCCAGCTGGGTTAGAACCCATGATCATCTGATCCTGAGGCAAGCACTTTTCCCCAAGACCACCGAAATCAACAGGCTAACATCGGTTTCTACCTTTACAAATATTATGAGCCTAAAGTATTAAACAGCGTGATCACTGGTGCTGGTAGCTCCTAAGCCTAGGAACATATAAATCTAAGAATTGTTATAGTAAGATTACTTACTGGCAGAAGTAAGCCGCAGCCATTTATTTTTATCATTTTGATATATTAAAAGACTTACGCCTTGGACTGCATGGATCCAAATTGTATGAATACCAGCTTGGGATGTTAACCCTAGAAGCACACCTTGGGGTCGCCGGCGACCCGGCTCACTACACTTAACAGGTTTTAACATTTGTTAAACAAGCTAAAACGTTGCTGCTTTGTATACCTTCATTGATCTCCTAGATGTTGAAGTAGAAGGGTTCAGTTTTTTTTCTGTATTTTTTTAAGCTTGTTTTGAGCATTTTGGTCACATACGACCACACGGTGTGCTTTGTGCTATGAAAATAGCAATTTTAATACTATGACTTTTTCCCCCCCTTTCTGTGAAGTGTTTAGTTGTGTATAGTTGTTTTAAAGTTGTAATAGTGTCTTTTGTTTGATTTCTTATTTTAAAAAAATTCAAATTTGGTCATGGTTTTAACAAGTAAACGATTGACAATGGAAAAAATATCTTCTACAAATTGCCGATTCTAAAGCAGTGATTCTACTGCCAACTATACATTTTCAGGCTGATGTTGAAGAAAAAACCAGCAGACTGGAAATAATTATTTTTATTATAGTCCAAAGGGCGAAGTGGACACATTCGATCAACTCTATACCTCAAAAACAGTTGCCAGAAAGACTATAAGATGGCCACTTAGAGTATTTTATGTCATTACGGATGCAGCTGGTGTAATTTTTTTTTCATTTACTGTCTGAAAAATGTATCATCCTCAAAACCTGTTAGAAGAAAGTTCTTCAAAAACTTGTCATTTTATTTGATAGGAGAACTACGAAGACAGGTTTACTAAAAATATTCCAAAAGAGTTAAAGACTCAATTTTGGAGTTTTGGAGATAGATGATCCACAAACCGTGAGTCAAAAAGCAAGTGGTAGACCTGGTAGATGTGCTTTATCTCCCCGGAATAAAGACAGAAAAGAACAAACCGCATGTGTGGCTTGCTTACGCAGCCTAGGTACTGAACATCGCTTGGGAATTAGTAGCAATTGTAAATATTTAAATAGCCAAAGCTATTATTTATGCTTTTAGTAGGAATTACTCCATATAAATATCATATTCTGAAAATTGAACCGAGTCGCAGATGGCTGCGTTATCTGATAGCTCGTGATATTAATATAATCACATATTTGTAGCCGACGATTTCCGCTAAGTCCATCATAGAGTCTCCCTTAAAATATGAGTGAAGAATGACCCTGAGTATGGAACGAATCCTGGATAGCTCAGTGGTTAGAGCATTGGCGTACTAATCCAAAGGTCCCGGGTTCGATTCCTGTGTCCAGGTGTCATTTATCAATTTTCAAAATAGGATATCTAATTGTAAAGATGGTGTAAAATGACATCAATATTATATAATTGAGAATATAATATTTTTAAAGATTTATATTGTTTGTTTTGAATAGTCATGACTAAGCTACTAATTTAATAATTGCCCTTATCGGCGGTCCGAAAACTGAACGTCAAGCTTGTCCATTTTGGTTTTCCAGTTGAATACCTGCCGGGTAGACTGAGTTTTTCCCCTGAATAGTTTTTCACTCCCCTTTCACGCAAATATGAATGCTTTTCCTTAAAAGTTCTATCTTTCTCATAAATACCCCAATAGGGTAGTTAAATGCACATATACCTGACGGGTCGTAAGACGTATTGCAAAACAAAATAATCACAAAGCCGATATGTTAACTAGGTCGATATTATGTCTGCCTACTGAACTAAAGGCCAAATAATTAATTTAGTTTTTGTGTTGTGTTTTTATATAATCATTATATTTAAGAAATGCATGTTAAATACCCAAAAATAAATCAATAACATATAACTTCACTAACTTTCTCATAGAATTAAACCTATCATATTTTATCGAGTAATTGAAAGTGTATACGATATGTCTAACAGCTCGAACACCGTTTAAAGAAACACATCAAACAATATTAAAACATATGGTACGGTGCACCACATAGTCTTTTCCTCTATTTTATCTTAAAATAAAGACAAATATTATACATTAGTAAGACTTGTGAAATGAATAATATACGTAGTTGCAGAAACACTCCACCAAATAGAATAAATGAAATACTATACACTGTTACAAAAATTTTGAGAAAACAAAAACATGTCTGTTTAACAAAACCCATAACAATCAAATCTCACATTTATTTTATATCCTAAATATTTGTGAAAATTTGAAATTTCCAAACCTTAAATTCATTTTCATGGGATAAATAGATTTGCCATTTTGTTTATAATGCTAAAAATTGCCTGGACACAAAATTTAATTCAAACTATTTAGAACAGATTTTGAGTTAAATTGATTTTATAGCTTTCTGCTCTTAATTTTAGGGTTAGATATCTAATCCCACTCTTAAGGGGGAACTTATTAAAACCCCAGATACCAAGTTCTATCCCAATCATTAAAATGATTTAGGCTCTAGTCTGAGATACAGACAGACGGACGACATTGCGAAAATGATTTTATCGGTTTCACACCAGAACTTCATGAAACGTCAACATTTACTAAAATCTTAAGTTTGATCTATTTTTGAAGACCACAAAACTTCTCTTTCCAAGGGGTCAAAAGAAACTAAAAAAACCAGCTCAAACACTGTTTAAAAGAAACACTTTGCACTTTATTTTCCCTGTATCAGTCTTACAAGCCTTGTATTTATAAACATCCTGTGCTAACACCTTTCTATAACCCATGCATTTAAATTACTGCGGTGTTTGTATGTAAATCAGATATTTACATGCGTTGTAGTTAGGCTGGTCATGCACGGAAGGTGATCATTAAGAATGCAACTTGTACAAATTTGGAACCTGTCCATAAGCAAACTTAAAAAAACCCCGTCAACTTGACAGACGGAGTGATTGCAGAGTAGGCTGGTAGTGTAGTCTGGTAGCCTCTAGCGGCATTCCGCTCACTGTCATTATCCTACCTCTCGTATGCTTGTAATTTGACTGCGCCTGGAATTAATACATATTTAACCAGTTACCTTTTTTTATTATAGCTAGAAAATACATGGGTTGTAAAAAGATGAATGTATTGGTTCGTTTTGCGACTTACGCGTCTAATGGTTATTTATGCACGACAAAAAAAAAATGCGTTGATCTATTCGTTGTAAATGAAGGATGTTGACGTAACTTTTGGAAGTGTGTCAAGGATCGTATGATCGCGATATATTATAGCCTAATTAATATATGTAATACGCTATGTGTTGTTGAAACGCTTTTCACTTGATCACAAAACAATATCGTGTGCACAGTAATTATATTTGTGAGTTTTGGGAGAAATTTTCTGCCTTAACAATAAAAAGTTCCTTTGACTGAGCTTTCAGGTTTGACAGTTGAAGATATTGACTTTAAAGGATGATCTACTGCCTTTCAGACTCTTTGATCCGAACCCTGGTATAGTAATCGTTAATATAGTAAAGTATTGACATTAAAAATCAGTTCAGGTTGAATGGGATGTTGAAGGCTGTATTTATGTTCTAGTTTCGGGAGTCAACCAATCTCCCAGTATATTAATAACGAGTAATTCAGGTCAAATGAGGGTTTTAGGGCTGTATTACCCTCTTTGGTGGCCGCGTGTTCTAACACGCTACTCTCGCAGTAGACTAGACTGCTAGACTGCTAGACTGTCGATGACGTGAAGTTCGTGACTCTATCCCGGTCGGGTGTACTGAGGGTGATTTTCCTAAATGGTTTCGCAATCTCTCTCCACGCAAGCGGGGGTGAACTTTATCTAAATTCAACCTTCCTCATCCCTAAACCAATAGCGTAAATAGTAGATAAGCGTACAACACAAATGTGTAGTAAGACCCTGTGCTAGAAAAAACAAACTTTTTATGAATGTAACTGACAATAGCTACTATGGAAATGGGACGCCTATATTAAGGGTGTTTTAATAGATAGACACATTATATTTGTCAAATATAATTTAAAAAGGACACTGGGACATAAATGCCTAATCAAATGCTAATGTTAATATTATACGCTCTATATACCTTTAAATTTAAAAGTCCTACCGTGACTGATTATACCACGACCCTCTTTTATAAGCTACACCATAGTGACACCAAGCGAGATAAACCTGTTTACCTATAAGAGTGATATGAGGGAACATTGCATTCGATTTCAATCAACAAAATGTCTTCTACGAGTTAATTAAATGTATTCATACTTATTTCTTTGGTAACAAATATATTGTATTATATTTTGCTTCTTTATATTCTTATTTGGAATGCATTATATCTTGGATTTGTATAATCTACTTTCAGTAAAATATGTTCACTTTTGGACTAATTTTTAACATACTGTCAGCCTAGTAAAAATAATTTCTTACCAATTAATTATCACAAATATTAATATGAAAGAGGAATAGGTTGATCAATATATTAAAATACATTCATGATGTGATCTCACAGAACTCAATTATGCTCAATTTTTTACAAATAGAAGTAGATACTATCTATTTAAAGGGTCAGATACCCTCAAGAGCTCATCTGACACCACGGAACACGTCTAACTTAGGTAGATATTTCAGCTCCAACCAGGCGTCACATCATGGTACAGTTTTTTGTACTTAAGAAAACTGTGGATTTGATACTAGCTAAACTGTTAAAAAAAATGTTAGCAAATAAAGTACTTTTGAATAAAATAGATTAAAATGAAAAAACTCTTGAACTGATCCTAATGTCACTGTTTTCACCCAGAAAAGTGAACTCTTATTCGAGTTGTGGTAATGAACAACAAGTCGGTATTAGACCTTGGAATTCTGGATAAGTGATACACATATTAGTTCCATAGCTATTGCTTACAATCACAAATAATATCGCCTTTTAAAAAAAGAAATATGGCATGCTATTATAACTGGATCTATATATACCCCAATTTGTATTTACGAATGGGCATATCTGACAGCTATGAAATGTTAATAAATCTACTTTTACGTAGTCAGACCTCAAGTTTTGTATGTGCAGCTGTCAGTTTTAATAGATATTATTAATACCTATAAAATAACACAAATAGTATAGTAAACAGCTGTGTTAACAAAAAAAAGAGTGTTTTATAAAAGGTGCTCCAAAGGCTCATTAGTTTGAAAATCAAGGTATAGGTATTAATAAAACACATGTGCATTAATTACAAATGAATGCGAGTGATATTTATACATGGTGTCATCTCTTAGGCTTATTTTAAAACTCAATTTCAAATGAGGAATTCTATTGAATACTTTTTTGTGCATTCGACTCTGACCCATGATTAAAGGGAAAAATAAAACAAAGACCTAAATTATTATTATATAATAAAAATAAATAATAGGATTTCAAATAGCCATTATTGTGAAACAAACTAGCAAGAATATGTGCCATGATAGCTGCATTATAATGACTACGTGTTGCCTAATTCCTTCAGGATTGATGCGAATTTAATAGTACGTCTAGTACTTGACAGTATTGTGAGCTGTATATTTAGATTATTTATACTTTAACCCTTGTTACTGCAACTTATTTAGTTAGTTATTTTATAGGTTTTTTAAATAGCCAAAAAAACTTTACTTGTTAGTTGAATTATATCACATGCTTCATTATCTTTGCTATGCTTCCTCCAGAAGAGCAGAGATGTATCTGGGGTAGCTGTTTAGGTTTGGAAGCTTATGTTTAGTGGTCAATTATACGCCTTTTTTTGCACCGCGTCTTACTACCCGGTCTGGTTTTACACCTATATACTAATTACACTGAAGTTTTAGAGAGTAGGAAGGTTCAACTTAGAGGACGTGCACTTATATTTGCGTGGAGGTAGAGTGGAAAACCATTTAGGAAAAATCCCCCTCAGTGTACCCGACCGGGATCAAACTTTAATCTCCCCATCTTTGGCAGTCTAGTCTAACACGAGAGTTGCGCGTTAGACCATGCGGCCACAGAAGCGGCTATATAGGTTACGTCTATTAAGTACAGACGCAATTATGTGTAAAAACACAGTCAAATCTTATCTTTTAATAGTTAGGAGCATCTATGCACCTTCTGCGCCACCTAATTAAACATTTGGAGAACATTATCTATTAAAATATATTGAAACCCCAAAAATACATATATAACTGATTAGTAACGCAAATTTTATGTTAACATGAAAGATTCTTAGAATGAAATATTACTATCTTTTCAAGGAAAAGGAACAATTTAAACGAATGATATTTAAAAATTATCTAATTTTCGAGGATAGGAGGTTTGAATCGATGGTGTTCCAAGGGTAGATCGACATTAACTACCTAAGTTAAACTTGCGTATGCATAGCAACACAATTATTAATAGCTCAGTCATTTATAAGTTTATTAGTCATCAATCAGTCGTGGATTAGTCATCGCTTTTTTATCAGTCACCTGTCGATTGATGAATGATCTATACGTCGTTGATTAGTCATCAATCAATTATAACTATAATATTTTCATCAGGGAGCTCTCAACAACTATTGAGGTCTGCTTATAGATTGATAGTTTCTGAAGACAGGAAGGTCCTGGCCGTAGGACACACACACACTAATCAGATTGATTGATAAAAACGAAGGTAGCGTACAGGATGTAATTGTTTAGTAAATTTATTCAATAACATTGTAATTTAATAAAGCTACATGACTTTTTTTTTTTCATATAAACTTTAACCTTTCTCTTAAAAATTCAAATGGCGAACCTTTGTTTACGGTTACAAAGTGACAAGATGAATAACGGGTTTTTATATAAAGATATATACTTTCTATTTCCGAGTGTTTTACTCTCTCCAAATGTGGGGGCGAGTTCAAGTAACTAACAAATAAGATAACCATCCATAGCTCATATTTCAACGTTCGCGTTCTTGAGGACTTCAGTTTGAATCTCGAAAATAAAATTTGGAATCTATTCGCAAATAAATTATAAATAATAGAAAAGATCCATTAAAAGTGGCATTCCTCATAAATCAATCCAGGCATTTAATTGAAATATAATAAAACTATAAAAATAAATTTTTATTACTAAAAAAATTGTGTCAACAAAGGGTGCGGCCAGTAATAGGAAAGGAAAAGAGTAGAATTGTCCAGTCACAAAATAGGGGTAGTCAGTAGCTAAGCTGGTGTTATCAAACAATTATTAAATTGGCACTGAACAGAGTGTTAAATAGGACTGTGAACCAAGAGGTCCAATTTATTCGTGACGTTATTTTGGCTAAAGGGTAAGACAGGATCCTCTCATCTACTTCATTTTCCATAGATGATACCAAACATTAGGTTGAAAGGATTTACATAATCTGCAAGTGATGTTTCCTTGAGTACATTCATAGCCATATGTAATGGTTTTCCCATTTGACTTTAAAGGAAAAAAAAAACACTCAAGAACTTATGACTATAGGACAAGATTTTATATTAAATTGGCAAAGACCAAGGACATTGAGAGATGCAAGCGTGTCATGGTTTTAAGCTTCATTTAACATTGGAATATTATTATTATTAACATCGCGTCTTACTACCCGTTCGGGTTACACGCACTTACGCTAATGTGCAATGGTAGGGTGATTGTGACCTACAGTTTAACGTGGAATCTGAGCCACGGTGGAGGCCTGGCATTCCTCACATTCACAAGTTGTGATTAATACACGTCTTGTCAGAGGTGAAGGAAGGGTTTGGCAATCAGATAAATCTGTGCCGGGACCGAGGATTGAACCCCGGACCCCCAGCAAAGAAGTCTGACACCTTACCCCTAGACCACCAGGTCACCTGAACATTGGAATACGTTTTGGACGTAAACGTATTTCTAAATGTAATTCAGTATAATATTTATTATTGTAAAATATAGTTCACATATCACAAATGCACTTAGATGCAGATCAATTTGTATATTCTTAACGCCGTCACATTTTTTTACGTGTTAATGGAGTTAAGACATATTTACTGTATCAATCATGTAAGTCGATAAGTTTTACTGACGATATTTCAGAGAGTTGCTGAAGAGATAACTACTGGTTTTGTCAAGGGACAGAAAAATAAATATTCAAAGCGTTTTTTATCTTTATCGGTTTACCATGTCATCTAAATAACGTATATAAATGGTGGGTAAACATTTAGAGGTCGACAACATATTATACATACAAAAAAGTTGTATTCTGAATATTTCTTCGCTTTTATTTTAGAATTTTTCACATAAATACGGAATTTCATATCTTAAAAAAATGCTATAAGGTACTTAGGCCTAATGCAATTAATTATGAAATTACGTGACCAACTGGAGACAGTTTTTTTTCTAGAATAATACTTAACTGATTTATTAAATATAGGACTCTACTGGACAAGTATGCTTACTTATATTTTCCATGCAAATATGGAAGCAAAATTTCACAAAGCTTTTATAATAATAGCGTCATAAGATGTATTAATAATTTTATTTAAAAAACTTTAAAAGCTATTTATTTTTTCAGAAAATGTATGTTATATTATATTTTAGTAATATTAAAATAAAGAATTTTGATATTATAAAAGTAGTGAGCTTAAAATGATAATTATATAATTTTGAACTTCTCTTAAAAGTATTGACCTATATTTGGGGTATGTTTGACTCCTTGAAAGAAAGAAAAAGGGCTTAGTTCCTATGATTAAAGTTATTCTGTAATAATTTGAGATGTTTGCTTAAGATAAATGTAATAGGTTCTAACTAGCACCTAAAAAAATAAGGTGATTCATGTATGTATTACAACAGTTTCAAACGAGCTAAGGCCTACTTTTATACCGCTCTAAGAGGAAGAAATTCTGCTACGGTACTAAAAAAAAGTAAATTTTAATCAAAAGAAGTCAACCTCGGTGGTCTTACGATAATGTGCTCGACTCAGAACCCAATGTTTGTGAGTTCAAACCCAGCCGGGGTGAAAACAATTTTCCTTGAGCAATAAAAATCCCTAGTACAACTTCCTTAGGAGGGGAAGTAAAGCCGTCGGTCCCATGTCGATTGTGGCATGTGATAGAACCCTGGAAGTTACGTGTAAATACATTTCCCGGAAAAATTGGTAACTCCTTTCACGCTCGCTTATAAAAGTTCTAGTGTGCTGATATAATCAGTGGGTTCAGAAAGTGCACGTTAAATACCTCAAATAAATAAAAAACCAAAACATTCACAATACCTTTTGAAACTGTTCTCAACTGATTCGGACCAAATTGGAATGATTGTAATATCTGCATTAAAGGAAGGTAAGGGTTTCAAACATAATCTCAACTAGTACCACGTATTCCCTCCCCCCCCCCACGCCCCCCACACACGTCTTACTTACCTACTGAAATATCCACATTTGATAGGGCAGGGATGAGGACGGTTTAGTTTAGAGCAAATGTGCCAAATTTTAGTGAATGGAGAGAGATTTAAATTTAGAAAAAACACTCAAGACTTCCTTCCGAAATAAAAATAAAACGGCCTTTCTGTCGCTGAAAAATCTGATATATGAGCCCGAAATTTAGTCCTTATGCCCACCGATGAGATTAACTAAATAATAAATGAAACACACTTCCTTCAAAGCCAGGAATTTTCTCTAATTTATGATAAAGTATTAAATCACATTGCTAATAGGACGATACATTTAATGGAAAAGGGGCTCCATAGTTAACACACATGCTAGCCAAAAAGCTACAAATAACTGTAGGGGTATAAGAATACTAGAAAATTCTAGTTCGAATCGAGTTTTAATAGCTGCTTGAATTCGACTTTAATATTATATAAAACTAATTCAATTCTAAGATATAATTTCATGTGAAATATAGTTCTTCAATATTTCCTTCCGTCTAGTTATAATAATAAAGGTACAATTGTATTAAATGTATTTGAAAATGTAAATTTGTGTTACTACACATTTTTTCACAAAAGATGTAATTATATAAAAAGTATATTTGTACTTATCTATGGTTTATGCATGGATTTATAACAGAAATTCAACTTGAAATATTCCTTGCTAAAATAATGCTCTATATTACTCGAAATCGAAAAAGAACTCGTTTTCATTCAAACTCAGCTCGAAGTAAAAAAAAAAGCCTACTCGCAAACCTCTACAAGTAAGAGTAGGCTAGCTTGCTATTTAAAAGCTTAAAACCAGGAGTGAAATTAGCTTATACAATAATTTAAAGGAGAAAATATTGTATTTTATACTTCTGTGTCTTTAATATTATCATACCAGCATCGGTGCATGCATCACTCTGATGTTAGACTGGACTGTCGGTGACTGGGAGATCAGGAATCGAATCCCAGTTTGTTATACTGAGGGTGATTTCTACTGATTGGTTTCCCACTCTCCCTCCACGCAAATATTGGTATGGTTTCTCTAAGACTACATCTTTTTCATAGGCCTACATTAATACTCCATTAGCGTAATTAACGTATGCATGTAGTAACGAGCGGTGAAAAAATAAAAGCATAAATGAGTTTATTATAAAAAAATAAAATTGATGTGCTTTAACTACTCTCTGGGTCAAAAAGCCTTCAAATTAGACAAATGATCTCAAAGTGGTTTAGTTTTAATATCACGCGCACGTCTACATTGCGAACAAGACTCGTAGTTAGAGCACGCTAATTTCTTATGTGGATGTTTTATCAAACATATTACTAATATGATTACGCAAGTTAATCCAACTACCTGACTCAAAGTCCGTCTTTCAATATTTCAACGAACACTTTTACAGTTAATTAGGACTAACCCACTTTGGAAGTAGTTAAGACATAGACAAAATAATGAAGAGGCTACGTTACGTCCTAGCCATATATACTTAACAAAAATATAAACATAATAGTTTGTGCCACAAATGTCACTTTGTGTTCACTATGTTAAGTAATCACGTAACAAGGTTTTATTTTTATTGGAATCCGTTGATACATCTGAGTATAGCACAAATAGTTTAAGATTATTTGAGATACAACACAAATAATATATACTAAGATAACTCTAGCTAATACACTATACTACTATGGGTATCCTATGTACAACACTAATAAACTAAGATTATTGTGAATATAAAATTAATAAACTAAGATGATTCTGAATACAGCACTAATAAACAAATATTATTGTGAATATAAAACTAATAAACTAAGATGATTATGAATACAACACTAATAAACTAAGATTATTCTGAATACAACACCACATATGGAAGAAATATAGAATGCTTTAAAACATTAGAACACACAGTAAAAACAAATTCCTATATTAGTTATTTTAAAACCCTATTTCGAATATAAAAACAAAAAATCTACTACACCAGTAAACTGAAAATTTTATCCTAAACCACACTGGCGGACACTTGGTCTAGGGCGTTAGCTACGTCTGGTCCATTCCACTGATGATAGAGAGGTCAGATTTCAAATTTCATCTGGGTCTGTTGAAGTGGATTTTCTTATATGGCTTGCCAATCTCCCAAAACAAATTTCAGCAATATTTCCTGTAAATTTGGACCCTTCTTCCTCTTTCTCTCACTCGTGTATATATATATATATATACACACACACACACACAAACACACACATAAACCCGGATGGGTATTAAGAAGTAGCAAACGTGAAAAATTCCTATAGATTGTATTAGTTTTTTAATATTTTCTTTAATGTTTCGGTGGTCAAATGCTCTCTAAAGCATCACTCTAGCAATATACTTGACTTTCAATTACGGGGAGATCGAGGTTTGAATCCCTGTCGGGTGTATTGAGGGTGGATCTTACAAAATGGTTTTCCACTCTCTTTCTCTCCACGCAAATTCGGGTACACTTCCTCAAAATCAACCTTACTAATCAATCACACATTAGTAAATTAGTACATAAGCGTACATCCCAAACAGGTAGTAAGATGTGGTACTTAAAAAAAAATTATTAATCTTGTTGTTGAACTTGTAATCATAAAAAAATCCCTACTTCTATAGGAACAGGTTTAACATCTCACCTTAACGTCAACTTGGTGACACCAACATGGCGAGAAAAAATATATTGAGGATAAAAGTCTTTCTGATGTAGTTGAATTCCAATGCTTCACGACAAAGGCTTTCAAATACTTAAACCGCTGAAAGAAGAGTGAAAAGGGTATAATCTATTCGGACAATTATTAATGTTGAACAAAACACAAAGATAAATAAATGGTACGTCTCACTGCACAGAGATTCTCACTTCTTAACCTAATACAGGCCGGCCTGGTCTAGTGGTCATCATTCCTCGCTACTTGTCTATATGTACCGGGTTCAATTCCCTGTGGTACCATCGGTATTATTCCCTGGAAGCGGAATTGTTCCTATGGTTGACAAGATCAGGATAATTAATCTTGAGCTAGATTTTAGACTTATACTTGCATCACATAATCATCATCATCCTTATACTCTATCTCATCCTCCTCCTCCTCATCATCATTTTAGCAGGGTGAAGTAACAGCACCTACAGGTTGGCCCAACCTAAAAATACAGGTACGTATCCACCACTGCCAGTAGAAGACCAGGAATGTCTCACTGTTGGCATATGCTAGAAAAACCTAGTACAATTGAAGACAAATACCTAAAAATAGTAAGAAATAGTAAATTAAATAATATATATTGTTACAGAAACGTCACGTTTTTTCAGACCTAAATAAAATATCCTAATTTCATTTGTTTAAAAGCCAATTAAAAAAACTCTCTGGGAAATCTTATGAAAGCCCTTGTCACGTAGTTTTAGACTGATCGGTAAACTGGTTTCGATTCTAGGCCGAGGTACAGACACAGAGACAGACAGACAGACAGATAGACAGATGACATGGCGAAATCCCTTGACGCATAATTACACTAAAATGTATCTTATAAAGTTTTGATACCCGCCTTGGTGGCGTAGTTAGCTAACGCGCTGGTTTCGTTTTGAGCTAGACTGCTGAGGATGGGGAGATTGAGGTTAGAAAATAGCTCGGGTGAACTGGGGGTGTTTTCCCTAGACGATTTTCCACTCTCCCTCCACGCAAATGTGAGTTCACTTCCTCTAAATTCAACCTTACCAATTCCTAGCCCATTCGCGTAATAAGTACTTAAGCGTACAACTCGAACGGATAATAAGACGCGGTGCAAAATATATTATTAGAAAGGTTTTTAACAGTCACTTTCTTCCTAGGATGACGCTATTATAGTTTCGACTATGTCTTTGGTTCATTAAGCTACTACCCGTACACACAACACTAGAATATAGTTCTAGGTGCGTTACACGAGTTTTTATTGGACTTTGAGACCAAACCTAGAGAGAATTATAAATTATTTCTAGCTCAATTTTTTTTTTAAACACGGGAGGTTAAGACATTTTTGACCTCAATGAGATAAGAACCGCACTCTCTCAAAGGTTCTTGACAGTGCGCTTTAAAGAATAACGCCTAATGCCTCATACACATGAACAATTTTTTTAAACTCCCCTCTCCACCTTTCACACCCGTGTTTAGTTATTCGTTCGGGTAGTCCTACGCATTCCAATTACACAAATGGAATAATGACGAGGAAAATGTAATAAATAGGAAATATACCCACATTATTTTGGAGGGAGAGGGGTAAGCAATTGAGGAAAATAACTACTTAATTAACTGCTTCAGTGGCCTCATAATCTAAGGCGTCATTCTCTCAATAGACTAGACTGTGGATGAGAGATCGAGGTTCAAATCCTGAGATGATGTATTAAGGATAGTTCTCCCTAAATGGTTTTCACTCTTCCTTCCCGCAAATGCTGATACACTTAATCTAAATTCAACCTTCCTCATCCATAGATCATTAACGTTATTGGTACATATGCGTATAAACTGAACCGGTAGTAATACGCGGTGCTAAAAAACTAAGTCATTACACCCATCCAGGATCCAAACCTTAACCTACCCGTCACTGGAAAAAACCAAATAATTTTATTTTCTGGTTTAGGCCTAAAGGCGTGTCAACACAAGTTTATTCGCACCCTATAAACCAGAATAAAAAAACTGTTAACGTTTAGTCCACGTGACCACTTATACGGATATTACGCTATTAATTGCATCGTGATTATACGTATTAATTAAACTATTTGTATTGAATTTATTTCATACGTGAGTAAACAGGTCCGTGTAAGACATTAACGTTCTTGCCCACGGCACGAGGATAAAAACAGGGGACGCGAGTTAAAGGCAGTATTTTTGCGGTTCTACAGCATAAGTTTCTTTGGCCAAAATAAAATTTAAATATTTATCCAGTAGAAACCCATAGTTTAATTTATTCACATGGTGATAGCAATAATTGTTTAATATCTATCAAGGGTGTCCTGGAATTAAATGACAGATTTTCCTCTTCATTTTAAAAAAAAAAGTTTGTCATCAACTGTTGCTATACTCACGACAGATATTCAAGAACTGTTGAAGTCATTATGTAAAGAAAATTAAACTCTATGTTTCTACCGGAGCAATATTTTATTTATTTTGTAAAAAAAAAAAAGATTTTTTGCTTTAGAAAATACAATAACACTAACCTTTTACTGCGTCTCCTACACTCCCACCTTAATTCTCTCTCAAACTGCATCTGTTACGAAACGTTTGCATCATCTTTTAAAAGAAGAAGCTCGCGCGAGGAATCATATATAGCAATATTAATAATTATAATGAATAGCACTAACGACACATCAAATTAATTTAAGACTGCGACGTGTATTTCTCTTAATCAGAATTTTACAATCTTCACGTAGCTTAGAGATGTTGCACAAACGTCTACAATTTTGTTGCAGTCACCATTTTAATTCCAGTCTTTAGACTGTCCATGCAGGTGGTGCCCTCAAGCGGGGAAAGTATGAACCCAGTATGCAATATATTAGCGCCAGAAACAGAAACAACTCGTCTCCCGCTTGTTTTTATGACCTGCTCGCCCACTGTAGTTTTTTTTATTGTTGTTATTCTTTAATCTCCTATCTGACAATGTACCAAAGAGTGTACGTAGTAATTCTCGAGTAATGAGACTTCACTCTTTCGAGACATTTCCTGCAATCACTGAATAAACTTGAGGTAGGGGAACACTGTACGAAGAGATGAGGAACATGAATAAAATGTAAACTTTTCTGTTTACAAACGGGAGATTAAAATCCCGCGAAGAGAAGAGCGACTTGAAGAAAATGTGAACATCTACATTTACAAATGGAAGACTAAGTGCCTGTGAAGAGAAGAGGGACTTGAAGAAAATGTGAACATCTACATTTACAAACGGAAGACTAAGTGCCTGTGAAGAGAAGAGGGACTTGAAGAAAATGTGAACATCTTCTGTTTACATACCGGAAAAGCCCGTGAAGAGAAGAGGCCCTTGAAGAAAATGTAAACATTTTCTGTTTACAAACGGGAGATTAAGAATCTGTCTCACCTCACGGATAAGGGGGCGGCCAGACTGAGCGAGCGACTAAAATATAAAATAGAACACATTGGTTGTAATGAGAGGTGGCCAGACTGGAGCGCGCACGCTTGAAAGATAGAACTGGTTCTATTTTTCAAGCGCGTGCGCTCGACCCGGTACAGTCTAGTTTACAGGTGCTAGGCAATATTATTGTATGTTGGTTCATTGAGTGCTAGGAAAACTTCTCATTTTGACATTTTTATTAATATAGATAGGTTTAGCACACTTGCTACTAACGGCCTAATTTAATTGGTAAGATCATAAACCATACCTCTCTCTCTATATATATATGTATGTAAGACTGATATATATATATATATATATATATATATATATATATATATATATATATATATGTAAAACTGATATGTTAAAATACTTCAATATTATCAAAGTAGGCCTTTACAAATAAGAATCACCATTAGCGTGGACAGAGGATGAGAAAACCACAGCAATAAATCACTTGTTAAAACCCCCCTTAGTTCACTCAGTCAAGATTCGGAGCCTCCTCGTCAACAACCAACGAGAGTTATCTGCTAATCACGCGCTCGCCAGTCTGGCGACCCAGTCGCTTGCGCGCTCGCTTGTCAGTCTGGCCGTACCCTTACTCGTAGCTTAGGTAAATAATGAAACCAGACGTAACATCAAAGTGTGATTTCCTTCCGTTTACATTAGGCTGGGCACACACATGCTGACAAAAAACTTTTCAAAACACAATGAAATGAGACCATTTTGTGTAATTGTGTTTCATAGTGTGTCATTTCACTTTGACTACATGCACACATGAGTCACCACACACATACTGACACAAGCCGAAAAAAAAGCGATGACACACAACGTCACACAGTGAGACACGTTGAAACAAAGAAGCTGTTTTCCCTACTCCCATGTTTCATTCAGTTTGTTTCACATGTTTCGTGAAAAAATAGGCTACTACGCAAGCGCAAAGCCGGGCACTCTGTCCACATGAAGAAAGTCTCCTTCAAACTGTTGAGTTGGGGTGATCATTCTTGCATTATTTGTGTGTTGCTTTATTTTAAAAAAATGTCAAAAAAGGCTACCATTAGTGAGTGTAGAGACATGTATGTTGAAAAGTTTATTGCCATTGTTCAGCAAAGACCAGTGCTATACAATTATAATTTGAAGGAATACCATAACAAGGACGTTGTTGACCAAAATTGGGAAAATGTGGCAAATGAAATGAATGTGCCAACTAAGTCCATAAATCTATTATTTAAGTTAAACAAAATTATATATAAATACGTAAACAGAATGCAATAAGAAAATGTTGAGCATATCAGATATAAATATTGTTTTAAATTAGTATTGGAACAAATTTCAACGTTTTTTCCAACAAAATAAAATAGAATAAATAAAAATGTAATTTTCTAATTGTCACCACATTTTTAACCATTATTTATACTCCCTCTGTGATAAATGCCCAAATGTTTAAATCGTTTAAACTCGGCTGTGTCCTTTGTTAAATCACAAGGTACTCGGGTGTTTTTAAAATAATACATAATAATAATGAATTGCTTTGCAATTATGTGATTTTACCTAACATGATCTTTAAATTAAAAAATCTATAAGGGTGTTTTTTTGGCCTTTTCTAGTCCTGAATACACAATATTTTTTGGAGTGAAAAATTAAAACCAGAACAAGATTACAACTCAATATGTAATTTTACGTTTCACTGCTCTTTTACAAAATATGTATTTTTTCACTCATTAAAAAACACTCTTGCATACTCCTCTTGCCATGCTAGATGCCCTTCCACTGATGGAAAAAGTTGACAAAAGCATTTATAACAGCAAAAGCTGCATGGCTTGGAGCTCTGGTTGACCCCTATCAGAAGCTTCATTTTCCTCCTCCCTTGCGTGAAAGCCCTTTGGTATACACCAAATTTCTTGATTATAATACCAAAAGCACATTCAACTGTACGGAGTGCTCTTGAGTGTATATAATTGTACACTCGCCTCGAATTTGCTAGGTGCTTTCTAGCGAAGGGTCTCATTAGGTTAACTAGAAGAGGATAGATAATCTTTATCACCTACAAAAATATATGGTGACCACTGGCTGTCTTCAATACTTATTGGTTTGGGCGGTAGAATGTCCAGTTTATTTTACATTAGATCTTTTTCAAACGCAGATTCATAGAAAACAGAGGCATCATTATTTCGTCCAAAGTCCTCAACATAATTGGCCACGAAGCATACTTAATTACCAACAACTGCCTGTAATATAATTGAAAGGAAGTCCTTATGGCTGAAATAAGCAAATCCCTCACTCTCTGGACACGAAATTCTGAAGTGCTTTCCATCAATTGCACCAAGGCAATTAGGAAAGTTCCAGATCTGATTAAACTTTGATACAATATACATCCCTCTCTCTTGTACATTTCGGCATATATACAGGATCCAAGTGTTTGATTACTGATTCACAAGTTTCCATCACAATTTCACCAATAATTGTAGTCTCTCCAACTGCAAAGAAGTAGTGATGAGATAAAAAATACTCACCTGTTGCCAAGTATCTGTAAAAAAAATGAGAATATCTAAATTAAACATGATTTAAATAAAAGTTATGCTGAAATACTTTCCTTTCTGAATGACTTTGTAGGACAGCACTGAAAAATGGAACGCAACCTTCGCACCAATGATTCAGGGGAAATTCAGGCTGATGATAGCCAGGTAGATGAGGATATAACATATAATTATTATTCCTTCGTAGTAGCTCAAGCAGAGGGCATCACAAATGATGGCACTTTACCTGAGGAAAGATCCATTCAAAATATGGAAATATCTGATATTTTGGAGATATCAGATGAAACAGAAAAGATACAAAGTCAATCAAGATTTCAATTTTAGCATCCAATGAAGATGCACGGAAAGAAAATTCGTTGAGCTCCTATGAAACCTGCTGGTATGGTAGCGGGTCCAATGATTGAATTTCTAAGAGCTCGATTTCAGCCACAACCCCATCCAGCACAAGTTGAAGAAAATAAAACCCTGACTTTATTCAAAAGCTTGCTTCCTGATGTTGACAAACAAAGTGACAAGCGCAAGCTTAAGTTTAAGGAAGGAGTAATGAGAAGACTGAATGAATGTCTCGATGAGCAGGAAAATTAGCTCTATTGCCAGCAACAGAGCTACAGCTTTGCGCCATCAATGTCTCTAACCCCATAACCCTTATCAGTTTATTCCTACTCCTCTGTTTCGAATTCTCCTTTGACTTCAAGGGACATTCGCTCATCCACCTTTGGATATGTACCCAACATAAAATCATCTGCAACTTCAAAAGAAGTACGCCCATCTGTTGAATATGCATCCAACTCTTAGTGAATCTGTTAATTCCATTGGTCCGGATACACCAAATACTGTATATACTGCAACACCTAGAAATTCTCTGCCTCCATATGAGCCATTGATCAACCATTCAAATCTAAATAGAACTAAATTCCCTAAATAAAATGGATGAGAAGGCAAATATATGACTTTGTAATAAATTGATAAGCCTTCCATTTTGTACTTTTATTACTTCTAATTATTTTTATGAAAAATATTATATTTTTTCTTACTATCATTTTCCAAACTAGAAGCCTCTTGATGTAGTCAAATTATTTTTAAATAAATTACTGTATTTATTTTAGTGAACCGGATTTTAACTCACCCTTGTGACAAAATGACATTTTAAAAGTGAAATTAATTTTAATCAGGCCTATATTTTTTATTTATAAAAAATAACAGAACTTACCTAAATGTAAGGAAGAGCCTTTGTTCGAGGAAAATGCTTTTTCTCCATCTGGTATTCTGCTATTTGATAGAATCCCCAACTACTCCAAGGATGTTATCAAAGCTTTCTAAACTTACTAGACTGAAGTTAGAGAAATTTTCAGGGAACTCCCTTAGTTCCTGTATGTATTTTTCCAAATAACCTTTCTCAGTTCTCTTTTCGTTGATAGGGTGAACTCAGTAACTCCTATTTAATGATTCCTCCTGCTTAACCAACCAATCCCAGGAAATTATTGCTAAGAGTTCATCAGTATCGATATCACCAACATTACACGCCTCCATCTTAGCACAGATTGATTTTCTTTGTTTCAATATGTTTTTGTGTCATCATGTTTCATTTGAAAAAATCATTTGAAACATTCATGTGTCGTTGTTTCTAGATGTTTCGTTTCATCGTGTTTCGAAACGTTTTGTGTCAGCAAGAAACAGTGGGGCTAAGACCAGTGAAATAATTTTAGCATATTAAAAAGTAATAATTAAAATACCTTTATTTTCATATGAAAATAACTATTTTGCTGATACCAATTTCACTATTGTCAAGGGAATAATGACGCACTTTGATGCGATTTGTCGTTCGAACATAGAATTGCATCTATTATCCTGGTTAGTAGGGTTTAAAGATTAGATGATAGATAACGCTCGAAACAAATATCCAAATTGTGGTTTTCGGTATTCTTCTATTGACCACTATGAAATTAGGATTAGTAAAATAGAGCTGTAATTTTAAAAACTTATATATAATATATTCAGTGTTTTCTAATGAAGACTATGATTAACGCACCACTATATGGTTCCTACTTGGAGCGGTCTTCTTCTTCTTCTTCTTCTTATTATTATTAGCACCGCGTCTTACTACCCCTTCGGGTTATACGCACTTACACTAATGTGTAATGGTAGGGTGATTGTGGTATGAAATGGAGGACCTACTATTTAACGTGGAATCCGAACCATGGTGGAGGCCTGGCATTCCTCACATTCACAAGTTGTGATTAATACACGTCTTGTCAGAGGTAAAGGAAGGGTTTGGCAATCAGATAGATCTGTGCCGGGACCTAGGATTGAACCCCGGACCACCAGCACAGAAGTCTGACACCTTACCCCTAGACCACCAGGTCACCGGAGCGGTCTTAGCTACCTAAGCTACGCGTTATTTGTAGGGTGAGGTGGAAAGGCGGGATACTTTTTTTTAAATCACCACGTCCTACTACCCGTTCGGGTTACTAATTACACTATGTGCTAGAGATTAGGAAAGTTGCATTTGGAGGAAGTGTAACTGAATTTATATAAAGTATTAGAAAACCCTTTAAGTAAAACCACCCTCAGTACTCAGTGCACCCTGCCAGGATTGAAACCTGATCTCCCCGTAATCGACAGTTAATTAGGACTAACCCACTTTAGCAGTTATTAAAAATAGACAAAATAATGAAGAGGCTAATACTATTACGCCTTAACCACATGACACCCTCTATATGTAATTGTTGGCACTATCATATATAAATGGTAGACGCCGCTAGGCTGGTATAGATCGCTTGCGGATTCATTTCATGGATTCTTTTTTAAGCTAATAACAACAATGTTACGGGGGGGATGAAAATACATATAAACTAAAAAAACTAAGTTGCATTACCTTTTGTATTATCAAATTAAATATAACTATTATAGTAATGGAGAAGCTGAATTGCGAGAGTAGCGTCTTAGACCATGCGGCCACAGGGTTGGTTTTTTAAATGCCATTTCAGCGTCAACGCATAGTTTTTATTATATCTTAAAGCTGTTATCCTTCATACAATATGTGCCCTATTTGTTACCTCTCTGCGCAAAAACCACTGTACCGATTGTGCTGAAACTTTGCATGAACATAGATTGGACCTCCAGTTAAAACACAGGCTAATTAAAATTTACGTGTGCCATTATTTTTTAAAGATTGCAGCTACAAAACATTACTATTTTTACTTTTATTCATATTCTTCTTATAGGATTTTCTTTGAAACAAGGGAGTGAGAAAGTGAGTGAGATGGGAATGAGCAAATAATGAGTGTGATACAAATGATAAAAATCATGAGTGAGGTACCAATGAACAAATTAATAATGAGGTAGTTACAAACGAGAAAATAATGAGATAGATACGAACTAACAAATAATAAATAAGATACGAGTAAAAAAATGAGTTAAGTATGAGTGAGAAAATAATGAATGAGATATTCTTATGCATGAGAAAATAATAAATGAGATACGAATCAGCAAATAATGAAGAATAGAAGAATGGGCAAATAATGAGGAAGATACGGGTCAGCAAATATAATGAGTAGGATATGAATTAGAAAATAATGAGTAAGATAAGAATGAGAAAATAATGAGTGAGATACGAATCAGCAAATAATGAGAAATATACGAATGAGTAAATAGTGAGGGAGGTACGAATCAGCAAATAATGAATGAGAGGCGAATGGGTAACATATCGCTCTTTGATCCCTTGATCTTTACATTTTTGTTAAGACATTTTATCCCTGATATTATCTCAAACGTTCATTATTATAAAATACAAATCCTATCTTAATAATTCGGAATTAAGTCTCCGGGCAAACCAATGTAATATTCAATTATATATGTATAGGATGTGTATTATTAGCTTTAAGTTGACTTATGCACTAACAAATTAGAAGGTCACCATGCACATATATATCTAATTCAAGATGTTAATGAATTGTTTGTGTGCGGTGTGTCCATCTAGCTTGTTATATTTATAAAACGTTTCTAGACTTAATTAGGATTGGTTTCTAAAAGTGTTAATTGAACCGAGTGGTTGCTGTTATGACAGAGAAATTTCGCTAATCCAAACAGCGCATTGTCTTGTGCTGTCATGCGAGCGTTTGTAACACAATAATAAACTCGCATGACTTTGCATACCTGTCAGCTCGATTTTTCTTTCTCGAGAATGAGCTATAGCTCGACAGAGATGATAAATATCACGAGGCTTTCCCCTCGTCGGTATGTAAACAATGGATAATAATTCTTCCTCGTTGTAATTACCCGCCCTTAGGCTACAATTAGTGATATCACACATTTATCATTAGTTTTAGTTTAGTTTATACCTATATATGTATCTTATATAGTGTAACTCTGAGTTCCACGGAACACAGATAGGTATTTTATTTCCGACAAGATGTGTCAGTTAGCTTGTACTTTATAATTTCATCCAAAGTTAAAAAAAAAAAAGCTTTCTATCAACCCCTGACATCCAAGGGGTGCCCAGCTGTGTTTTACCCGCGGGAACTTTAGGTCAGATTTTTCAGACAGTTGTTAAGTCAAATTTCAATATGAAGGGCCTTTTAGAAAACACAACATTTTGTGGCCAAAATTGATAGCATTTTACTATATTAGTGATGTTATATTAACCTATATGCCTAGATAGTATACTATTTTTTAATTTATTTGAGGTATTTAACGTGAACTTTTTTAACCTACAGATTATATCACCATATGAGAGTTTTTATGAGCGAGAGCCAAAGGTACTATAAATTTTTCCGGGAGAGGTATTTTTAAATACCTTCCAGGGTTCTTTTACATGCCACAATTGACGTGAAACCGACGGCTTTACTTCCCAAGGAAGTTGTGCTAGGGATTTTTATCGCTCAAGAAAAATCCGTTGACCCGGCTGGGTTGGAACCCATGATTATCTGGTCTTAAGGCGAATAGTTTACCCCAATACCATCGAGGTCAACATTGATAAGATATGAATGTATCAAAATACACGGCTTCAAAGGGCATGACTTGACGTTTGAATACGTGAAAGTAGCTTTAAACACAGTTTAAAAAAAAAACTTTCGACCACCAACATTGATTGAAAGTAGCTAGATTTAGCAATTATTGTAGAAATATGTTTAATTTGACTTATTAATAATACATGTTCATCAAAAAAAAGTAATTGGCCTCGTGGTACAGTGGTCAATTCACCTGGCTACGAGTCTAGGTGTATTGGGTTCGATTCCCGGATGGTACCTTGGGTGTTCTTCCCGAAAGGGGAATCACTCCTTAAATAACGAGCTGGCTAATCAGACTTTTCCAACTTTAATAAAATACCCTTTCTGTGCTAATTGGACTGCATTCGTACGTCGGGTCGTGTAAGTTTTGATAGGTATAAGCATATTTTGACAACTGTAGCTAACAATTTTTCTCTAAATATCTTAAAGCTACTAGCATAGCAGTAGAAAGGCTCAACAAATTTTAAATATTCCTTAAATAATCTTATTTTTTTAACGCGCACCTCATTCATTCTCGCTCTCCACGTCTTACTACCCCAACCAGACTACCCGCATACTTATACTAATGGGGTTTATATGAGGAAGGGAGGACTTGGAGGAAGTGTAAACATATTCGCATAAGGGGAGAGTGGAAAAAATTTCAGAATGAACGCATCATTAAACACGGCCGGGATTCAAAACCTGACCTTTTCTTCATTGTAAAGCCAGACAAACTGGTGTTGACAGGTTTACTATCCTGGTTGCGATGAGGAGTTTTTTTTTTCAAAGTAAATTCACCCTCATTAACCTGGAGAGGTTATTGAAAAATCCCAGATGTTATCAATTTAATTAGGAAACACACACCTTAATGTACCAGATCTTCCCATCACCAGATCTAGTGAGAGAATGAGCTCTTAGGCCACGTGACCACCGATTCCATTAGACCCAATTATCTTAGAGAATACTCTAGTAGAGCTGCGATTTTCAACCGGTGTGGTTGCGGGAAGTTTGGGAGAAGGTCTAAAAGAAGTGAGGAAAAATATTAATAAATAAATTAAAATCTTTTGAAATCCATGATCAACATTCTTTTTACAAATAGTAACAATATAATTAGAGTTTTAACTATTGAACATTTAAACATTATGTTAATACTTTTTTTTTTACTGATAGAATCTCTCCAAAAAAAATAGTGTAGTGCCTTTTTCATTTGAAAATCGATGGATTAGAGACTCTCCAAAAGCTATACTGAGTCGCTACTCAATATTACCGGTATAATAATTCTTCTAGGTTTAGTTTGAGTAAAATAATAATCCTACTATCCATATATAAGATTGATGAGACGTCTGTTTGAAATACACTATTATTATTACTAGTGTCAATATGTCAATAAACACAAATACCGAGGATGGCTTCTTAATCTATTTATAGCACCCGCAAAATGTCGTGAACTTAGAGACGAAGGACGGGGTTCAATTACTTACCAATCCACCTCGGTGGTCTCTTGGTCTAAAGCGTTTTGCTCTCAATATACTGGACTGCCGATGGCTAGGAGATCATGGTTTGAATCCCGGCTGGGTGTACTGGGGATGGTTTTTACTAAATGATTTTCCACCCTCCCTCCACGTAATGAGGGTACATTTCCTCTAAATTATACATAACTCATCCCTACCTAATTAGTTTAGTTAATATATATGCGTGTAACCCGAACGGGCAGTAAGGCGTGGTGAATTACCTATTAGTTACATTGAGAATGATTTTTCTCAAGGTTGTGCTTTATAATCCCATATTAAAGCAAATGCAGGTGCACTTACTAAAACTACCTACAGCTAATGCTGTTCCCGTAAGTTAGAAAATCTAAGTTTCTGCTAACCAGTGTTGTTATTGGAGCAACAACTTTTAAATGTCTATTGGTGTATGCAAGGCCGTAGCCATCCAATAATTTCAGGGGGGTTTGGTGAGCCCATCCCCCAGTTGACGAAGGCTAGAAAAATTCTAAATAAAAAACTTTTCTATAAGCTATCTGAAGTGTTTTTTATGGCAACAATACCCCCTAAATATCGGAGGCTAGGACAAATTCTAATTATTAAACGGCTTTAGAATCTCTCTAAAGTATTTTTTATGGTAACATAACACCATAACTGCCGAAGGCTAGAAAAGATTCTAAATAATAAACACCTCTGGAAGCTCTCTGAAGTGCTTTTTATGGTAACACAGCCCCCTAATTTGTACTTGTATCTTAATTTTGATATTGTTTGAACCATAAATAAAGCCATATATATTTTGTTCATAAAATTTCGGGGGGGGGGGGGTTTGAACCCCGAAAACCCCCCCTGACTACGGCCTTGGGTGTGTGACGATTGTTTGTCGGTAGTGTGAATTTGGTTTCTACGAGTGCCACTGAGCCCCATTAGGAGTTTAGATATCTTCTTTGTTTTAATCACTGTGTCTTACTACTCTTCCGTGTTATACGCTTATGTACTAATTACACTAATTGTTTTAGGAATCACGGAGGTTTAGAGGAAGTGTACCTGTATTTGAGTTAAGGGTGAGTGAAAACCCATTTTGGACAAACCACCCTTAGTACAGCCGACCGAGCTTCGAGATAACGTGAGCCAAAGGGCAGTGCTTTTAGAGTTTTTATAGCAACATATCTTCAAATCCTCAAGTAGACAACGCCGTTAAGTATAATCGTGATCCATTCATTGTCTGTCAAAGTACTGACTTAGTGCATATATAACGCATCAAAAATGATTTAATTGTAGGTTTATTTTTTCAATCCCTTTATAATCCATAAACGTTTATTGGATAGGCCCGAACTGCAGTCCCTACTCTTCCTCATTAGGTTAAGTAAGACCGGTTGTCTTCATTATGTATCTTAGGTTAAGGCGATTGGCCCTTTTCATTTGGCACGGAAATGCAGAGCCATGGAAACAAACGGTTATCTTCAAGAACTTTTATTATTATTTTGAAATTTTCTTTTCGGAAGTAGTTTGTACAAGAATAGAATCATGTTGATTAAGTTATACTTTTTATATTTTACACCTCTTTTATAATTTTAACAGTGATCAAATATCGATAAAGTTGATATTTTTCAATAGAAAACTGCCGGCTTCATAACAAAAAATAAGTAAATGTAACAACTAACAAACATGATACATTTATCTTAGAGGGGGTGTTGAAAATATTAACATAAAAATTTCACTCGTTCTAGAGAAAACTGATATTTCCAAACTTATTATTTTTCCACAAGACCTGTCCGGTAGCTAGCGCCATCTACGGTTTCCGTGATCCATCTGTTCTTGTTGTCTCGGAAGGATACTTTGGTCAGTTGTGAAGCCACGCCACGACTTTCACCCTCCCACCCACCATCCCACAACATATGTTTTAAACTCGCACTCGGCAGGGCGAAGGGCTTTAAAGTGATTTAAAGGAAAGGAACAAAACAACTTTACTCTAAACGTTCTGAACACCTGAAATTTCTTATCCTTTTAGTGTGGTATCATTAAAAAAAAGTTTTCTCCTTATTACCCTGTTTTACAACACTTCAAATTGAAACATAAAACCTGATCGTACCGATAGGACTCATCAAGTGATGGTGGCTGGCTGTGGCCTTTTAAGCTAGGAATTAAGTTAACGTTGCAATTCTCTCACCCATATAAAACGTAAACCTTGATACAATACTCTGCAAAAATATGTCCAAAAGATGTGGTGAGTTGTTTTGTCGCTGACTGTACATGTAGCTGTAAAAATTTGCGTCTAATGTAATCCCCGATTGTATCACTAACTAGCATAAGTACCCAGGTCTGCCCGTAGTAACCACGTAATCCATTGCATGGTTACCCTTGACAATTTTATTTATTCCGACCCAGTTTTTAATTCATTAAAAAGAAAGAGTCAAATCCAAATTTTAAAATTTCAGTTTCGAGGTGCACATTTTCATGCACAAGATATACTATTTTTATTTTAGTTTCAGACTTTTGCTTGCGGTAGATTACACGCAATGCTTATCACAGAAAAACTCTGTATTTTATTACTATAGATAAATAGATGGACATTGATAGCTAGAAGAAGTTTGTCCACTAGTTCTACTTTCACTTATTCATAAATCAAACCATCTGATCTACAACTGTCATGTTTTATAGATATTATCAATACCTATAAAATAACAATAATAATATAGCAAAATGTGACCGTCCTATTTGTCTAGTGGTCAACATTTCTGGCTACTAATCTAGAAGTCCCGAATTCAACCTCCGGTGGTACCATAGATATTTTTACCTAAGGGTAATTGTTCCTATGGCTGCCATGGTCTGGTTAATGAGTCTTAAGTTAGGTTTAATACTTCTACTGGTCCCACATAATCATCATCATTATCTCATTATCTCATCAGGATGAAGTAACCGCACCTACATGATGCCCCAACCTCAGAAAATGGTTACATATCAACCACTGCCAGTAGAAGACAAGAAATGTCTAACCGACAAACCCTCGTGGCATATGCTTAAAAAAAAAGGAAAGATATTTTCATTTTTGTGACTTAAGGTGCTCCAAATGTATATTCGCTAGAAAATCAGGGTACATAAGGGATATTCAGATACAACGAAGCTTCGGACTAAGCTAATTTAGTTTGGTTAGTCAATGTTTGGGAGATGGGGGTTAGAATAATGACTGGGATGGATTGAGGGTGGTTTTATTCATAAATTGTTTTTAACTCTTCCTCTACGCCAATGCGGGTATATTTCCTCTAAAATTCACATTTATCAAGCCTACCCCTGATTGGTGTATTTAAAAGGATGTATTATTCAGATGGGTAGAAGTAGGCTACGCAGTAAAATATAATATTTTTGATTACAATGAAGATTGATGGGTTATATTATTTCCAATCAATGTTTAATAAGTTGGCTGGGTCAAACTCGGTGGTCTTGGGGTAAAGTACCCGATATTTGTGGGTTCAAACCCAGCCGGGATCGACGAATTTTTCTTGAGCGATAAAAATCCGTATCACAACTTCTTTCGGAGGGGAAGTAAAGTCGTCAGTCCCATGTCGATTGTGGCATGTGATAGAACCCTGAAAGGAATGTAAAAATACCTTTCCCCGGCAAAATTGTTAGGCCCTTTCACTTTCACTGATAGAAAATCTCGCGTGCTGATATAATTAGTCGGTTCAGAAAGTGCACTTAAATATTTCAAATAAATAAAAGAAAAATTAATAAGGTGGTGTGGAAAGGATCGTGAGCTAAGGTAAATTTTAATAAAGTGTTTATATAAAAAAGAAACCTGCTCCAGTGGCCGCATAGTACAAGGCATCACTCTCGTGTTAGGCTAAAATGCCGATGACAGGGAGATCGGGTTTAGAATCCCTATCGGATTTACTTAAGTATTTTTCTCTATAATTGTTATTCAATCTTACTCCATGCAAATGCGGGTATACTTCCTCTAAATTCAACCTTACTCGTCGTTAACTTAACTTATAAGTGTAATTAGTACATAAGCGTATTAACCTGACCAGGTAGTAAGACGTGCTGCTAAAAAAAAATAGGAAAACAAATAAATTGGACAAAATAAATAAAATATTGCTTCAGTAGACGTTTAATTTAATATTTTTCATATAATAATCTAAATATATATTCTTAATTTTAACAGGCACTGCGCAGTTTGAACGGGACCTTTCTTTATCTTAATTTAAAAGGCCTAGTTTAAATAACACTCTGACAATGACAAATATTAAATCATATTGGAAAGTATTATCTGTAGAAAATTAAACTTAGCTTAGGTACTGAAGCCATATCTTATTAATTTTGTTCATAAATATAACCAGCCTAGAATCGATCTAGAGCTATCAATTAAAATCAGTGGTGCAGGAATATTGAGGTACAGTGTTCTCACCTAAATTTTAAATGATGGGGACATAATGGTACCTATACCAGACAAGTTTTAAGATAAAAATGATTCCTATAGCTTAAACACACCCTTCAAATATGGTTTTTGTTGCTATGCTGCATGTATTGTATTATTTTATGAATAACCTTAATTAAAGTTATATAGTAGCAAAGAACTTGTTTATCCTTTCTCTAGAGAGATTACTTTTATTTAGACAGAAACATCAAATAAAGAGAGATCAAAAATTTATTTGCAGACTTTGATTTGTATACATAAGTCGGTAATTTGTTTGTATTTTCTCTAAAAGAATATTTTAAACTGTGCAAAAAATAATAACTATAACTTTTTATTCTCTAATCAGAATTATAACATTTTTACAAAAAGTCACCCAACATTTGAAAATTGGCCTGGGGAGGGCCTTTTTACTTCTAGACTTCATAAACAACTCTTACAATTTCGATATTATCTTCCAACTTGTAAACTACACTCCACCTACACCCTACACTAAAAAGCGTTCTGGCCTTTCTGAATGAGATAATCATTGAAGATTACTAAACAATTCTATTGCTGCTCTTTTATAGGATGAGTATTATTTTGGAATATGCTTTCTCACGTATGCTATTTCAAAAAATATATTTGAAATGCTATATGTCTCCTCCCGCCAATTAATAATGACTGCTATGCCCTGATAAAATAATGATAATGATAATGATGAAATGAGTCTATTTCAATCTTAAAGCATTCTGACCGGGACAGACTTTAGAATTTTTAATTACTTCCCAGCACCAAAGGGAAGGTGGCCAATGGCTCAATTTGACATGTTTGTCGGTGATGGGAAGGCTAGGGTTCGAATTCTGGCAGGTTGTGCTGAGGTGGATTTTCTTAAATGGCTCCCCACTCTTTCTCCACGCAAATTCTGGTACATTTATTCTAAAAATACATTTATAATTTATATCTACATCAGTTTAGATATGTGGCTTGAACTGGTATTAGTACGCACTGAGAAATATAAATAAAATGAATCACCAATTATAATTAAAAACTTATTTACACAAAAGAGTATTAGAGAGTAAATTACAAATAATAAAATGGGCCTACTTATACTCTAGGCGTGAGGTGTAGCTGGTTTGAATAAAATTATTTATGTTCTCTGAATATGTGCACACATTGAATGGCATTTAGAAAGTACTATATTTGTTCGAGACTGCATAAAAAGCCTCACAATGAATAAAAAAACATTACAAATACCCTCCTTCCATTTATTCTTAAAGATAGCAGATTACCTTGCTTGGAAAGGCTACACTATGCTGAAACTTATAAAATAGGGCAATAGGGTAATAAGTCAAGCTAATTTTATGATTACCTTCCAGGTTAAACAGGGAGTACAATAACTATTGCTCCATCCACTTCAGTGACCGAATGGTCTAAGGCGTCACTCTCCTGTTAGACTGGTCTACTGATTACGGGGAGATTGGGGTTTGAATGCCAGTCGGGTCTACTGAGGGTATCTTTTTCCTATATAATTTCCCACTCTCTTTCCACGCACAACAGGTATATTACCTCTAAAAGATCATATATGCGTATTACATGAACAGGTAGTAAGCTACGACAGTAAAAACACTATTGTTCCATATAAAAATAAAAATAACTCTGTGTTAGTATTCTGTCTATTACTTAAAATATCACAAAGTGTTTTAAAACTTTATTACGAAGGTGTTTAAAAAGAAAGTGACAATACAAATGAACTCTCCTGAGAAGTCTTGCTGCCTTATTTTTTTGAAGTAATCTCGTATTTTAAAAATTTATTGTTAAAATTTAAAAGTGGTAGGCCTGCTACATCATTATCTTGGAGTTAATAGTTTTATTTTCTAATTATTCTAAATAAGGGGCGGGGAAAAATAATTGTGTATACAACCTAAACTACGGTGTTACCAACATACTCCATTTTAAAAGTAGCAATACAGGTTTTATTAATAGATTATTTAGTAGTGTGAAATTATTACTTGTTTAAAAAAAAATATATAATGTGATGAGATATGTCTGAACTATATTTGAACTTTTATTTACCACCGCGTCTTACTAACCATTCGGGTTATACACCTATGTACTAGCCGTAATTATCAAATATAATAGCTTTGCTATTTAATCCGTCATAAAATTGTTTAGCCTGGAGAGTAAAAAGATTTTTTTTTAATCATCAAGTCAATATTTAATCTAAGTGGCAAACAATTTAAGTCAATCATAAGGAAAAAAAAAACCACAAAATAATGATTCAACATTTATTAGCGAGTTAAAACACAATTAATTATTGATACAATTTTTTTATGTGAGACTAAACTTTATCTCATGACTGTACACGTATTTTCTCTAGTGGAGAATGTAACAAGTTTCTTCTTGATTGCAATACCTGTTAGCATGTTTTACTTTCAGTTCCTTGTCTCGATAGGTGGTTGCGCGCGCACGAGAGAGCCTATCTCTTTCTAAAGGAACAATAACTCAAGAGTAGATCTCCAGAGGTCCGAACCCGGAACAAAGACCATGGGGGTCAAGATCACTCGGCCTTATTAGGGGTGGAACGAAGCCGCTGCCTGCCTGCATCTGGCACGATTATTTCTTAGGAGTAAGAGTAGACAAATTTATTGTTTTCAAGCGTGACTTACTACTGACGAACAATGAATGGTCTTAATGACATCATGATCCTTTTAATTGCCATAAGAGAGTGGGGAACTGATAAAATTATGTGATTTTGTATAAAAAGATAAATTTTTTCACAATATAAGTTCAGAAAGAGAATTTTAAAAATAATTTTGATCTAAGAAACCATGATTTGGAATACAGCTATTGATCTTAGTTCTTGGTACAGTATATATATATTTAAAAAGCTACATTTAATAGCTTATCAAAGATAAAATATATTTATAGCAAGGGTATTATTATTATTAGATATTTTCATGCAAAAATATCCATCGAAAATAACATATTAAAAATATAGATTTGTTTAACTTACTTATTCTAGGGTATCAGGAACTCGAAGGCTCATTGCCGCGCTTACAAAAGAACACATATCATTCACGATCTTGAGCTAATTCTATCCAGTCGACCTCATTACACCCTATCCCTATCTTGAGTTATTTATATCTAGTCCACCTCATTACACCCTATCCGTATCTTGAGCTATTTCTATCCAGTCCACCACATTACACCCTATCCTTATCTTGAGCTAGTTCTATCCAGTCCACCTCATTACACCCTATCTCTTTCAGGTCTATTCTAATATTATCCTCCCATTTGAATCTAGGTCTTCATAATTGTGTCTCCCCATTGGGTCTACCAGTAAGTAAACTGACCATGGTTCTAAATTCTCCCATTCACACTGCATAGCCTACTCACCTTAATCTGCGAGACTTGATTATCTTAACAATGTATTGTGATATGTACCGGGTATGTAACCCATCATTATGTAACATCTTCCACTACCTACCAGCCTCATATCTTTTTGTACCAAATATCGTCCTAAGAATCTTGTTTTCGTCCGAAATATTTTAAAATAACCTAGGTTTTTTTCCCTAGGAAACATTTTACTGAAGATTTTTCATTAAATAGGGTCTATTAAAATTAGAAATAAATCTTTTAGGGTAATTATTTTGTTCAATGGGGGAACATTAAAATTGATTTACCTTTTGATGAACTCTGTGTTAGGAGATAGCTGTTTGTGTTAAAGTCCTCTGTAAAGTCGTATTTTCGTATACGCCCCAATTTTATCTTTGCAAACACGAATTAGAAATAACTTATTATTTTTATAATTACTATTCAGTTTTCACCTAAAATATTATGCTCTCAAATTATTACTTTATCTCTATCTTACAGGTAGAGAAAGTATGGTGATCGTCAAAAAAATCGAACTCGAGATTTTGATGAATTTTGACGTTTCATGACTCCCTGAATCCGAAAAAGTGGTTTTTGAATTTCCGTCTGTCTGTCTGTCTATCTGTCTGTACCTCCAACTAGAGCCTAAACTATTTTACCGATTGAGCTGAAACTTGATATCTAGGGTTTTCATAGGGTTGCCCGAGGGGTTTTTGGAATTGGATATCTACCCCTAAAATTAAGGGTAGTTTACTGAAGGTAAAAAGAGAAAAAGTCGATTTTCTCAAAATCGGCTCTAACGATTTTGATTAAATTTCATTTATGAACATTAATAAATATTCCAAACAAAATGGCTACTCTCAATATTTCGGCAAAATCGCTTTAAGGGCTCCGGTCTGATGCGTAAATTAACATTTTTTATAATAGCTCCGAAACTATTTGAGATATGAAATTACTTAGCATTACAAATATGTATATATATTTATGATACAAATATTTTATCCGAAACATATTTTTATAAAATCAATAATTTTCAATCTATATGCAATTATATATATATTTTTAGCTTTTTGGACATTAAAGCTTAAGTATTGCGATCGTAAAAAAAACTAACCTAAAATGTTGATGGATTTCGACGTCTCATGACCCCCGAACCCTAAAAAATAGTCTTTGCAATGCCGTCTGTCTGTGTGTCTATTAAAACTTAAAATTAAGGGCAGTTTACTGAAGGGCAAAAAGAGAAAAAGTCGATTTTCTCAAAATCGGCTCTAACGATTTTGATTAAATTTCATTTATAAACATTAATAAATATTCCAAACAAAATGGCTACCCTCAGTATTTCGGCAAAATGGATTTAAGGGCTCCGGTCTGATGCGTCAATTAACATTTTTTTAAATAGCTCCGAAACTATTTGAGATATGAAATTACTTAGCACTACAAATATGTATATATATTTATAATACAGATATTTTATCCGAAACATATTTTTATAAAATCAATAACTTTCAATCTATACGCAATTATATGAATTTTTTAACTTTTTGGACATTAAAGTTCAAGTATTGCGACCGTAAAAAAAAACTAACCTGAAATGTTGATGGATGTCGACGTCTCATGACCCCCGAACCCTAAAAAATAGTCTTTGCAATGCCGTCTGTCTGTGTGTCTATAAAAACTTAAAATTAAGGGTAGTTTACTGAAGGGCGAAAAGAGAAAAATTTGGTTTTCTCATAATCTGCTCAAACGATTTTGATTAAAATTCGTATCTAGGCGTTGATTAAGATTGTAAATAAACTGGCTATTTTCATTTTCCTATGAAAATGATTTTTAGGGTACATTACAGAAGCGTTAATTTCCGTATCTCCACAACTATTGGAGAAACTAAACAACTTATATTTGAAAAATTGTAGGACTATTAGAAATAAAAAACTTTTATTTGATATATATTTTTATAAAAGCAGCAGTTTCTGAGATATTTGCAAATATATTAATACAATTTTGTGAGCTTTAGTTGTAAAGATATACTACTTAAGTCTTAACGCAATAATTCTCCAATGCCATAGAGTAATTAAATATAAGTATCTAAAAAAAGTATGTTATTTTTTCTTAAATCACTTAGGAGAAATGTTTGCACAGCAATGATCTATCTCTATTTTAGACTCAATAGTCAATATTTACATTTTTTATTGGTCAAAATGTATAAATAAATAATTAAATATCAATGCGATGACTTGAAGATCTGCAACACCTTATAAAATGTTAAAACTTTAACCAGAATCGAAATTTTAATACGAAGTGTTGACCCTTGTGGAAGACATTAAACTGTTTGATATGCTCTTAGGTGGACAAAGATGCGCCTCTTTTCTCATTGATTATATATCATAGTATATTATTTTATGCGTGTTCTAATGTGGAGTGGTGATGATACAATGTACATTATTCCATTCAGAAATGTTACTAGTTTATAGAAAGAGAGAGAAAGTCTGTGCGGTGCGCCGTACCATTTTTTTTTATATATATAAATTTCAAGTCTGATTTTCTCTTTATGGAAAGAAGCAAGAGAGGGTATTTGATTCCTCTTTCTATGTATCTTGTTTGATAGGATTCATTGCCGATGTGAATCTGAAACGCTCAATAAAACGGGTTTTATGTGACGTTGAGGATTAATACTTTCTTTGCGTCTCTTATGAAGTTTTGGAATCATTTAATGACATATATAGATTTTAACCTCTTAATAGAATATACAGGAATTACAGTTCCTCAACAGTGTTTGAAAATGCAGTTGTGGTAAGCCGTCAACTTAGAAATATTAACTATATTTGTGAAACTAATGATTTAAATACAATACACTTTATCAGAGTTAGTAAATTAAAGTGTAGACAGGAATTACGTTTGTAAGTTAATTCAAACAGTAATTGATACCTTAGGCCTACCCAGTACCCTTAATAAACTTAAATGTTATTTTCTAATTAATGTAACTTGTGTTTTTCAATTTGCTGAAGGATACAATACTTAAATTTATGAACATCCAACAGTTATTCAGTAAATTACAAGTAATATATATATTATATATGTAATATGTATATATGTAAGGATAATTTAATCTCAAACATGACATTTAAATTAATTAATCATTAAAAGGTGTAAGTTAAAATATTCAATATATTAGGAAGATTTAAAGAAGAAAATGTTTAACCGGATAGAAAAACAATATTCAAATAAGAACTCTATTACTTTAAAAATTTAAACAAACAGAAAAAGTCTTTAATTATTTTTAAATCCTGTTTAAAAAAGTAAATTTCCAAACTATTTTAATTTTTTCCATCACATTGCTTTCCATTAAATGTGAGGGACTGATGTCAGAAAGACAAGTGCCCTTTTATTTGTTTATGTTTATCTAGTACTCTCAAGTCATGAAACATTCTTGCAATACAAGAAAAAACATCAGACCAAATAAAACAATTGAAATAATCTGCCGGGCAGACCACAAAGTGCTCAAATAAAACTCATATTAAGGATGGTTTCAAAGCATGCTAACTTTAGAATGACGAAGTAATTTAGTCTGAGAGAATCCGACCAGGTGATGGTGTAAAAAAAAACAGTTTCGACCACTTGTCATAAACAGGTTTACAAACACATTACTATTATTTACTATACTTTCTACACAATATACGGTTATAAACTGCTACTTTAGCTACGGTTTTGATCTTTGTAAGATTATATTACATAAAATTAATCTATTCTTTATGTAACATAGTAGTGGATCTTAAGAATCGCTATACGCTATAGTTTATGATTTTTGTCTATTATATGTTTTTCTTCAAACATCATCAGTTGAGCTAACTGAGCAGATTTTAGCTTCTTTGGCTAAATAAACTAATATGTTTGAATATTTCAACCAAGCAATTAGAAGAATTATACTAATTTTATTCACAAACTTATGTGAAAGTTTTATTTATTTGCCAATATTTATTAATGAATTTGTGCCATAATTTGAGTCGCCATTGTCTTTGAGAAAACACCTACAAAATTTGGGTTCTGCTGGCAGCACCCATTATGGCAATGGGTTCTGCTGGCAGCACCCATTATGGCAATAATTCATAAGCTTATGCCAATATTTATGATGTGAAGTTGGCACCACGCAAAGTTTTTAGGTGTTTTATCGAAAATTATAACGTCACAAACTATGAGACATTGTTCCAGCATGGATTCAGTACTAAACATTGGCATAAGTGTCCGAGTTTGTGCCGTTATGTGTGCTGCCAACTTTATGGACCTCATTTCGTTGATGTTGAAGGATCGGTGCAGAAAAATGCTGAATATTCCGCCAATTAATCAAGCCACTGTTCTAGACCTGTCATGTGGGATACTTGTATTGGAGCTTGCGGTTATGTCAATCAGGTACACTCCGTCGAGATTGAAAGGTAGCAACTTGCTTGGCTAAACGCCCGCGCGGTATGCTACACCTCCACACATGACTGCAGAATAGTTTGCCTAGCTGCACCCGAGGCTTGATTTAAAGAAAGCCTTAAGTCCTTAAACTATTTCTTGACTGTTTGAAAGGATTGATGGGGGAGCAGAAATTTCTTTTTGAAATGTTCAAATGGTTTGATCTACTAAATTAATTAATTAATTATATTTTTTTGTTCCCTTCCTAATAGAATCAATTGTTCATTACATACTTAGTTAATTAATTATGTTTGGTCTCGTTAATATATAGCTTTTTTTTTTAGCTGTTAAATATTTATCTACACCACACAATATTTTTGCAGCAGTGCTACAGACATTTATTGGTTTTACATGGTAACATAAAGCAGGTCTCCCCCTTTTCAGAATCTTAATTACTGTGAATAGTTAATTATGAATTTATTAATGATTAATTATTATATTCTACACATGTAGCGAAAATAACTAATTGAATTTAAAAGATTTTTACTTTATTTTGAGGACATTGAGTTTAAAAAAATGTATAAATTTAAGGGTCCCAATCCTGATTTAAAATATTTTATACAATTTCCGGGTAGACAAAAAACAAGATTTGATATAATCTTATCCATTGGACATATTTTAGTTATAAAAGGGAATTTATTTGTTTCTTCAAAGTTATTATGACTGTCTATATAACTTTGTAGTACCATAGTTCAATTCCATACCTTATTTAATGTTACCAAAACGGCCACAATATAACTAATAATAATAATAATAATATTTAGCACCGCGTCTTACTACCCGTTCGGGTTATACGCTTAAGTACTAATTACACTAATGGATTAGGAATTGGGAGGGTTGAATTTAGAGGAAGTGAACCCGCATTTGCGTGGAGGGAGAGTGGAAAACCATTTAGGAAAAACCACCCCCAGTTCACCCGACCGAGATTCGAACCTCGATCTCCCCGTCCTCGGCGGTTGAGCTCAATACGACTAGCGCGCTAGCCAACTACGCCACCGAGGCGGGTCACAATATAACTATTAGTAAAAAGTTTTGATAAATAATTTGATTGAGAAAATTGTGGTTTATTAATATTTACGTTGATTATCATTTTCTAATAAATTAAATAAATTATGTTAACTGTTTTTGTTTTTGTCAAATCTGTTTTTTTTTTAATAAATAAATTCTGTAAATCTAAACCATAATACTGGTTATGTCATCTGCAAGTATTAATATAATATCAGAGTGAGGAGGAAATGAATGAAAAGCAGGGAGAATTTTTTTTTTGTTTACGAACTTAAAAACACTTTAAATGATGTATATACTTTTTTAAGGTTTGGAAAGTAAATATCATTAAGTAAAATAATATTGTAAGTTCTGTACCGTTTATAAAAATGTCTGTCTGTTGCCAAAGATACCAGGAACTTTATAACCGATTGTGGTGCGTTTATTTATATTAATTAGGATGTCTGCTAAGGGAGGATCTAGCATACATGGAGTCAGGGTTTGAGTCTCCGTTAAAAATACGGCCGGTTTTGTTTATATCTATAACTTAGGATCTCTGGAACCACTTAACCGATTGCAGTGTGGATTTTACTTTAATACGGACCAATATTTAGGCAGTTTTAACATTATTTGTGTATAGTCAGGTGTTTCGGTGTGAGTCCCGGTGAAGGGCCAGACGACTTTTTGTATACATTTATGGAACCACATAATTACTGAGGTGTAATTTTTATTATTCTGTAGATTTAATAATAATAATATTTAGCACCGCGTCTTACTACCCGTTCGGGTTATACGCTTAAGTACTAATTACTCTAATTGATTAGGAATTGGGAGGGTTGAATTTAGAGGAAGTGAACCCGCATTTGCGTGGAGGGAGAGTGGAAAACCATTTAGGAAAAACCACCCCCAGTTCACCCGACCGAGATTCGAACCTCGATCTCCCCGTCCTCGGCGGTCGAGCTCAACACGACTAGCGCGTTAGCCAACTACGCCACCGAGGCGGGTATTATTCTGTAGAGTATTTATCCAAGCATTTTTTAGTATAGTAATTATGTTCGGGTGTTTTGGTGTAAATTCCGGTGAACTGTCTGCTGGATATGTGTATATATCTGTGGAACCACTTAACCGATTGCGGGGTGCTTTTTCTTTTTTTATAGAATATTTCTCCAGGCATGTTTTAGCATGATATAATCAGGTTTGGTGTTGTGAGTCTCGGTGAAGGACGGATATTTTTTTATATCTCTGGAACAGCAAACTGATTCCGAGGTAGTTTATTATATTCTGTAGGATATTAACCAGGCAAATTGTAGCATGATATACTTAGTTCTTGGGTTTCGAGTCCCTGTTTAAGTTTCGGATGGATGTTGTATATATATTTTATGGGATATTTATAACCACATAAGCGATTGCATTGCAGTCTTTTTTCAATTATGTTACTATTTATATCCAGGCAGGTTTTACCATTAGTTTAATCAAATGTTATGTTGTGAGTCCCTGGAAATGCTGACAAGCCTAGCAATAATGGATTTTGTGGGTCAGCTGGAAGGTTAAATTCCGCTCTTCCACGAAGAGGATAGTATAATTCAGAGTGAACTATAGGAGAATATTTATATATAATATAATATTACCTATTTCAACCACCTCTGCTACTCATCTGGGCTACACGCCTTAAATAAGTATTGTGGTATAGTGATGAAGAAGATACCAATTAAATAGGATGTAACCATATTTGCTAGGAGGGAAATTGGTTAGCAATGTAAGAAATATTTCCGTTCAGTATGAGAACCTTGTTTCATCCATCAATGAAAATGAGCCATATGAGAAATTTTTGGTCCGCGTGACCACCCATGCAGTAGAAAATAAATCATAAACGGCATTTCCTAGAATATTTAGTTTATATTGTAATTCTGTTTACTATAAGTATCAAATATTTAATTTTTTATGTATTTCGAGCAGATATCACACTGGTCTATAATCTATTATTTTGGGACTTTCTTTTTAAGTTCAATCAATAATGTTTTTACTACAATAAGATTATCAACAAATCTCAGACCCAGCTTGGCGGTGAATATAAATAACGCGCTAGTTTCGTGTTGAGCTAGACTAACAAGGCCGAGGATATCGAGGTTCGAATCTCACTCGAGTGAACTGGGGCGAGTTTTTTTCTCAATGGTTTTCCACTTTTCCTCCACTTAAATGAGGGTTCACTTCCTTTAAATTCAACCGCCCCAATTCCTAACCCTTTAGAATAATTAGTACTTAACCGTATTGTCCGAACGGGTAGTAAGACGTGGTGCTAAAATTTAAAAAAACTTTCAACAAGAATGTGTATGCAATTCCATCAAATACTCTTTCCTTGGTTTATTGATTTAAGAATGACTATATGAAGGAGGTTATCAGAGAAACAATGAAGTTTTTCTGGCATTCAAACATATTAATGAATAGTTCGGTCTGTGTGTGCTAGCTGGCCGTGAAGGTCTGAGTTTAGCGTAAAATAGTTAAATGGCGCTTGTCTAAAAAGTGAGTTGGATCACCTTATTCACTTTATCAAATAATGCACTAGCGAAATACTGAAAGTTTCAAATGCAGTTAACTCTCATACATCTTCAAAACATTTACGTCTTGCAGTAAGCCAACAGTTAATACTCCTTTCAAGCTAATTTCAAGAACAAATAAATTATGTATTTTGTAGTCTGCACTATTACTTATATGTTAAAATCTCATAATACTCAAATAATTATGGGTAACCTTATTATTATTATTATTATTATTATTATTATTATTATTATTATTATTATATTATTATTATTAGAATTTTTTTCTAAACCAAGAATCCTACAAGAGCATGAATTACAGAGTTATTAAACGGTAAGATGGTGGGACTATTAGCACAATCGATAGCTTGTTTTTTTTTACTGAACTGAGGATCCCAGGTTCGATTCCTACATTGCGGTACTTTTATCTTTAGTGAAATTTGTGTTTCTCCTTTTAAAGTGATTAGCTAATGGGATGGGGATGTTGTGTATTTTCAAGATTTAAGATAGTATCAAAGTCGTGTGCTGATTTTATCAGTAGGTTCAGAAAATGCACGTTTAATACCTCAAACACATTTTTAAAATAAAACCTTAGGATGCTACGCTGCTCTCTAAGTGAAATAGTTTATTACTTATTGAATAAAATAAGAAAACTAAGGTGTACTCATTTATATTAAATATAACTAACTTTATCAGGGAACCAAAATAGTTATTAAAAAAAAGTTTCAGCAATATTTCAATGACTTAATAATATGCGTTGTTGGCTAGCTCTCGTTCTTTACGCATCTTTAATATATGCATTATTATGGATCAAGTGTGCACTTGGTGCAGGTTATTTGGATTTCATACCTAGGCTTATTCGTTACATACTTAATTAATTATGTTTTGTCTCATTAATATATGGGCTGTATTTTTTTTTTGCTGTTAAAGATTTAACCACAGCACATATTATTTTGGCAGCAGTGCTACCCACATTTATTGGTTTTATATGGTAACATAAAGCATGTCTCCCCTTTTCAGAATCTTAATTACTGTGAATAGTTAATTATGAATTTATTAATGATGAATTATTATATTCCACACATGTAGTGCAAATAACAAATTAAATCTAAAAGATTTTTACTTTATTTTTAAGACACTGAGTTAAAAAAACTTATATAATTTAAGGGTCTCAATCCTAATTTAAAATATTTAATATTAATTCCGGTTAGAAAAAAAAAGAGATTTGATAAAATATTATCCATTGGGTATATTTTAGTTATTAAAGTGAGTTTATATGTTTCTTCAACGTTATTATTACCGACTATAACTTTTTGGCACTATAGTTCGACTCCATACTTTATTTATTGTTACATATATATAACTATTGGTAACAGTTTTGATAAATACTTTGATTGAGATAAATTGTAATTAAATAAGATTTACGTTTATTATCATTTTCAAATAAATTTAATGTTTAATGTGTTGTTTATTTATTCACTAAATCATTACTATGGCATAGAGCACTTTAAATGTGCTTATTCCTTTTTTCAAGGAAGCAATATATTAATATGTAAGTTTAGATAACTCCGCATTATGATGGTCCAGAACCAAATAACATATATATATATATATATATGTTGTTTGGTTCTGGACCATCATATATAATTATTTATATATATATAATTTTATATGTATATATATTTTAGTGCTGCACCATACCCATTCGGGTTTTACGCCTGTATGCTATTTACTTTAATTTTTTAATTCTGAGGAAGGCTGAATTTATAGAGAGTGTTCCCACATTTGCGTGAATGGAGAGTAGAAAACCATTAAGGAAAAAAACCCTCTCAATGAACCTGACCTGGATTGAACCTGGATCTCCCCGTCATTGTTAGTCTAGTCTATTGCGAGAGTAGCGTCTTAGAACATGTGACCACCTAAGCGGCTTAATCCTGTTATTAAATGATATTTTTTTAGTTTGTTTTGTTTGGCCTTCGAGTCAGTGCTTATTGTTTGCTGCCGTGAAATGAGTAGGCCTACAGCGAACAATCTTGTTCCGTGGTATAATAGGCCCTGCCTTCACCAAACACACTATAAGCGATGTCCTCTCCAGCCATCCGCTTTCGATAGTTTAGAGTGTAGTTATTCAATTGGATGTTACAGGCTAGGCTTCCAGAGTCAAGGAGGTATTAGACAAGAGCATTTTCAAGGAGGGTCGAAATAAGGAGTGGCGATAGGGGAGGATCTTATATGAAGAAGTGTGAGGAAGACAACGTGTAAACTAGCTTGGATGTCAAGTTTAAATAAGTCTTTTTTTGCCTTTGACAAGGAAGTCAGGGCTTGAATCCTGATTGGGTTTAATTATCTGGTATTTCTTTAGTGGTTTCTCATGCTCTTCCCATGTAAATTAGTTATATTTCCTCTAACATTCCTCCTTCCTCCTCTTTATTCGTTATTGAACGAGTAATAAGTTGAGGACTAAAAAATCTTGGTGTTATTTGCACCTGTGGGAAAATAGAAAAAGATGTCAGTCTTGTGTATTCTAGTTTATCATGGCGTGGAGGATAAGGTTCGAATCTTCTGTTAAAAATTATGCACATGAAATACCTCATTATTTTGAAAATAATTGTTCATCAATCTAATTTACCTATATTCTGTTTACTATCTGACACCATTCTCTCATTGTCGGTTTTTGTTTATTTCTTATACTGTCCTTGCAAATCACGTTTTTATAGGACTTTAACATAGCCTGTTATTTTATTCTATAAACGAGAAAATTTGGCAGGGTAGTTTGAATATTGACATATTAAAAAAGAATTAAAGTTAATATTATGGATAACGTCTTTAAATAAAAATATTTTCACCACGTTGAATGAATTGACGACTGCTATTTAGTTTTCTTTGCGACTGTATATTATTATTAGCATTATTACCACCACGTCTTACTAACCGTTCGGGTTGTATTTACTTATACTAATGTGTAATGGTAGGGTGATTGTGAGATGAAATGGAGGACCTGCAGTTTAACGTGGGATCCAAACCACGGTGAATGCCTGTTATTCCACATATTCACTAGATGAGATCAATACACGTCTTGTCATAGGTGAAGGAAGGGTTTGGCAATCATATAAATCTGTGCCACGACCGAGGATTGAACCCCGGACTCCCAGCATAGAAATCCGATACCTTACCCCGAGACCATTTTGCGACTATAACTTTACTGTAAGGTTCTTACTAATTAGTATCGTTCTTGGCTACGATTCAAGGGAGTGGTTTAAGAAATCATGTTTGAATTTGAGTTGTGCCTAAAATATTAATTTTTCTATGAGTTTGCCTTTGAACACTTCATGAACTACTGTTGGATGTGGTGTATCAGGCATTCGGTCTTAGGCAAAATTTTATTTATTCTTTCATTATCGCGTCTCACCACCCGTTTTATATATACGCATATATGTTAATTACTCTAATTGAGTAGCGTTGAGGAAGATATAGTTTAAGAGTTAATGTAGGCCTACCCAAAATTTGGTGGTGGTAGGGTTTTAAAAAAATTTGGGCAAAATATTCTCAGTCCATCTATCTGGGATTCAAACCCCAAACTTATACCATGACTAAAAAACCAAACTGAATATCCCGGGAATTTGGACCTAGTGTTCAACTATACCGATAGTTAATATTTAAAGTCCAGTAGGTAATAATTTTGCTTTTTTAATGTTAATTATATGTATTTTATAACTTCAATTATATAATATACTTTATAAAACGACTGGGTAAAATTTGTGTTATTAACATTCCCACAAGTGGCTCATAGGAGTGAAAACTTTCACATGATGGAAACCTCGAAAAGACGGCTCATTTGACCAACCGTTGTTTGTTTCTAAGTAGGAGAGCAAAACAAAACAAATACCCTTGGAGTGTTTGAACTGTGTTTCAAATTTATTGTTCACAGTTAATTCAGCCATGGAACGATATGGACGTTTAAGTGAAGTTGATAAAGGAAGGATTCTGGGTTTAGTGGAGGCAGGGTACACGGACAGTGAAATTTCGCGTGCAATACCGTGTTCCCGAAAAACAGTTTCGTTGTGGAAATCTAGATGGAATAATGAAAACAGCCTCAAGTGTCGTCATGGTGGAGGCGCTTCACGTAAAACAACTCGGGAACAAGATGCCGCGCTAGTTGCTGTAGCTCAGGCAAGCCCATATTTAACGAGTAGACAGATTGCTGCGCGGGTTGGGGTAAATTTATCTAAGGACACAATTTTGGAGCGCTTAAGAGAAGGAGGGCTCCAGTCATTTACTGCAGCTTCAAAACAGCTATTAACAGAACGGCAGAAGCTGGCTCGAATGAATTTCGCGCAAGAAAACTTAGGACGGCCATTAGAATATTGGAGGAGAGCCATTTTTACAGACGAGAAGGTTTGGAGTTCATCAAATGATGGTCGTGTGCTAGTTTATCGCCCTAAAAATGCTCGTTTTCAACCACCCTATGTGCATCAACGCCGCTATAGTGGTCGCTTCTCTGTATCTAGTTGGGGGTGGATTTCACACGCTGGTATGGGAGTCATGTGGAAAATAGATGGACATTTAAACAAGGAGCAATACGTGTGTATCTTGGATAACGTGATGTTGCCGTCTGTACGGGAAAGATATCCCGTAGGACCAATTGTTTATCAACACGACCGCTCACCTGTTCATACTTCTCGATTAGTGCAGCAGTGGTTTGCAGATCATGGGGGGGACATTGATGTTATTCCATGGCCTCCATGTGGCTGTGATATGAACCCAATCGAGAATGTATGGGCAGAAATGAGTAGGATACTTCGTGAACGTAATTTGGACATCAGGAATTCTAATCAACTATGGGATGAAGTTGAAGCTGCTTGGGAAGAGCTCTCTGATAGCCCTAGGTATGTTGCAAGACTTATTAATTCGATGCCAAGAAGATTAGAAAGTGTTGTGGAAGCAGAAGGATTTTGGACACGTTATTGATATGTTAAATACTCGCTAAACTTTAGTTTCTTGTTCAATGGGTGTTGAAATAAGTGTATTGGCTGGATATAAATCATAATTCACTTCTTGGTTTAACCACCTGGATCACCATCCGTCGTCACTATCTTGGCTTAACCACCTGGACCAGCATCTGTCGTCACTATCTTGGCTTAACAACCTAGATTAGCAGCTTCCGTCACTATCTTGGCTTCACCGCCTGGCCATCTGTCGTCACTATCTTGGCATTATCATCTGGGTCGCCAGATTTCGTCAGTATCTTGGCTTAACCACCTGGATCAATATCTGTAGTCAATATCTTGGCTCTACCGCCTGGCTCACCATACAGTACGTCGTCGATATCTTGGATTAGCTTCCTGGATCACCACCTGTCGTCACTATCTAGGCTTCACCGCCTGGATCACCATACAGACGTCATCACTATCTTGGTTTAGCCGCTTGGAGCACCACTTGTCGTCACTATCTAGGCATAATCGCCTGGATCACCATCACTCGTCTCTATCTTGGCTTCGACGCCTGGATCACCATCACTCGTCTCTATCTTGGCTTCACCGCCTGGATCACCATCTCTCGTCTCTATCTTGGCTTCACCGACTGGATCCCCATCTCTCGTCTCTATCTTGGCTTCACCGCCTGGATCACCATCTTTCGTCTCTATCTTGGCTTCACCGCCTGGATCACCATCTCTCGTCTCTATCTTGGCCTCACCACCTGGATCACCATACGTCGTCACTATCTTGGCTTAACCGCCTGGATCCCCATCTCTCGTCTCTATCTTGGCTTCACCACCTGGATCACCATCTCTCGTCTCTATCTTGGCTTCACCGCCTGGATCACCATACGTCGTCACTATCTTTGCTTAGCTGCCTGGATCACCACTTATCGTCACTATCTAGGCTAAATCACCTGGATCACCGTATCCTGTTGGAGAAGTGAGGACAGCTCATGGCAAACTAATTATACCATGGTCTTACTATTATTTTTAGGTTATCAATGCTTGTTAACACCTGTTCAGGCTATACATATAATTGACAATATTCTTATCGGGTTGGGTTGAGTAAGGAAACATATTAGAGGTAAAATACCCCCATTTGCTTGGAACGAGAGTGGGGAACCATTTAATAAAAATCACCCACACTTGATCTGACCAAGATTCGAAAACTGACCTCATATTATTTATTTCAGCTATTTAATGTGCACTTTTCATATTACTTTAACTATAAACTAGCTATTTTAGCTATATAACTAGTATTTTCCGTTCCTTCTTCCCTTTATAGAAATAGGTTAACATAACTGGAATGGTTATTCTACAATAAAAAGATGCTAAATTTGCTTGATCCATCACAAAACGTAGCAGAGATACACTTACTACATTACAAGTTGTATTTGCGTAGAAATAAAGGGAAACACAGATAATATTACAAGAACAGTCATTATTTGCAAGAGTTTCTTAAACTATTGTGTAGTAGCCGATAGTGGTTTCTAGTAATTGTAATAATATTATTCTTAGTTTAACTTGTCACGATGAAAAACTACACAATTTTTCTAACATATTCTATACACATAATTTAAATTCTTTATTTATATAATATAGTTTGTGTAAATTAATAATGACCACACACGATCACATAATTGACACTGAATTCCTACTAATATATCACATATCACTTATATTCAAAGCTGTTGGTACCATATAATCACAGTGCTATACTTGCTAGTGTAATATTCAAAGTTAAATAGTTCAACAGACAAATGTGAAACATGTTGAGGCATAGTCTTCTGACAAACGTATTTATAGATATTTGTAAACGTAGCTTCAATACTTTTTATTCTTGTGCGATTTTAATATGTATAGTTTTTTTGAATGATCCGGGTCCTACTATCCATTTGGACTATTACAATTAACTACGGTAGCAAAGTAGGAGTGATGAAGGTGGACTGTGAGATGAAATGTAATTACTCACAATCTTGTGAATATCGTTTTTGTAAAAAACATAATTAGTAAATCTAACCAGGATTTGGACCCTAATGTCTCTGTTATTGTAAAATCAAACTAAACAAGCTATAGGTTCTTAGATAGTGTGCCCACTTAACCAGTAAAGGGTGTTTTGAAAGGCTGGTACAAAGCAGTGCTGATTTTAAAACATTGATATCGTGGTATGTGTAGATGTGCCGGTTACTCGCTAGCGACCGATAGTTTAATTCGACAACACTGGGAATCAAATGACCTCTTATATAACGAAACTAACGGAATTGATGCGTGCCACTTTACAGTATACATAAATAAAAATACACGATTCTTTTATTGAGTGCACCATGTAGAACGATTTGTTTAGCTATATCATTTATATATATTTTATTTTATTTAAACCAAATTGCTAGTATCATAAATTGTGGAAATTATTTAAATATGAACTTGTTTCAAACAAGCACACATTAGTTACCTAGTATATGTATATAGATTGTTCATCGACACGAGTTAGTTCAAATTCAACTTTTTATTTTATTGGTTTACATAAAATAACATTTGTCTATATGAATTTAGTATTGTTACTCGGCCGAAATATCGTTTGGATCTTTTTGTTGTTAAACCTTAACATGCCAGGTAGAGCTATTAGTTATAATATGTTTACCATCCAAATAATAAATATTTAGTAAAGTCCTTTTAGGTAAAGGTGTTTTATGATATAGAACCCATAAATAAATTTTTTTTAAATAACCGCCTGCATACAACATCTCAAAGTTAATGTATAGATTTTAATTTGGTTTGTTTTTAAATGCGAATTATTTGGTATCCTACCTGTTTTTAGAAAAAATATGTTAAATAAAAACCCCAATTAACAACTTAATTCAATATTTTATTTAGTCATATTAAAAAAAATAACTATACAGGCTTTGGAGACCAATGTCTGCTCATTGGATTACTACACATTCACGCTACCGACTCTATTGCATAGATTTAATCTATTTTTCTTTTGTTTTCACACAAATAAACACATTTCTTGGATTTCTGGTGCATTGAAAGTTTTTTTCTTTTGTTTACATACTTTAAAATGGCGCGTTTCTTTCAACAAAATTATTCTCTAGCTCACAAGCGAAGGAAGAGAAGCGTCCTTTAGTTTTATGTTACTTTACTCTAGGGGTGGCCAACATAATTTTCTGTCATACCACTATCTACATTCTACGCTGTTGGTATTGTGTATGTAGCTATCGCCTAAAACCTCAAACATTACCTGACTACTTCCCCCTTTCTACATAGTGGACAATAAAACAACAGGGCTCTTTAGAGAGTGAATAGGGGATAAACTAAATTATTCAAATTTTAGTGACAAGTGAAGTTGGCCGAAATAACTCGTTTATTTGTATTCCAATGTTATAGCTTTAATTTTTTGAACTTAAGGGTGGAACTTAAAATGACTTTGCGTACCGTTAGTGTTGCCCTACGTGGCAGACGATACCTGTCTCGCAAGGTGTTAAGCTGGAGAGGAGAACTTCCTGGCAAATAGGACCCAAAATATCAATCTGTTTGAAGAAGGTGTATCGAAACATTTTTGTAAATTTTTGAGACACAATAATTATTATATTTGCAATAGTGTTATTATAACTGATTTTAGGCCTACACATATTAAAGTGTAGCGAATATGTATTTGATTAAATAAAAATATGGAAGAAGATATATATGAACGACTAAATAGATCCTCACATAGAAATATATAAAGCTAAGATTTTAGATTTAATTACATAGAAAATTTTATTTTAATTCACATTGTATGTCTAGACTTGAAATAATAAAAACCGTTGGAAGAAAAAAATATATATGTCCTTCAATATATTTACATTATTTCCACCAAAATAACTATTTTAAGAATGAACGAAAATTAATCTTTTATGTTACTACTAATTTTTCATAGCTACGTGTAATCTAATTGTTTTAGTTTAGTCATTATTATAACTCAATTTAAAATAATCATAAAGGACTAAAATACAATCTTCAAGAGAACTCAACGTTTTTGGTATGGAATTGTTTTAAACTATAATGATATAACAATAAAAATTATGATAGAATAAAAAATAATAAACACACGTAAGTTACACTCAAAGTCACCACTAATTTTTTAGGTTCCATACCAAGAATAGAACCCATATGAAAAACTCACGTTATATGTATGTTTAGGTCTCACACAGATCTCAATATTTGAATGGTTAGACATATAAAGCCAAAGCTTGGGTTGGAGCTAAAAGCTAGCGTGCCCACATGAAATGGGTTGGTAACAATTTAGCAAAAAGACGAATAACGGAATTTGTGAGACATTAAATGTAAGTTTACGGTTTGTTTTTTGACCCAAATGTGTGTGGTATTTTTGAAAAACTTTTACCGTGAGCGTTTCAAATAAAAAAAAATATATATAATGTTTGGATATAATTATATATATATATAATGTTTGGATATAATTTTATGTATATATATATAATTTTAGCAAAAATTCTCATAAACGGGATTTTATAAATGTTGGGGAAGATCTTAAAAAACTAGGGATATGTAAAACATATTTGTTTACAGTAAAAATTATTTTATTTATATGACAACAACAATACTTTTCAAAATATTTCAATATTGCTCTCAGTATATTTTCTCATGAATGCCGCGTGCCGACAACTTTCGATGGAGCAGGACCGCATAAACGAGAAGAGGATGGTGAGCCTAGGTATGAAATCCAAATAACCTCCACCAAGTACACACTTGATCCATAATAATGCACATATTAAAGATGCGTAAAGAATGAGAGCTAGCCAAACAACGCATATTATTAAGTCATAGAAATATTGCTGAAACTTTTTTACTAACTATCTTGGTTCTAAGATAAAGTTAGTTATAATTAATATAAATGAGTACACCTTAGTTTTATTATTTTATTCAATAAGTAATAAACTATCTCACTCAGAGAGCAGCGTAGCATCCAAGGTTCCATGTTAAAAAGGTATTTGAGGTTTTTTAACGTGCATTTTCTGAACTGACTGATAAAATCAGCACACGAATTTGATAATAGGTTAAAACTTGAAAATACACAAACTCCACCGTCCATCAAACTCATCATTTTGAAAGGGGAAACACTCATTTCACTAAAAATAAAAGTTCCGTTATGTCAGTAATCGAACCTGGGAACATTAGTCCATTAAATAAACATGCGATCGTTTAAGGTAAACTGTCCCACAATCTTACCGTTCAATAAATCTGTAAATCTTTTCTTGTAGAATTATTGGTTTCAAAAGCATTATTATTATTATTATTATTATTATTATTATCATTATCATTATCATTATTATTATTATTATTATTATCATTATCATTATCATTATTATTATTATTATTATTATTATTATTATTATTATTATTATTATTATATTATTATTATTATTATTATTATTATTATTATTAACATCATTATTATAAAGGTAACCAATAATTATTTGAGGTGTATGAGATTTTAACATATAACAAAATACATCATTTATTTGTTCTTGAAATTAATTTGGAAGGAGTAATAACTGTTGGCTTACTGCAAGACGTAAATGTTTAGAAGACGTGTGAATGTTAACTGCATTTGAAACGGTCAGTATTTTGCGAGTGTATTACTTGCTAAAGTGAATTATGTGATCCAACCCTCCTTTTAGACAAGATCCATTTAACTACTCTACGCTATAGTCGGACCTTCACGGCCAGCTAGCACACACAGAAGAACGAACTATTTATTAATATGTTTGAATGCCAGGAAAACTTCATTGTCTCTCTGATAACCTCCTTCATATAGTCATTCTTAAATCAATAGGACAAGGAAAGATTATTTAAAGGAAGTGCATACACATTCTTGTTGAGAGTTAGTGTTTTTTTTTAGCAACGCGTCTTACTACCCGTTCTGGTAATAGGCCTATTTACTAATTAATATAATGAATAAGGAATTGGTAAGGGTGAATTTAAAGGAAGTTAACCAGCATTTTCGTGGGGGGAGAGTGGAAAACCATTTAGGGAAAACCACGACAGTATAGCTCAACACGAAACTAGCGCGTTAGCTAACTACACCACCGAAGTGGTTTTGAGAGTTGTTTGTAATCTCATTGTAATAGAAACATTATTAATTGAAATTAAAAAAGCAGGCCCCAAAATAATAGTCTATAGACACGTGTAATATCTACTCTAGGCATACACAAAATTAAATATTTAATATCTTATAGTAAACAGAATAACAAATTAAAATAGATATTCTAGGAAATACCGTAAATAATTTCTATTCTACTGAATCGGTATAAACGCGGACACATATTTTCTCAGATGATCCATTTTCATTGATGAAACAGAGTTCTAATCCTAGCCTGGAATATTCAGGGACCTTTCCTAAATTGTTTCCCCAACTTCCCTCCAAGATAATGTGATGACATCCTCTTTAATTTGTATCTCTTACATTACTTCCCACTAAAATTATTTTAGGCGTGTAGCCCGGATAAGTAGTTGAGGTGGTTGAAATAGGTAATATTATGTTACATATAAATATTCTCCTATAGTTAAATCTGGACTATTATCCCCTTCACGGAAGAATGAAATTTCACCTTCCAGCTGACCCACAAAATCCATTATCACTAGAACTCTCAGCATTTCCAGGGACTCATAGAAAAACACTTGATTAAACTAATGTTAAAACATAAATACTACATAATTAAAAAAAACTGCACTGCAATTGTTTATATAGTTATAAATATCCTAGATAACATATATACAACATCCATCCGAAACTTAAACAGGGACTCGAACCACAAAACTGAAGTATATCATGTTAAAATTTGCCTGGTTAATATCCTATGGACTCTAATAAACTACAGTAGAATCGGTTATCTGCTCCAAAGATATACACAAATATCCGGCTGGTTCTTCACCGAGATTCACAACACAAAACCTGATTATATCATGTTAATATATGCCTGGAGAAATATCCTACAAAAAAATTTGCAATCGGTTAAGTGGTTCCATATATATATATATATATGGAATATATATAATATCCTAATATCTGGCTGACAATTCACCGGGACTCACACCAAAACACCTAATTATACACAAATAATCCTAAAATATGTCTGGATATTTGGCCAGTATAAAAGTAAAAACCACACCGCAATTGGTTAAGTGGTTCCAGAGGTCCTAAGTTACAGATATAAATAAATCCTGCCGTTTCTTTCACGGAAACTCAAACGCTGACTGTATGTATGATAGATCCTCACTTAGCAGACATCCGAGGGGATATAAATAAATTCACCACAATTGGTTACCCAGTTCCAGGTATCTTTGCCAACACCCATAAATTCTTAAAAACAGTACAGAACTACATTATTTTCTTACTAAAAGATATCTACACTCCAAACCTTAAAAAAAAAAATAGATATCATATAAATTGTTTTTAAGCTCGTAAACCAAATACAATACTTCTCCTTGCTTTTCATTTATTTAAACCTCCTTTCTCTTATATTATATTAATACTTGCCTATGAAATGGCCAGTTTTATTATTTGGATTTCCAGAATTGATTTAGTAAAAAAAAACAGATTTGAAAAAAAAAAATTAAACATGAAATTTATTTGAAAATGTCCATCAACGTAAATCTTATTAAACTACAATTTTTCTAAAATAAATATTTATCAAAACTTTTTACCAATATTTATATTGTGGCCATTATATTAACATTAAATAAATTATGGAATCTAACTATTGTCCCACAAAGACAGTCATAATAACGTTGAAGAAACAAATAAATTCCATTTTATAAATAAAATATGTCCAATGGATAAGATTTTATCAAATCTTATTGTTTTTTGTCTATCCGGAAATTGTATAAAATATTTTGAATCAGGATTGGGACCCTTAAATTATATAATTTTTTTAAACTCAGTGTCCTAAAAATAAAGTAAAATTCTTTAAGATTCAATTTGTTATTTGAGCTACATGTGTAGAATATAATAATTAATCATTAATAAATTCATAATTAGCTATTCACAGTAATTAAGATTCTGAAAAGGGGAGACCTGCTTTATGTTACCATGTAAAAACAATAAATGTGGGTAGCACTGATGCCAAAATATTGTGTGGTTTGGATAAATCTTAAACAGCAAAAAAAAAAAAGAAAAAGCCAGGCCATATATTAATGAGACCAAACATAATTAATTAACTAGGTATGTAACGAATAATTGATTCTATTAGGAAGGGAACAAAAAGGTAGAATTAATTTAGTAGATCAAACCATTTGAACATCTCAAAAAGAAATTCCTCCTCCCCCATCACTCCTTTCAAACAGTCAAGAAATAGTTTAAGGACTTAAGGCTTTCTTTAAATCCGGCCTCGGGCGTAGCTAGGCAAACTATTCTGCAGTCATGTGTGGAGGTATAGCATACCGCGCGGGCGTTTAGCCAAGCAAGTTGCTACCTTTCAATCTCGACGGAGGGTACATATGCACCATGTATGGCGCTGTGAAACTTCACATATTTTCTTCTTTAAGAGTGGGAAGAGGGAGAGACGGGGGAGGGGGGTCTGAACAATGGTGGATTTAAAAAATGTATGCCCCCAGACACAGTTATAATATGCGTCCCCCACCCCCAATTTTTTTTTCAAGGGCTTTAGGAAGTTTCATTGGAAAAAGGTGTTGGGGGGGAAGGGGTGAAAGTTAGTATTCGAGAAAAGATTTCTACGAAAGATAATCAGACATGTACTGTACAATGTACTGTACATATTCTACAATAGCTTGAGTTAACATTATGAAGAAGGGGAGAATGACGTCTGTTACAAAGCGATTGCAAAGTACAGTTATTTAAAAATAAATGTTGTCGTTCTGACTTTAACTTGAATTATTTTGATAATGTTAGTCAATAATTTTTAAATGTAATCATTAAAAAAATATATTCTAATAAAAGTTAGAAATAATGTTATCCAAAATTTGCCGCCCCCTCAAGCCACCACCTCTAGGCCCGTGCCTTGTGGGAGTGTAATTCCGCTTCTAGAGGTAAAGAAGAGATATTGGAAAAGTGATATAAGTATCAACGACATAGAAAGATTTTTCCCTTTTGTACACTTTTAGCTCTAATTCAGAAGGCCTTAGCTCCCGTAATTGTATTCATTACTGTTTTTTCTTACCTTGTCTCCTTCTGAAGGCGAACTCTAATGAAATTCAGCGAGTGTCATAAAGTAGTCTATCTCTGAATACTGGTGTTAAAAATGTACTCTGTTATTACTATGCATATTAATAATAACCACATTATTATTTGTCTTAGTGAAGTAATGGAAATGATTTATAATCATAAGAGGAATATTCTCGAATCATTAGCTGAGTGATAAAATAATTTACCATTTGAGTTACACCATAAAGTTCCTAAATCAAGCATATATATATATATATATATATATATATATATATATATATATATATATATATATGAAGTTAAAAATATTCCTATTTGTAAAATTCGAAATGTTTTTCTAAAAAAATATTCCAGCTATTTAAATGGAACAAATGAACACGAAATTTACGAAATTTTAGAAATTTACACTTTAGTTTAATATATCAAAACATCCTCCAATGGGTTACCATAAAGCAATAAAAGCAAGTCCAGTTATTTTCTCACATTCACGTATCGACTACAATGTTTTAATGTTGAACGTGCCATCTGTAGATCAGATAAGTTAATACTTAAATAGGATATTATACACCCTTCAATTTAATAACTAATCTCCATTATTTGTTTTGTCTTATTTTCAGTATATCATCAATACGATAGTTAAAATAACAATTTTGTTGCTGATTAAGTATTTGCTAACCACTTCCTCCGTCCACTTTCCCACTCATCCCCCAACTCACTATTTGGTGGCTCCCCCAAATAAACCCCTCCATCTACAGCAAGTCACCACTGCGAAGCATTTACCTGATTTCTTATAATTTTTTATTGTAGGTCTGTGGACGTTGTACTGTATCCCTATAGACTAGTCAAGCATTTAAAAGATCACGATCAACCTCGGTGGTCTTGAGGTAAAGTGCTCGACTCTAGACCCAATGTTCTTGGGTTCAAACTCAGCCGGGGTTGATAGATTTTTCTTGAACGATAAAAATCCTTTGCACAACTTCCTTCGGGGGGTAAGTAAAGCCGTCGGTCGCATGTCGATTGTGGCATGTAAAAGAACCTTGGGAGGTAATTGAAATTACCTTTCCCTGCCTAGTTGGTAGGCCCTTTTGCTCTCGCTCATAGAAATTATCGTGTGCTGATATAATCAATAGGTTGAAAAAATGTACGTTAAATATATCAAATAAAAAAATAAAAGACCTTATAAATATTCAAATTTTGAACCATTAACCTTTCTAAAAGGAAATAAAATAAGGGTTTCTTGTATTATTTGATAACAATCAAGTAAAAGTAAGACCACAAAAGTCCATCATAAGAAACTACATAGTTTACTAGATTCAATAATTTAAATAATTGGACATATTAATTGATAATAAATTATAATTTCAAACTATAAGCCCTATCCTGATATAGTTTTTCCTACAAAGATAGTCCGAATATTCACAGTAATGAGGTAGGGATGAGTATGATAGAATTTCTAAGGAAATTGACTTAAATTTGCTTTGGAAATTGGGAAGTGGGAGACTTTAGGAAACACCCCTTCGGTACATCAGACCGGGACTAGAACCCTAGCCTCCCGAATACTGGCAAGTCAGAACAGATGAGACCGAAATATTTGTCCTCGCAATCAATGTTGTGGGTTACATTAGAAAATCTAGTGCAACGCAAATTGACAACCTTTTCTTAATATTTATTCTTGATGTTAGGTGTATGTGGGTGTATAGTTTGTTCTGTTTACTAAATAGCATGTAAATATTTAAATTTTCTGAGTTTAATAATGAAAAATTTGCCTCTTCTTTCTTGTAAAAGAGAAGTAGTAGCGTAAAATATAATCAACTTAAAAATAAAGTAGAACACATTAATATATATCTATTTGTGCAGTTTGTGTGAGCCAAATGAAAATTAAGCAAGATTAAGATTACTTATCCACTGCACTTACTTAAATTACTTACTTACTAGAAATGTTATTGCCTCACTTACATAAGTACGCCAACTATTCCTATCTTGAACGAGCTCTATCCAGTCCACCTCATTAAACCCCCATCTCTATCTCGAACTACGTTATTCTATCCAGTCCGCCTCATTATGACCTATCCCTATCTGAGCTAGTTCTATCCAATCCACCTCTTTACACCCTATCTCTATCTTGAGCTAGATATATCCAGTCCACCGCATTACATCCTATCCATATCTTGAGCTAGTTCTATCCAATCCACATCATTACACCCTATCTCTATCTTGAGCTAGATATATCCAGTCCACCGCATTACATCCTATCCATATCTTGAGCTAGTTCTATCCAATCCACCTCATTACACCCCATCTCTGTCTTGAGATAGCTATATCCAGTCCAGTGGGACTCCCCAACTGGGAGTCCGCATGTGGCCCGCCACGTATTTTTTTGTGGCCCGCTAAGCTATCTATCTGCGACAAAAATAATATATATTTATATATATAAAAAATTCTAGAAATAAAAGTTAAATTTTAAATATAATTCTAGAAACAAAATTATTCTGCCAGACCAAATACCTATTTCATGTTCGTATTATATTGCTTGAGACCAAATCGTTGGCAACCCTGATCGTTCCAAGGAAAAAATGTATATGCCCATAACATGGTAATAAACTTGAATGTATTCCAATTAAAACTACGTTTGTTTTCACACAAAAAAAATCTTGATCAATTTCCAACCATGCAAACACTGACGATACCAGAAAATAAATCTGAAGAATATGCCAAAATGATCAACGCTTTGAGCGATGAATTTTTTCGCAGGTTTGACGACTTAAGCAAAATTGAAAAAAGTTTTGTCGATAGTTCGCGATCCATTTTCAGTTGACATTGATAGTGCACCGAGTAAACTTCAACTTGAGTTGATAGACCTGCAGTGTAATCCTGGATTAAGGGAAATTACACGGTAGTGAAGAAATTTGTAAATTTTACAATTCTCTTCATTCTGATAAATTCGCAAACATTCAAGATTTTGCTCGAAATTGTTGGTCATTTTTGAATCGACCTTTACATGTGAACAAACATTTTCTATGTTGAATCTCAATAAAAAAAATCCTTACAATCAAGCATTTCTGATGAGCATTTACAAGCAGTTTTAAGAATTTCGATGACTAAATTTACACATAACATCAAAGAAATGATGTACAATATGACAAATTTGCATTCATCTCATTAAGTCATATTTTATTGGAGGAATATTACTTATTTTTTAAACTTATTTATCTTGTCTATATACATTTCTATTTTTATATAGTAAATTGTGTGTACCAAAAAATCATATTTTATTTGGCGGCTCATTATAATATTTAAATTCTCATTGTGGCCCTTCAGCCAAAATATTTGCCCAGTACACCTCATTACATCCTATCTCTATCCCTCTCTAACTATTTATATCTAGTCCACATAATTACACCTTATCCCTATCTTGAGCTAGTTATATCCAGTACACCTCATTACACCCTATCTCTTTCAAGTCAATTCTAATGTTATTCTACCATCTGTGGCCTAGGTATTCCCAATGCTCTCTTCTCACTGGTTTTTCAGTTAATACACTGAACACGTTTTTAGAATCTACCATTCGCGCTGCATATCCTGCCCACCGCAATCTGTGAGATTTGATTATCCTTACTATAGTCTTGATATAAGTAGAGGTTATCTAACTCATCATTTGGTAATCTCCTCCACTCCCGAATATCTTGAACATTTTTTGGACCAAATTTATCTTAAACACCTTGTTTTCGAACAACCTAAACTTCCTTTAGTCATGTAAGTTAAGAGACTGTTTCACAACCTTAAAATTATTGTTTTGTATATTGTAAGATTAAGATTAAATCTACAAACTATTGTTACATTTAGATAAACTCCTAATTAACACCTTCAGCATGTCCAGAGATAATTTTAACAGTAACCTTTATCAAAAGCAATCTGTCCCAGTGTCTGAATACATAAACTGTTAATTAATAAGATTAATAATCAACAAAATGAACTATAACGTACGTTCCACATTATCGATATTACACTCCAGCGGGCCAAATTTGGATACAAACAATCCTCCTCCTTGCAATTCTATCACGCCACAAACAATTCCTTAAGCATGTTCCCCAACAGTAGATCCCTTATGGTCTCTTTTTAACCGTTGTATTCAAATATATATTGGTCTCCTTTCACCCACCGTCTTTAAAAAATAACCCCTTAGTGTTCTTGAAGGTGTCATGCTCATTATATTGCCAAAACCCTCCAGCCATGTCACTTCCAGCAGAGCAATTACACTTTGTTGCAATCCTACATTTAGGCGTATTTCTTCATAACTTATTATTTTATCACGTCTGGTTTTCAGGAAGTTCGTTCGAAGGAATTTAATTTCTACTTTTTGTATTCGATAGTTGTCTCCCCTAATTAGGGTTGCTACTTCCAATCCGTAAGATAGAAGGGGTAGGAGGTATGTTTTAGTTATTAATTTCAATGTTTTTATTTGTAATAAACACTTTTTTAAGTGGCTATTAAATCTAAAAAGCTCCTATTAGTCTATTTTAAACTAGTATAAAATACATTTAAAAGAAGACTTGAGCAAAAGTCTGTAGTGTCCACCGGTTTCTGAATGAATTGACTTTATTGCCGTATTGTGACGTATTTTTTGCCTTTCTAATACAGGTGGAAACTTGTGGTGAGAAAGTTCGTCTTCAACATGCTCGTTAAAGTCTCTTGTGTGAGATTTATATTGACTGAAACGAGCGACTGTTTTATATTGCTTGGTTTGTTATGAGATTATATTTAAAACATTTAGTTTGAGGTTATTTTGTGCACGACTAGATCTAAGATGATTCCTCCATTGATTCCCTAAGTTACTACAGATGTCTTGTTATTTTATCATTCAACTAATTAGACCCGCTTCCAGACTCAAATGGTATAACTGCAAGGCGTCACGCTCACAATAGAGTGGACTTTAGATTACGGGGAGATCAGGTTTGGTGCCTTGTTTAAAAAAAATTCTATAATTTTAGTAATAAAAGTAATATATTAGTAATAAGAAAATTATAATTCAAAATAAATTATTTGTGAAATTTATCTATAATTAAAATGTATTAAATAAATTTGTTTACTACATTTAGACACATTAACATAATGAAGTGTGATTTAACAGAATTATAAGAAGATTTAAGGAGTTATTAAGCATGACACAAGTGATACATTACAGGTGTTATGAAGTTATAATATTATCAAATCGGGAACACATTTTAACACGTTAAAATTAAGGGATCTAAAATGTATATAAATTACGTTACATCAATTTTGTCAAGAGTTAGATGTTGTTTATGATCCCTTGTTCCTTGCACTTGGCAGCTAAGTTACCTGTTAATGTCAAACTTAGCTGCCATATGCAAGAAACAAGGGATCGTAAATATCTAAGGAATTTAAATCTTATATTTCAAAAACAGCTTTATTAGTTTTATCTTTAACGTCAATTGTACAGCATCATCCAATTTTTACTCATAAGCTATATTGTGTACATCATGTCCCTTTATATTATTTTGATTAATTATAACATCTAACTTTTTACAAACTCAATGTAATTTTTATACTTTTTAGATATTATATTTTTAATGTGTCAAAATGTTTTCTCAATTTTATAATATTATAAATTCTTAACACCTGTGGGTTATCTCTTGTGTCACACCTAAAACTTTCTTAAATCTTCTTATATTTAAGATATATAAAACTTATAAATGTTAATGATTTTCAATTTTGTACACAATTTACTTAATACATTTCAATTATAGGCCCTATATATAATTCTCAAATAATTTATTCTGAATAATAGTTTCTGTAATACTCTTTTGTACCTTAGCTAGATGTATTGAGGGTGGTTTATTAAATGGCTACATGTTTACACTTTACTTCAACGCAAATTCAGTGTGCACTTCCTTTAAATTCAACCTACCTCATATTTAACACGTAAGTGTAATTAATACATATATGTGTACAGACCGAGTGATTAGTGAGAGAAGGTGACAACAAACAAACTAATTAAAACCTTGAAATAAATATCTTTGATAACTAAAATATTGTATTTATATATATATATATGTTACATTTCTGAATAATATTTATACTTTATAACATAATTACCTAATAAAATAAATAATTCTCTTATCTATCTCTTCTTCTTTTAAAGAACAGTTCAGATCTGTAAAAGACTGTTGCATATTTTAAGTACTTTTATTGGTTTTACTGAGGTTTGAGTAATTATTTCCCCCATTTTGTTATTTATAATCAATATATTTATTAATGATATGGGTAGCCCATTCCTTTAGTTTATTGGAAACATATTTAGGTAGAAAGTAGCTTATTCGATTAAAATGCTGTAGAAAATAATTTAGTACTTTCAATAGTAGACCTTAAAACTCTAGATTTAACCTATTATTTTAATACCTCTCGTTTTTAAATCTAAAAATCTGTATGTGTAAGCTCCTAAGCTTAGTGGAGAAAGTATTGTAATTAAATACAATTTAGAGTAATATAATATTATAGCTATAGTCATAGGAAAAGCCATTTAAAAAATAAAAAAAAAGTTAAAATTGATAACATTTTACATTTTTATGAGTGTTGTTTAGTAGGTATTGATAACATTTTACATTTTTATGAGTGTTATTTAATGGGTATTGATAACATTTTACATTTTATGAGTGTTATTTAATAGTTATTGGTAATATTTTACATTTTATGAGTGTTATTTAATAGTTATTGTTAACATTTTACATTTTTATGAGTGTTGTTTAGTAGGTATTGATAACATTTTACATTTTTATGAGTGTTATTTAATGGGTATTGATAACATTTTACATTTTTATAAGTGTTGTTTAGTAGGTATTGATAACATTTTACATTTTTATGAGTGTTATTTAATGGGTATTGATAACATTTTACATTTTATGAGTGTTATTTAATAGTTATTGGTAATATTTTACATTTTTATGAGTGTTATTTAATAGGTATTGATAATCCATATCAAACGTGACAGCAACATATCTTGATGTAAAAATACGTAAACGTAGATCTAGGATCTTTGAGAACTGTCTTAAAACGGTAGCTTATTTTTTCACAATAATTTAATAACTTTAGTACAAGTGGTGTTTTATCACTATCAGGTATTTAATACATTTCAGATCCAGAAACAATAACTCAGTCAGTATTCAACTGAGCTAAGAGTCCCAGGTTTGATTTCTGGCATGGTCGAAAATAACTATAAATAGTTAAATTGGAGTTTCCCTTTTCGTGGTTATTAACTTAAGTCTAGGGGGTGGAGGGCTGGATGTTGTGTCTGTTCTAGTTTTGAGCTAGTTTAAAAGTCGTGCACTGTTATAATCAGTTGGTTCAGAAAGTGCACGTTAGATACCTCAAATGTATTTTTTTGAAATGTCTAAGGACCAGTGTTTCTCAAAATTTTGTGCTGGAGGACCACTTGAGAAATGTTATGAGCACTAAAGGACCATCGTGGTCCTAGGAGAAAAGTGAGTGCGATGAACCTCTACGCATATCGGTTGATGATTCGTGCCAATGAAGACAATCACATTCTCCGATGCCACCAGCTGTTTCATCAATACATCGTTGATGTGTATGCGAAATTTGAAAGTGAGCGATTACGGTACATCAAGTATAATCAAGCGAAGTTGCGTTCTGAGGAGTACATTCATTTGCGTGATGCTATTGTCGGTAACGTCAGTAACGTAGATCGAACCACTAACATCAACGACATTGGTACTGCATATATTCTTCCATCATCATATATTGGTAGTCCACGTCATATGCAAGAATACATTCAAGACGCCATGACTTACGTGCGCGCGTACGGCCGACCAGATTTGTTCATTACATTCACGTGCAATCCTAACTGGGATGAAATTAAAATTTTGTTATTGCCAGGTCAAACAGCAATGCATCGCCATGATATCACTGCACGTGTCTTCAAACAAAAATTAAAATCGTTGATGAACTTGATTACAAATCACTCTTTATTCGGCGAAACACGTTGCTGGCTGTATTCTGTTGAATGGCAAAAACGAGGTTTGCCATATGCACATATTTTGATTTGGTTCGTTGACAAAGTACGGTCAGAAGAAATTGATAAAATTATTTCAGCAGAAATTCCGGATAGAAATATCGATAAAGAGTTGTTCGACATTGTTACCGCTAACATGATCCATGGTCCATGTGGTGCTCTAAATATGACGGCGCCGTGCATGGACAATGGAAAATGTACGAAACGTTTCCCAAAAGCGTGTATAAATGATACTGTCACTAATATCGATGGTTATCCATTGTATCGTCGTAGAGACACAGATAATGGTGGCCAATCATATCAATTGCGCATGTCAAACGGTGGAACGGTTGACATTGACAATCGCTGGGTGGTTCCGTATTCACCATTGCTGTGAAAAAACCTACAAAGCTCACATAAACGTTGAGTTCTGCAGTTCGGTGAAGTCCATAAAATACATTTGCAAATACGTTCATAAGGGCAGCGATATGGCTGTATTTTCTGTTCAAAATGTAAATGATAACGACGAAATAACACGTTATCAAATGGGCCGATACATTAGCAGCAATGAAGCAGTTTGGCGCATTTTGAGTTTTCCCATACATGAAAGAGACCCTGCTGTTATACATTTGGCCGTGCACCTTGAAAATGGACAGCGTGTTTATTTCACAGAAGAGACTGCTCTACAACGAGCATTAACTGCCCCAAAAACCACACTAACTGATTTATTCGAACTATGCAACCGACCAGGTATTTTAGGTCGATTCGCAAAGACATTAATGTATACTGATGTGCCACGATTTTTCACGTGGAACAAACAGTCAAAAAAATGGGACCCACGAAAGCGAGGCGTTCCAGTCCAAGGATACGACGGCATATTTATGGGAAATACATTAGGCCGATTATACACAGTCCATCCAAAGCAACGCAAATGCTTCTTCTTGCGTTTGTTGTTGGTTAACGTTCCTGGACCTACGTCCTTCCAATACTTGCGGACAGTCAATGGTATTTTGTATGACACGTATCAGGATGCGTGTCGCGAATTGCATTTACTGGAAGATGACAACCATTGGGATCTCACACTTGCAGATGCAGTACTGAGTTCCTCTCCTCATCAAATTCGCCAATTATTTGCCATATTATTGACGACATGTTTTCCGTCGCAAGCTTCTGTTCTCTGGGATAAATATAAAGATTCCATGAGCAACGACATTCTGCATCGCATTCGGACCGCTGATCAAGATTCCAATATCGATTTTTCGCCGGAAATATATAACGAGTCGTTAATAAAGATTGAGGATATTTGCATTCTCATTTCTAATATGCCACTCATTCATTTCGGTATGCCATCGCCTAACCACCCAACAACAGACATCATTAACAACGATTTTCAGTGCGAACAACAGTTCGATGAGGCCTCTTTGACTACTTTCGTAGCAAATAATGAGCAACTGCTCACTGCTGAACAAAAGAACATATACGATCGAATTAATTTGTCAATTGCAGCACAACAAGGTGGATTCTTTTTTTTGGACGCACCAGGCGGTACTGGCAAAACATTCCTCATCTCACTGATACTAGCGCGCATTCGATCACAAAATCATATTGCATTGGCAATTGCTTCATCAGGCATTGCAGTGACTTTGCTTGATGGTGGACGGACTGCACATTCAGCACTCAGGTTGCCATTGAACGTTCACACAAATTCAGACGCAATGTGCAACATAAAGAAGCATTCCGGCATGGCTAAAGTTTTGCAAAAATGCAAAATTATTATCTGGGATGAATGCACTATGGCCCACAAGCATTCACTTGAAGCTCTCGATAGAACGATGAAAGATCTCAACGATAATACCAGACTTTTCGGTGGCGCTCTACTACTGCTGTCCGGTGATTTTAGACAAACATTGCCGGTCATTCCACGCGCTACATATGCGGACGAAGTTAACGCATGTTTGAAACAATCATACCTATGGCGAAATGTTAATACATTACGGCTTAACATAAATATACGTGTTCAACTGCAAAACGATCCATTGGCACTGTCATTCTCCGAACAATTGCTCAACATTGGCAATGGAAAAATTCTATTGTATGGAAATACACAATGCATAAAATTGCCAGACAATTTTTGCAAAATGGTAGCCACGAAAGATGCTCTGATTGAAAGCATATTCCCAGATTTGAGCGCTAATTACATTAATCATGCGTGGATACGTGAACGAGCTATTTTGGCCGCAAAAAATATCGATGTTGACGCTATTAATTTCAAAATACAACAGTCATTGCCTGGCAATGAGATGTCGTTTAAATCGATCGACACTCTTGTCGATCCTGACGAAGCAGTCAACTATCCTGTTGAATTCTTGAATTCACTGGATTTACCAGGAATGCCACCACATAACTTGCGATTGAAAATTGGCTCACCAATCATTTTGCTTTGAAATTTAAATGCACCTAAGCTATGCAATGGCACGCGATTGGTCATAAAAAAAAAATTATGGCCAATGTTCTTGAAGCTACCATTTTGAACGGCAAGTTTCAAGGTGACGTTGTTCTCCTGCCACGGATCCCAATGATCCCTTCAGACTGGCCCATTCCATTCAGACGCCTGCAATTTCCAATTCGCTTGGCATTCGCAATGACTATTAATAAGTCACAAGGCCAAACAATGTCCATTTGTGGATTGGATCTAGAAAATCAGTGCTTCTCACATGGCCAATTATATGTTGCGTGTTCTCGCGTTGGCAAACCATCAAGTTTGTTCATTTATACACCTCAGGGATTGACGAAAAACATTGTTCATCAACTCGCATTAAGATAAAAATAAAATATACTTTATAGATTTTGCCGGACCGTTTTTTATAACATTACAACCCTAGGTATAAGAGGGGGTGAGGTTTCTATGCAGCTGACTGTACGTATCATCAAAATAGTATGTACTTCGTATAGCATACTATTTTGATGGTACGTATATGGATGAGTTGTTCTGCGTAAGCCTGCAAAGGTTCTAGGCCCAAAACAGTTTATATTTTGCACTATGAAAATAGAAGCAATTAAAAAGTCATTTGACATTTGTCATATTTGAAGGTATGTCAGTAAAATAAAAATAGCTGTACCCGGCATACAAATTTGTAAGCAAGCTTCTCAATTTTTTTCGATACAGCTGATATTTGTGGAGTTGTGGGCGAAATGCCAAAAATGAAAAGATGTTTTATTTTGTATGTTGTTTTGACAAACACTGAATTTGTAATATTTGTGTAACTCACTAATTGGAGTTAATTGTGAATTTGTAATTGTGATGATCACATAGTATTTGTTTTATTATAGAAATCAATTATGCCATCCAAACGAAAATCCAACAGACGTCCTGCCCGAAGTACATACTATTTCGATGATACGTATATGGATGAGTTGTTCTGCGTAAGCCCGCAAAGGTTCTAGGCCCAAAACAGTATATATTTTGCACTATTAAAATAGAAACAATTAAAAAGTCATTTGACATTTGTCATATTTGAAGGTACGTCAGTAAAATAAAAATAGCTGTACCCGGCATACAAATTTGTAAGCAAGCTTCTCAATTTTTTTCGATACAGCTGATATTTGTGGAGTTGTGGGCGAAATGACAAAAATGAAAATATGTTTTATTTTGTATGTTGTCTTGACAAACACTGAATTTGTAATATTTGTGTAACTCACTAATTGGAGTTAATTGTGAATTTGTAATTGTGATGATCACATAGTATTTGTTTTATTATCGAAATCAATTATGCCATCCAAACAAAAAGCCAACGTTCGGGCAGGACAACGTCTGTCGGGTCCGCTAGTTAAATGTAAAATGTTGTAAAAAAATATTATCTAAATACATCGAATTAGTAAGTAATAGTGTTTTGATTCATTTTAACATTTCACGCCTCATAATATTTTTATAAACAATTGTTTAAATTTGTTGACTCAAGGTTGGGTACAGACATTCTATCTTATGCGACTTGTATCTTATCTACCAAGGTAAGAAATAAAGAAGCGTATGAGTATCAAATGTTTGTATGATATGTGATCAACATTCTTTAATTCATTATTATTACTAAACTTCCTGGAATCATGTGGACTGCTTGATAGGCCACCACGGACCACCAGTGGTTTGAGGATCACACTTTGAGAAATACTATTCTAAGCAGGTGACCTGGTGGTCTAGGGGTAGGGTGTCAGACTTCTGTGCTGGGGTTTCGGGGTTCAATACTAGGTCCCGGCACCGATTTATCTGATTGCCAAACCCTTCCTTCACCTCTGACAAGACGTGTATTAATCACAACTTGTGAATGTGAGGAATGCCAGTCCTCCACCGTGGTTCGGATCCCACGTTAAACTGTAGGTCCTCCATTACATCTCACAATCATCCTACCATTAAACATTAACGTAAGTGCGTATAACCCGAACGGGTAGTAAGACGCGGTGCTAATAATAATAATAATAATAATAATAATAATAATAATAATAATAATAACTATTCTAAGCAATCGGCGTCTGTGAAGTTCCTATTTCGGAGAACTACGTACATTCTGGACTTCCTTTTGAAGTATCCTTAAACTAAAGTTGTAATAAGATACACCAATACGTCATCAATCCAGGTCTTCTGATTTCGAGTAGGAAAGGAGATGTATACATTTTATTGTTTGCCAATGGATTAAAAATAAAAACTTCTACTAATGTGCTTAGCACAGAATCATAAAAAAAACATGTATATTAAAACAATTGTACTGTTCGAAATAAATATGATTGGTGATTTCTACTCTTCTAGATTAGGATTTTAAAATAAAACTATCTCTGTTTTTTTGTGTCGGTCTATTTCGTTTGAAGTTGTTGCTAACAGCAGTCCACCTATTTAAGATCACCTGTCTGCCATGCACCAATCACTTTGATGTCTACTACTTAGTTATCCTCATCTATCTCAAGTCTAAACATGACAGCCACGCGCATTTTCTCTTCGTATTATCCATCCTGGTAATATTTCATTGTGTGTGCAAAGCTACTGGTCTGTATTGGATTAATATTCTTGTGAAGCTCAGTTTGTCGAGTGGAATAAACTAATAATTATCTTCATCAACTACACATTCATCTAGTTTCTTAATAAATACAATAAATTGTTATGCTTATTTGAGCTTATAGAAAAATATCTCTATAAATATAAATCGGTTTTAATATTATGGCGTGTATAGTTTGTAAACACAAAATAATTATGCTTGTAATAAGAGTATAGCCCTCTTCGGTGCCCGCATAGCTTAAGGCGTTACTCTCACAATATACTAGACGGCAGATGACAAGGATATCGGGGCTCGATCCCGGTTGAGTTTACCGAAGATGACTTTTCCTAAACGGTTTTTAATTTTCTATCTCCAGTCTCCACGCAAATACGGGCACACTTTCTATAAATTCAAGCTTCCTCATCTATAGCCCATTGGCATAATTAGTGCGTAAACTAATAACCCAAATGGGTAGTTAGACGTGATGCTAAAATAATGTTTACAAGTTGTGTTAGCTGGTTGTATTTTGTACACTCCGTCTATCCTGAAAAGTAGCAAGCTCAGCTTGCACGTTTCCACTATGGCATAGCTCATGAGACATAGTGTAATCTATCAAGTAATGATGCTACCTTTTAGTGTAAGCAAAGTGTACATTGTGTTTTTATCTTACCATACAAGCCTTTTGAATAATTACTCTACAAGGGCTAGAGAAGAAGAAAGTAAAATTTTAAAATAAATGTACCAACATTTAGGAGAAACCTGCTTCGGTGGCCGTATGGTTTAAGGCGTCATTCTTGCAATATTCTAGACTTCGGATGACAGGAAGATCGGAGTTAAAATCCCTATCGGGGGGACTGAGGTTTATTTCCCTAAATGGTTTTACATACTACCTACACTCAAATGTGGGTACGCTTCCTCTAAATTCAACCTTTCTAATCCATAGCTCATGACTGTAGTTAGTAAATATGGTTATAGCCCAAACAAGTAGTAGGACGTGGTGCTAAATAAAAAAATCGTGAAAGGCAAGTAGAAAACCATTTGGGCAAATAAAAAAAACTTCCGCGCCTCCGTCTAGGATTCGAACATTAACCTCCCTCTCACTGACAAACCTGACAATACAAGGATGACATTACAAACATTAAAGATTTTAAATAATCTTTTATAAAATATTTATTTTAATGAGAATTAAATCTAATTCATTTTTGTAAAATTAACTCATCCAAGAATTATGACCATTGATCATGCTCAACTAAAATAGTTTGATTCATACAGCAGCCTGGGAGCTGATAATTCAAAGGTTCTAATTTGCATGAATATGCATAGCGTGACCAGCAGTACTGGTGACTTTTAAACCTGAAATAAAATGTGTACACCCCATCTATCATAGGAGTGGTGGTGCCAGCTAGCAAAAACTACAAGATCTTCTCTCATGTATCCATTCACCAAACTAAATGATCTGCAAGAACATTTATGTGGATTTGATGTCACTTTTAAAGTCAAAACTTCTACTACAAAAAACTTAATTTTTATTTTAACTGTTTTTACATCATATTCTATCTGTCAGCTATCACCACTCCTATGGCGAATAGAATATAGTTGTAATATTGAATGGATGGTTTCCGGAAAAGTAAGGCAGCCACTATTTGGGCGCACCTAGATCAAAATGTGGGTGGAGTCCACAATGTTGATGGTAGGACTTTCATGAACCGCCTTTTGTTACAAGTGTTGGGTCATCACACATCTTAACATACAACAAAGTGGACACACGTTTTACGCATGACTCAAAAATTAGCGAATCATGTTTCTCAGCTTTTCATTTTCACAGTAACACCCTCACACTGCGTTTATAATATTTTTGTTTATAATTACAGAGGTGATAATGAAAGCGATCATTGAAGGAATTTTTTTTTTGCACCACGAATTAACAATCTCTTGGTCAATCAAAATTTATAGGACTTTAATAAAAGGGTAAATATTTATAGAGGAAATATATCCAAATTTGTAGATTAAGGAAAAATGACCTCACTGTACCGAGCCAGAATTCGAGACCTAACCCCTTTGTCACAAACAAGCTATACCAGATGAGAATGACGCCGTATTCAATGTATCTGTCATGTTAAAGTCCAAAGACTATCCAGTTCATGAAATGACCAGCCACTTCTCGCTTTGGCTACCGAAATAAACCAAAGCATGGAATATATAATAATTTACCAGCATTTAGTTCTTTGGCCGGATAGTTTTGGATATATACGTATAAAATTGGCCAAAGCACAAAATATATATTAATTTACAATATAAATTTTCAGTTCCTCTTCACGCAATTAATCATTATTGTGGATGAAAGGTTTATTCACTATTGTAATGCCCAGAGGCTAGGTTAGCTCAAGTTAGGTTAGGATGGGAAAATGTTGTGTCATACTATCCAGCTCTTCAAGCACTGGCCAGGCAGTCATGATCAGTTAGCGCTTTGGTTGCCCAGAACGCAAATTTAAATTTCCCCCCATCAATATTTCGTGATTTGACAGGAATTAGCTGGCTAATGTGCAAAGGGTCCGGCTGATTCGCGAATTGACCTGTTTTGGGCTTTGACCATAACATATACACCAGTGGGGATTGCTTTTATTTAAAAAAAAAAACACGATAAATACTTTACATTATTTATTTCTGAATGGAAATATATAGAATTATATACATACATACATACAAGATTTTTTATTATTTTAAAGACATAGTGCTGTATAATATCAAATATTATTATGTTCACATACGTAAATGTACATAGTATACTTAGAATTTAAAATATTCCAAAACAAAGATTTGTTTATAATAATACATATACGTTGCATAATAATTATAATATTATTATATTCATAAATAATTAAACATCAAATATATAGATTTAAAAATACAACATAAAATCACTCTCACATGGGGCTGGGCCAATGCCGATAACCGATCTGATTTATTGGCCGATATTAGCTGGATAGTTGGTTTTTTATCATGCAGATATTTTACGCCGATAATTCAAAATTTATAGATATATTTTCAACTCTCAAGTCATGAAAATATAGTTCATAGTTTAAAAAAAATATTTAAATACAGTGTCTTGCAATGTGAACACAATTTTTTTTAACTCTGCGTTAAATATTTTATTTTATAATAAACAGCAAGACCAATATTCTAAACAAAATAAATTATTCAATTTTATTTACCTTAAGGCTTATTTCAATTTATTAAAACTTTATAAGTAACAAAGTTAAACATTATCCAAAACAATATTAGGGGGGCTAATATGATTTTATTGGTTGTGGATCTATAAAAAGCTTCGAAATCTGCAAACAGGCAACGCCGTTAACCGGTCATTACCATATCTTCCCTACACTTTATTTCAATTATCTCTTTGAGTACCATCACATCCATTCATATCTTCCAACAAGATCATTTTTTCAGCCAGTTCACATGCATTCAAACCTTCACTGAACTCATTCCAAAACTCTACTCCCACATTATCGTCTCCACCCATCACCAGAGTATAACCAGCAACCAATATAATTCTACGAATGCCTATTTTCTTACGTACCCATGGAAGTTTATGGTAAATGGTTTAATGGTAATCATAATTTACTTTGGCGAGATCAAACGCCAATATTTGGAGCCAACTCACGGTTGTGGCCTTGTGGTCAAGTAAGATCTATTCCTTGTATCGCATTTAGTTTTCTGCTGACGGAAAGTCAAGCTGTGGATTAAATCCTGGACGATTGAATCGAAAGTGGTTTTCCCACATCCGATTCATTTATCCATGTCTATAGGGATGAATTGCATACAAGATCTCATACTCGTAAACAACATTTAGTTGGTGATGACATTTGTGTTGAACGCATTTAAAAAAATTAAATTCAAGTAAATGGATTTAATTCCTCTAGAGCAGTGCTTACAAAATCGTTACGCTTATCCAAGGGATACGAAAGATAAATCTGAGCTTTATTAACAATAACATTTTTTTAATACTAAAAGGTTTGATAAACAAACTAACGCAGAATTTGAGGATATGTCATGGGTTTTATAATCATTTATTTACATCTTCGGCACAAAGCAAACTGGATCGGTTACATCCCTGGGAAACACTGTCTCCTGCATGACGCCATAGAATGTTAGGTTAAGGGAAAGAGGATTTTAGGAATAAGGATGATCCATATACGAGATGAATTGAAGGAAAGTAGAAAATTCTGGGAGCTGAAGGAGGAGGCAGAGGTAAGGGAGCATTGGAGGTCTAAGTTTCACAGACAAAAGGAATGGACCTGTCGTAAGACAGAACACCTAACAATAATAAATTTACATCTGTCACCGCTTTGTTTAGCTGGTCACAAAATATGTATTGAACTTTGGAACGATCGTTTATAATCTACAAAATACCAGGTATTTGCTTACTTATTATTTAATTAAGTGTTAGGAGAGGTACGTTGGTTAATCCATGACCTCAAAAGGGGTACGTTACGTGTGAGAGTCTGAACAATACTAATACAAATATTTTTTTGGTCACCCCGTTTTATTACATGTTTAGCCGCCAAAGCAGGTTCTATAATTATTAAAGATATTACAGTTACTATTATTGAAAATAATAGAAAAATATACCCGCTTCGATGGTCGAATGGTATAAGGCGTCACTCTTGCAATAGACTGGACTGTCGATGATAGAGATATTGAGGATCGATTCTCGGTTGGGTGTACTGAGAGTGGTATTTCCTAAATGGTTTTCCGTTATCCCTCTCCACGCAAATGCTGGTACACTTCCTCTAAATTCAACCTTACTCGTACCTAGAATATTAGTGTAACCAACACATATGCCAATGGATGGTTAAACATGGTGTTAAAATATAAATAAAGAAGCATGTATATGAGGCTCTCAGTTCGCTTGCAATAGAGTGTACCAGAGATTTCGTGAGTGCTATGTGTGTGGTCGTCATTCTTATACGAGCAAAACTCAATCTTTTTATAAATTATTCAAGTTGTCATCTTTATCTTGGATCGTGTAATGTACACATTATCCGTTAATATAAAGGTGCTATGCTCTTGAAGAGGACTATTAAAGTGGTTGACGCCAAGTGTTTGATAATAGGGTGGGATCGCGATGAAGCCTCACCATATGGTAAGAGTATACACATTTTTGGTTTTCCCCTTTCCTTTCACTTACCGAATAAGATTACAAGAGGTAACGATGTATCTACCCACTCAATCAAACTTTTTGTGGTACTCATCCTCTCATTGCTTATTGCTGGGAAAACGACAAGCAAATCTCTACGTTCAGAGGATACATACAAACATAGGCACAGCTGGGTTTAAGCTAAAATACAAAAATATAACAATTCTATATTTTACTTATATGGTTTAGCTACCAGAAAAAATAATCAAATATGACTACCAATACTATTCTAAAAAACCAAAACAACGCTTTTATAAGTTTATTGCACAGTCAGTATCTATAACAGAATATAGTTAACCATATGTTCGCATGGAACCAAAATTAAACAGCAAGAAAATGAGCTCCTTAAATGAATCGTCAATAAGTTCTCGTAACACGTTGATAACATTAGTGGGATCGCATAGTATCAAGCATAAGTGCAGGTAATATTAATTGAGAATATTAGTACTATCAGACAGTAGCTATAAAGTATCAATGTAGGTTTTCATGTAGAAGGCTAATATGATCAGACAGTATACAGTATCAATGCAGGCTGTTTTATGAACAAGGCTACTATGATCAGACAGTATACGATATCAATGCAGGCTGTTTTCATGAAGAAGGTTACTATGATCAGAGAGTATACAGTATCAATGCAGGCTGTTTTTATGAACAAGGTTACTATGATCAGATTGTATAAAGTATCAATGTAAGTAGTTTTCATGAAGAAGGTTACTATGATCAGACAGTATAAAGTATCAATGCAGGCTGTTTTCATGAAGAAGGTTACTATGATCAGACAGTATACAATATCAATGCAGGCTGTTTTCATGAACAAGGTTACTATCATCAGACAGTAAAAAGTATCAATGCAAGTATTTTCATGAAGAAGGTTACTATGATCAGGCAGTATACAGTATCAATGCAGGCTGTTTTCATGGAGAAGGCTACTATGATCAGGCAGTATACAGTATCAATGCAGGCTGTTTTCATGAAGAAGGTTACTATGATCAGACAGTATACAGTATCAATGCAGGTTGTTTTCATGGAGAAGGCTACTATGATCAGACAGTATCCAGTATAAATGCAGGCTGTTTTCATGAAGAAGGTTACTATGATCAGACAGTATAAAGTATCAATGCAGGCTGTTTTCATGAAGAAGGTTACTATGATCAGACAGTATAAAGTATCAATGCAGGCTGTTTTCATGAAGAAGGTTACTATGATCAGACAGTATACAATATCAATGCAGGCTATTTTCATGAACTAGGCTACTTTAATCAGACACTTTATAGTATCAATGCAGGTGTTCTTCGTGGCAAAGGCTACTCTGATCAAATATTACCAAACATCATTACAGGCTGTTTTGAACAGGTGCCAACATTGTATTAAAACCTGTAACAATTTCTGTGTCAGAGTTTATAGTACTCACATAACCATTAAGCAGCGTCCACTTTCAGTTTTATTTGTAGTATTCCTAACCAAACTTCGATTGAAAAGATAAAATGTCTTAACTAATTGACGTGAATATCTGAACATTCTAAAATTCGGTGTTATGTACAGCTAGCAAATATATATTATTTTGATATATTAAAAAGTTTGGATGGGCTCATCACATACCAATCAACTCTGTGATATAGTCGGCTAGAAATCGTAACTTTGCACCAATTATTCCACGTGAATCATTTATGACTAGGCATTAATGGAGATAAAGAGTTAATAGAAATTCCTTAACCTGGACTTTGTTGATATATTAAATTATATTAATTGTATTAAAACTGTATTGAAAAGGTCCTTTTTGAACATTATAGAATGCTTTCACAGATAAGCACTGTCCACATATCTTTATTTTGCCATAATAGGGTCATACTGTAGTTGTTAACCAGAAGCTTCGTCACTTTGTCCTCCATTGTCACCGCAGAAAATTTCGAGTAATCATTCAAATACGAATGCACTGCTCACATTTCTGGTATAACTTGGTCTTTTCTTTTCCCGTTTACTCCCTTCTCGCGCGCGCGTACACAAACGCAGGTGCGAGCCTTGAGCTAAGTTGGGTCTGTTATAACAAACGCTCTCAGTAATTAATGTTTTAGCTAGATAATAGATTGTATTTTTGTTCCTATTCAGAGTTAAACTCAATGTTAAATATGCTGCGTGGTAGTTTGACATATTTCAAGATTATTTTCTAGAAAGTGTTTATATAATACCAGCCTTAGTTAGTCTGTAGTAGTCTGTAGTCTGTAGTTATGTAGCCTTTATTGAAGGATTGCATTTTACGACATTAAATTAATTAATTACAAATATATTTCCACTGATATCGATCCTATTTTGTACTCACATGGTATAATCTTTGAGTATCCTCATTTTAGGGTCTACACTAAAATGTATAATTTTTTTTTAGAATAGTAACAAAGATTTAGAAACAAATTTAAATGTTTTAAAGCATTATCTGTTCAATGAAAATCAAGCAATTAAATTTCGATATTCAAGTATAGGCCTATTTATTATACGGAAGAATTAATTCAGGTTATTTAAAGTTCTTTTATGACTTTTAATATTGATTAGAACATTTAACTAGGTGAATAAAGGCTAGAAGGTGCTCAATAGTTACGTAACCATATTTATTTTATAAAATGTATAGGCTCGACTTCAAATTTACGAAATTGAAAATTTTCAAACATTGTCCAATCTAAGAATTGAGATAAAATTTGTCATACATAAATATTTTGTAAATATATTTGGATATTTTTTCATCGTGGATTAAGACATTGAAGGTCAAGACAGACATATTGCAAGATGGCAACCTCGCTAAAGTCCATCCTATCAAAAACACGGTGATGATTCCGTTTCTTAAACAAATATGGGAAAAACATTTGCCCCAATTTATTTTTCACACCGCTATCAGTTTTTCAATAGTTTTTTTAAAATATAAATAATAATGCAATTGTATATTTTTGATACGCTACTGTTGGTTTTTATTCAGATCAGGTTTTAAATATTTACTTTGCGAGTAAACAAAAATCTATCTTAAAAATTGAACTTATATGAATACTTCCTAGGTGATCCATCATTTTTACGGGGGTCACAAATATTCCTGTGCAGTACAATCATCTGCAAGCATCGAGTCAAATCAATATTTCAAAGATCCCAGGGGGTTTATCACCTTTAACCCCCAAAGCCAGAGCTCATTGACCCCGCGGCAAGATAGAAGAAGTTGCAGAAACCACCTACAAGGCAAGATGACTCTTCTGATGAATGAGAGACCATCAAGTGTATAAATGAATGATTCTTGAGGGCATCAAGAGGAAGAGTTGTGGTAATGTTCTTTTTTTACTGACTTTTTTTAAATAGTATTTTAGTTGAAGGTCAACGGTTAAATCAACAGGATCTCTCATTACATTGACGGTTTGTGTTTGAGATTATTTAAAGTGTATATAAGCAATGGAGACAATCTAAACTAAATACTTGATTCAATTTAAGTTTAATTATTAACACTATCTTGGAAATAAATTCAACACCAAATTTATAAAGAAATCGGTGAGAATGCGAACTAAATAATGTGTTCATTTGGTTTGGTTTCCCGGTAATGAGGTGGTTGGGTTTCAAACTAACGCCAAACGTGTGTACTGAGGGTAATTTTTACTTTCTCTCGACACTTCGGATAGAAAGTATTGTGATTGTAAAAAAATTATAACTTGAGATTTTGATAAATGTTGGTGTTTCATGACCCCATGAAACCAAAAAAGTTTTTCTCGCAATGCCATCTGTCTGTCTGTCTGTACCTCAGACTAAAGCCGAAACTATTTTACCGATTGGGTTATAACTTGGTATCTGGGGTGTTTATAAGTCCTCCCCCCTCCCGAAGGACTGAAATTAAATGTCCAACCCTAAATTTATGGACAAAAAGAGAAAAAATTGATTTTATCACAATTAGATCTAACGATTTTGATTAAATGTTATACTTAGACACTGTTTCTTATTATAAACATGATGGAAAATCTAATTTTATCATGAAAATGACTTTGAGGGTACTTCACTTGACGGAAATTTTCCAATTTTTATAATTTTGCCTCAACTATTTGAGATACAAAATATCTTATCATTAAAAAGTTGTAGTAGGTACCGTACCATTTATTTATAAATAGTTTACCACTTTGCCTCCATGTAAATGCATACACAATTAATATTAATTATCCCTTATTCATCCTTACTCCACCACTGTAAATATGTGGATAGTTCGGATGGGTAGTAAGACGTGTATTGCGAAATAATACAAAATATGCTCTATGAATTTAAGAATGTATCTATGACGATAAAAATAATCTTTAATAATATATGCTTTTAGCCAATGTTTGACTCTCCACCAATCTTATGTCTTTAACCCTAAGGTTGGTTTATCCATCCAGAGCTGGACTCACTCACCCCTTCCGCTGGTTAGTGCTGCCTCTACCATCTGGTAGAAATCTCATCTACTAAGAGAGTTCATATAGTGCAAATCCATTGCCTTCAACACTGAATTTCAATGAGTGAGCGTAAAAGGACCTACCAATTTTGCTGGAAAGGTATTTTCACATACATTACAAGGTTCTTTTACATTCCGCAATCAACATAGGACCGACAGCTTTACTTATCCTCTAAAAAGAAATTGTGCTACTGATTTTTATCGCTCAAGGAAAAACCCATCGATCTCGGTTGGGTTTGAATCCACGAACATCGGGTGCTGAGGCGAGTACTTTATCTCAAGATCTAATGTAGACCTACAAAATTATTATATCCTCAAATGCTACATAAAATACATACATTCCTTATTTTTTTCTAAAAGTCATTTATTACACATTATTGTAACGTTATTATTAAGCTTTACTGCTTACAAATTGTGTTAATATTGTTTATGTTGAGCTATATGGTATGAACATTAAAAACAATGATTGTATGGAACCTATTCGTATCTACTACAATTTGTGAAAAGATACAAATATTATTATTATTATTATTATTATTTAGCACCGCGTCTTACTACCCGTTCGGGTTATACGCTTAAGTACTAATTACGCTAATGGATTAGGAATTGGGAAGGTTGAATTTAGAGGAAGTGAACCCGCATTTGCGTGGAGGGAGAGTGGAAAACCATTTAGGAAAAACCACCCCCAGTTCACCCGACCGAGATTCGAACCTCGATCTCCCCGTCCTCGGTAGTCGAGCTCAACACGACTAGCGCGTTAGCCAACTACGCCACCGAGGTGGGTCAAGATACAAATAGATACTCGTATTAAAGAGTGTTATGACTAAGTCGGCTATACGGATAATGTGAATGACGCAGACTTGGAAGGCTATGGATCAATTGCTACCTGATGCATGGAGTGTTTTTTTATCACCAAATGTTCTTTTCGTCTCTTTTTACCTTCTTGTTACCTCAGGTAGAGGAAGTATTGTGATCTTTAAAAAAAGATTTAACTCAGGATTTTTATGAATTTCGACTTTTTATGACCCCCAAATCCAAAAAAGTAGTTTTTGCATTTCCTTCTGTCCGTCTGTCTACCTGTCTGTACCTAGGAGTAGAACTTAAACTATTTTACCGATTGGACTAAAACTTGGTATCTAGGGTTTTCATAGGATTGGCCCGAGGGTTTTTTGGAATTTAACATTTAACCCTAAAGTTAAGGGTAGTTTACTGAAGGGTGAAAATAGAATTTTTTTAAAATCAAAATCAACTTTAACGATTTTAATTACATTTCATTTCCAAGCATTGATCAATATTACAAACAAAATGGCTACTCTCAATTTTTTTTAAGCATAAATCGTTACATTTTTACTTATACACTCTACTAAATATAATTAATTACCTCAAATTAGTTATTTTATATAAATAAATAGTAAACAACAGCTGTGTGGATACTGTTTTTGAACTATCCATTACGACCTGAGTACTCCGCGTTACTCAATTCCTTGTTACATTCCTAATGGCAGTGCCTTACTTCCCTTGACGTGTGCAGTTGATGCAAGACTTGTTCGTTTTTCCTCTTTGCCAGGTTCTGCTCTTTGACCTGCAGCAGCGGGCTGGCCAACACATGATGTGCCTTAAGTGCGCATGTCTGTCTCTCATGTTATCACTCAAGAGTCAGAGCTGGGTTCCCAAGATTGGAAACCTCTTGTTCTCCTAAAGACAACCGGAACACTTCAAATAAAATAACAAACAGTTATTTGTATGCCGTTTGCATGCCTTTAGAAGATTTGAGTTCTTTAATATACCTGGCTAATGCGCTAGTCGTGTTGAGCTCGACCGCCGAGGACGGGGAGATCGAGGTTCGAATCTCGGTCGGATGGACTGGGGGTGGTTTTTCCTAAATGGTTTTCCACTCTCCCTCCACGCAAATGTGGGTTCACTTCCTCTAAATTCAACCTTCCCAATTCCTAATCCATTAGCGTAATTAGTACTTAAGCGTATAACCCGAACGGGTAGTAAGACGCGGTGCAAAATATTAATATTATTTAATATACCATTTTTTGTTTAGTTTTCTTATAGTTATTTGAAATCTAATATTATATATCATCAGGACGAGTTGCGTTTTAAGATGGGGTGGAAGAGAACACGAAATAAAGTATAATCTGCAGGGTTTTTTTAATTAAAAAAAAACCTTTTTCAAACAAATAAAGCATATTCCGAGTAGATTAATTTAGTTTGATTTCCTACGCATAATAAACCGAACACTTCCTTAATATTTGTCATCAGTACGATGTCAGTATTTTATTAACTATAATTTTTGTAACCTGATTAAGTGTAAGACAAGGTGTAACACCTTAACTTCGCCAGCATAAAGAAATACATTTAAATAAAAATAAATTCCTTTAAACAGAAGCTTTTAAAATGAATAAAATAAATCCTGTTGCAATGCTACTATGCTCATGACAAATATTAAAGAATTCATGATATTACCCTATTTAGAAAATTAAACTAAGCTTAAATAGCCTACTGAAGCAATTTTTTTAAATATATTTGGTCCAAAAGGATGTTTTGTTATAAAAACTGCACAAAAACTGGCCTTTTCTCGCGTTTCCTTGTACCCTACCTTAGAGAAGTGGAGTAACGTATTTTTGGATGCATGATAAGAGAATGATAAAGGACTTATTGTAAAGCTCACACAATACCACAGCCGATCGGAAACGAACCCTGGTATTTCTAGTCAGATCCAAGCACACAATCCTGGTGCCAGCTCCCATTTGTTCAATACTATTAATTATCTTACTTTTAGTATGTGTACACTCTGTTTATCCTTAAAGGGAAACCGGTCTCATGGTATAGTGGTCAGAGCTCCTGGCTACTGGCCTAGAGGTCCCGGGTTTGTTTCTCGGCTGGTACCTGGGGATTTTCCATGAAAGGGGAATAATTCCCATGGTCACCAGGATTTGGTTAATTAGTCTTAAGTTAGGTTAAGATCGTCATCGGCTCCAGCCTGTCATATTCACTATCATAATCACCTCATCTCATCGGGACATGGAAAGAGCCTCCACGAATATGATGAACGATTAGGGCATTAGGGAGTACCCTGGGCAAGATTACATTGATACTAACTAAACTTTTCGCAAACTGAGCTACAGATTGATGTAGCCCTAACACGCTATTATTATTATTATTACTATCATCATCATCATCCTGAAAAGCATCAATATTACCTTGACAAATTACACTATGGCCTTATCATATAAGCTATACCACATTTGAATAATGCAAGGTATACTTGCTACCCTAATGTAAACAAAGAATATCCTGTGCAAGTTTTACACTAAAATTAATTTTAGCCAAACTGATAAACACATTGGGCCGCATGGGGGTATTTTTGGTCTAGATTTGTATGTTCGTTTGAACCACTACATCATAACTAGAACTTCCCAAAAAATATATGACCTCAAGCCTAAAACTTAAAATATATCATGACGCACTCATTAACATTTATTTAACAAATATATTCAGTGCTCGAATTGGACCGGACACTAAACAATATTACGAGCGTTCTGGTTGATAAAACACAACTTTAAAGCTTTCCGCCTGCATACTAGAACGCTACTTCTTCGATCTTCCTATCGTTTTCCAAAAGAATCTATATTCTAGTCCGAACGAATCCAAATCCTACTACGTGTCTGTATAGTATTGGATTTTGACCGGACCTAGACGTTACTACTCTTCTGTATTGTATTTTATGCTACACTGGGGTTTCCAAGAATTTGCTTCATAACAGAAACAAGGATTCCTATAACAAGACAATGACGATTTCAACACAAATATTTTACAGATGTTAATCTATCCTCTCCCCTTTTGTAGCCTCTATTGTGGGGACTATTTCTGGAAAGGGCATTTGTTGTTTCTATTCGTAGGTAGAAGATATATACCTCCAGTTTCACATTGTCTTTCAAAGTGTAAATTTGAAGTTTTCAACTCTGTGCCACAAGCGAACCAGCAAAAAAAAATAAAAAAAATACAAACATTTTGTAAGTACATATTTATTTTTATAAATTATGTTCGCGTAAAATTTTATTTATCTACTTGAGCTAGTTACAATATTTCCTTGCCGCGTAGGTTTTATAACTAAATATATTTTCTTCAAAATATTTATTGCAGTGAATGAAATGAAAAATGACAAATGGTGTCCGTTTGTCGGCGGTTAAATCTTTAGAAATGCTAAGTATATTTAATAAAAACTGAGTCTGCTCGGTAAGAGTCAGAATTTACATGAAATTAAAGTACCAATATGTGATGTTTGAAATAGGTATATGCAAATACATACAAAATTCCACCACGCAGGTAATATTACAAATATTTGTTTATAAAAAAAACCACTGTCCTGGTGTGGTCCAAAACAATACTTACATAAATTAAAATTTGCACTTAATAGAAAGGGCTTTACCACGACAGGCTTAGTAACCTGGTGGCCGAAACGAATCCATACTCGAGCTGTACGAGGAGAAACAAGATTAGGAATGAAGTTAAGCGGCAAAGAGTAGGAGTACAGGTAGTACATGAGATAATAGAAGAAGCATGACTGAGAACTGACCAAGCCACAGGCTGAAAATAGTTGTTGTTGATGATGATGATGAGAAAGGGCTTTATATTAAAGAATAGAATACCTGGTTGTTTCTGCCAATTTAATAAACACTGTTTGTTACTAAATGTTTCACGTTGAAATAAAAATGTTCATATGGATTAAATAATAATAGGCCTAATAATAATTCTTAACACTCTCATAATTTTTCATAATAATGTAAAACAATTTTTTTTTTTTCAAATTTTCAAATTTTTCAAATTGTATGGTGCCATATTTTGCCTCTTCTGTAGCAACATTTTGTAGGATGAAACTTCTTTTTTACTTCACAAGAAGTGATTGGGGAATGTCTTAGCATGCTAATTATTTCTCTCACTGTAATTACATTAATTTCATTCTAGTATTTTCCTCACAATATAATAGAAATCCTTCACATGTTTCGATATTTCGAGTGTTTTATTTTTTACAAGAATGAAAAAGATGTGAAACAAAGATGCCTACAACAATGCCATGTTTATATTTTAATGTCAACAAGATGTATTTATTAATTCTTATACTGAAAATAATTAGTTTTTTAGTTTGATTATAAATGATTTTAATTAATAATGAATATATATGGTTTTATACTAGTGCCTACCTAAATAGTTAACTATTTTATATCGTTTTACTGTGGCAGTGTATTTTTTGTTTCAATATAAATCAATATTAATTAATTGTAATGATCAATTAATTAGATTAGTATAGTTAACTGCAATGTGATATTCATTTTACTTAAATTCAATAAAATGGCATGGCTCAACATGCATCTTATTGAAGTGTGTATAGACAATACAATAAGATCTACCGCCATAATAGTTTCATGATGTAAAATATATTAAGGAATTATTGTTTGTTAGTTGTTACCGTTCCGGTTGTTAAAATTTCCCAATTCGAGCATTGAATATATTATTAAGTACTGGTACTAATTTACACTAATTAATAGATATGAAGCACTAATATACGTTAGCTAATATATATCATAAAGCATTGATTTACAGTTATTAATAAAATATACAATAAAGCATGATTTACATTTTATAAATAAAATATATCTACACTTATTAAGCACTTTTGCGTTATCTGTTTGGACTTTCATCGTGATACTTGTTTCAATAATGTTTATTTTATTGAACCTCATTCACGAACAATTTTTATAAATAAATGTAAGGTATTTTATTAATTTTACTTGGAGCCTTGATCGAGAGGCCTTAGGAAGTTAGACGGAAAACCGTTCCCTTTTCTTCTTTACTCCCTAAGAGGTTGAATTAAAAAAAAATTCTCTGACTCGTTATCTAAAATAACCTCCCTGATATGTTTCATCATTACATCTCAAGAGGTTTAAAAGTTAAGGTTATACCTTTGAAAATGTTCCAACTCCAGTTTTACCCCCTTGGGAGTTAAATTACAAAAAAAGGCTAAAATAACCTCTGACCTGTTGCCTAAAATGAACCTCTCTACCAAGTTTCATCTTTCCAGATCAAGAGGTTTAAAATATATGGAAATATGGATATATATAAAATATATGAAAATTAGAAAAAAAATATATATTTAAATTTAATAGGTGAGGGAATAATTCATAAAATATTAATATAATCTGTCTGCCGTAAAACCAGAAAAGGTAGGAATCTTGTTGGTGAGATCCCAGTGGCCCCCTTAGTAAAAATATCTATGCACGCCAGTGTTTGTGATCACAATTATTTTTAGTAGTTCTAATAAAATATATTATACCTATTTAGGCTATTAACGACTTATTCTAAGATATAAAGGTGGAATAGGGAAGTTTGCTTAATGGAAATGCACCTATATTAGTGGGAAGAGAGGATGGGAAAACCACATTGACAGCTCTTAAGGCAATAAAAACCCCGAGTACACCCGGTCAATATTATAATCTTACCCTCCAGTAAACACCAATTCAGTTTGAGCGAAATTGACACCTTAAGCAACGTGACCACCGTGGTGAGATATTGTTTGATTCTCTTTATTCGTTCGTTGCCAACAATATATGAGGGATGTAGTACAGTACTACTTTAAAGTTATTATTATTATTATTATTATTATTATTATTATTATTATTATTATTATTATTATTATTATTATTATTATTATTATTAGCACCACGTCTTACTACCCGTTCGGGTTATACGCACTTACGCTAATGTGTAATGGTAGGGTGATTGTGAGATGAAATGGAGGATCTACAGTTTAACGTGGAATCCGAACCATGATGTAGGCCTGGCATTCTACACATTTACAAGTTGTGATTGATATACGTCTTGTCAGAGGTGAAGGAAGGGTTTGGCAATCAGATAAATCTGTGCCGGGACCGAGGATTGAACCCCGGACCCTTTAAAGTTATTGAATGGCAAAACAATGGGAAGATGCCAATAGTAATACCTAGATGCACATGGGAGGATAACAGTGGAATGGACCTAAATATAATCTTCCTCGTCCCAAAAACCATTAGCGTAATAATTACGCTGGTAATAATTACGAAATGCACTAATTTTGGTACATAGGCGCCCGAATGGGTAGTAAAACATTCTGCTAAAGGAAAACAAAAAAAGTTTTTTCAAATAATTTTTTTTACTAGAGATGCAGTTATTATCTTGTATCTTTTTTTTTAAGTGCATGCACGTGGCGAGTCTAAAGCTAATGCGCACTTAATGAGTCAGTTGGTTTAGAAATCTGATCAATTCTTCCACGCCAATTTTATCATGAAGCGTGCCAAACGCAGCTCATATTGATTTTTTTTATTGTCTTAGAGCTCATCGAGTGATCGAGTGAGCTCATTTCAATTCTGCTCTTGATTATCGGCGAACGTGGGCCCTACAACCTCCCACCCCCCTTGGATCCCGTAACCAACTCGCAGTAATAAAATAAAAGTGTGATTATCTGTTTTAAAGTTGCTCAAACTGATAATCTAGCAATGGACTATACGTGAATCCCTAGGCACAACCTCGCGTGCCTAACATACCGCCTGAAAACCAAACATTACGGGAACTCTTAAGTAATGCAAACAACCATTTTCGTCCAATTAAAAGTGATTTGGATAGCACGAATGGCAAGGGCGAGCAATTTAAATTTATTCCATTCTTCTTCTTCTTCTTCGAGCAGGTAATGATTCTTATGTGGTTACGATGTGTTCGTGTTTAGTGTGAATTCATGTTTCGTGTTTATATAATCTTGAAACCTCATCTGACAAGATGTTGAGTAATTTAACGGTATAATTTGGTAGTTTAAAAATACACCATTTTGTTATTTTAAGTATGAATATGGATGCTATATATAGTTCAAGTTTTCAATTTGTTTATGTAGAAAAATATATTTTTTCTTTACTGATGTTTTATCTAATAGCTGTAATTGAAAGTAATTTTAATTTCTCTCAGCATCTCAGAGAGAAAGTATGGTTATCGTCAAAAAACCCGAGCTTGTGATTTTGATAAATGTCAAAGTTTCATGACTCCCCGAAACCAATAAATGGTTTTCGCAAAACCTTCTGTCTGTCGGTTCATCTGTCTGTCCGTCTGTCTATACCTTAAATGTATATTCTTGAACAGGATATTATAACGGCCATATTGTAAACAAAGAAGAAAAAGAAGCAATTACCAAGAAATAGGAAATTTTTAAATTTTATGCTTGGTTTTTTTTAGGTATTTAAAAATTAGCCATAATTTTCCATTTGTTGCAATATAGGACTTAAAGTAAACGTTGACTTATTACAATATTCAACAAAAATTAAATATTTTATATACTGACTTTTTATAATCAAATCAATTTTTTTAAGCTAATTCATAAATGTGTATTACCATAAATCAGTCTTTACTAATAGGGCATGGATAAGGAAGGTAACATTTAGAAGTGTACCCGCATTTCCATAGCAAGAGAGAGTAGAAATTAATTTAGGAAAAAAAACCCATTTAAGTACACCCAATCAGGATTTGAACCCTTACCTACCCAACATAGCTAAACTTGAGAAGGCAAGAATGACGCCTTTGTCCACGTGTCCATCAATGTGGGTGTAAGTCCCACATGTTAATTTATCAGAGGACCACAAATTAAGGAACAAACTAAAATGTTAAGCAACTTTCACACAAATCAAAATAAAATAAAATGCCTACAAAGAGAGCTCAGCACAAAATCCCAATTTATCACTATGGGTTGTAAAACATTTTGGATTGGGGAATAAAGATATTTTCTGACTTCTGTTTTTCCTCATAAATATAATACTTATTAATAATATAGCTTGTAGCTTTAGTATTTTTTCTTATAAATAATTATTTAAATCAACAACAGTTGGAAAGTTTCTTCAGTAAGTATAAAGGTATACTAGTGGATCGTTGCAGCGATGAAGGAAGACTATCACATAAAAAATATTCAAAACTTTTCACTGGTAAAAGTTATGTACAGATTGTTCCCGGATTAAACTACCAAACTTTGGGAATGGAAGTGGATCAAAAAACTAAAACAAAGCGTCTTTTGGAGATTTGCTCGTTTTCGCTTCCTTTTAGTGAAAATAGCAAAAAAACTAAATAAAAACACGTTTTTCTGCAGAAATTATCGGCATTGGTTTAATATTAATTTTCCTGGAAGATGGATTGGTCGTGCTGGACCTATGGCTTGGCCTCTGCGTTCACCTGATTTAATGCCATTAGATTTTACTGTATTGGGAGCTCTCAAACAAAAAGTGTATTAAGCTCCTGTTAATGACCTTCAATCATTACGACAAAGAATAACGCAAGCGTGCGAAGAAACAACAGTCGCACATTGTAGGTCAGCTATTGTTCTGTCATTGATAGGTGCAATGCTTGTCTCCAGGCTGGAGGCCGTCAATTTAACCAAATAAATAAATAAAATGTTTTATTTAATAATTATCTATTTTGTTTTTATTTAGTTTTTTGTTGTTTCCGCGGAAAGAAAGAGAAAACTAGAAAATCTCCAAAATATGTTTTGATTTAGTTTTTTGATCCACTACCACTTCCCAAAGTTCAGCCGTTTAACCCGGGAACATCCTGTAGAAGAGGGTTTACTCGTCAATGGCGTGACCTTGACATCATGTTTTCTACAGGAGTGAACTTAAAGGAGAATTTTAGGTATTGAATGAAAGCTAGAGGAAAACTTTTATCTCATGAATGAGCCATTTCTCAACATTCAATAACTTTTCCAATTCCCACAATTTACAACTGAACATTAAATCCTTACAGAATATTATATAAAGAGATAGCAATGCTGTAGGAATTAAGGGCAGCCCCTACTTGAAGGTAAATATATTCCCACACTACGTTATTTACTATGGGAATATCAGTTCGGAGTTTTTAAAACCAATACATGCTCTTAATTACTATCTTAAAATTTTCCTTAGTGAATAAATTAAACGTTTACTTTATTAGTTTTAAGAAGGTTTGAACAATGTTTCTAACCATTTACTTTGTTCTCAGAACTGTGATATTTCTCATGAGCTAATTTCACCTTTTCATTAAATTATTTAAAAAATGTAAATGATAAAATCTAAGGTTTTTATTCTAAGGGAATCTTTCACCTCCATTTTAGCGTGAACCATATTTAAAATTAACAAACCACTTCTTAAAATCAATGACGTGGTATTTATGGATGTCTGAAACGCGTCTCAGAGCTTTCCTATTGGACTTTTTTGGTAGCTTATTCAGTATACCTCCTCTTGACCGGTACTTGAACCAGAGAAAGTAAAACAACTACGATCACTTAAGAGACTATTAATATTCTTAAATAGCCACTCTCGCAATAGACTGGACTGCTGATAACGGGAAGATTGGGATTCGTATTCCTGTCACGTGTACTTGGGGTGGCTTGCTAATAAATGGTTTTTCACTCTTCCTCCACGCAAATGTGAGCACACTTACTCTAAATTCAACTTTTCTCTTCCCTAAAACATTAGTATAATTACGTGTGCGTACAACCCTAATGGGTAGAAAGACGCGGTGCTAATATACATATACATATATATATTATTTATCGTTTAACTCACTGGACCAGTGATGGCGAGGATATTGGGGTTTAAATTCCGGTCGGGTGTAATTAAGGTAGTTTCCCCTAAATATATTTCAACTCTCCCTCTTTGCAAATGAGCCTACACTTCTTTTGAATTAAACCTTCCTCTTGTTTAACCCATTTACCTTAATTAATAGTAGACCTATGTGGTCTTAGGGTAAAGTGTTCACTTCAGGACTCGATGTTCGTGGGTTCAAACCCAGCTGGGATCGACGTATTGTTCTTGAGCGATAACAATCCGTAGCACAACTTATTACGGGGGGAAGTAAAGCCGTCGGTTCCATGTCGATTGTGACATGTAAAAGAAACTAGGAAGGTATGTGAAAATACCTTTTCCCCAAAAATTGGTAGGCCCTTTCTCTTTCTCATATAAATTCTCTTGTGCTGATTTAATCAGTAGGTTCAGAAAGTGCACTTGAAATACCTCGAATAAATAAAATTAAAATAATTAGTAAATGTGCGTAGAGCCTGAACAGATAGTAACACGTGGTGCTAAAAATTATTATTTAATAGTTTCAACTGAGGACGTTAGATTACAATAACTCCGTCCGTTCACCTGGTATCTTGTGTGACCTCAACGCTGGTAAGTAAGAGAGTTCACACCAACTTATTAGCTTAATAATAATTATTAATTTTTTTTTTTATTAATGGACATTTTAACAGTAAAACTTTTGTGTCCTACGTTTTTTACGAGCTGTTTAATCGCAAGCCATTTCACAAACTGTTATATTCACTTTTACTTTCGTTAGCAATAAATGATAGCTTTTAAGTTGCGTGGCATAATGTTGTTGTTGTATTGCGGTGCCGGGTTGATTAGAGGCTAGTTAACCCTTGGGTCACGACCCAGGGTCGGGTCTGGGGAGGGGGAGGAGGGGGGTTGGCTGGCTTGTGAAGTGGGCCAAGGAGCCTCGGGCTATATCAGAGTGACTGACGGGCAGGATATAAGGTGTATTTGATGACCATTAACTTATCACCTTTCTCGTCTGCTCACGACAATCTTCATGAGTTAAAATACTTTGAGGGGGAGCTATGGGCAGTATTTATGCAGTTTTTATATGTAAAATGATTTTTGGTCAAAAATAAAACATTGCTTCAGTAGATTTTTAATTTTTTAAATTTAACTTTAGCACCGCGTTTTACTACCCGTTCGGGTTATACGCTTAAGTACTAATTACATTAATGGATTAGGAATTGGGAAGGTTTAATCTAGAGGAAGTGAACCCGCATTTTCGTGGAGGGAAATTGGAAAACCATTTAGGAAAAACCACTCCCAGTTCACCCGACCGAAATTCGAACTTCGATCTTTCCGTCCTCGGTGGTCTGGCTCAACACGACTGGTGCGTTAGTCAACTATGCCACCGAGGCGGGTTGCTCTAGTAGAAACGTAGAGTTTAATTTTCTTCACATGGTGACATCAACAGTTGTTGAATATCTGTCAAGGGTGTTCTGGAGTTTAATGATAACTTTTTCTCTTCATTTAAAAAGTTTCTTATCTAATACTGCTATGCTCATGACAGATATTAAACAACTGTTGATGTCACCATGTGAAGAAAATTAAACTCTATGTTTCTACTGAAGTATTATTTGATTTATTTTGGCCAAAAATATTTTGCTATATAGACGGTAAAAACACTTATCATTGCTAGGGTTTTCTACTCTTCCACAATAAATCCGTGATTTTTAACCTTTTGGGGAGTTTGCGTCTGATACCATCGTGACACCTCAAGAACCTACAAGCATTCACTTACTGGGCTCTAATTGTTGTTATTATTTTCACTACGTCTTACTACCCATCCGGGCTATTAATATTAAGCTACACTAGTCGGGTGGGCGAAATGGAGAAGAAATGTGCACATAATCTCGCGAAGGGAAAGGAGAGAACCGTTTAGTGAGAATCGCCGTCGGTACACCCGGCCGGAATTTGAGTTCTGAATTAAACTAAACCAAAAGAACGCGACCTTCAACCCCACGCGCTCACTAGTTTTTAAATAATTATAAATAGGTGAATGTGACTAAAATGTCACTAAAAATCATCCTTCCCAGCGGGAGTTTTGGAAGCTACGCTAGAAGCGCCACCCGCACAAAAAAGATACAGTAATTAGGTCTACAGTAAATTAAGTATACCTAACATACACACATATATACTGTACATAAATACCTAATGACACCATTCCCTTACAGGGTAGGCAAGAAACTGTGCACATAGCTAAAAAAAAAACAATTCCAAACTTAATCCATCCTCACTAACTTTCTCCACACTTCCCTATCCTCGCGTACTCCCTTCGCTTCAACAACATCCATACACCAAGTCATACATACATGCTCCTTTATTCTTAAAAATTTTAGTTTTTCTCTTTATCACGCATTCGTCCACAACATTTAATCACGTCTTACATGACCTACCTCTTCCTTTTGCTCCACATACACATTCTACCTTCATATATTTTCTCCGTCACTCAATCCAAACTCATCCTCTCAATAAGCCCAAACCAATGTAACACGCATCTTTCACATTGACCTATTGTACTCCCTTTTAAACCCCAATCCTTCAGCACCCATTAATTTCTGACTCTGTCCATACGAATTTTTCTACATACATTTCTTAGATATCTCATTCCAACCGCATTCACCTTGCTCTTATGTTTCTCGTGACAAACCCACGCTTCACATACAGTGGCGGATTTAAAATTTTGGCGCCCCTAGGCGCAATTATGATATGTGCCCCCCTCCCAATTTTTTTGTCAAGGGCTTTAGGGATTTTTTTGAGGAAAGAGGTGTTGGGGGGCTGGACAGTAGTAGAAGATCACAGAGAAGAGTACTCACTGCTTTGCTCACCAGATAATGTGACGAGCCCTTGATGGTCCACTCTGGACAATAATAGAAGATCACAGAGAAGAGTACTCACTGCTTTTCTCACCAGATAATGTGACGAGCCCTTGATGGTCCACTCTGGACAATAATAGAAGATCACAGAGAAGAGTACTCACTGCTTTGCTCACCAGATAATGTGACGAGCCCTTGATGGTCCACTCTGGACAATAATAGAAGAGCACAGAGAAGAGTACTTACTGCTTTTCTCACCAGATAATGTGACGAGCCCTTGATGGTCCACTCTGGACAATAATAGAAGATCACAGAGAAGAGTACTCACTGCTTTGCTCACCAGATAATGTGACGAGCCCTTGATGGTCCACTCTGGACAATAATAGAAGAACACGGAGAAGAGTACTTACTGCTTTGCTCACCAGATAATGTGACGAGCCCTTGATGGTCCACTCTGGACAATAATAGAAGATCACAGAGAAGAGTACTCACTGCTTTTCTCACCAGATAATGTGACGAGCCCTTGATGGTCCACTCTGGACAATAATAGAAGATCACAGAGAAGAGTACTCACTGCTTTGCTCACCAGATAATGTGACGAGCCCTTGATGGTCCACTCTGGACAATAATAGAAGAGCACAGAGAAGAGTACTTACTGCTTTGCTCACCAGATAATGTGACGAGCCCTTGATGGTCCACTCTGGACAATAATAGAAGATCACAGAGAAGAGTACTCACTGCTTTTCTCACCAGATAATGTGACGAGCCCTTGATGGTACACTCTGGACAATAATAGAAGAACACAGAGAAGAGTACTCACTGCTTTTCTCACCAGATAATGTGACGAGCCCTTGATGGTCCACTCTGGACAGTAGTAGAAGAACACGGAGAAGAGTACTTACTGCTTTTCTCACCAGATAATGTGACGAGCCCTTGATGGTACACTCTGGACATTAGTAGAAGCGCACAAAGAAAAGTAGTCACTGCTTTGCTCACCAGATAATGTGACGAGCCCTTGATGGTCCACTCTGGACAATAATAGAAGAACACGGAGAAGAGTACTTACTGCTTTGCTCACCAGATAATGTGACGAGCCCTTGATGGTCCACTCTGGACAGTAGTAGAAGAACACGGAGAAGAGTACTCACTGCTTTGCTCACCAGATAATGTGACGAGCCCTTGATGGTCCACTCTGGACAATAATAGAAGAACACGGAGAAGAGTACTTACTGCTTTGCTCACCAGATAATGTGACGAGCCCTTGATGGTCCACTCTGGACAGTAGTAGAAGAACACAGAGAAGAGTACTCACTGCTTTGCTCACCAGATAATGTGACGAGCCCTTGATGGTACACTCTGGACATTAGTAGAAGCGCACAAAGAAAAGTAGTCACTGCTTTGCTCACCAGATAATGTGACGAGCCCTTGATGGTCCACTCTGGACAATAATAGAAGATCACAGAGAAGAGTACTCACTGCTTTGCTCACCAGATAATGTGACGAGCCCTTGATGGTCCACTCTGGACAGTAGTAGAAGAACACGGAGAAGAGTACTCACTGCTTTGCTCACCAGATAATGTGACGAGCTCTTGATGGTCCACTCTGGACAATAATAGAAGAACACGGAGAAGAGTACTTACTGCTTTGCTCACCAGATAATGTGACGAGCCCTTGATGGTCCACTCTGGACAGTAGTAGAAGAACACAGAGAAGAGTACTCACTGCTTTGCTCACCAGATAATGTGACGAGCCCTTGATGGTCCACTCTGGACAATAATAGAAGAGCACAGAGAAGAGTACTCACTGCTTTGCTCACCAGATAATGTGACGAGCCCTTGATGGTACACTCTGGACAATAATAGAAGAACACAGAGAAGAGTACTCACTGCTTTGCTCACCAGATAATGTGACGAGCCCTTGATGGTCCACTCTGGACAATAATAGAAGATCACAGAGAAGAGTACTCACTGCTTTGCTCACCAGATAATGTGACGAGCCCTTGATGGTTCACTCTGGACAGTAGTAGAAGAACACAGAGAAGAGTACTCACTGCTTTGCTCACCAGATAATGTGACGAGCCCTTGATGGTCCACTCTGGACAATAATAGAAGATCACAGAGAAGAGTACTCACTGCTTTGCTCACCAGATAATGTGACGAGCCCTTGATGGTTCACTCTGGACAATAATAGAAGAACACAGAGAAGAGTACTTACTGCTTTGCTCACCAGATAATGTGACGAGCCCTTGATGGTCCACTCTGGACAATAATAGAAGATCACAGAGAAGAGTACTCACTGCTTTGCTCACCAGATAATGTGACGAGCCCTTGATGGTCCACTCTGGACAATAATAGAAGAACACAGAGAAGAGTACTTACTGCTTTGCTCACCAGATAATGTGACGAGCCCTTGATGGTCCACTCTGGACAATAATAGAAGATCACAGAGAAGAGTACTCACTGCTTTGCTCACCAGATAATGTGACGAGCCCTTGATGGTCCACTCTGGACAGTAGTAGAAGAACACAGAGAAGAGTACTCACTGCTTTTCTCACCAGATAATGTGACGAACCCTTGATGGTCCACTCTGGACAGTAGTAGAAGAACACAGAGAAGAGTACTTACTGCTTTGCTCACCAGATAATGTGACGAGCCCTTGATGGTCCACTCTGGACAATAATAGAAGAACACAGAGAAGAGTACTTACTGCTTTGCTCACCAGATAATGTGACGAGCCCTTGATGGTCCACTCGAGACGACATAGCAGAACTGATACCGACTAAATATTGATTTGTATTTGGCTCCCGAGAGAAGGGAAACAGGTTTGATTTGAATATAAAACCCATCCAAAGTGTGTCGGATTTGAAGCGTGCACAACTGGACCCTACGGCACCCTAGCAACAGAATGTGATCGAACATGTTCCTAAAATAATGTGCTTCAAAATAATCCGTGGATAAACAAACAAGTCTGACTGCTTCTGCATCACGTAGCGCCACGAAAAGAATTTAACAAAATTAATTGGTTCAAATGTTTATTTTTGAAAAAAGTATATTGGTAATTAGACCAAATAAAATAATGATTTGTGGGGTGTTCGAAGAATGATGAATATATGCCTTTTAAAAATCAACATCAATGATGGTGTACTGCTCGGATAGGTGTCAATATGTTACGTAGAGCAGGCTTACATTGATTCAATAAAGTACAGCAAATATCTCAACTTAATTTTTTCAGCAATACCCATTTGATAGTAACTTACTTACTTACTCTACGGCAATATGAACTCGAAAGTTCATCGCCCCTTTTACAAAATTACGACACCTATCCCTATCTTGAGCTAGTTCTATCCAGTCCACCTCATTACGTCCTACCCATAGCTTGAACTAGTAGTATCCAGTCCACCTCATTACGTCCTATTCCTAACTTGAGCTAGTTATATCCAGTCCACCTCACTACACCATATCTCCAGCTAGATATATCCAATCCATTTCATTACGCCTTATCCATATCTTGAGCTAGTTCTATCCAATCCACCTCATTACATCTTGAGCTAGTTCTATCCAGTCCATCTTATTTCATCCTATCCCTACATTGAGCTAGTTATATTCAGTCCACCTCATTACACCATATCTCGAGCTAGTTCTATCCAATCCACTTCATTACGCCCTATCCATATCTTGAGCTAGTTGTATCCAGTCCACCTCATTACATCCTATTCCTACCTTAAGCTTGTTCTATTCAGTCCATCCCATTACATTCTATCCCCTACATTGAGCTAGTTCTATCCAGTCCACCACATTACAGCCTATCCCTATCTTGAGCTAGTTTTATACAGTCCACCTGCTACAATAGACTGGCTCAGTTTCATCAGACTTAGTAAGCCTCAAGTGCGGTGCTATACTAAATACAAGACGACACCTATCTAGACCAGAATAAAATGGGCCAGTTTCATAATCATATCTAGCACGCCTCGAGAGCAGCGCTTTACTAAATACAAGATGACACCTACCTAGACCAGAATAAAATGGGCCAGTTTCATAATCAGATCTAGCACGCCTCAAGAGCAGCGCTTTACTAAATACAAGATGACACCTACCTAGACCAGAATAAAATGAGCCAGTTTCATAATCATATCTAGCACGCCTCAAGAGCAGCGCTTTACTAAATACAAGATGACACCTACCTAGACTAGAATAAAATGGGCCAGTTTTATAATCAGATCTAGCACGCCTCAAGAGCAGCGCTTTACTAAATACAAGATGACACCTACCTAGACCAAAATGGAATTGACTAGTTTCATATGCAAATCCAGCCCATTCCATTTTGATTTAGAAAGTTGTCATCTTGTATTTAGTATCTACTCGCACTTGAAGCCTACTAGGTTTGACTATGAGCCAAATTAATAGTCAAACTTAGTAGGGGAGACTGGGGCTAGTTGTAACTTACCCCACAGACGTGGTAATAGCCAAAAATAATTTGAATATCTATCTTAAATAAAATAAATACGAATATTAACAACTTATTTATATACGGAAATAGAAATAACTAATTTCTAGCACCTTGAGCGTAAGAGGAGGGAGTTTATGGGGGTCAACCCCTCCTAAATTTACTAAAGGTTTTAATATGAAGCTTAAATATGGCCTTGTAACAAAATTCTAATTACTTCTAGAGGCATTTAATTTTCAAATATTAATATTAATATTAATTAGCGCCACGTCTTACTACCCGTTTGGGTTGTACGCATGATTAAAAAAATCAGGTGAATATCACTATAAATTGCTTCTAAAGGCATCCAATTAAAATAAATACATGTAGGGACTTTTCCAATTAGCTTCTAAAAGCATTCAATTTTCAAAAATTTGCCGAAGGAGACTACACCAAATAGCGTCCAGGAATATCAAAATTTCAAAAAATTTAAGAGATATCAAAATAATTCTAAATAGCTTTTAAAAGAGTATAATTTTCAAAAACTATCCAAAGAAGGATCACTTCAAATATCTTATAGAAACATCAAATTTTCTAATACTATCTGGGGGAGAGCGGGGTAGAAATACTCTAAACATTGTTTGGTTACCTCCCCCACCCCTCTTACACTGTCACACAAATAAAGTTCTACCACAACCGTATAAAGTGACAATGTTCTTATTTTTAGGAATTAATATTTAGTTTATTTTTATTTGAGGTATTTAACGTGTACTTTATGAACCGACTTATTATAACAGCACGCGAAAATTTCTATGAACGAGAGATAAAGGGCACACCAATTTTTCCGTGAAAGGTATTTTCAAGGCTATTTTACCTGCCACAATGGGCATGGTACCAACGGCTTTACTTTCCCCATCAAAGGAAGTTGTGCTACGCATTTTTATCACTCAAGTAAAATCCGTCTACCTCAGCTTGGTTTGTACCCACAAATATCAGCTCCTGAGGTGAGCACTTTACCCCAAGACCACAGAGATCAACGTTAGGGTTTAATAGTAAGTCTTAACATCATGTCATAAATAATTTTTAAATCCCCCCCTCCCGAAATTAAATTCTATCTAAGCCCATGGTTAGCAAATATGAGTACTAAAATAGAAGCGAGGTATAAATAAATAAAGCAACAATTCGTTTGTCATTTATAATAATATAGTTTGGTTTTATTGTATATCAATCCATAAAAGATATGTTTACAAACCAACATATAGTGTATGATCTATGTTTTTATATCAATGCACACCATAAGTTCTATTTTCTTAAAATCCACTCGTTCCAGGTGGCTTACTTAATCAACAGCTCAAAACTGAATTAGTATGCGTTATAATTAAAAATTAGCCTACAAATTTTAACTTGTTTTAATATCAGACACTCCAGAAAAATCCGCGTTAAAAGAAGAAAAATTAGCTCTACAAGATTACAAACAAAAATAAAAAAAAAACCTTTCAACTAATTTGCTAAAGAATAACAATTAAACCAAGAATAAAATATAACGTGCGAAAAGGAGCATAACTTTTGAAAATGGCTCAAAAAGTAATGAGGTGACCTGGTGGTCTAGGGGTAAGGTGTCAGACTTCTGTGCTCAGGGTCCGGGGTTCAATCCTCGGTCCTGGCACAGATTTATCTGATTGCCAAATCCTTCCTTCACCTCTGACAAGACGTGTATTAATCACAACTTGTGAATGTGATGAATGCCAGGCCTCTACCGTGGTTCGGATTCCACGTTAAACTGTAGGTCCTCCATTTCATCTCACAATCACCCTACCATTGCACATTAGCGTAAGTGCGTATAACCCGAACGGGTAGTAAGACGCGGTGCTAATAATAATAATAATAATAATAATAATAATAATAATAATAATAATAATAATAATAATAAAAAGTAATGGTCAAACATATCGTTTGGTTTGAAATAAGGAATATGGTCAGGCACTTAAAAAGTGGGTGCTGTGCAGGACTGGGTTCATAAAATGTGGATCCATTGGCTATGTACAAAAAACAAAAGTTTCACATGCATCAACTTTGTCGTTGATCAATATGATGAATTTGACTATTTAAAACAATTGTTGCAACATGCCCCTTTAAAGGAGCAACATCCAACCTATGCAGTCTTTGAATCGAAATAATTTTGCTAAACTAAATAAAAACATAATATAATCAAACGTATTTTCTTCAAACATTCCGGAAATAATATATTTTATACCTTTAAAAATAAAAAAGGATTTATTGAAAAATAAAAAAGTGAAAAGTGTTGCAACATTATTTGGTCTCCCCTACGCCTCAAGTGCGGCTCAATACCAAACATTAAGACCTAACCTAACTAGAACAGAACATAATAGGCCAGTTTTATATGCGAGATTGTCCCATTCCATTCTAGTCTAGGTAGGTTTCGGTCTTGTATTTGGTGTCGAACCGCACTTGAGACGCACTATGTCTATGAATCTGGCCCTAAGGGCAGGTTCACACTGAAAGCTAAGCTAAGTTAGAATTTGCTTTGCTAATGGCTGGGTCCTACAGATCGCTAAGCTATGCTATGCTTTAATAAGATTTTTTCAGTTTGGTTTCACACTAATTACTAAGATAAGGTATTGTTAATCTTTTCCTCCCGAATTCATTGTTGTTTCTTTCTGGATCTTCTCCAGTGAAGTTAAGTTATGGCATTCACTAAAATGTCTTGTTTGAACTCAAACGATAGTTGTAAGGAAGAGGAGTTGCTGCTATAAAACGCTGTTTCGGAAGAGGAAGAAATGTAGAATATGGAGGTTGTTTAACCTGTTCAAATAACGATTTCATTTCAATATAAAAGCACTTATTAAATATAAAAACTAAATAAAATATTACTTAAATACACGTGAAACAAACTAAAAATAAAATTTCAACACTCCTTTGTTTAATTTCAACAATCCAGCAATGCGTCTGTTCAACACATAGTCCAAGCTGCGTTATGCGTATGCGTGACGTAAGATGGCTCAAGACAGGAAATAGAAAAATTTCCTGCCAGCAATCGGAAAAAACACAGTGCAGTGTAGCAAGGAATAGCTTAGCTTAGCTTAGTTTAGCTTTCTGTGGGTACCAACACATTAAAACATGGTCTTATATTTTTCTAAACAGCTACCAGATTGATTTACACTAAGAAGTTACCGAAACAAGACGAGCAGGATGCGAATAACTAAATGTGCTCAAAGCTAAATCAAAACCATTGAAAATGGCAGTGAATCCATAAAATATGTTAGTACGGTAACTAAAGTTATTGACCAAACCAGTTGAATATTGAAAAAACAAAATCCAGTAAAGTGAAGTAGTTGAACTTTCTAAGAATGAAAATACTTCATTTTAAATCAAGCATTTACTATGGCAATGTACTTTTCAATACACCTACTTATAAATACCATGCAAGAAGTTTCTTTTTGTTGCTAAAACATTCAGCTATAAATTGATTTTAAGCCTTATTTATAGAACGTCCTTAGTACAGTCTATTGACTAATAAAGTAAAATATATCTATTCGTTCACACAAGTAGAACCAATCCTAGACAGTTTTGGATGGAAGTTGTAATGCGTGATTTATCTATAATTAAATAAGTCAAAGTAATTTATTTGAATAAACCTATTTTTCAAATATTGAAAATTTTTTTTTTATTTTTTTTGTTACCGTTGGGTTGTACGCATTTGAACCAATCACGCTAATGTAATATTGATGAGGAATACCAAATTTAGATTAATTGTACAGTAACTTGGGTGGAGGTGGAGCAGAAAACTATTTAGAAAAACCACCCTCAGTACACTGATTGTGATTAGAAACCCCGATATTCCAATCATCAGCAATCCAGTATACTACGAGAGTGACGCCTTAGACCAATCAACCACTGAAGCTTGAAAACAGGGATGCCGATGCATGGCCGCATGAATGAGCGGCCTTAGCTAATTACAATAGCGTACTGTTTTCTATTTATCTGGTTTGTACGCATCGTTTATTCTGAAAGTTAATAAGCTTACCTTACATTGATATTTATATGCGGCCATAAACGTAATTAACAACTATAATAGCGTGTCTATTTAATCCCTCATAATAATATGCGCATTCCCACAGTCGTCACTGTATTATAGGCATCATAAAAACCTCCCGAGTCGAAGATGGCTACGTTATCTGAGAGCTCATGATATAATATTAATTACTCATGTGTAGTAGTACGATCTCAGCTCGTCCATCACAAATTCTGCCATAAAATTTGAGTGAATAATTTCCCTAGGTACTGAATGGCTCCTGGATAGCTCGGTGGTTAGACCACGTACTAAGTCAAACGTCCTAGGTTCGATTCCCGTGTCCAGGTGTAATTTTTCAATAAAATTTAACCACACGGCTTCAATTGGAAAAAGTGTAGTATTGTATGTTATGAGCTGTGAATGACAAAACGAAAGTTGCGAGGTTGTTTTATTATATAAACAAATAAACTGTAGGAGCTGACCACAAAATTGTTGTCAAAACTCCTTAGCGAGGAAAATGAGGAAAATTGAGCCCATCATGGTTGACTACAGAAAATCGAAGGGTAGGGGTCACTCTGCTAATTTCTTAGCTACGCGGGCTAAGACGCCGGTTCATCGGTACCAGTCTCGCTCTAACCTAAGGAACTCGGTTTGATGACCGTGTAGGGATCGCCTAGGAGTCAAACAGATTATTGGGTAAACGTCATAACACCACATTTTGTCACACGCTTCCTAATTTTATTTAAGTTCTTTCATTCTAACTTCACTTCTAACATCACATTTGTAGTAGATATAATAGTATTAATAAACCTCTTTAAAAACCAAGTCTAACGTCAATCACGAACCCACACAAGTATACCCCATCCCCTCAACTTTAGCCTCGGCCACAGACCTCCTGGCAGATTCCAGGCCCACACACAAAGATACAAGGGGGGTAGTGACAATAAATAATAAAACTAGAGGTGACTATAATCGTACTATAATGCATGTCTATTCAATCAATGGAAATACTGTGAGATATCTAAGGGTTAAAACCTTGCGACTGTTGCTTCGGCACACGATTTATACGTAATTTAAAAGGGTAAAACTGGTTTCGTAATGAGGATCACTTCTTATTACAAGGCTCACGATTATTCTTCCCTAGAAATCCGACGGAAAATATCTTGAACCTTTAAATCAAACCATCATGCAGCTGCAAACATGATTCCTTTTCATGCTGTTTCAGCAGTATGTGGCTACGTGCCTCGTTTGCGATTGTTAGAAATGAAATTCATCGTTTTAAAAGAACATTAACAAGACTTACGCTAAAAGCAGAATGTTGTAGAGGGAATCATAATGAGACAGACGGGCAAGGCCGAAGGAATAAAGGTGATAACTAAGGGGCCGGATTTTATACAATACACGACTCTTAAAGAAAGAGAAACTTACTATTTTTTTGCCAATGCATCAATGTCTGATGTAAAAGGATTAGTTATTTGGTATCTAATAAGTAGGTATAGTAGTTAGCAAACCACACTTAGTTTTATGAAAGTGTATTTTTATATTACACTACAGGGTTGTCACACTCCTGTAAAACAGGAAGAAACGGGTAAACACAGGGAATATTTTGTATTTGGATATAATCAGGAAAACACAGGGAATATTTTGTGTTTGGATATAACCAGGAAAACACAGGGAATATTTTGTGTCTGGATATAACCAGAAAAAACACAGGGAATATTTTGTGTTTGGATAAAACTAGGAAAACACAGGGAATATTTTGTGTTTGGATATAACCAGGAAAACACAGGGAATATTTTGTGTTTGGATAAAACCAGGAAAACACAGGAAATATTTTGTGTTTGGATAAAACCAGGAAAACACAGGGAATATTTTGTGTTTGGATAAAACCAGGAAAACACAGGGCATATTTTGTGTCTGGATATAACCAGGAAAACACAGGGAATATTTTGTGTCCGGATATAACCAGGAAAACACAGGGAATATTTTGTGTCTGGATATAACCAGGAAAACACAGGGAATATTTTGTGTCTGAATATAACCAGGAAAACACAGGGAATATTTTGTGTCTGGATATAACCAGGTAAACACAGGGAATATTTTGTGTCTGGATATAACCAGGTAAACAAAGGGAATATTTTGTGTCTTGATAAAACCAGGTAAACACAGGGAATACTTTGTGTCTTGATAAAATCAGGTAAACACAGGGAATATTTTGAGTCTGAATATAACCAGGAAAACAAAGGGAATATTTTGTGTCTTGATAAAACCAGGTAAACACAGGTAATATTTTGTGTCTGATAGATAAATCCAGGTAAACACAGGAACATTTTTGTGTCTGTGAGAAATCAGGTAGATACAGAGGATTTAAGACAAAAAACTTAAATACAACTGGAGTAATTGAAAGTTTTGGACATTAAACCGCAAGATTTAGACAGTAGAACTTTGAATTGAAGGAAAAGCGAACTAGAGAAGTAAGAACGTTGATTCTCTCTCTTCCCCTTTATTCATCCTTGAAACAATGGGTTACGTATAACAACTACATAAGTTTCCACATCAAGGTCAAATTATACTGTTCTAAGCACCGATTGCATGAGCTCACAATAGTTGTCATTTCATTTTTTTCCATTTAGTCTAGGTACTTAACGTGCACTTTCTGAACCGACTGATTATATCAGAACAGGACTTATAAAGCTAACATAAATCTAGAGCAGTCACACACCTACCCCCAGCCGTTACTTCATCACCGTTAAAGGGGAAACCCGCATTTTACTAATGACATAATATTCGGACATGCCAGGGATAGAGCCTGGGACTTTTAGTTCAGTGGAGAGATACACGAACAAATGAGCTAAGGTGTCGGACTTCACAATAGTAAGTAAGATGAAAAATGGTATTTTATTCTGTATATATACATACATACATACATACATACATACATACATACATACATACATACATACATACATACATACATACATGCATACATACACATACATACATACATACATACATACATACATACATACATACATACATACATACATACATACATACATACATACATACATACATACATACATACATACATACATACATACATACATACATACATACATACATACATACATACATACACATACATACACACATACATACATACATACATACATACATACATACATACATACATACTTACATACATACGTACATACATACATACATACATACATACATACATACATACATACATACATACATACATACATACATACATACATACATACATACATACATACATACATACCTACATACCTACATACCTACATACCTACATACCTACATACCTACATACATACATACATACACACATACATACACACATACACACATACATACATATATATAAATACATACATACATACATACATACCCAATCACGTCATACCCTTACAGGGTAGGCAAGAAACTGTGCACATAGATAGGAAAAAAACTTCATACTTAATCCATCCTCACTAACTTTCTCCACACTTCCCTATCCTTGCATACTCCCTTCGCTTCAACAACATCCATACACCGAGATATACAGGCTTTTTTATTCTTAAAACTCTTAATGTTTCTCGTTTCACACAGTCGTCCACACAATTTACCCACATCTTACATGGCCTACTACTTATTTTTATCCACACACTCTACCTACATATATTTGATTCGTCACCGAATCCACACTCATCCTTTAAACATACTCAGACTAACGTAAGATACTTCTTTCACATTGACCTATTGGATTCCCTTTCAACCACACTCCTTCAGCACCCATTCATTATTGACTCTGTCCATGGAGCTTTCCCACAGACATTTATTAGAATTCTTATTCACTGCATTTACCTTGCTCTTGTGTTTCTCCTGACAAACCCACGCTTCATATCCATAACATAATGTTGGCACAAACACACTTTATAAATATTGCCATCTTTGTCTCTTTCGATACTACTTCATTCTTTGAAATAGTCCACAAACATTCAACTATACTTAGAGATGTATTCACCCGTTTGTTGATTTCACCATTTATTCTTCCACTTTTACAGAAATTCTGCCCATATACACAAAATCATTCACTTGTTCTGTTTTTCATTTATACTAAGATCACAATCATTTCTCAATCCGTCCTTATCAAAAACAATCATTTTAGTTTTGGAAGCATTTATACTAAGATCAGTTCTGCCTGTCACTTTACTCAAACCATTTAATGCATTCTGCGATTCACTTTCATTCTCTCTCAGTCATTAATATGTCATCATCTTCGGCATATAGCAGCACTATCACATCCACATTGTCCATTTGTACACCAATTGCATCCTCACAAGCATCCCTCATACACTTATCCATGAATACATTAAACAACCATGGATACATAACACAAGCTTGTCTAGCACACCCTGTTCAATGTCAAACCATTCGCTCAAAGCCTCATCCACTTAAACACACACTTTACCTTCATCACACACCACCATAATTGCATTCACTAACCATGTATTCACACCATACTCTTTCAAAACATTCCATACCTGTTCAACCGATCGTACGATTTATCCAGCTCAACAAATGCACAATAAACTTTCTTCCTTACTGCCAAACATTTCGCAATCACGTGTTTCAATGCAAAGATTTGGTTCATGCAATCTCTCTATCTGTAATGATTATCTAGGGTTTCTGTAAAAAAAGGAATTCCTTCTGTAAAACCTAAAAATCAAAGGAAATTTCATATTAAGAAATAGAATCAACCCTGCATTGGTATGCCAGTTTTCCCAAAGAGATCAATCTAATTCCAAGCTTGGTGCTAGACTTTACGTCCTTCTATTTTAAGAGTAATAATGGGGGTTTGGATTTAAGATTATTCTTGTTGGAGCTATTATTTTACGTTGTCATATCTTGGAATACAATAATTTATGTCTGGACGCTACAATTGAGCATACTTGAAGCAGTGGCACATTTACTCTTAATTCTATAGAAATTGTTATTGTTTGTAAATATTTTAAATTCTATGATAATCTTGTAAATAAAACCTATAAAACATAGCAAAAGATTTCAAATCAATACAGTCCAAATATCCGAGGAAGGAATTTATATGGAAGCTAGAAGAATTATTAACACTTCTTTCACGCATTAATCCATCAATACATGCAATATGCAGATTCCACTTTTGATATTATATGTATTATCAATACCTATAAAATAAAAACTAAAAATACAGAATTTTTTTTTACCGATGTTGACCACAAAAAAAGTTTGTATATTTTTAAAAAGCTCTTTATATTAAAGTTAGACCATAATATTTTATACCCTCTTTAAGGAATTAACATTTTTTTTAGATAGTGCAATATTTAATTTTTCTAAGACTTTAACTTTAAAATTAGTTGTCAACAAAAATATTTAGTGTTAGAGTTATTATGTGTTTTGTTATTTTGCTAAACATAATCAGAAACGTTTCTAAATATGGTGATAAAAATCGCTTTTGGCTAAACATAGATTATTTTTTTAAATTACATTCATGCCTATATAAAGGTTGTATTTTAATTGGTGTCAAATATTCTAGGGGAATATTACCATCAATCAAATACTAGGGAAGGTGAATCTAAAAAGCTTTGTTTCTGGCTTTGGAGGAATTTTATTATTAAATTAATAAGAAATCCAACAGGAGTAATGCAATAAAAAAGACAAAGTTTAACAGAAACAAGTGCAGGACATTTTGTAACAAAATTTTTTCAAAGTGGTGTTTTCCAGCTTTGATCCTCCGAGCCTGCGTTCCATAATTTGTCGTACTTTTTTTTAATGTTTTTGTTTATTGGCACCGCGTCCAACTACCCGTTCGAGTTATACACTTATGTACTAATTACACTAATAATTTTAGGGAATAGGAAGGTTATATTAATAGGGAATATGCCCGCATTTGCATGGAGTGAGAGTGGAAAACCATTTAGGGAAAACCACCCTTAGTACACAAGACCTAGATCAAAACCTCGATCTCCCCGTCATCGGCAGTCTAACCTACTGCAAGAATACACCTGAGGTGCTACGCATTTACTCACATCTATTTGCGATAAGCTCTCTTAAAACCTCAACATCAGACACAGGAGTTGAGTAAACAATGGTCTTTGAATGTCTGCAGAAATAAAAATCCATATGATGATCGAGCAATCATTTCAATGGATCACCCACGACCAATTTATTTTTGAGGAAAACCTTTAATAACTCTAAAACTAAGCGTTTCTAGGGCAGTGTTTGATGCACTATTGTTTTGAGAAGTCCCTAAAATATTTGACACTAATGTAAGCTACAACCTGTATATGATTGTTGAAAGTACAATAAGATGGACCATTTTCCCGATTAGCATATTGTGGAGAGTCACCTCTCCCCGTCTCCCCCTCCACATGAGAGACTTGTGTGACGTAACCATGTTTTGTATTGGATGAATTGTCCCATGTCCCATATTGGTGAGTGGTTCTCGCTACTGGACCTGTTGAAGCGCTCAGTTTGGTCACAGCCAGTTTCACTAAGTGGCCAATGCTGCCAAGTGGAGAGGTTGGCACATTCAGCCATCGACTAACCTAACCAGGCTTATTATTCAATATATAATTTTAACACCACTTCTTGATACCTGTTCAGGTTATACGCATATGTAATACTTGCGTTAATGAGCTAGGGGTGAGGAAAGTTGAATTTGGAAGAAGTGTATCTATATTTAAGTGGAGGTAGAGTGGAAAACCATTTAGGAAAAACCACTCTCAATACACCCGACCGGGATTAGAACCCCATCCCCCTTGTCATTAAATCTAATCTAACACAAGAGTGACGCCCTATACCATGTGGTCACAAAAGTAGGTTTCAAGAAAGTTGTTTGGAAAAATGTTTTTAAATGAACATATTTTGGTCCAGATGTCAATCAAAATTATAAAGTTTTACCTGAGAAACATTATCGTTTATATTATGAACGTTACATATAGTCTAACATCTTATCTCAGTATGATACCATATATGTCTATTGAGGTTAGGGTCCCAGGTTCGATTTAAAGCACGGGCAAAAAATTGGTCATTGGTGAAATGCGGATTTTTTTCTTTTACAGTGATGAATTCATGTCCGTAAGGCTGGATGTTTTATATGTTCTAAATTTACGTTAGTTTGTAAGTCGTGTGCTGATATAATCAATCGTTTCTGAAAGTTCACGTTCATAAACTTAACATATATAATATAATCATCACCACAATTAGTTACACGTTTCTTTGACTATAATATTTCAGGCTTTTAGCCCAAATTATCTGCAATAGCCATTTTTTAACTTGGTTATTTCAGATAGGCCTAATTCTGATAAGCAAATTTTCGTGTAAATCCTTAAAATTCCTTTTCATCCTGCTTACAATTAATATAAATTCGTTGGTCATTATGAAGCATACAACTATATGTTTGATGGGTAATTTAACTATGAAGTTTTTTTTTTTAAATTTAATCAAACTAATTCTTCCCAACAATTTTTAAAGATGACACAACATTTATCTCATATATGTTCACGTCAAGCTTTGATCCAGTGAGTGAACCTTTTTAAAGGCTTTGTTGCCTTCCGCAATCACAGGTCATTGAATATATACTTGATAAAACCATAATATGACAACAGTGTTCAAACCATTAAAAATAAAACAAGCTGACTCCAGGCCAGCCTCTAAAAGAGAATAGAAAACAAACAAAAGTGAGTTCAATAAAATATGAGCGGGGAGCCACTTTGTCATCAGATTTACGGGTAGTTGAAACTATTATGGCCTTTTAAGTGGAGTGTACTTAATAGTTGGTTAGTTACTTAGTTACTATATGACACTAGGAACTCAAAGTTCATTGCTGCACTTACAAAAGTACGTCATCCATCCCTACCTTGAGCTAGTTCTATCCAGTCAAACTCATTGTACCCTATCCTTATATTTAGCTAGTTATATCCAGTCCACCTCATTACACCCTATCTCTATCTTGAGCTAGTTCTATTCAGTCAAACTCATTACACCCTATCCTTATCTAGAGCTAGCTCTATTCAACCTACTTCATTACGCCCTATCCCTTTCTTTAGCTAGCTCTATCTAGTACACCTCATTACACGCCATCTTGAGCTAGTTCTATCCAGTCCAACTCACTACACCCTATCCCTGTCTTGAGCTAGCTCTATCCAGTCCACCTCACTACACCCTATCCCTATATTGAGCTAGTTTTATCCAATCCATCTCATTACAGCCTATCCCTATCTTGAGCTAGTTCTATCCAGTCCACCCCATGGAACCCTATTCCTATCTTTAACTAGTTCTCTCCAGGTCCTCTAATTACACCCTATCTCTTTTTAATGTTATCCTTCCATCTGCTTCTAGGTCTTCCCTACTTGTTTGGCCCACCATTGTCTGTGAGATTTGATTATCCTAACAATGTGTTGTGATGAGTACAGTGTATGTAACTCATCATTATGTAATCTCCTCTACTCCATAGTATCCTCTTCTCTTTTTGGACCATGTTTTCGAACACCCTAAATTGGTTTTCGTCATGTAAGGTAAAAGTCCACGTTTCACACACATAGAGAACAACTAGTAAAATGATTGTTTTGTATATTCTGAGTTTTACATTCCTTGACATCAAGTGAGAGATTTAATAACCTATTGACCAAATAATAGCATGCATTTCCCTACTTTATTATTTTCCTAATCTCCAATATAAATATTGTTATTGCTGGTTGAAACCGTTCCTAAATATTAAACTTATTAACCCTGTCAAATTTTACGTTGTTCGCAAATTATTGTCTCAAATCTGTGTTCTTTGTGTGATCATTATACTTAGTATTTTCAGCGATCACTTTTAAACCTAGTTTCTTACTAGCCTCTAATAATTATTAAAAAAGTGAAATAGTTTGTTAGTCAAAGAAATATAATATTTATCAGATTCTCAGTGATGTTGAGGATGTACCAATTAATATACATAGATATATAATACAATCATAATTTTTTCTGTTTTTATTGTATTATCTTTTCGAGTTGTATTCTACGATTTGCAATTTGATTTGTGGTTTAACCACACAGGAGGTTACTTATGTCACTTGAGTATTGGACTTGATTGCTGGTGACTGCCATCAGGATCTGAATCTATGTCGGGTGTACTGATGGATTTTTTTTTTCCATAAGTGGCTTTCCATTTTCCTTTAGCGCAAATAAGGATGCATCTACTCTAAATTCTTCATACCTAATCTCTATCATATTAATGTAATCGAATTAGAATAATCCGAAAGGGTTGTTCATCTTTGATAAATTGGAAACGCGTCTGTCTCCCGAAATGATGGTCCTGGCTATGATTACCAACAGGGTCCTAAGGTTTCAATGATAAATTGGAGTCTAAGAGTACAGGGAAAAAGGGTGAGGGTTCAATTTTAAGTTAAATTGAGTTAGTGCTGCCATCTGTTAGATAATCATGAAACCTTAATAATGCTCTTGGAATCATTGTAAAACGATAGAAGTGTCTGTCATATTTAAATTATTAAAAATATACATATATATTTACTGGGACCCTTATGGGGTTTGGCATATAAAAGTTGTCCTGGAAAATGTATGTAGTGCGACTTTCCCCCTATTTCCCCTGTACTCTTAATTTGTATTCTTTTTTTAAGTAATAATTTTTTTAGCATCACGTCTTACTACCCCTCCGGGCTATGCGCTAATGTACTAATTACACAAATGGTTTAGGAATTAGGAAGGTTTCATAGGAAAATTATCCACATTTGCGTGGAAGGAGAGTGTAAAACTATTTAGGGAACTCACCCTCAGTGCACCCGACAGGGATCGAACCCTGACCTCCCCTTCTTCGGCAGTCTAGTATAACACTATATTAGCACTTTAGACCACGCGGCCACCGAAGCGGGTAATAAATTAAAGTGATGGGGTCTGATTCTTGTGTTTTCCTTAGAATTAATCTACAGCCAGAAGCTGAAACCAATATTTTATCACTAAGGAAAAACTAATGAATAAATAGTACAGTGTTTTTTTTTCCACTGCGTCTTTATACAAATTTGGACTAATAGAATTTTTGCTATGTTAATATGATGAATAATTGAGTTGGTAGAATTTAAAGGAAGTGTAAGAAGGGAGAGAAGGAAATATTTTAGAAAAATCTACACTTAGTTCACCCAGCTGGAGTTCAAACCCCAAACTTCCTGTCACCAAAAAACTAGACTGGACGAGCCTCAGTCTGCTTACTCACCATTACGGTTTATGTATGTCCTAACTTAGCTGGTGGTGGGTATGAAACTTCTACAATATTCGTTTTAACTCCACATGACGAATGATGATGAGATAAAACATATATTCCTTCCTTTATTATTTAATAAATCAAGGTGGCATCTAACACCGTTCAACAGTGTCACACCGCCTTAAGGAGGAGATTTACATTTGACATGGTCATCAAAGGATTAGGTACAGTGATACGATCTGCCAATAAAGCTGTGTCATGCGATCGCTCAAAGTGCCGGCCGTCGCCGCTTGAAGCGCTAGCAAATGAAATACAACGTCGCGTCTTCTTTACGACTGACAGCTAACATGAAAGTTAACCATTTTGTCTTTTGTTTTGTTGTATAGTTTAGGTTTGTTTTCCGTTTACGCGCTTGAATATTTATCATCAGTAGAACGAATATTACATGTCTCCGTACGAATAAATTACTAGAAAAAGTATTTTTGCTATGATAGTCAACATATATATATTCATACCAAATATAATCACATAACTTACATACTAATTTGTATGTAAAACAAACACAAAACTGAGTTCTCTGGACTTCAATTCATCCCTAATGGTTCATTTTTCGGCCTTACCAGGAATCTATCTCAATACCCCTGACTAGAGATGTGTTATCGAAATAAAATTATTGATACGTACGTTGTTCATTTTTAGTATAAGAATAAAATTATCGATATCGTACTCGTGTCGAAATAAAATTATCGATAGGGGTAGGTTTCGATATCGAAAGAATAAGCAGGAAATTTAATAAGAATGTCATGTTTTAGTGTAGTTTGTGTAAGAAAATGTTAATCATTTTATATATTTATAATTTTTGTATCTTTTAATAATAATATATTTTGTCTATAGCTTATATTAGATTACTGAATAACGATAATAACACAACATAATTTTTCTTAATGATATACTTAGAATTTTTTTAATGATTATATGAAGCGAGGTCTACTGTTCACAAAACCACTAGTTGTAACTTTTCTTACAACTTAAAATCGTCTACACTAGGCGTGTAAAACTCATTTTTTACTGTGAGCCACATAAGAAAAGTCGCATTATGCTGAGGGCCGGGTTTAGATATAAGTAAAATAAATATTTTAAAAGGACTATTTTTAATACTTAATGCCGATTAATACCCGATGTTATTATGGTCATATACGTAAATCTACATAGTATGCTTAAAATTAATAATATTTCAAAACAAACATTTGTTTACCATAAAAAATGGTTGCATAGTATTAAAAATAATCAAACATAAAAAATAAATTGAATTAAAAGATAACCAAATCATAATTTCTTAGTTGTTACATACCTTATTACTTTAAGTGGACCCTTGATATCGTTTTCCAAATTTGGCATATTATCTTTAGCTGACGTAATTTTCAAAATTGAAGATAAATGCTGATCAATTAATCTTGACCTTTCTGGATTTTAGCTATTTTTCTCTAAAAAAAAAATTTTTTTTTGCGTTAATATGTGCTCCCGAACATAGCTAGTAAACGTGTAGCAAAAGGAAACTGATCTGTAGAGAAATAGTTGTAAAAACCTGGAATTTCAAGTTACATCAATTTTTGCTTCACTAAAGAATCACATCGGATTTCCATTAATTATATCTATAAGTTTTTGTTAATGATTTCAATGTCACCCGAGGTGAAGTGAATAGACGAGACAGATTCACAGCGTTTGGAATTCGAAAATCTCTTATCGAACTCTGTGGTTTCTAACAATTTTATTTGATGAGTATACGCTGCAAATTTCAATTAAGAGGATTTTAGCGAGTGAGTTTGGCAATTTTTAAAATTATTCAAGTTTTATTTTTCTATTTGTTTTCGCTAAAGACATATTTTTTGTTTAAAAACATTAATACTGTCAATTAATGTATTAACAACGTGATTTTTTCCTTGAAGTGTAAGATTAAGTTGACAAAGATCACTTGTAAGGCTTGCAGGGTAAGACAGATATTTTATTCACTGTCCATATTTTATCTCAATACATTCTTGATTAAAAAAATAAACTATTTATTCCAGCAATTTAAGGAAACATTTTAAAATTGTATGACTCGAATGTGATCGAACGTCTGTAAAATAAGATAGATCACAGATCACTTGTCTATTCACTTCCTAAGTCTTCCCCAGAAATGAAGCAAATTGGTGATGATTAAGTCCACGTGCGTGTCTAAAATTTACAATTTTCATACATTTGTCCGATATTTAACATTTTTGGAACTTAAGGCTTGCTGGTGAATAATCTAACGAAAATGTTCAAAAGAATTATTTGCCTTTTTGATTGCCTGTATCTTTTAGTTTTTCAACAACTTCGTTAGTAATACCCACCATGGCAGGGGCACTTTCAGTCGCAGGACAAACAAACTTTTTCAATAGTAGCTTATATTTATTAAGAGCTTTTGTAAGTGCTTCAAAAAGATCAGCTTCAGAGGTTGTATATCATGCTTAGAACTTCCAAACGCTCTTCAATTACTTTTAGGTTCACGTCACATTCGAAAATAAAAAACCCAAGTGAACGATATATCGAATGTATGTACTTTTGTCGATTGCAATAGAGTAGACTTCCAATTTTAATATTATTGAACTAAGCTATTCTCTTAAATTATCGGTCATTTCATCGATTCTGTTAGATACATTATTTTGACTTAAGCTTATACTTCTAAATTTTGTTATTTTTTTCTTGACACAACGCTTCCATTGTTTTAGTCAAGCATTCGCAATAAATTCCTCTACAGTAAATGGTTTGGATTTACTTGTGATTAAATGTGATAGCAGATACTATATAGTTAGATTTTACAGCAGCTGCATTATCTACACAAGGTTTAGTAAACATATTTTTTGTTTTGTTTTTGAAGAACTAATTTCAATTCTTCCAGCTTCTTTTCACGACATTTCGTAACATATTGGCCATAGCTCAATTTGTGATTTGTCTCATAGTACCGTTTAAGATGATAATTCCTACAAACTGAAATATAATTCCTATATATGAAGCATAATATTTTACTCCTCACTTCGTTACAAAAATATTGTAGTTCCCATTTCTCTAGGTAACTAAGATGTTCTTATTTAATAGATATATTTTCATTCAATAGATTAAGATATATTTTTATTTATACTGATAATATAATTTGACATAATGTTTATCATAATATGCCAGTTTAACCAAAGACAAAACACAAAACTACCACACGACGCTGATCGTATGACTGAAGGTGATTATGTCACTGTGATCCGATATCAAAAGTAGCAGGGACTAAGATATCTGTTTAGTGATAACTGCACACAATTGATTACGGAAGCCATGACTATGGAAATTTATCAGTCAAAATTAAAGTGACACATCTATTTTAGTTTGTATAATTTTTATTTTTTTCAGGGGTCATAGGAAGGGGCGTAGACCTTTTTCTGGGTGGAAGGGGGCCACGCGTTTGACATGTCTTCTCTACACCTGCTGAAGTGACAACTGCTTTACATATGGCTTAGCGTACAACTCCATGAAAGTATTCTTCGATTTAGTAACTTTTTGAACTGTCTGTTATTTTAACGGTGTTCTGAATATTACGTTGGATATGGTAATGTTATCAAACATGTCAGATGCAGATATGTGTATTTGATTAATTTTACTGCTGTAGCACTGGTCACGCAGTCTAAACTTTCTTTGAGAGACTTAGGGCCAGTTTCATAGTCAGATTTAGTACGCCTAAAGTGCGAGTCGCTACTAAATACAAGACGTCACCTACCTGAAATTGAATGGAATGGGCCAGTTTCATATGCGAAACTGGCCCATTCCATTTTGGTCTAGGTAGGTGTCGTCCTGTATTTAGTAGCGACTCGCACTTTAGGCTCACTAAGTCTAACTATGAAACTGGCCCTTAAGTTTGATTCTTGGTGAGGTCAACATCTAAGTTTTCATGTAAGGATAAACCAGGTGGGGTATGAGTGATTTTGAGCTCACTATAAGTGAGATTTCAGACACTCATCACTCGAATTATATGTCAAATCTCTTTTCAAACAAAAACCAATCAGATATTTAAATTTCATTTCGGTAAAAAAGTACCACACATCTAAACATAAACATTTCAAATGAAGGCATTTAAAACTTGATTGTTAAGTTAGAATATTTAAAGAGGGATTATTTTCTTTGCTAAACAATTTTAATAATATATATATGAAGTATCTATATACAATTTACGTTGATCAGCGAAAATATGGACGCTATTATAACAGGGTCATAAATAAAGAGGTCGAAGTTGTTTGGAAAAGGTCCTGGACTGTAAATTTTTTAAGTAATCATGAAATGTTTGAATTGTTGTGGACTTTATTACAAATCATTTTATTTGGAGGTACCATAAATATGATATAAGGCATTTTCACCAAGTACTACAAGACTAGTTAAAATGATTTTCTGTTATTAATTTTTAATATTGGGGAAATTGGCTTTATTTTAATATTCGTTTATTTATAAGTTATGAAGTAACTGTTTTAAAGTAGTCATAATATTCCATTAATTGTGTTAACCGATAATAACTTAATAATTATTACTGTTATTGCTAGGAACATTTTATGATCTTTTATATACAGGTTAAGTCAAAAGTAAGCCAATTCATGATTGGTATTTTAAATAATTGTTTTTAATGTGTAATACAGTTCTTGTTTGTTTACAAAATAGTTTTCTATTGAAAAAACCTTCTCTTAATATGAAACCCACGTTCATACGTTTTACTAAATTTACCGGGACACAATAAAGCGTTTCCTTAAATTTATTTGACAATAACATCTCATTTATTTGTTGGAAACATTTATGATTTTTTGAAGGCACATCCTTTTTTGGATAAATCTAAATTAGAGATATATTAAAGATGGCTCTAAAATATCATGGGGGTCGTAAATACATGTAAATAGTGTGGTCATTAGAGGACTCTTCCAACGTGGTGGTCCATGAGTTTCAGTATGAACTATTGACACATTCTGCTGAATACTCTGGTTCTGTTCACTTTCATACATCATCATCGTCAAAAGTTTTCAGTCTGTGGCCGGATCAGTTTAGTAAAATGCATCCAACTTCCTCTATACTTCCAACATTCTTCCTCTTATAATAGCTTACATTCTTCTCCTCTGATTTGGACATTTTCTGTTATCTGTTCCTCCCATCTCTTTTCCTTCCCTGCGGTTTCTTTCCTACATACTTGATCTCCATAATTCATCTTCTTTTACATGCTCATTACATGCCCACTACACTATGGTTTGGCTAAAAATATAGATAGGGTCATAGTGTAATTGGTCAAGGTAAGACTGCTACAATTTAGGCTGAGCGAGGTATACCTGGCAGGAATGCGCTGAAGGTGAGCTTCAGATGTTTTACGACCTTTCCCGCACTTCTTCTTTCTGACAAATATTTAATATATATTTATTTTATTGATTGCAATAAAAGTTATCTAACATCGTCGATACATTTTGGTGAGGATATATAAGAAGCTCCTCAGTGCAGGGAGACAGGGTGGCACAAGGGTCGGTATTGTAGCAGGATTATTGAAAAAATAACGCTAAAGAAAAAATTCTAGCTCTTTTTTTTATATGAAACATGCTTCTCTACCATCATATAAACGACTACTACTCACTCTAAAAAAAACACATGCAAAACAAACTAAACTGCATGAAAATGTTTTTAGAATAGACAATAAAAACTACGAGCTAAATCAAAGCCCCCTCAACACAGCTGTCAGCTGTTATTATTTTGTAATTTGTTCGCGCACGCTCACATACTGTTTGGCGACTGCATAACTCTTTAAAGAATCATGTCTAACCCAAACAACAATATATTATTTTTAAAGGTCGAATTTATCACATCTTCTCTTCAGCGCTATCTATTTAAAAAATCTAAAATAAAAGTCTATAAGACATTGTTTATTTATTTGGAAATAAATAACCTATAAAAGTCACACCGACATTTATTTTGGCAGTAGGACATTTTACTCGCACATAACATTTTAGGATACGCATTCGATTTGGAAATAAAATTTGACAGTGTGCATGCGACCTGGACATTAAATAAAGTTCAACACACACAGCACACGTCATACCTGTGACTTATTTATCTCCACACACTGACTATTCAAACACAACTGATACCGCTCGTAGTGGGTTAAGAGTCACGGACCCCAAACTGTGAGTTTGTGAATGTACACTTTGCTTACCTCACTCGATTCCATTATGGTGTAGCTTATAAAATAGGCTCATAGTGTAATCACTCAAGGTAAGACTTCTATCTTTCAGGATAAGCTAAGCTACCAATGTTGCCATATTTATCAACGTTAAACCAGAACTGTTTGATTCTTTAAATAAAATCATAGCGAACATATGTGGCTTTTACGATTTTTGCATCTTGACACTATGTGAAAGTTTAATACTGACTTATTTTGATTTTCAACACCTATATAATGGATTATTATTACTACCCGCATAAATGGGCATATGGACTAAGGTGTCAGTCTTGTCTCGTCTGGTTTAATGGTGACAGAGAGGCTGAGATTTGAATCCAAACTGGATATAGGCCTACTCAGGAGTTTTTAGTTTTCTTAAAGAGTTTACTTCCACTCTTCCACGCAAATGTGACTACATTTCTTCTAAATATTACTTTTATCATCCTTACTCCATTATTATATATATAAGGATAGCAGGGTGGGTAGTAAGAGGTGGTTCACAAAAAGTTAATGATTTTAACAATAGTTTGGTCTTACTCTTAACGTGCTCAGATTAAGCTCAGATATCACATACTTAAGATCAAGGGTTCTTATTTGGAATCCACGACCCCGAGCAATCTGTAGATATATTTCAGGGGTCTTGTAAAATGTGTGAACAATTGCCTTCACAATCTTATAAATTTAAAAAATTAAAATTATATTTAACTTGTTTATATTTCAAACGCATTGTACTATTATTTAATTATAAATAAAGAAGCACAATTATTAATTCAGCAAAACTTTGATTTTTTAAGATTTTGCTAACAGTATTTCAATATAGAATTGTTTTTTTATAATCCTAAGTTTTATAATTTTTTCTGAAAATGGGTTAATAGGTGTCGCGAGTGTATTGTCAATTAATATTTTATATTACGTATATGCGATATGGTACTTTCATGGTGAGTAATTTTGGTCAAATCATAAGACTAGGAGTTTTATTTAATATTATGTTGATGTTCATAATCCAAAAGAAACATTTCCCACTTATTAAAATAATTATAGTGTGAGTAAAATGTTGAATATAAACTTAATTTACCTTTAAAGGTAGCAGCCTTACTTTTTATCTATTACACTATGACCTTAATCTCATAAACTACCAATAGTGGAACTAAGCAAGATAAGAACCTTTCATGGTTAATGGTGTGTACATGGACATACCAATGGAGCTATTTTACCAATATTATCCATACATTTGTGTTTACTATTACAATGACATATTGATAAAGTAAACAATAAAATACTGTAGCTTCAATTAGAAGCTAAATAAAAAATCAAATGGGAATAAATAAAAATATATTTATATATTTACTTAAGCGTTATATAAACCAACCCCGTGGAGTAGTGGTCAGTGCAGCCAGCTACGAAATTAGGGGTCTCAACTTCGATTCTTGACTGGTAACATGGGTATTTTTTCCGAAAGGGGTATTATTCCAACGGTCACGATGGTTTGGTTGGTTAGGCTTAAGTTAGGTTTAAGATCACGTTCGCCTACAAACCTTCTTCATCATCACATCATCTAATTGTGGGTACGACGTGTAGACAACCTCTATAGATGTATCCTGGGCAACGTTCTGTGCCACCAGAGCGGCTAAAGGTCTACATACAAGCGACCGAAAAGGACGATACATATTTATCCCGTTGAAAGATGCCAGACGCTAAGAAAGTGTTATATAACATTTCAAATTTTAAATGAACTTAATTCCTTAAATTAAATGATTATTATTATTATAGTTTATAGGCCCATCGACAAAGTGAGGTCATTAGGGCCTTGAACAATATACAAAACATAGTAAAATTCCCATGGGGGAGAGTGATAATAATTCACCTGCATATGCAGGTGAATAAACAGTATAGTACAAAATGAGTGATACACCTGCTAAAAAAACACAGGTATATACACTACATTAAAGGTACAGAACAAACATATTAAAAAATAACACGTTAAAATAACAAAACATGTTAAAGTAAAATACGTTAAAAAGACAAAACATGTTAAAATAAAAACATATTAAAATGTACTAACAATGTTAAAAATGGTCTCAACATGAAATAAAATCCAAATGAGCCACTTTATAAAAGTGACTCAAATGGCATTTAAAAGATTCGCCTGGGAAATTAAATAAAACTACACATAGTTTCAAGAAAATATGTTTTTAAATACTATTTTTTTTAAATACAAAATAGTTATGATAAAATATATTTTTAAATTATAAAAAAAAATACACAGAGTATAGTTTATATTAATCAATATTTTCGTAGTGCTGTTTTGTATTTTTCCTGGCGTATTATGGCACAACACTTCATTCTCTCTACTTACTATCTAAACTATTTAACACTAACAGCTTGATAACAGTTACGTGATTTGTAAAAAAAAAAAGTGCGCAATTGTAACTATCGTAACACTTTTTTCTTTACTAATGTAGATTTTTCACTTACAGATGTTCATCACGTTTCTCTGAAGCGTGCGAAATTCTCCCCTTCTGGAAAGAAAATGAACTCACGTACGGACTTGAACTAATAATACATCAATTACAAGAGTCAAAACAGAAAAACAAAATAATTGATGATTACTGTTATATAACATCTTTATCGTCTTTCCTTGTGGGAGTGAAACTACATAGAAATCGAGATTGTTCCTATAAATCAAAGAACATATGACGCTCGATGTATGTGTTTCAGTAATAAAGCAAACAATAATTTGGTATATGTGCTGTACATTACGTAATGTTATGAATTCACAGTAAGAGAAATGGCTTTTAACTTATTTCGTTGTTAAAAAGGCGTCATGTGTGTTTAAACGACAAATAAATCTAATTTTTGTTTGGTTTTTAATTATTATAGTTAGCAACTAAACTACTATAAACTTTTTAATAAGGATTAGGGATGATGTTTGAAGGAAGTGCACCCACAGTATAGTAGAGCAAGGATGGAAAAATTACCGTTATAATCTATACATCCTGATTTGTGGTAAATAAAATTACTTGATTTCGTTAGATAGAAAGTAAAATGTTGGTATAAAAAGTCAGTAAATATTTTTCTTAGTAAAAATTGTAGAATATTAACTCAAATTGAAATACTGCTAAGAATAAAACTTAAGGCAGCCGCCTCGGTCAGCAAGAAAGTATCAATCGCTGTAGTCCACACGGCTTAAAATAAGCAGGTCTGTGTTCTTTTCCTGATCTACTTCTCTGGTCTGTTTAAGCTTATACTAACTTACTTTCACTCTTCACCTACAATCATCCTTTGTCATGACATTAAGAAAGAGCTGAAAGAAAACTACTAAACTTCTTATCTCAAGGTTAAGAGGAAAGTTTTCTGCTAGATCTCAAATTAAAAAAAAAAATTCTGTCTTAATTCTATGAAATAATTACTGCATTTGTTATTGCTAGGCTAGATCTAGAGTCCTTTTTCATCAAGCCTAATCTAATAGCTCCACATATATGCTTAAAAGTCGTTGAAAGTGAATTAAATTTAATTTTCACACGTTTTTTCCTATTAATAAAACTCAAAATATAGACTTGTTAAGGAAAAAAGATCCCTGTTGTAATCTTTTGATTTATTTGAGATAATGCATCGTAGAATTAAATAGGCGTTAGAGCTGAACGTTTGCCTGGAAATTTCTCACTTACCGGGGCAGTCCCCTAAAGGTTTAAATTATTTTATTTTATATGTATATATATATATATATATATTACTTCTTAATTCACTTGCGTATAACCCGAACGGGTAGTAAGACGCGGTGCTACTACTAACTCTTAATTCACCGATGGCCTTTAATGGAGAAAAATAAATTTCCTGGACTGAGAATATTCATTGAAGGAAAAATTTGTACGGTTTAGATATAATTAATTATCTTTTGGGTAAAAAAAAAGGGCCATCATTCATACTTTATTTAATATTAAGAAACCACATTTAGGGCCTATTTATGCCTGGGAAAATCACACGCCTGATATCTAGCGTCATATTGAACCGTTATATTTATAATCTTAAAAATCAGAGGGAGAGGAATGCTGATTGTGGAAATATATATTAACAAAATTTTGGTTTACGGTTTAATCCAGGAATTAAAAAAAATCAATATTAAATAAATATATACACACTTCATAAGGTAAATCTGATTGGCAAATAAAGAATAGTAACACCCAAATAGAGGTTTGAAACATTATGGCCCAGCTTTACGTATGGACCGCCTTACCGACTAATTTATATGAGATAGGATGTCAGTCAACTGTACAAATTTCCAAGCGTACTGACATAGTTAGATAGTAGTACCACCATTTGATACAGGAGCGCACTATATTACAGCGGTGATTTATAAACTACGGAGTTTTCTGTATTGGTACGTGGTAGGAATAGTACCTTAGAAAAGTATATTTAAAATAACATTTTGATGATATTTGAAGTAATTGCTTTAATGCAGTACGCTCTTATAGCAAATGGTGGCACTACATCGGTACGTTTGGAGATATATACCGTCGAATGACACACTAGCGTGGAGAAGATTCAGGTTAAATCAGTCGTTTGGTGCGTAAAGCCTAATTATTGGTGTCAGAATATCATTTTTACATATTCAAACAATCATGCCATCATAACGCCACCTTAAAAAACGTGTAGGCTTTAAAAATAAAAATAATAGGGGCTCACATTTTAAGGGCATAGGGCAAAAAAATGCGAAAGGTAAATTACACACATTTTCTAGAACCAATTTTTTATATCTCAAACCCCATAAAGATGCCAGCGAATAAATTTTGTTAGATTAATTTAAATATGACAGAGACCTCTACTAGCCATACTCTAAAGTGCATTAGAAAGGTTTAGTGATTGTCTAACAGATGGAAGCACTAAATCAATTTGAGTTAAAATGGTACTTTCCCCCTTTTACCCCTGTGCCCTTAATTTGTGTTTAAAATACCTAACACAAATTATTTCTAAAATACCCGACCTCGATGTTATTGAAGTAAAGTACTCGCATCAGGACCCGATGTTCGTAGGCTCAAACCTATCTGGTATCGACGGATCTTTCTTGAACGAGAAAAAAATTCCGTTGCACAACTTTCTTTGGAGGGAAAGTAAAGCTGGTGGTCCCATGTCAATTGTGGCATGTAAAATAACCCTGGAAGGTTTGATAAAATACCTTCCTGGCAAAATTTGTAGGCTCTTTCGTTCTCGCCCATAGAAATTCTCGTGTGCTGGTATTATTAGTCAGTTCAGAAAATGCACGTTAAATACCACGAATACATGAAATGAAACTAACCTTAGTCTTTACAAATTCTGTCAGGTTTTTTTTGTATGCAGCTTTGATTTACGATGTACTTTCTCACCTACACCTATATAATAGACACACATGATTACATCCACATTTGGCTACTTCGTACTCTAATCGATCTCTGGTCAACTGGGTCTAAACGCTTGCTATTAATACGAGTAATTGGCGGCTAAATATCGGCCTCTGCCAACTTCTGAAGGCAAGGTGGTGATTAGGTGTGAATTGGTTTTCTATATTATACTCACATCACTAAATAAAAAGCCTTTACTCCCTCGTCGGGATTAAAAAAAAAAAAGTCTCATATTACTGCACTCGGTGGAAAAAGAGTATATGTACAACTGCTAGGTTTCATCAATTTTTTCTTTCTCGCTATCTTATAGGTAGAGAAAGTATTGTGATCGTAAAAAAAACTCGAGATTTCGATGAATCTTGACTTTTCATGATCCCCCGAATTTAAAAAAACTGGTTTTTGAATTTACATCCGTCTGTCTATCTGTCTGTATGTCTGTACCACGGACCTAAACTATTTTACCAATCGGGCTAAAACTTGGTATCTACGGTTTTCATAGGGTTTCCCCGAGGAGATGTTGTAATTGGATATCTAACCTTAAAATTAAGGGTAGTTTACTGGGGGCAGAAAGAGAAAAAATAGATTTACACAAAATCGGCTTTAACAATTTTGATTAAATTAAATATTTTAGCATTTAAAAATATTCCAAACAAAATGGATACTCTCAATATTTCGGCAAAATTACTTTAAGGGTCCCGGTCAAATGCGTAATTCTTTATTATTTATCATATCTCCGTAACTCTTTTAGATATGAAATTACTTATCATTGCAAATATGTAGGTATATTTATAATACAAATCTTTTATTTGAAACATATTTTTATAAAACCAACAACTTTCAAGCTATACGCCATTATATATATGTATATATATTTTTTAACTTTTCAAGCACTAAAGGTAAAATATTGCGACCGTAAAAAAAATTTAGCCCGAAATGTTGATTGATGTCGACGTCTAATTACTCCCCAAGGCCTAAAAAGTGGTTTTTGCAATGCCGTCTGTCTGTGTGTCTGTTTAACCCTAAAATTAAGAGTATAAAGGATGAAAAGGGGAAAAAAATATTTTTTTCAAAATCAGCTCTAACCATTTTGATTAAATTTTTTATCTAGGCGTTGATAAATATTATAAATAAAATGGCTATTTCCATTTTTTTATGAAAATGAATTTAGGGTACTTTACAGAAGCGTTAATTTCCATATCTCCGCAACTATTTGAGATACTAAATAACTTATCATTGCAAAATTGTAGTACTATTAAAATTAAAAAACTTTTATCTGAATTATATTTTTATAAAACCAACAGTTTCTTAGATATTGGCAAATATATTAAAACAATGTTGTGAGCTTTAGTTGTAAAGAGATACTATTTAAGTTTTAAGGAAATAATTCTGTAATGCCATAGATTAATTAAATATAATTAAGTCTCTCAAATGTTTTTATTTTTCCGCTAACATCTTAGGATAAATATTTGTACAGCAATGACTTATCTGCTTCATTTTAGACTCAATAGTCAATATTTACATTTTTTACTGATCAAAATTTATAAATGAGGAATTGAATAGCAATGCAATGACCTACTGAAACACCTAATAAAATGTCGAAAATTTTATCCGGAAGTCGAAATTTTAATACGAAGTGTTGACCCTTGTAGACCCAAAATCAATCATTTTTATTGGTCCGAATATACAAATGACATTCTTTAAAAATAAAATTCTAAAATTTTAAACCGGGACTCAAAAAATGTTTTACGGAAGTATAGTGCAATTTTTGCTTGGGTTTGCTAGTGTATATTATTTCTTTTCACATATATTACAAGTTTAGAGTAAATATCTCCATTTTTAAACAAGAGAGCGAGAAAGTCTGTGCGAAATTCCGTACCATGTATTTCTGATAAATAAAACAACAAAATGAATATTTATTCCAAACTATATTTCAAATTATTTCAATTCTAAAGTATATACTTAATGGTTTGCATGGATTGACTATGTTTTACGTCAGTGGGGCCAACTGGCAGCCCGCGGGCTAAATACGACTTACGTTCAATGAAAATATGGCCTTTACAGTTTCCTGGAGGAAAGTTAAAGGGAAATTTTCTCTGGCAGATGTAAAATAGCTAATTATTCAAAAAAAAAGTATTTAAAAAGTCATTATGAATTTTACTATGAATTTATTTGATTGTTAAAATATGTATATAAATATATATAGTTATAATAGGTTGTTTTATGAAAGTATGTATGCATATTTCATAATATATTTTTGAAATATTAATATTTTTTTTTGCAGTAAAATTTGAAAGATTTTACCAAACAAAAATGCAATCTATATAAATAATGAAAGTAATTGTTTTTTAATTGTTGTTTGTAGACCAATGAGATTAATAAATAGGCGAGTATCTTCTGTCCGCGGTACAAACTGATAATCAAATTTCGCCTTTGGGACGGAAAAATTTGACCACTCCATTCTAAATAAATTTTAGAGAGTGTAAGTTTGATTAAGATGGACGTGTGTTTGTGAGCAAAAGAGAGGAGGAAAGAGAGAAAATAATATAAAAAGAGAGAGTTTTTAACTTAGATTTATTGCGATGAACAATCTTGATACTTGATGTAACACTTTTATTTGGATTCAAAGAGGTTAGAATAGTAAGCCTCTAGGCTATTTTATTTAGTGCTGTATGCTCTTATAACTTGGTTTTTATTACGAATGGATATGTTGAGTATCTTTAAAATTGATAAACATATATTTTGTGGTCAGGATTAATAACGTTGGACGATATTAGTATAATTACTTTATTTTATAATTGATATATATATATATATATATTTTGCACGTCTGGACTACATTAATCTTGACTTAGAAGTGGAAAAATTAGCCAGTACTAATGTACCGTTTGTTGCCCAGGGGACGCCAGAATTTACTAATCATACATCCTTTCCGTGGAGACTCTTTCCGTGTCCCGATGATATGAGATAATGGTGATAGTGAGTATGAGGGTGTGGAACCAGTGGACACTCTTAAACCTAACTTAAGCCTACCTGACCAAACCCTGGTGACCGTTGCGGTAATTTCCCTTTCAGAAAAAATACCCAAGGTACCAGCCGTGAATCGAACCCGGGACCTCCAGGCTCATAGCTAGGTGCACTGTCCAATACACCACGGGGCCGGTTTATTTCAAAAGATACATCTACCAATCACATCACTTGATGTATAAATACGTGCAAATATATCCAGCAAATCTTTCTAGCTTACACATAATATGTCCATTAGTAAGAAAATTTGGGTGTAGTTTGAGCGCATATCCCTTAAAAATTAAAAGTAGAATTTATTTTTGTTCATTAATATTAAAGGACTGTTTAAGTTTCACAAATATAAGTAAATTGATGTTGATTGATATCTTTAAAATAATTGTAATAATTTTATTTTATTTGGAATTGAGATATTTTATCTCTTTTAGCCCTGTTTCAGTTTCCAAAACCTTTCAAATATTAAACCAAAGATATTTATTTTATGTTTGGACTAAGCTACATTAATTGACAAAACTCACTAATAAGTGTTAGTGAATATCTGCAATGGATGATACGCTAGATAAACATACATGTTTAAATTAGATCAAAATATTTTGAAGTTATTGAGTGTAGTGGTGAATTAATATAGTGTATAAAATTAAATTTTAACTAAACTGTGCTGACCAGCTTCAATGGCTACATGGTCTAGGGCAGTGTTTCTCAAACTCTCTCCATTGCCTAACTAAAATACCTTTTTTTATCTTCACAAGAAAGACAAACAACGAAAAATGTACCTTCTATCTTATAAACGGTATTAATAACGGTATTTCCAAAATTTAATGAAATTATATTGTGGATACATAAATGGTCGTTTAAATTTTATATTACATTTTTTGTGTTAAGTTAAACAAAGCTGAGACAGAAAGAAAGAAAGACTTATAAAAGTCCATAACATCTTCTCAAAATATGCGCTAATTTGTTTAGCGAACTCGCTACTATTATGAATTATTTAATGATTTATAAAACTCAACGGGTGTATTGTGTACTCCCTAAAACCATTTTCATAACTCCAGGGGAAAACCCACTGTGGTCTAAGGCGTCACTCTAGTGTTAGAATGGCATACTGAAACTGGGATATCGAGGTTTGAAAGTCGGTTGGGTTCACTGAGGGGAAGGGTGGGTAAGAGTGGTTCCTAGATGGTTTCCAACTCTCCTTCCACGCAGTTGTGGGTAGATTACCTCCAAAACGCTTCCTTCCTCATCCCAACCCCATTAGAGTACATGCAATTATCATATTATGCATGAACGGGTAGTAAGACACTGTGATAAAAAAAAACGTTATACACGTCATTTGGACACTGTTGCTATAGACCAGTTAGTCTCAAACTCAAATTAGTCGAGGGGCCATATTCACAAACTCGGGGCGTGCTGCGGGCCAAATTCTATACAAACATGTTTGTTCAATTTATTGCGTACCTTCTGTTTGTACCGCGTCTGACGGTATCAATTGAGCAAAAATGGCCCTCAGTACATCAAGCTGGGAATCAAACCCCGATCTCTCCATCAGCAGAAAACCAGACCAGACTAGCATGACGGTTAGTCCACGTTCCCACCTATATAGTTCTACACTAGCTATATGATGCTATATATTTAAAATCATTGGGTCAACGGAATCTTTAAAGCAATATTATATTATAATATATAATATATAAATAAATATTTATATATTATAATATATAATATATAAATAAATATTTATATATTATAATATATAAATAAATATTTATATATTATAATATATAAATAAATATTTATATATTATAATATATAATATATAAATAAATATTTATATATTATAATATATAATATATAAATAAATATTTATACAATTAAGTATTTAAAAGAATAGAAAAGTATAGCACTACAAAATAGTTTAAAGTTTTTTTTTTTTCAAAACTATGTACACTTTAAATTGTAATTTACCAGCTTCATTGGCTGCATGGTCTAACGCGCCACTCTCACAGTAGACTAGACTGCCGATGACGGGTAGATTGGGTTCGAATCTAGGTCAGGTGTACTGAGGGTTGTTTATCCAAAATTGTTTTCCACTCTCCTTCCACGCCAATGTGGGTACACTTCCTTTAAATACAACCTTCCTAATCCCTAAAACTATTAGCGTAGCTGGTTCATAAGCGTAAAACCTGAACAGTCAGCTAGACGAGGTGCCAAGAAACAAAAAAAGTAATTTGTAATCGTTAGCTATGTTCTGTTTCACTTGGGCCCACTTGTTCCACTGACACTTTGAAAGGTTCACAGTGAAAAGAGTGCAAGGTGATACCTGAAAAGGAAGGATTGTGTAGCTTTCAATCAATAATATCATTACTATACCTGACTTTCATCCTGCAAAGCAATGAAATGGTCACTCAACTCTTGCTTCAGAACAAGAAATAAACTGGAAACTTATTGTTTGAGTGCTTGTATGACTGCTGGACGAGCAAAGAGATAAAAGTGTCACATACAGGTGGGCCTGTCAGGTTATTAATTTTATTGCGGGCCGCGGGCTGTTGGTTTCTGAACCCTGTAATTTACTTTACATATTAGTTTACATTCTTTAACATGAAAAATGACACCTAGAATCGACCCCAGGACCTTTGGCTTGGTACGCTTGTGTTTTAATGACTGGACTACCCAGGAAACGTCAAGTGCCCAAGGTCGTTCTTCACTCATATTTTAAGGCAGAGTCGGTGATGAACGTTATCTAGCTGACGATTTCTGGACGTCCATCATAGACTCTGCCATATAATATGAGTGAAGAATGGCCCAATGCACTGGAAGATTCCTGAATATCTCAGTGGTTAAAGCATTGGCGTAATAAGCCAAAGGTCCCTGTTTCGATTCCCGTGTCCAGGTGTCATTTTCCCATTTAAAGACTATTATATCTTGATGCGGCTGTAGCCGTAACTATTAAATACAGTAGCTTTGCTATTTAAAACATTATTTTAGCTTAGCTTAGCAATTGTTAACCATTATTTATGAGTCAGAAACACCCAAACTTTAAATTATGAATGCTTTTTACCGGTGTTTAGGTTATACATATAGTATGCTTAACGTAAGCTAATTAGTGGTCTACATATATTGTAGCTACTAATCATCCTACGTTAATGAGCTAGATATGAGGAAGGTTTAATTTAGAGGACGTATACCAGCATTTGCATTGAGGGAGAGTGGAAAACCATTTAGGAAAATCCACCCTCAATACACCCAACCGGGTTTCGAACACTGATATCCCTCTCATCGGCAATCTAGTCTACTGCGAGAGTGATTCCTTAGACCATATAGCCACCAAATCAGGTAAGTTATGATTACGTTTGCTTTGATATATAAATAAATACTTATAAATACAAAAATAACTATGATTATAGTTTGGATATATGTATAATATGTAGAGGCTAATTGAATCGTTGAAAAGTTATTTTAATTATATAATAATTATTTCCTTTGTAAATTTGCGTAATTACGAAATGAATGTGTAACAGAATCGAGAAATTTGATAGTGGTGTATTTAATTACAAAATGATCTGTTTTAGAATATATATAGCTGTACAAAAATAGGTTTCGTGACTGGTAAAAGAACAAACTACTTGTATTTTCTAAATGACTAGACCTACAGCACTTCTATGCGGCTAAGGGTAAGCTATTTAATAGTAATTATTCTGTGGAGCTTAGAAATAAATGTTTCATTATATTTTTTTGCGTGTAGCCCAAACGGGTAGTAATACGCATTTAAAAGATCAACGTATATATTTTAAAATTGCAGGTAAGACATAATAAAATAACATATAGGCAGTCAGTAAAGATCTGATTAAAATTTATGTAGGCCTATTGACAAGTACAAATAAAGTTACTATTCAAATTATTTGGTGGAAATTTAACATCAATTATTTAATAGAAAAACATATACTATTTTATATATGTGAAAAATTAACACCATTACACAGGAATTTAATTAAGGACTTTTTTTACCGGATTCCCACCCACCTGGAAAACCGGGGGGACTTTTTAGTGGCTAGGAGAAACAATCAAAATACAGATAATTCAAAAAAATTTAAAAAATACTAAAACACTTGTGTGAGTTTTTAAGACAAGTTGCGAGCATTAAATAGAAAGTGAACTAAAAACCTAAGTATAAAGATTCTCACACATGAGCTGTCTTATCTCCTCCACTCTTTTTCTCCATAAATAATGGTTTACGTAACGATTAAAAATATTTCCCCTTCAGTCCCAAATTATTTTATTATAATCACTAACGACATGACTTAGCACTAGTCAATTCTGTGAAAAATATAATTGCATTTCTTTCTACCACTTTTAAATGTGCCTGGGAAAAATGGTAATTCCTTCTTGATAGCCTGAAAATCATAAATACTAATTTTTTTTAATCAAGAAGGTGGTGGCAACAATGTCTTTTGTGACGTTAGAATCGTCGAGTCTCAGGGAATCGTCTTAATATAAAAATGACAACGCACGCACTCGTTTTCAAGGCTGTGTCTATATATGCAAATTTAAGATAACTTTATATTTTAAGGTGGGGGTGTAGGGGAAGCGAAAAAAGGTCAGTGTGTTGACATTTCTTGTAGCAAAACATTTGTAAGTTCAAAATAAATAAAATATCAATAGAAACATAGAGCTTAATTTTCTACCCATGGTGATATCAACAGTTATTTAATATCTGTCATGGTGTCCTGGAATTTAATGACAACTTCTATCTTCATTTAGAATGTTTGTCAAACAATTAACGCAGTGTTTATGAAATATATTCAACAACTGTTGATGCCAATATCTGAAGAAAATTAAGTTCTATATTTCTACTGGAGCAATATTTGATTTATATTGGAGAAAAAAAATGTTTTGCTGTTATAAACTGCAAACACACTGAACTTTCTAGCGTTTCCTACACTCCTACCTTAAGGCACCAGAAATAGAGCCGTAACGGCTACAAGGAAGGATCTTTTAGAAAATACCTACAAACATTTTTTCTTCCAAAATTTATAACTTTTTTTTATTTAGCAGCGCGCCTTACTAACCGTTCGGGTTATACGCTTAAGTACTAGTTACACTAATGGATTAGGAATCGGGAAGGATACATTTAGAGGAAGTGAACCCGCATTTGCGTGGAGGGAGAGTGGAAACCCATTCAGGAAACCCCCCCTTCCAGTTCACCCGACCGAGATTCGAACCTCGGTCTCCCCGTCCTCGGTGGTCTAGTTCAACACTACTGGCGCGTTAGCCAACTACGCCATCGAGGCGGGTGATAACCGTTCAAGCTTATATGACCTTAATTATAAATATATGAACATTGTTTTAGTAAATTTTGTGACTGTCAAAAAAGTGTCTTCTTATTTGAAAGCCTCCTCCCCTCCTCAGTATTTAAATCCCTTATTAGACCAAATACATCTTATCCTTAAAATATTTTTTTATCAAATACTTTTGTGTTCATCCTTATAGAATAAAATATAGAATAAATAAAATTTATATTTTAATCCTAAACTATTTTACTAACTTATACATTATTAATTATGACGGATCAAGGTTATTTTGGTCACATTCAAATATTATGTGAAAGTACTTTGTATATTTGCGAGTTCAAAAGACTCAAATATCGACGATTAATGATTGTGCACTGTGCAGTTTCCTTACGTGATCGATTGAAAATTGCAGTTGGATCGACCGGTTGCCCACCCCTGGTTTAGAAAGTGAACGTTATTATACACCCCAATAAAAGTAAACCTATTACTACTAATGAACCAAACCTTACTAAGATGAGAGCAATCAAAATGCAGTTTTCTCCCTTGTCCCATTATTGGTTGCTCGTTAGCACGAGAGTGCAGACGTTATTATCACCTGCAAGCTGTGACTATGACACTCAGTGCGGTGGGTAAAACCCCGTGACGTCTAGACTGGACAAGCCTCTTCAACGAGGAGGAGGTGGTTTTGAAGATGTGCAGCAGAGAAAGTGCTCGCTCCATTTTTACAAGGTGCTAAGCAGCATTTTGCTCTTGTCAATGTTTGTTTTGATGCGCGTGCATAGCGGTAGGTTGCAAGGTTGGGGATAAAGTGGGTTAAGGAACAGTAGTAAACATGCAAACAGAATCATCATTTAGGCTACAGTACATTTGCCATTGAAATTTGGGAATGCCAGGAAAAGTAGAGTACACTATTTTATTCCTTAGTAGTTTTTAAAGAATAGGTGGGGGTTTAAGGCCCCTCTGTTTATAACGAAAGTAGTTAAAGTGCGGCGGGAGGGAGCGCAAGTGTTTTTACAGTTTTTATATAATTATTATTATTATTTAGCACCACGTCTTACTACCCGTTCGGGTTATACGCTTAAGTACTAATTACACTAATGGATGAGGAATTGGGAGGTTGAATTTAGAGGAAGTGAACCCGCATTTGCGTGGAGGGAGAGTGGAAAACCATTTAGGAAAAACCACCCCCAGTTCACCCGACCGAGATTCGAGCCTCGATCTCCCCGTCCTTGGTGGTCTGGCTCAACACGACTGGTGCGTTAGCCAACTACGCCATCGAGGCGGGTCAGTTTTTATAGAATTGAAATTTTTGGCCAAAAAAAAATAAAAAAAATTCCCTATAGAAACATAGAGTTTAGTTTTATGCACATACTAATTACAACAGATCTTGAATATATGTCAAGGGTGTCCTGGAATTTTGTCAAAACTTTTTGACTAAAGAGAAAAAGTTTTGATAAAATTCCAGGACACCCTTGACATATATTCAAGATCTGTTGATATTAGCATGTGCATAAAACTAAACTCTATGTTGCTATAGGAAAAATATTTGATTTATTAGGACCAAAAAAATTTAATACTATTAAAACTGTAAAATTACTCGCGCTCCCTTCTGCCGCAACTTAAACATAAACTTTGCTTTCCTATCCTTTCGTCAAGAGGACTCTGGGTCATTTTCTTAAAATTCACTTTCTTTAACTTATATGCCTTTAGAATTGATGGTTCGTTTACAGCAACAGGCTTAAAGTGAGTTAATTAAAAATGATTTTTTTATATCTATTATTTTACTTATACATTTAAATGTATTTTTTATATATTTAGCCTATTAGAAAGGATATATAACAAGCATAGACTTAGATTATTTAAGGTGATATTTAGAATATATGGCATAGAGTTTAGTATATGATAGGTGTTATGTAGAAAGCAAAGCTATTCACTTTAAATTTAATAAAGCTAACAACCTATTTTTCTAAATAGATTCTCTTTAAATTTGAAGTGATATATAGATAAGAATTAAACCTATAATAGTACTTTGTAACAAATCATTTATCATATTTTAAAGATTAAACCGAGTCTTCCAAAGAAACTATGATATGAGCATTAGCTTGAATAGCGGAAGGATTTTTTTTTTAATTGGGCTACTAAGGTGTATTTATGAACAAAAGAAAAACCTTAGCATTTACTTATAACATAATTTATCTTATGAATCCTAAATTAAACACATACATCATGCAATTTTACAGAGATGAACCCACATAGTATATTTATTCGAGTATTTTATGAGATCAAAGCACGTACTAGGTCCATAGCTTCGAACAACAAGGATTAACTTTTATTTTTAATCTCTCTATCATTGTCACATAATGATACTCCCTCTATGCTTTATAAAAGTCAGATATAAACAGCGAAGGGGATTAACAAAGAAAAATATAGATCGAAGTTCTGGAAATTGGTCACGCCAGAAAAAAACAAACCATTGTGCTTGTTTGAAAAATGATTCTGTAGATTAATTCGAAATCCAGACCTAAAGTTTAACGTGACAATGCTGCAACAACTGAAAAATTTGAGGGATTGCCCAGTTCTGGGAATATTACTATACCTCAGTTTTAGCTTATGTGGTGCTGACTGACAGCTCACAGCTGACTTCTGATGGCTTTGAAAAGCTACCAGACCAAATTATGTATCCCTACGCCGAACCATATGATCTGCAAAAAACATGTCTTTAGCAGTTGTCACTTCTGACAGTCAAAATTTAGGTATATACCTAAATGTTGACTGTCAGAAGTCAGCTGTGAACTGTCAGTCAGCACCACATAAGCTAAAACTGAGGTATACATATTTCAAGGGAACAGGGTCTTTGTAGTGGCATAAACAATAATATCCTAGGACTTAGGAAAATATAACTGATAGTATAATTGTACAGCAGTGGCGCTTTATTCCAAATGTCCAAGATTCAAATCTCTAACAGGGTTTATTGAAAAAAAATCAGCATCTCAAAGACTTTTGTAATGAATTGTTATTAAATAAATATATTTAAAATCGATCTCCAGCTTACCTTGCTAGCTGGAAAGCTATTTACTATATTTTATATTTATTGTTCAATTACGTACAGTCCGTTTACCCTGAAAAGGTGTACACTTACCTCGACGGCTTACACTATGATGCAGCTTATAAGATATGACCATAGAGTAAACATCCAAGGTAAGGCTAATACCTTTCAGAGTAAACGGAGAATAAACCTCGTGTTGCTACCTATTTTTGCTAATCAAGTATCTACACTTGTGGGGTAGAATAGAGTACGGAGGAGATTTTGAGGAATTGGACACAAATTTAGGTGGAATGAGAGTAGAAAAACCTTTTGGAGTAAAATATATCCAGTACTCCTCCAGCCGGGATCTAAACTCCGGCCTCCCTGTCATCAGCAAATCAACCCAGACAAGGTCGATACCTTAGTGTGTTGACTGATGTAGATTATTTCATAATAAAATGTTTATTTGAAATATTACCACAATATTTTAAATAAGGTGTAAAATATGTTTCTGAAATATTCCTTCACTTTCAGATGACTGTCAGTTTATTTTGTCGCCTGGTTTGTGTTTTAGAACGTTTTTCTTCAGTGTTTTCTGTTTGGTTTGCAGTGGGTCAGTTGGATGTGCAACACAATAAACTCTTTGTCAAAAGTAACTTTCACTCGCATAGTGTTCGACTGGTTTCGGAAAACACACATACGTACAGCTATATATTCAGTACCTTACGCAGCCACTAATTATTAGCGGATCTACTCCATTTACGTCACGTGGTCTAGTGTGCCAATTAGTTTGTCGCACCTTATCTTACCACCCATCCGGGATGGAGATGAGAAAGGTAGATTTTAGAAGATATGTACACGCATGGGAATGTAGAGGTAAACCACGGGAGAAATACCACTCTTTGCCCACTCGGTCAGGATTCGAACATCACTGACACCACCAAACCAAACTTGATTACTAATGAACCTTCAGTTTAGTCCACGCGCGGGTATATTTTACCTAAAAAGGACATACAATATCATACAAAATTTCAAACATTTTTATTTTATTTTACAAAAACAATCGTTTTAAAGATGGTTGGTTAACTGGCAGGCTACCCACTTCGATGGTCAAATGGTCTAAGGCAGGGGTGTCAAGCTCAAACAGGTGTGAGGGCCACATTATATCTTTAAGGAGGCATTGTGGACCAGATGTAGGATTTTTATTTATTACATTATACATTTTAAAGGTTTATACAGAATTAAAACCATTAAAACCATTGAAACCATCGACCCCTTTTTATTCTTAAATCACCCTCATTTCTACAAATATTTTTTCTTTTAATGTGGACGCAAAAGGCCAGTTAAATATTTTTGAACTGTCAATTTACCATAATAAAAACAATTGCTAAAAAAAAAAATAGTCATGACAAATACAGTAATAATAAACAGAGTTTAAAATTCAAATATTTTTCATCTAAAAACAAAGTGCCAGGATAATAATTTATCACATTTACTGTTTGTTGGAAGCCTGGTATCGCTTCCCACATACTAAATTATCAAAATCTGGACAAATATTTTGACTTGAAACATTCCTCGTTGTGCTTTTTAAATATTGATCTGTAAGCTTACTTATTAAATTGGATTTATTCAATTTAAAAAGGGAAAAAAAAACTGTTCACAAATGTAAGTAACTTATTGCCGGACATTGATAGTATTTTAGCTGCGTTCATTTTGATTGCGGCGTAGTTATCACCCAAATACTTCAAGTAAAACTCCGCTAGGGTCTGTCTAAACGCTCCAGTGAGCCGCATTCGGACCGTCGGCCGTATGTTTGACAGCCCTGGTCTAAGGTGTCACTCTCCCGATAGACTGTAAGATTAGGGTTCTAATCCCGGTCAAGTGTACTCAGTATATTTATTCCTATTTAACTCTACCTTCACGCGAATCCGGATTCACTTGTTATAAATTCTACCTTTCCCAAACCTAGAATAGTAGTGTAATTAGTACATACGCGTGTTATCTGAATAATAGTAAGACGCGTTTTTTAAAATTTGGTTTTGATATTTGATATGCTCTAACGTTATTATAATAAGTAAGGTAATCATTACATTAATTATTTTAGTTTTAGTTTTTTTAACACCGCCTCTTACTAACTGTTCAGGTTATACGCCTATGTATTAGTATTATTTATATTTATATTTATATTTATTTGAGGTATTTACGTGAACTTTCTTAACCAATTGATGATATCAGCAAACGAGAATGTTTATGAGCGAGAAGAAAAGGCCTGCCAATTTTACCGAGAAATATATTCCCACATTACATTCTACAATTGACATGGGAGTGACGCGACGGCTTTACTTCCCATCCGAAGGAAGTTGTGCTACTGATTTTTATCTCTCAAGAAAAATCAGTTGGCCTTGACTGGGTTTATGTACTAATAATTACACTAATGTGTTAGGGATTAGGAAGGCTGAATTTAGAGGATGTGTACTCACACTTGCTTAGAGGGAAGGTGGAAAACCATTTAGGAAAAATCCATCCCTCGCTACACCCAACTGGGATAAAGCCCCGAATCTCCCGTCTCCGACAGTCTAGTCTCATGCGAGAGCAGTGCCTTAGACAGTGCGGCCACCGAAACGGGCTCATTACATTAGCCCTTTTTCTTATCATATAGGGGAAATTTAAATAATATGTACCGCAGCGCTTTGTCTCATTGACTACATAAATACCTAAATAGGCAACAAAGTCTTGAAAATATTTTAATTTCCCCCTCTCACGTCCTCCTATCGTATTACTACCCTTCTGGGTTGTACATATTTTAATTATTTTAATTACCTTAGTGGGGTAGGGATAGTTTCAATATAATTTAAAGGACATTTACCATCATATTCGTGGTGGGAGAATGGGAGATCATTTAGGGAGAATCCCACTCAGTATCTCTAACAGGGGCTCGAAACCCAACCTTCCAGTTTAAAACAACCCAGGCTAGATGAGCCTGACTGTTATACCACGTGACTACTAATGTGGATATTTGATTTTTGAGTGTAACTGAAGAACCTAGAAGTATTTAAAATCATTTAAAAATAGCATAGGATAAATAAATGGCTGGTTATTTTATTTAAATAGTTAATTAATTATATGTTGTTAAATTGATTAAATAACGCTTTTCACGTCAAAATTTAAATTTACTTCTTGAATAATAATACACGGTCGATGTAAAATAAACCCTTTGAAAATAAAACTAGTGTTGATAAACGTGTTGGGAAACATAAAATTTATATCTAAAAAATAATCACAGTGGTTTACAAATAGCATTTTAATTGTCTTCCAGTTGTTTTAAAAAGGTAATATAGTTCCACTTGAAGTAGTTTTTTCCTTGAAAGCTGATCGTTGTTTTAATTCGAGCCTTGGTAATAAAGCAATCACAGTGTAATAGAGCTCAGTTTTTCATCGATGATAATTGGCATGTTAGTTGTGTGGATATTGTTGTTTGGATGAAAAGAAACCTCAATTATGATAAGAATGCTTATTATCGACTTTACAACTGATCCACATATGCCAAAACATGTATGATCATACCCGCCTCGTTGGCGTAGTTGGCTAACGCGCTTAGTTTTCGTGTTGAGCCAGTCTGCTGAGGACGGAAGATCGAGGCTAGGGTGGAATGAGGATGATTTTTCCTAAATGATTTTACACTCTTTCTACACGCGAATGCAGGTTTACTTCCTCTAAATTCAACCTTTTCCATTTCCAACCCATTAGCGTAATTAGTACTTAAGCTTATAGCCCGAACTGGGAGTAAGATGTGGTGATAATTATTTTTTTAAATTTATAAACATGTAGGGCATATGAGCGTAAAACTTCCAATGTACAAATCCATATTTTCCTTACATCCATTATTGTTTCCAGCCTGGGTCAGTTTTTTATTCAAGCCATATATTTTCCACTATCAGCTTGATAGGCCTGTCGTACTTTCATTTGATGTCTTATAATCTATCTTAAGACTAGGACAGGCACAGCATCCAGTCCCAAGCCGTCAATTTATCATTGTGAAAGGATAAACCCATATTTTCATCAATGATACATTTTCGGTCATGTTGGGAATCAGACCCGGAACCCTTAGCTCAATAGTCAGACACGCTACCAATTGAGCTAAGTTGTCAGACCGAGATCTATAATCTATATCTATTTCACAATTATTAATATTTTATTTATATTTTATTTAAGTATTATGTAACTAACGAATGTATCCGGGCAACGTTTTTCGTTGCTTCAAACTGACAGAAAAATAATATCTTCATTTTATTTCTTTAGGCTTGGTTTTTAATAAATTAATTTTTTTTTATCAAATATTTAAAATTCCAGCCTTTAGTTTCACATGTTCATTCTACTAATTTTAAAATTTTAGACCTCTGCGTTCAGTAGATATCGCTCAACACTCATGACAAACAAACTTATCATGTTATTAATACTGAAGATTAAATATATAAATATAAACTATGTATGAAAGTTAAATGGGCCTCACTGGCTTATCAAACATACTTCCGATGACAGGGAGATCAGGGTTCGAGTCCTGGGTGGGTGTACTGAGGATGTTTTCTTCTAAATGGTTTTCCACTCTTATCCACAAAAATGCGGGTACACTTTCTCTAAATTTAACCTTCATCATCCCTAACGCACTAGCGTAGTTATTGTATACGCGTATAGCCCAAACAGATACCAAGAGGAAGTGCCCAAAAAATTATCAGATACTTCAGATCTACAGAAATATATTCCTTTATTAGCTTCACATAATGAAGAGAGTATTAGAGAGTGTTGTAATCTTGAACACTTTAAAAATTAAAATTTTTATGGATTTAACGTTGTATATGCCCCCAATATAAAAAAGGTGGGTTTTATAATCTGGTCGTACGTTTTGGTGTCTACATTAATGTACAGTACCTGGGGATAAAGCTGGAACGGTTTAGGGCCAGTCTCATGACTCCTGGATAAATATTAATCTGGCTGATAAATATTTTTATCTGGTCGATGAGTTAAAAGTGCGTCTTATGACCACCAGATAGCATCTATCTGCCAGATAAAATATATTTATCCATCAAATTTTTATCGGGTGTTTAAGTACCTGATAACTTTTATCTGAAAGTTAAAATAGTCGTTGCCATAGTGACGCGTTTTTCATTAGGTTTCGACCATCAGAATCGGTTTTTAGGTTTAAATCTTGATTCGCGTGTACTCTCCCTCCACGCAAATGCTGGTACATTTCCTATTAATATAACCTTCCAAATTCCTTAAATCATTAGCGTAATTAGTACATAGGCGTATAACCCGAACGGATAGTAAGACGCGGTGCTAACAATAAATGTTTATCGAAATTGATAAAAACACAAGTATGATTAGTAATATGGACGCAAATAAAAATATTGAAAAACAAAAATTCTTCATGTTATCTGAAAATGAGTAAGAGAGTCCTTAGTAATACAACTCTCTCTCTTTATGTCCTCTTTACCAACTCACCGCAATGCACTTACCGTGATAATTCATCAATTGTTATGTATTAAGCTATTGTTCGTGGGGATACATCAGCTACATCACAAATATTATTTGCAATTAAATTCTAAAATGTTCGTTGATGTTGTTTCGTCTCATTAAAGTGCACAAATCTTAAGAGTCCATTATTCCTCGATAATTTTAGTGTAATTACTGTCGAAACTACGAAAGATTTAGGTGTTGGATTTTTATATTAAAAAAATTGCAATTACTATTCTGTGAAAGTTTAATAATGGTTGGTATTAATATTTCTTTGCATGAAGGGGACATGTTTGGTACATAATTAATGTTTTATTGTACAACATCATGCACCATAATAGGATAATATTATTTAATGTCTGTACAAAATTCGAGGTAATGCTAATTTCTTCCTCAAAATTTATTGCTGAGAATTCTTTAATTTTTTCATTGAATTATTTTACAAGTTTTAAAGAATCATTTTCTTTCCACGCACAGGTAAAATTTTATTGTTCGGTTGTTATCGAAATCTTTAAAATAAAGTGCCTAGGGTTTTAGTTTGAAAATAATACAAATATTTACTTTTAATTAATACTTGTGTGTCATGATTTTTGAGTGGAAATAATAAGTTGGTTATAGTAAATTCAATACAATTCCAACAATTTTTTTTTTCAGAGATAAAATTAGTTTAAAAAATATAAATCGATAAAATAATGCATTTAAGAGTAAGAAATGAGCCTTAGCTCTCCATGATGAATGTTTTTTTTAATAGAGGGGATTTGAAAATTAATTATTTGGAAATTAAAAATATTGACTCGAATTTGCTAAATAAATTACTAAGTAAACCAAATTTATTTGTGATTCCCGGTTTGAGCGTAATCGTATACCTAATATTCCGGTTAATTGATGACGAGACGGGCTCTTAAAAGGCTATAAAGATATTTATATTAAATACCCATAAAATTTAATTATATATATTAACTATATATATATATATATTATATACATATATGTTAGCTGTTTGACCAGTTTTTTGCACGGGTAAATTGCTTCAAAACTGTATCAAATTAGGACGTTCAACAGCCGGCTACCAACAATCTTAAAAATCCTATTTATACTTGCTTTAATTAATCAACTATGGCAATCCCAAGGCAATGATTGAAATTAATAAATCAAAATAAATTTAATATTTGAAAAAAAAACCTTACATAACAACCAAACTGAGTACACAAACGAACGCAATTCTTTACAATTGCTAAGTTATCTTTTTACCAACTTGCCAAATTTAAATTTTCTTCCACACTGAAAGGTAGAATTTTTAATAGTTTAGGAGGGATTTCAAACTACTCTACCACCCTAAACTTTTTTAGTTCTCGCAGTTCCATTTTAAAATGTTAAAATTCATTTGACTTTTGCTTGCAAAATTTCAATTTTCAACCACACCCAAAATATTTTATTTTAGCAACGTGTATTACTATTCATTCGGGCTATATGCATATGTACTAATTACACTAGTAGGTTAGGGGTGAGTAAGGTTGAAATTAGAGGAAGTGCACCCACGTTTGCGTTGAGAGAGCTGGAAACTATTTAAGAAAAAACATCCCCAGTATACTCAACCGGGATTGAACCACGATTTCCCTGTCATCATCAGTCTAATATATTGCGAGAATAGCGCCTTAGACCATACGGCTACCGAAGAAGGTCCGAAAATAGTGGTATCAATTTCAAACTCTTAGATTTCTCGCTTTTCAATTTTGAAATTCCATTTATTCAGACATCATTCGGTTATCCGGTAGGATATATTTACTTCCATGACAAATTTCAATTTTATTTCACACCGAGAAGATTTTTTCTATTCTTTTAATAAATTTTTAACCCCGCATTTCTTAAAACCAATTTTGAAATTTCAAATTTTTAACATTTATTTTAGTTTTGATCATTTGGGGCGGTTCACTTAGCTTCCTGAGAGTATTTAAATTTTCTAACACACTAAGAAAGGTTTATTTCCTATCAGTTTTTTTAAATTTCTAGCTCTCCTTCAACACAGATTTTGATTGTAAAATTTTAAAAAAATCATCCTTTTCTAGTTATCTGTGGGGTTTCTATTTTGTACCATATAGAAAGATGGTTTTTTATATACCTTTAGAAATTTACTATCATTCCTCATTCCACCACAATTCCTCCCATTTTTAATTTCAAATTTTAAAACTTTTGCTTTTGGGTGTTATCTTTACCTTTATTTTATACTAGCATCACTACCATATTATACCATACTATACCATACTACTGACTGAGCTAGGGTGCCCTAATATAATTAATGTAATTTTACTGTTTTTATAGCATTACACTTTTTTGTCCAAAATAAATCAAATATTTCTCCAGTAGCAACATAGAGTTTATTTTTCTGCATATGTTAATATCAACAGATCTTGAATACATATCAAGAGTGTCCTGGAATTTTGTCAAAACATTTTTCTCTTTATTTAAAAAGTGTTGACTAAATTCCAGGACACCCTTGCTCGATATTCAAGAGCTGTTGATATTAGCTAGGATGTGCAGAAAACTAAACTCCATGTTGCTGCTGGAGAAATATTTGATTTATTTTGGCCAAAAAATTTCAACTCTATAAAAACTTTAAAAATACTTTCTCTCCGTTCAGCCGCACCTTAATTGACAAAGATCAAGGATCAGTTTATGATGATATACATGTGTTAAGATAAATTGCTAATATATATATATTTATTGCCATCCAGTTGTCAGGTCTGCCCCCAATGTTCGAAAGATCCATACAATAGCGACGAGGCTAGAATGTGGACTATCCCACGTTTACGAGGCTCCCAAGGGGAAGACGAACGTTACGAGGCCATTGGACCGTACATGTTCTGTTGCAGCATCCATTTCTGCCAAAAGAACTGGTTTAGATGACAAACAGTCTACTCTCTCCCTCTTTCGGTAATTCTCTGTTTCGCTTCCCATAATGTCGCATTAATAAGGATGCCACACCTTTGCCATGGAGTTCAACTTTCACCAATAAATAAAATGAGAAAAACACGTCTTTGCGTGTTACTACAGGTCTGGGCTTATCGCATATATTCACACTTATGTGCTAGAGATGAGGTAGGTATATTTTAGAGCAAGTGTACCCGCATCTGGTTTGAGATAGACTGTTAAGCTATTAAAGAATATCATCCTAGTATAACCGTCCGAGAATCAGATCCTAAACCTCCATCAACAGCAACCCATACAAGACTAGACTAACACCTTTGTCCACGTGACCACCGTACTTTGTGAGTGTGTCATTTTGTTTAATAGAGGAATGTACCAGTTAGGTATTAATACGCTTAATAACTCGCTTCGGTGGCCGCATGGTTTAAGGCTTCCCTCTCGCAATAGACTAGACAGACGATGACGGGGAGATCGGGGCTCGATCCCAGTCAGATGTACTGAGGTTGGTTTTCCCTAAACGGTTTCCCACTCTCTATCTCTACAAAAATGCGGGTACACTTCCTCTAAATTCAACATTCTTAGTTACTATCACGTTAGAGTTATTACACAGGCGTATAGCCTGATTATGTGGTAATACGTGGTGCTAAAATAAAGTTTACTTAGACTAATCTTGAAGTTTTTTCCTTTAGTGAGTAAATATATATAATTAGGCCCATTATTAGATCAGTGGCAGTGAGCTTGGTTCTTTATATATAATTAGGCCCATTATTAGATCAGTGACAGTGAGCTTGGTTCTTTATATATAATTAGGCCCATTATTAGATCAGTGGCAGTGAGCTTGACTCTTTTTGATATATCTTGAACCAACAGGATGATTTTTTTTGGTGGTTTTCCGCATTGTTATTTTCAATGTAGGATTTCCTACAACACTTTTTTTTACGCTAATTTTAATGCGTCTCATTAAGACTCACTTCCCTAACACTTGTCGCCTTACATTAACGTAAGTCAGGAATTATTACATAGGTTATGTTATGGCATTATCAGTAAAAATATTATTTATGTGTTATATAAACGTGAAATACCGCACTGATTCCCTCAATGACTCATAAAGTCAGCCCCCATTTCTTCATCTAGATAGAAAGCTGAGATTGGACATTTAAGTTGCTTACAATGTATAATATACCATTAAAACTTTCATAAAGCACTTCTTGGAGACTGAAAAGAAAGTTTAAAAAACTAAAGTAAGATTATCCCTAAGATTTATTTCCCCCACGTTTATCTCAAAAACTTAAAATTCAGCATTACCTTTTTGTATAGAAAGTATTGTGTGAAGAAATTCCTAATGTATCCCTAAGTGGGGTTTGTGTTTACTTTATTAAACAACTTTATTTATTTATCTGAGGTGTTTTTCGTTCACGTTCTAAAGTGACTAGCTATGTCAGCACACAAGAACTTCTATGAGTGAGAGTGAAAAGGTCTGCCAATTTGGCCGGGTAAGGTATTTCCACCTACCTTCCAGGGTCATTTTACACGCCAAAATCGACATGGGGCTAACGGCTTTACTTTTCCCTCCGGAGGAAGTTGTGATTTTATTGCCCAAGAAAAATACATTAACCCCGGCTGGATTTGAACCCACAAACATCGGGTCCAGAGTCAAGCACTTTACCCGAAGGTCACCGAAGTCAACGTTAGTTTATTTGATCTGGCCGAAGAGCCGGTACCTCCACTTGTATATATTATAATTATTGGTTCGTTTAATATAATTTATATCCACTTCAGTGGCCTAATGGTCTAAGACGTCACTTTCACTGGCATCATTGACCTGCTGATGATGGAGAGATCTGGGTTCAAATCCCTGCAGGGTATACTGAGGGTGGCTTTTCATAAATGGATTTTTATGCTCCTTCCAGGAAAATGAGGGTAGGTTACATCTAAAATTCTTCCGTCCTCATCCTTAAATCATTAAAGTAATTATCACATATGCATATAACCTGAACAGGTAGTAAGACGCGGTAATAAAAAAAATTATGGTTGATTGTTCATGAAGGCGATAAGGTAAGGTGCTGTGGGGATCAAACGGGCGTCTTGAATGAAAATCATCCCATTAATAATGGCTCGTGTAAGATGTTCTTTTTATCGTATGACACATATGACCAGAAGGGAATTTTAACATCCAGTTCGTTCGCCTAAGGGTTCGGCCAGACTGACAAGCGTACGAGCGAGCGAACACGTGATTATTAGATAGCTCTCGATAGTTGTTGACGAGGAGGCTCCGAATCTTGGCTCAGTGAACTGAGGGTAGTTTTTAACACGTGATTTATTGTTGTGGTTTTCTCCTTCTCTCTCCACGATAGTAGTAATTCTTATTTGTAAAGGCCTACTTTGATAATATTGAAATATTTTAACATATCAGTTTTACATATATATATATATATAAGTATGGTTTATGATCTTACCAATTAAATTAGGCTGTTAGTAGCAAGTGTGCTAAACCTATCGATAGTAATAAAAATGTCAAAATGAGAAGTTTTCCTAGCACTCAATGAACCAACATACAATAATATTGCTTAGCGCCTGTAAACTAGACTGTACCGTGTCGGGCGCGCGCGCTCTAGTCTGGCGACCACTCATTACAACTAGTGATGGGCACAATCGAGTAATTCTAAGAATCGAGTAATTACTCGATTCTCTTTAAAAAGAATCGAGTAATCGAGTAAAATTACTCGAGTAATTTTTAGCAAATCATCTACTCGAATCGTCCCGTGGCAATCGGTTGGACAATAATACTCGGAAGTCTTGCAATGGAATTCGATACTAATAACAAGTCCATAATCTCTTCCTGTAGTAGGCAGTCGACAATGACCTCCACCCCCTTATTTTCATGTTTCACTTTACATCTACAGTTAATATGAAAGTATGCGTTTTAAGAAATGTCTCACAAATAAAAATTGTTTTGTACTCTTTTTAATAAAATAAACTTTTCTTTAAACGTTCATGTTAAAGAAATTGATAATAATTGTACCTTTATAAAAGTAAAAACAATTGTTTTTTGTTTTGTATCTTACTCTGATTAGTTTCAATTTATAAATAATCATATTTTACTAAGGAGAAATTAAAATAATTATGAAAGACAATATCTAGTTTCGTCAATGCGATTGTGAAAATAAGACTGCCGAGGTGCCGAGTAAAAAGAATCGAGTAACTTTCATCGAGTACTTTTGAAAAGAATCGTAAATGTGATACGCCTAGTTAGAATGCTTTTCGATTGTGTACTTTACATCTGCGAGTAATTTGTATTGATAATGCATGTGCAACGTTTAAACCATAAAGGGTCATTTTTGCGTGGCAGCGAAAACTGTTGATGAAAAATGAGCTCTAAGGGAATATAGCTTTTAAATGGAAATAGCGTGGTAAACAGTCTAGCCAATAAGGTCGATTCTTATTTATCTGGTAAGCAAAGATAAAATAAAAGAATAACACGGTCCGAGTAAAGTTACTCGAGTAATCCCGGAAGAATCGATCGAGTACTCCCGATTACACAACACAATCGAGTTACTCGATTATTTTTACTCGATTGTGCCCATCACTAATTACAACCAATGTGTTTTATTTTATATTTTAGTCGCTCGCCCAGTCTGGCCGCCCCCTTATGTGTAGACTATTAGCCGCTCTATTGGTACAGAACGTTGTCCAGGGTACACCTATGGAGGTTGTCAACACGTCGTACCTTCAATGAGATGATGTGGCTATGGTTATTATGGAGGTGGGAAGCAGCGCTGAGTCTTAACCTAACCTAAGCCCAATTTACCAAAACCTGGTGACCGTTGGGTACATCCCTCTGAAGGGAAGGATACCTAAGGTACCAGCCGGGAATCTAATCCGGGACCCCTAGACTTGTATCCAGGTGCACTAACCTCTACACCACGGGGAGTATTTAGATGTTCTGATCACGCCCGGCGAAAGAGAGTTGAGTGGTAGATAGAAATATATCATGATCTTGACTTTGTTTATTAATTTGTTTCGCGAAGGTGAACCTAAGTAGCTATTACATACTACTATAAAGAACAAAGAACCAATTATTGACGAGAGAAAATAAATAAATTCAATGTTTATTTTTGTGTAACGTCAAGAATGAAAGGAGGAATCAAATATCGTGTCTTTCTCCGGTGTGAAGTTTCGATTTCTCTCATTAATCTTGATACTGTAGTGTGAGAAACAGGTTGCATACGGGCAGAGAGGTCCTGGAAATAAATAATATACTCGTTGCAGCTACTTGGGTTGAGAAATATCTTGCGATCACTATCGAAGAAATGATGTAAGTCCAACCCTATTTTCAATAAAACACTAGCAATATTTTTATTATATTCTGAAAATTGAAAAATGACACCTAGACACGGGAATCGAACCCGGGATCTTTGGCTTAGTACTAAGCCAAAGGTCCCGGGTTCGATTTTCAGAATATGATATCTAGATGGAGTAATTTCCACTAATAAGAATAAATAATAGCTTTGGCTATAGATTCTTAATATTTTTATTACTGAAACGTTTCACACAATAGGCCTTTTACTAGCTCCGGTAACCGGCCCTGCGGTATAGTGGACAGTGCACCTGGCCATTAACCTAAGGGCCCTGGATTCGATCCCCGGAAGGTGTTCTTAATTTTTTTCTGAAAGGGGAATCACCACAATTTGCTTAGTTAGGCTTAAGTGTTTCTATTGGTTTCATAACCTCATACTCACTATCACCAACCATCACCTCATCTCAACGGGACATGTAAATCCACGGAAAGGATGTACTACGATTAGTACATTTGGGCTTCCCCTGGGAAACAGTACATTATTACTGGATAATCTTTCCACAAACTTGGTTACAAATGATGTAGCCCAGACGCGCAGTATTATTATTCTAGCTTCGGTGTCTGAATGGCCTAAGGCATCACTCTCACAATATGCCAATTTTCCCTAATCTCCTTTCACGCAAATGCGGGTATCTTACCTCTAAAATCCTTCCTTCTCCATCCCTACCCATTAGAGTAGTTATAATATGTGCGTATAACCTGAACAGGAGGTAAGATGCGGTAATAAAAAATTGATAGTGAATGAATATACCAATTTAGCCATTCATAATAGGTCTATAAACCTATTAAAATTTGTGTAAACAATAAAATTAATTCAAAATATCAACAAGTAAAATATAATTAATTACAAATATAATAATTAATCAAGATAGGTGAAACATTAATGATTTTAAAACAAATGTGTAGCAGATATTAAATTATACATTTGCTTTGAATGATGAGTGGCGTTTGCCATATACGTTCTAATGTGTTTTGATAAGTGATTGATGCGTTACTTGCTATGAAGTATCGTGTCTTGTCAAAGTTTATTACCGTCTATAATATATCGTTTGAAAACGAAAGGAAATATTGCCATCATTGTTATAAAAGCGTCCAACTTTAATAGGAAGAGCCTGCAAAGAGCTATCAAAGTTAATGTATCCACTTTCATGTATTCATATCCATGCAATTATCACTTTTGATAGATACTATAAATACCTTAGGAAAATATTTGGTTCAAAGAGGGACGAAGATAATGGAACGTGAAAGAGGTTACATAATTATGAGCTACATACCAAACATTGTTAGGGTGGGTCTCTCTCGCAGGTTACGGTGGGCCAAACATGCAGCGCCTAACGCAAACCTAACGGAAAGAGACCATTGGGAAGACCTAGGCACATATGAGAGGATAATATTAGAATGTTCCTGAAAGAGATAGAGTGTAATGAGGTGGACTGGGTAGAACTATCTCAAGATAGGGACAGGGTGTAATGAGGTGGACTGGATAGAACTGGCTCAAGATAGGGATAGGGTGAATTGAGTTGGTTTGGATATAATTGGCGTAAGATAGAGATTGGGTGTAGTGAGTTGGACTGGATATAACTAGTTTAAGATATAGATAAGCTGTAATGAGGTGGACTGTATATAATTAGTTTAAGATATGGATAGGTTGTAATAAGGTGGAGTGGATGTAACAAGTTTAAGTTACGTATAGGTTGTAATGAGGTGGACTGGATAGAACTAGCTTTAAGATAGAAATAGGTGGCGAAACTTTTTAAATTAATCAATGCACTTATTTTCTATAATCAATCTTCTATACCTTCCATAATAGCTCATGAAAATAATACGAGTCCTATAACAAGTTGAACAAATAAAACAATTTCACACGATTGTTTATGTTTCAATTTAGTCAACAGCATATTAAATCAACACTAAAACGAATCGTAAATTATTGCTCTGTAATATGATTACGTATTAAAGAAACTCTGTTTAGCGGTACCTTGAATGACATTGCAAAACTACTTCCTGAGAAAACAACCAAATGTAATCACCGACACGATTGTCATTGAACATGCCAGCAACTTTATTATCTCCAATGACAAGGCTATTAAATAATGCATCACCAGGTCATTTAGTGCATGAGAACATATATAGTAGAAGATATTTTATGAGAATCCCTGATCTATTTTGTTCGTTATGGATGGTCAAATTTTCAAAAGAAGAGCCTTCTAAATAACATAAACATATTATTTTGCGGCCAAACATAATTAGTGCTATTATATGCTTACTTACTCTATGGCATAAGGAACTCGAAAGTTCATTGCCACGCTTAAAAAAAACTCTAGCTATTCCTATCTTGAGCTAGTTATATCTAGTCTACCTCATTACATCCTATCTCTTTCAGGTCAATTCTAATGTTATCCTCCCATCTGCATATAGGTCTTCCCAATGATTTCTTCTCTATGGGTTTGCCAGATAACACCTTGAACAAGGTTCTAGATTCTCCCATTCGTGCTGCATGTTCTGCCCACCATAACCTGCGAGACCTGATTATCATAACAATGTTTGGTGATGAGTATTGTACAGGGTATGTAGCTCCTCATTATATAATCTAAGTGTAAATAATATTTATTGTAAATTATTGGTTTGGATTAGATTAAAATAAATCTTATTTAACCAATTTTATCGAAAAAGTAAATGCATAGTTATTACTCTTTAAGAGCATTTTCATGCATTCCGCATCTTTTTACTCGTCCGTAATATTCGCATATTTACACTATTGGAGTCGTTTATAATTGAGGAAGGTAGAATGGATTGTAAATATAACATACACGAAATATAAATCTGCATATATACGACCAATATTTGAAATCAGAAAATCTCCATCTCTTTCAAACCACTCAAGACGAGACCAGTGCCTTGGCATGTGTTTCCATATGTGCAAGCTAATAATAAATTGCGTTGTATGTATGTATGTATATATATATGTATATATATGTATATATATATATATATATATATATAAAACCAACAAAATATCAACCCCCACACATATATATTTGATATATTATGGGTTGATATTTTGTAAGTTACAGCTTATATAACCATGCTATAGAATGTCCGAGGATTTAAACACATCAAATATACGTCTTATTGATTAAAGAGCTAAATAAACCACTGAGATAATAATTAATTTTGTCATACTTATTAAGGTTCTGTTACATCATTAAAAGAATTATTATTAATTATTATTATTATTATTATTATTATTATTATTATTATTATTATTATTATTATTATTATTATTATTATTATTATTATTATTATCACTGGGTCTTGCGAACTGTTCGGGTTATACGTACCTACGCTAATGTGTAATGGTAGGGTGCTTGTGAGATGAAATGGAGGTCCTAGAGTTTAACGTGGGATCCGAACCACGTTGGAGGCCTGGCACTCCACATATTATTTAGAGAAATAAATAATAGCACAGTGTTTTTAAAATTGTTCAAGGTGGGTCAAGACTTTTTTTCTTTTAATATTACATAAGATATCTAAAGGGTGTAATAAAACCGTTCAATTTATCACACTTACATAAAAGTCCCCCACACTATACAAATTAAATGTAAAAACTTTAATATGTCTAATATTTCTAATGTCTAATATGTTAAAAATGAAACCAGTGTAACCTCATGTAAATGAAATAAGCAAATTTTGACAAAACTTGTTATTAATAGGCTATTATTCTTTTATTTCAAATAATATATACCGAATCTATTTAGTATTTTAAAATTGATCAAAAATTATATTTTTGTTTTAAAAACAGTAAATAATGTTGATATTAATGAATTATTGCAATTAATGGCATTGTTATGTTACCAAACACAATATAGAAATATAATATAGAACTTGAAATTTACATCCATTACTGTTTCCAGTTTGTGGCCTGAGTCAGTGTTTTATTCAAGCCATATATTTTCCACTACCTGCTGGCTACCTGTCGTAGCTTCATTAGTCTTATAACCTAACTTAAGACTAGGACAGGCACAACATTCAATCCCCGGCCGTTAATTCATCACTGTGAAAGGGTAAACCCACAATTCATCAATGATACATTTTCCACCCATGCCGGGAATAAAACCCGGGACTCCTAGCTCAGTTGACTGACACGCTACCGACTGAGATAAGGTGTCGGGTGTATATTTATGTTGAAATATTATATTCAAAAATTGTGTCCATGGTAAATCATAAAAATATAAAACGACTTCCAATTATTGATCTTGTGGAAAAGTCTCACCTCAGCCTCCAATGTTTATGGGTTCACACCTAGCTGGGGTGAACGTATTTTTCCTAAGAAATAAAAACCCGTAGCACAACTTTCCTCGGAGGGGAAGTAAAGTCATTGCTCCAATGTCGCTTGCGACATGTAAAAGGATAGATGTAGAAGATAGAAATACTTTAATCGGAAAAATTGGAGGGTCCTTTTGCTCTCGCTCATAGAAATTATGGTGTACTGATATAATATATAGGTTCATAAAGTGAACGTTAAATACCTCAAATAAATAAATTGATTTTGGTCAATCTTGGTACACATATATACTTTACTTTAACTTTCATAAATATAAGTAGGCATTTAATTTTTTTTATAGAGATCCATAATATTCTGGCAAAGGTTGTCGTAGTCAAAGGTTGTAGTAGTATGTGAATATACTAAACAGATTTTGTACCTGGGATGTAATCTGTCAAATTAGGAAGGTTTGACAAATACTGCTGTCCTTTATAGGCCTATAATACCAAAAATGATTATTTAACTAAGTAATCGATCTTCTTCACTAAACAAATGATCGCTTTCAGTCTCTCAAATTACCAGATTAGGTCATCCTCCATACCCATTGGGTAATGCCATCTCGGTGCTTGTAGAATGTTTTTAGCACTCAGGCCAACACCTCCTCGGGTTCAATTATCTTCATTTCGGTTGTATCGTAATAAGAGTTATAGCATATCGTTGCAGGTATCCTGCTGTTTACTTTTCATCTACATTCATCATTAGAGGTAGATAACATAGAAACAGATCCACTTAAGGTTTGGCTGACGTTTTAACATTTTAAAACAGGAGTGTTGAGAAATATGACCAACCACTCTGCTTTGGAGCGTATGTATTGTCGAAATTATTTCAAAGAAGAAATGTATACTAGATTGATATATTGTTCTTATTATTGTTTGTAAGTATTTACACATAGGTGCACGGTTGATATAAATATTATGTTGCATTCATGTTATTGATAAAACCGTCAAATGTGATCTACTTTGACCCTTAAGGTGCGGATTTTACTCTTCTAACTCGGTTCCTAGAGGTCAGTAAAGGTGTTTATCCTCCTGACTCTGTTCCTAGAGGTAAGTAAAGTTGTTTATCCTCCTGACTTTGGTTCTATAGGTCAGTAAAGGTGTTTATCCTCCTCTGTTCCTGGAGGTCAGTGAAGGTGTTTATCCTCCTTACTTTGGTTCTAGAGGTCAGTAAAGGTGTTTATCCTCCTGACTCTGTTCCTAGAGGTAAGTAAAGTTGTTTATCCTCCTGACTCTGTTCCTAGAGGTCAGTAAAGTTGTTTATACTCATAACTCTGTTCCTAGAGGTCAGTAAAGGTGTTTATCCTCCTCTGGTCCTAGAGGTCAGTAAAAGTGTTTATCCTCCTGACAATGTTCCTAGAGGTCAGTAAAGGTGTTTATCCTCCTGATTCTGACCCTAGAGGTTAGTAAAGGTGTTTGTCCTCCTGACCGTTCCTAGAGGTCAATAAAGGTATCTATCCTTCTGACTCCGATCCTAAATTTAGTGGCTAGTGCTTTTAGCTTTGATCCTTTATGTTGCTATTTGTCCAGGTTGAAATCTCTGTGAGGTTTTATTCATTGTTAAATTTTGTATTTTATTTATATTTTCATCGATATAGTTACTTGCATTTTCTTTAAACTTCCGCCTTTGGTCGTGCTTCAAACGATTATTTCGTGTACAGACCATTTGCTAAAAATATCAATTTAAATCAAATAAATGCCCTGAACAATTGTTTATTTTCCTTGTTTACTCAAAGAAGCTACGTCATAACATTGTGTCATTAGTCTATTAATATTACATGTATGGGTTTAAATTGTTTACATTCATTTTAGTGGCCACATATTTTAAAACAAACATGAAATAGGTAGGCGTGACTTTCGGTTTCGGTAGTTGACTAAATAATGTTTAAAAACATTGACTTTGCTGGTATCCTTGAGTCATGTGATTTCCCCCTGTAACAGGTGCAGGGGGCAGGGTGAAAGGGGGGTTGAGAGGTGGGATGACCGACCGTACTCTGTTTGAACTTGCTGTGTCAATACAATACATCAACATAGCTCAGGTGCAGTGTTAAACAATTATTGTGTGTTTTGCTTGTAAAGACTATACTTACTCTAGTAGATAGCCAAACAATTCAATTTCATTTTTTTATAGCCTATACAAGAAAACATATTTAAAAAACAACAGTTTTTAATACCCTTAAAATTATGACGAAAATAAATAAAATATAGCTCCAGTAGAAACAAAAAGTTAAATTCTTTTCAAATGGTGATTATCAACAGTTGTTGAATTGAATATCTGTCAAGAGTGTCCTGTAACTTAATTTCAACTTTTTCTCTTCATTTAAAAAGTTTCTCATCTACTGCCGCTATGCTCATGACAGATATTTAACAACTGTTGATATCAGCGTGTGAAGAAAATGAAACTCTTTGTGTTTCTATTGGAACAATATTTTATTTATTTTGGCAAAAAAAAAAGTTTTGCTATATAAAGTGCAAAAACACAGGCCTTTTCTCGCGTCCCCTTTTATCCGACTTTAAGGTGGTATGGAAGGTAAGGTTAGCTAAGTCCGGTATTTCTACTGCTTTAAATCAAAACTCTCTTTTTGACCAAGATTAAAAAATTACTACGGTAGATATATGTTTAGTCACATTTTCTACACATATTTACCTGAACAGTTCTTGAACATTTGTTATGGGCTTCGCGGAATTTTTAACAAGAGATTCTTTCTTCATGTAAACATTTTCTTTTCGAATGTTCATGACAAATATCTAAAAACTATAGAGCTAATTATGTGTAGAAAACTAAATTTAATGTATCTATAGAAGTAATAACCTATTTATTTTTGCCAAAATGAGTTAAGTTATAAAAACTTGAAAAATTCTTAACTAACTTTCCCTTCACACCAACTTAAGGGTACATTTAAAAAATGGGGTGTGGCTGTGTCATGGACACGGCCGTGTGTTGTACGTGAAAACGTTTATGTAATGGGTTATATTTTTTAAATAAAATATTTTTATTTATGTATTTAGGATAAAAGCAAGGAAACAAATAATTATTGTGTTACAATATATCTTAAGTTATACTAATTACAAATCTCGATACGCAGCAAAATAACCTCAAAATGGCGGCGCTTCCCCCTCCACCGCGCGCGATGCGTCACTGTTCTCGCTTATCGTAATGAATTCTCTGATCCTTTAGCTATCCAGTGGTATAATTTAATTTTGGATGTAGAGGAAAGATTCGAAACTACAACACCAAACTGTATCCCCCGATTTTGTTATTATTAGGTTTTTTGGATTGCTCCCGTATGGTAACAAATTTAAAGACGTATTCACGTCAAAAAGACTTAATTTTTACGTTTAGTTTGACACTTTTTGTTTATGTGCTTGGCTTCTTACTATCCTTTAGGGATCTCAGAATATTTACACTAAAGAGGTAAACATGATTTAAAGGTAATGTACTCTTATGATCGTGAAGAGGGTAAGCCAGGGCTAAGGTATCAATCTCGTTTAGTCTGGTTTGACGATAACATTAAGCTCAGGGTTCAAATCCCAATCTTGGTTGGGTGTACCGGGGATAGTTTCTCCTAAACAATATATCACTCTCCTTCAAATCCAACGTGGCTACATTTTAGATAAATTATAACTTTCTCTTACCTATCCCATTAAGGTGATTACACCTTGACGGTTAGTAAGACGCGATGCACACTAAACAAAGAAATATATCAAACATGACAGCCGCACGTACATCACATGTCTTGACGTATGAGCATTATGGAATTAGTTTGGGTAACTTTTGCAACTGTCGGCTGTTGTTCTTTGTAACGTTTCCTTGTTGTGTGTAGCTTAACAAAGTTTTCGCCTAACATGTTCTCTTCATTGATAAAGGAAATAACGTTTTAATTAATGCCAGCTTTCTATTGAGAAACAACACGCATTGGGCACGCCAACTATAATATAACGATGGAAGTGAAGAGGGGCTGGGGGGGGGGGGGGAATAACACGATGAGATGATATAAAAGTCGTGACAAGATATCCATGGATACTTCATTGGAGAATTTTGTTACTGTCCAATTTATGGAAATGTTTACGATATAATATAGTCGGGAGTAAAGATGGATGTAACATTTGAGTTTGTTTATGAGGCAAAAACAAAACTATCATCATGTCTGTTACGTTGGGCCTGGATAGGAAAGGAAGACTTATTTATCTCGTGACTTATCAAATTAGCCATAAGTGAGAGCGATGTGGAAGGACGCATAAAGTTCGCCTCCTTCCAAAAGCAGGAAGACCGAATTCTCAGACGCGGCATTTATTAAGTCGGACGCCCAGTTTTCTCACACTTGCTCGACGAACCGGATTCATACACCTCGAGGGACCTGAGTTCATCCCCTGATTTATGTCTCTGAGCTGTGGAGTTAAGGAAGCCTACAGACGAATGGAAAATACAGTGACTGAAATAAGAGGCACGAATATAAAAGATGTATGAATCCGGTTATTTACTTCATTTATTCTTGACATCAATGGTGAATTTTTTTTAACGTTTGTAAATTTTGTTATGTAATTTGTATATAAAACAAAGCAGATTTTTTTAAACTTATTTAGCACCGCTTCTTACTACCCGCTCGGATTATACGCTTAAATACTAATTACGCTAATGGTATAGGGATTGGGAAGGTCGAATATAGAGTAAGCAAAACCATATTTTCGTGGAGGGAGGGTGGAAAACTATTTAGTAAAAACCATCCCCATTTTATCCGAGCGAGATTCGAACCTCGATCTACCCGTCATCGGCAGTCTAGCTCAACACGAGACTAACGCTTTAGCTAGCCTACGCCACCGAGGCGGGTTGGACTAAGCAGATAATTCTTAGTTTCTTGTCGACCTCGGTTCTCTTTCGGTAAATAGCTTGCCTTAGGACCCGATACTCGTGGGTTCAAACCCAGTTGGGGTCGATGGATTTTTCTTGAGCAATTAAAAATCCGTAGCACAAATTCCTTTGGAGGGGAAATAAAGCTATCGGTCCTATGTCAATTGTGGCATGTAAAAGAAATCTGGAAGGGATTAAAAATATGCTTCTCGGCAAAATTGGTAGGTTCTTTAGCTCTTGTTCATAGAAATTCTCGTGTGATTAAATTAGTTGGTTCTAAAAGCGCAAGTTAAATACCTCAAATAAATAAATAAAATAACTTTGTTTCTTAATCACTTAGAAGTTGATTGTTTTTAAGTAACATTTGTGGCAAGGAATTGTGTATCATTATACAAAATAATATAAACCAAATTATTTAGCGATTCAATGCAACTAACATTACTTTGACAGGCAAGAATTGTATAGCAAGAATCCTATTTGAAATGCTGTTTAAATTCAACACATATAGGATAGCTAATTTAAAAAATAATACTCTCATTTAGCCTGCTGAGTTACAAGAACAAAATAGGCGTATGTTAATTAAACCCTAAAGAAAGTCATTGTTGTATATTTATTGATTCTGATTGAAAATTGACAAATTATTTATTTTTATCTTTGACAAATTGTATAACATTTTATAAAGTATTCAAAGAATATGACGGGTGGAGCGTTTATATTAATAATGAAGGGTTTTACAAATAATCAAGTGCTAAGCAAGTGAAATGTTGAAAGTTAAAATGTTTGTAATGTGACACCTTGGTTATAAAATTATTTAGTGAAATGTTAGTTTGTAACACACTTAAACAGGTTTTACAAGTAATATATAGGGATTAAAGTTACAGGATGACATATGTATTGAAACGTTTAATATTTACCTTAAAAAATAGAGTATAAATGTTAATCTCTAGTTTCTTGTAGGAAGCATGGGTGATGCATATACAAAAACCTTGTTGTTAAAAAAGTAAGGGTGTATTAAATTATTTCTGTAATAATTTTTATCGTGCGTAGAGAGTCTGAGGGAGTGTTTGAGGCATTGGTGCCTCTTCTGGGTTTTAGACGTCTCGGCAGCTATTGTTGGCTCAAGCGTATTCCTTGGTTCATTATTTGTATCGGTAGAGAATGAGAATTGAGTGATGGGGTGAGTATGACGGGGGTGATAGAGAGGGGTAGTAGATTTGTGGATGGGCGTCTTGTGTCGAGTGAAGGGGATAGGAGAGGCAGAGAAGATGTGTGGAGGGACATAGCTTGAAGTGTTAGCGAGAGGGGTAGTTATGTGTAGGGGCGACATTTGGTGTGGTAGACAGAGGGGGAAGACGTGTAGGGGCGTCATTTGGTGTGGCAGACAGAGGGGAAAGACGTGTAGGGGCGTCATTTGGTGTGGTGTGAAGGTAGGAAGGTTGGACGTGTAAGGGCCTCGTGTGATGTCATGAAAGGAGATGGGAAGGCGCGTAGGGAATATCGTGTGGTGGAGGAGAAGAAGAGTGAAGGGTGAGTGACCTGTATGTGTCATGGGTGCTAAGGAGAAGGAGGATAGTGACCCGGATGTATTATGGACGCTGATGGCTAGGGTGGTGATGGGGGGGGGGGGGAGGGTGTTAAAGGGACCAGTGGGCGTAGCTCAAATATATTTAGATAGTTACAGAAAACTGGGGAATCTCTATTGTATTTGGTGGATTCAATTCTTATTCAACATTTGAATAGGAAAATTCCCATTTCAGTAACCAGCATACAAAATTAATTTGTTGGTGGTCAGTATATTTACATTATGCCGTGGAATTCTTGTTATTAAATTGTCTTATGTCTAGAAGTTCAAATGGGCCCGGCTCAAATATGGTGCCCAGAGTCGTCACATACTCTGATATCGCCGTTCCATAGCATTAGATAGAGCTGAAACAATACATGGAGTCAGCGTCGAGCCGTTATAAGACGAGAACGAGTTGCTGCTAGCATTATGGACGCGAAATACGTTACAACTAACGCCATGGGCGTTACAAGAGCGAAGGAGGCACTGTATTACAGCATCATCATAATCATATTATGTTTGGAACATAAGCTTCTCCTACGTATCTTTTCTCTCCACCACATCTCCTGCTCCATAATGACCCAGTCTTCTCCTCTCTTCTCAAAACTTCTCTGCACTCCATTCAGCCACCTGTCCCTTGGTCTTCCTCTTGCCTCCTGCCCCCATTTCCAAATCCACCATCTTATCTCCACTCTCCTCACACGACCACACCACTGTAGTCGTGATATCTCTATCCTGTCCTTCACCGGTTCCTCCTTGACTATTCCTCTCACCCTTTCGTTTTTCATCCTATCCGTTCTTGTCACTCCTTCAGTACTTCTCAAAAATTTCATTTCACAGGATTGAATTCTGCTTCTATCCTTCTCTCTCTCTCTCACACTGCTCTCTCTATTGTTTTTTACACTTTCCTCTGTCACATTCCACAGGTATTTAAAGATTTCCACTATCTTCAATGCTTCCCTCCTACTATCACACCAGTCGTATACCTGTCTCTCTTACTTGTCGTAGTCATCATCTCACTCTTTCTTAAATTAAACCTTATTCCATGCTGATCCAACACTTCGTCCCGCGCATACAACTGGCCCGAACTTATTTCTGCTCACTGACCATTCATCAGGTCGTCCGCAAAACCCATTTCTTTCTTACTTCCCTTACCAATTCTTTTTACCACTTCCTTCATTATTTCGTCCATAACAACAATTAATAGTTGCGTCAGGCTATACCACCACTCTGTCTTATCCCCTCCTACTTTTACACAGCTTGCACTCTATTGGTACATATCTCTCACTATGCTTACCATCCCATCCCGTTATTTTTCAGTGCTTCCCATACTATACATCTGCACACTTTGTCAAAGGCTTTTTCAACATATAGGAGGGCCATCAGCACAAGGCCAATCCCTCGTCCAAGTCAGGGGAGATGCACAATGGCATGAAGTAGGGGTTACTTGTGGAAGTGAAGTATAGTGGGGACTATGTATGCCCCGTGGTAGCTATGGTAGTTGTGAAGGGTCAGCAAGAACTCTGAAAAAATGACTGATAACTGGGCTCTGGTGAAGCTATGAATAACCTGGCAAGCCAGAAAAGGTTATTCAACTTGCTTTAAAAAAATGGAGCATCATGTCAAACCAATTTTAATATACGCTTTACATATTGTTTTGTTAAATAATAAAGGGAAAAATACACAAGATGTTCATGGATTATTCACTTCATATTGAGGTTGAATTTGCTTCTAGGGACTGTGTGATTTGTAGGAAGGTGAATGTAATACTCATACCGGTGTATGCTGGTCGTGGTGGCTCAGAAGGAACTTCCCTTCTGGTCTTGCTTCAGGGTGGTCATTCAAATGTCACGCAACAATCCCCCCCTGATGAATGTGACCATCCCCGAACACTTCACTTGACACTTTTGACATCTAGTCTCACTTCCTTGATCCATGGTCTTCCCTTATTACCGCGGCCCGTCCTGGGACGGCCTTGGATATAGCTGGTCTCGGTAGAACTTGACTGATTCTGCGTCTGGGTTCACGTTGTCTTGAAGAAGGTACAGGTACATGTGTTGGCCGCACAATGTGACCTTGGTTTCCGGAGTATGTTGTTTGCACATCTTGGAGAAATATTTTGTTGCAGACTAGATGGATTTAATTGAATACGTTAATTATTTTGAAAGGATAAGTGTTTTGCAATACTATTGCTGTGACAAGACGTAGATTTTCAACTGTTAAAGGAATAAAAATTAAATTTTCTGGTGGTGTTGGTAGGTCAGCAATTTTTAATTGAATGACTATCTCTGGGGGTCAATGGAGACTTTGACTTATATTTGTAGCTATAAGTCGCATGTTTGCCCTCACAGGTGCTGTACGTTGGTTCTTGTCATAGGTTAGGGCAGCTCTTCATACTGTGTGTACCTCTATAGTGTGGACACACGGCTTGTTTTGGACAGTCAGCAGTTTTGTGTTGCTGGTGTATGGGAGGTTTCCACTGAATATCATTGATGATATGAGTAAACTCCATTGGTGATCATGGCGTCTAGCGTTTTCTGGTGTTCAGTAAAAATACAAACCATGAAAGTAGCTTTCAAATTGTTATTGATAGGAATTGATCGCTTAAACTTCAAAGTTCTTCTTAAATAACGGTGACGCATTGTTGTATTGAATCACAGTCATGGCATACCCATAATGTTGAGCAGAGATATAGTTGTTTATTTGTAGACTTGAACAACATTCCGTTTATTGTTGGTATGATTAGTTTGATGTCATTTCTTGGTACGAATTGGCTGATGGTTTTAGTAAGATTTTAGGATCCATGATATTAGTTTTCTATATTTATCAACAATATATCTAGAATATGTTACATATCACGTCTTGTGAGATCGATTATTGAATAATCTCAGAAATTGGAAGTGTGGTTGTTTGTTTGAATAGTTTAAAAACGGTGGTTTTCGTGTTTAAGTTTAATGGCCCTTGCAACAATGCTATTACGTCTTTGGGTTAAGTAAACGCACGGGTCGTGCTGAAAAGTAATACCTCCTATTTATTTATTATTAGATGAACAGACGTAGGAGTATAAACGATTATGCGTTCTAATATCTAGTATTTCCCGAGTCGCGAGGTCAAGTATCCAACCTCTGTCACTGGAATTATTTGAATCACGGTCGTAAACATGGTGAAGTATAACGCGAGTATGTAACTGCGGATAAAACGACGTGCAGTGATTAAATGTTTAACTAAAGTAAACGTACCTCCAACTGTTGTTATTCATTGGCAAATGACGGTTAATTATAGAGAAAAGCGTTTAGACATCAGTACTGTTCAACGTTGGGCTGCACGTGCTTGCGAGGGAAAGACAAAGGGCCTCTTCTCAGCTTGATAGACAAAAAATGGAGCAGAAGGCCATGAACCACTACCAATGGAGCTCACCGGAATATTGTGGATAAACTCACTAAACAGAATTTCCGTGTTTGTCAACAAGAACTGTTGAACAAAGCTGGCATTTTCCGTGAGCGACTCCAGACATTTATTGCCGATCTGGGTTATAAAAAAGTTTATATGCTATGGCTACCATGAATGCTCACCCCCGAAATGAAAGAGAAGTGGATGGATACTATCCGACATATGTGTTGCTCCATGGATGTGAAAGCGATGAATTCCTGAACAGCACCGTCATGGTAGATGAAAGCCGGGTGCATCACTTTGAGCCAGAAAACAACGGAATGAACCTAGGGTACCGCCATAAACAATCGCTGGCACCAACATAATTCATTAATATGGTGTTAGCGGTCAAAATCATGTTCGCAGTTTTTTGGAATGTTATAAGTGTGGTGCATTCTAAATTAATGCCTAGAAGCACATTCATTAATTCTAAAAGTTACTGTGAAACCCTGAAAAAAACTGAAAGAATGGCTTCGGAAAGTTATTCGTCACATGAAGCAGCCTCTCCTTCAACACGACAATGCTCTACCTCACACCAGCACGAGATTAACTGCGAATATTTGACGCCTTGGTTTCACAGTCTCGGATTATCCACTTAGCTTGGCTCCATCGGATTTTCATCTCTTTTCAAAACTTGAGAAACACCGTCGAGGACATCACTTAGGGTCAGACGACGAAGTCAAGTCAAAGATGAAGTTGTGGTGACGTCGTCAAGATGGGAAATTCTATCGTGACGGAGTCATGCAACTAGTAGAACTTTGGCAATGTATGTTGACCGCAAGGGTGATTATGAGGAAAAATAATGGAGTATAGGTGAACAATAAAGTAGCAGAAAGTTAACTGTTTTGGTTTTATTCAAATGTGTATACCTATTTCCTTGGGAAAAAAAACTAGGAGGCATTACTTTACAGCACCCCCTGGTATCGATGGTGTCAATATTACTCTCTGGTGTAATTTTATAGGTTCTTTTACTTACGGAAAATCTGGCTGAATATAGGATCCTTAAGGGCATAGATGTTTCCTTTTTAGTTGGTTTAACTATTTCTGACAAACCCTTACGCATAGATAATACTTCAATTTCAGTTATTTGGTGGTAGAGGTGTTTCTTTGGCACGGCTATACAGCACGATTATATTTTTTATTTAATATTACATTGCATTTCCTTGGAAAATTAATTAAGTTATTAAAATATGTTTTATAAATGGACAAGGGCCGTTACACTTTTAAGTACACGTGCGTAATATTGATTACGAAGATAAAATTTATAATATATTCTTGGATTTCTCATATATCTACCATTTCATTTAAATAACGTACACTAAGTTGGCTCACCACATTATCTAAATGATTTAAGAAGATTCATACAGTCGTTTATCCGCCATTTGTGCTTATACGTGCCCGAAGTTCGGATTTTGTGACATTAAATTATAACTGTAGCAATGATTTTAATGTGGTAGACCAGCTTGATGCAATCCTATATCACCCCTTTCCCTTCACTTTGTATCGTTATGTAGGCTACTCTCGAAACAAGAACTCGGGTAGAAAATTGGTCTCTTCAAGTCATCAAGTTAAAAATCAAATGTTTGATTTCAAATAATATTGATATTTAAATTACTTTTTTTTTTTACAGACTCAGTGTTTAAGTTCACTAAATCGAAATCAAAGCTGAGGGTTCATTAGTGAAAAAGTTTTTAACACATATTGAAATGTATGTAGGTTAGGACCAATGAAATAGTTTCACTATAGCCGACTGTTCCCTACAACCGAGCTCACTAAAAACTGATTTGTCTGTAATTGTATGTATTCATCGTTAGAATGGATATCTTACACTATTGTGGTTTTAACAATACACGATTGTCGGGTTTTAGATTAAGTGTACCCTCATTATCGTGTAGGAGAAGTGGTAAACTATTTAGACAAAAGAAAATTCAATTGGGTACACCCAACCAGAATTCAAGAAAATAATATATGAATTTTAAATTATTTGTAGAATGTGGTGGGGCAACTTGATTTAGATGTTATAAATATGTTTATGTTAGTCTTATTGCAAGCCCACAGGACTCATTGTCTCATGATTGCGAACAAGGCAAAAATTCCTCTAGATTACGAACACACCCAAAATGTTATGGTCATCTAAATATCGAGTGTCTAGATTTTAATCAAGTAAAAGAGCAACTCAGTGAAATTCCTGCTTGAGGGGGGGTGACATGGGTAAAAGAGGTTGTTGGCAGCACCCACAGGCCACCGGGGTTTTCCCCCTAACCTAGCCTAACTTTAACCTAACCCAACCTAACTTTACCTAACCTAGAAATACTCGTGTTAGTAATTAATTTAAAATAAAACTGGGCTGAAAGACCTCTAGGCACCCATAGGCCATCTTTATTGTAAAATTAGGAGTGGGATGGCATAACAAACACAGTGTATCCATAATATGAACTCCTCATATGTCAAAATCCGATAATATTCTTCAGGTAACCACGTGTTCGCAATCTGGACTGTTCGCAATCAGGACTACACTAAAACAGTTAGGTTTAGGCTTTATTTGCATACATATAGTTATTTTTAGTTTCCATTGAATGTTCCTGTTTGATTTAGTCTTGTGCATTCATTCCAAGTTTTCGTATATATTTTTGAGCATTTTCTTAATATTAATATTTTTTAGAAGTTTCAATGTTATTTTACAGGTTCACTTTTGACCATTTTTCAGTCATCAAAGTGCAAGCATTGTTGATTAGATTTTTGAAAGTCGAACCGTTTCTAAAATTATAATCAGTTGTATTTTTAAAGAAACAAAAACTATATTTAGAAATAAATATAGTCCCACAACAGACATTATTAGAATGGTTACACTGATTCTGGGGGGGGGGGGGGGGGTTGTAAATTAGCCTTAAATATAGGGTTTCTTACTTCTTTAGATAACTATTTTTTATGGCTTGCATGTCTCATAAATTATTATAATTCCATCCCAGATCCAATTTCGACAAAGGTTTTTAAAGTTTACAGTGTTATTGTAACACATGTTTTCCATATTGACCCACTTCCATCATTCATAGTAGAATATTGCAAGCTCGCTACCTTACAGAGTAGACGAAGGACACATAAAAAGCAGAACGTTATCTTTAAGATGGGGTGCTAGTGAACGCGAGTTTAGTGCATTAATTTTGCAGTTTTTATAGCATAAACATTTTTTGGCAAAAATAAATCAAATATTTCTTCTATAGAAACATATAGTTTAGTTTTCTGCACATGATAATCTCAACAGTTCTTGAATATCTCTCATGAGCATGGTGGCATTTGGTGACAAACTTTTTAAATAAGGAGAAAAAGTTGTCATTAAATTTCAGGACACCCTTGACCGATATTCAAGAACTGTTGAGATTAGCATGTGCAGAAAACTAAACTCTATGTTTCTATAGAAGAAATATTTGATTTATTTTGGCCAAATAAATGTTTATGCTATAAAAACTTCGAAAATACTGCCCTAAACTCACGCTCACTAGCACCCCATCTTAATATTGAGCACAGTTTTGTCCAAACAAAATTTAATTGGGAAGTTAGAACATATTTATGGTATTTGTTATTCATAATTCTGTATTTTAATTACTTTAACATATAATTTATACAATTATGTTTAGCTTGTTGAATTTACTTGGTTGAGTGTCAGACCTTTCAAGACTGACATATGCAAATATATGTTCATCTAGAGATGGTGAAACAACATACTATCACCATTTGTAACGGTGGCAAGTTAATTACTTCCTTGTTTTTGGAAAAAAATAACCTCACATCTCAATCAAAACTGGCCTTGTGGTCTATCATGGACACATTTTTTTAAATAATAATTTTTGTCGATGAACAAATAAATATACCACCATAAAGTAAATGTTAGAAAATCTTTAAAATCTGTTTAAGTTATGCCTGAAACATTTAACTCTAATGGACACAAGCTTCTCCAAAAAAGATAATTTTCCAATAGTAAATTGAATAAATCATCAATAGACGATCCGATTTTCATAAGGAAGATCCTTTAATAAAATGCAAAAATTTTTTTGCGGTCAAATTTGATAATTTTTACTATATAAATATTGTTTTTTATCACTATTGATTATGTATCTATAATAAGTGACAGCTGTATACCACAATAATTGGCGTATACATACGTGAAAGTAAATCTGGTAACCTTGCTAGCTGTAAGATAAATACTCTTCCTATATAAATTGAAGTGTAACTCCAAGCCAACTTGCTATATTGCTGTGATGGCTATAAATTAATTTAAATCTCTTGATTTTCTATTAACATACAATTAATTTATTCAACACTAGAAATCATTCGTAATTATTGAATTAAATACATGTTTTACAGCAATAATATATATCAAAAACTTGTAATTATAAAGTATATTATAGCCATTATTGTAAAATAAATTACAGCCTGAATTAAACTACTGTCACATAAGATTATATACAATTACTCGCTTTGCTCGTTGGGGCTCCGCCCCTAAGCCCCCGGTGAGTTTTATTTGAGAGTGGATGTAAACTAATATAATTCCAGCGTTGTTTTGAACGTAACAACTTAAAGTTACTCGTATTGTATGGTATATTGGTGACCTGGTGGTCTAGGGGTAAGGTGTCAGACTTCTGTGCTGGAGGTCCGGGGTTCAATCCTCGGTCCCGGCACAGACTTATCTGATTGCCAAACCCTTCCTTCACCTCTGACAAGACGTGTATTAATCACAACTTGTGAATGTGAGGAATGCCAGGCCTCCACCGTGGTTCGGATTCCACGTTAAACTGTAGGTCCTCCATTTCATCCCATAATCACCCTACCATTACACATTAGCGTAAGTGCGTATAACCCGAACGGGTAGTAAGACGCGGTGCTAATAATAATAATGTATGGTATATACCGCACCGACTTTAAAGTTACTCCGACATTTTGAATTTTTCCTGTGGTTAAAAATTAATTTTTTTTAACCTTTTGGAATTTTGCCGTCGGTTACAGGCTAGAAGCTATAAGTTTGCCAAATTTCAAGTTTCTAGCTCATCTATAAGTGGTTAAACATTAATGTCAGTGAGTGAGTGAGTGAGTGAGCGAGTCAGCCATGTAGCTTTATATTAGTATAATTTACTCCAAATAAATAGATAAACCGATATATTCTTAAGGCTATAATAAGTATTCTACAATAAGTCATGGATTATGAAATTATACAGAAATAACCTAAAACTAATATCTCATTATTTTCTCAGTATTATGAAACTATAGTTTATTAATTCAGTATCCCACAAATAATTTGACAATATTTTATTTTTCAACTGATATGGGTGGTAGGTGTTTGTAATATAATTATGACTCAAATAATAAAGCCATAAAAACGACACACAATGAGATAAGTAGGATGTATTCTTGAAATGGAGCCTTATGCTTTGTGCCAATCAGTGGGAGCTCACTAATACAACTTTACACTTTACGGGGGTAAATATAGAGCTGGTAGATAAATTAGAAGATTATATGGTAGTGAACGTGAACATTAATTACCGTAGGTGTGTAAATATTATTTTGATTAGTTAGAATAAATAGAAAATAAAAAATAGAATAAAAATGAGTAATAAATATAGTAAGTCAAACCAGTTTGGAATGTAAAAACTCATGACCTCCTCCCTACTGTCTGCCATAATCTCCCTCCATCCACCCAAACCTCCCACCAACACCATCACCATAGATATACCACTGGACTCATTATTACAATCGATATGTGTAAATAAGTCTTTCTTGAACTCAGGCGTTCCTTGGAGTTATACAACCTTCTTTGAAATGCAGTACGATGTATTGCATACTGAATATCTCTCTCAGCGATGACTGATTCGCTACTTGCAAAGATACAGGGCTCACCAAGTGTACACTTAATTTTCCCTAAATGGTAGTAGTCTTACCTTGAACGATTGTACTAAGACTCTATCTTAATATCCATACCATAGTGGAACCAAGCAAGGTAAGCTTAATACCTTTCAGGGTAAGCGAAGCTTAGATAAACATTATCTAATGTCATGAATGTAGGCCCAAGCTTAAATGGACGCTCTGTGTTAATTGCAAGACTAACGTAGATCAAACGTTTCCAAACAGAAGAATATATCAAAATAAACAACAGGCCGATCAACATCGTGATTACAGTGGATAAGTCGGACTTGAAGTAATAATGAATCACTGTGTTTTTTTTATGATGTGCGTGTAACCTCTAATTCTAAATGAACCCGTGTCGTGAGAATCAGAAAAAAAAGAAAAATACCTTTTATTGGTAGTGTAACAAGACTATAACTGACGCCGATTTTCTAATAAAACAGTCAGATGAAGAGGTTTCATCATCTACACGCTGGTCACTGGGAAGAACAACCGCTTTTAAAGAGTGCCGGCCACACGGATAGTGTGGTGGCCTTTTACATGTCCTAGTGAGGTTCGACTCCCGAGAAAGTTGTCTTGGAATATATATTTTTTCCCTATATTATGTCTACAAGTTCATTTCTCTGTGAATTATTTATTGTATACTCTTTTAATCTTAGTTTTGATAGTTTTAGCTTCTGATAGGCAGTTATGATAATATACTGTCATAAAAACAATGATTTAATATAATTTTTTTTAGAATCTTATATTTAATTTTTGACTTTCGATAACTTAATATTTAACTTAGAAACACTATTTTGCTGGTGTTTAAGAATGTATTTCGGATTTGTTTCTAAAACCAAAGCCGATATTAAATGTAAACTTTTGATTCTTGAAATATATTTTATTACTATGTAAACATATTCCATACCACATAAACAATGCAAACTTTTAAAACTGTTTTATTTAGCTTACATCTACAACAACAAAAAAAAGTCATGATTATGTCATCAACCTTGCTATTGGTTAGCTGCAGCTCTCCACTTTTGTTTATCCTGAGCAAAATTGTTTACATCTTTGTACCTTCTTCTACCAGCATCGTTCGCTATCTGATTCATGTACTCTAGTCTTGGTCTGCCGCTTGAATCTCTCCCTTCCACTTCTTCTTCTATAGTAATAATTATCTTGGTCAGACTATCGTGTCTCAGTATATGGCCTACCATTATAACTCCTCTTTGCTGTATAACTTTCCAGAATTTCTTTTCATTTGCTTTTTTTCAGCAATTCTGTAATTGATACCATCTCCATCCATGATACTTTCAGCTATCTTCTGTAGCACCCTATTTCAAATGCTTCTAATCGTTTCCTTTCAGTTAAGCCATTGGTCAATATTTCAGATCCACAAAGCGCAACGCTATAAACATATGCCTGAATTTTCCTGATTTCCAAATCCATGCTAGTCTTGGTTCGTAATTGCTTCTTGCTTGTTATGAAAAGCTTTCTTCTTCTGTGTTATTCTATTTATAATATATTTATCGCCTCTGTTATCTTATGTTATATTACTTCCTAAGTAGCAGAACTTGCTGTGGCCTTAATTCTTCTAGTTATATTGGTTGATTTCGCCTTTAATGCACATTATAATTTAGTTTTATTGTTCTGCCGATTCACATGTTCGAAAAAAAACAACAAGCACAGAACAGAAACGTGGTCATGTGACGAACTCTGAACCAATCACAAGATTTCCTCCTCATTGACGCGAGCTGTTCTACTAAAAGTTCAACTCATCTCTACTCTGTCCGCTCTGCCTGAGATATTCGGCACGGTAGAACCAATCAAATCTTAAAACCAACCATCTCAAATCCGTACGCATGCGCTGTATATCCAGAAGCCAGCAGACAACTTCGTTAGCTTTTGTGAGAAGATTTGAAATAACCTATTATTATTATTATTATTATTATTATCATTATCATCATTAGCACCGCGTCTTACTACCCGTTCGTGTTATAAGCACTTACGCCAATGTGCAATGGGAGGGTGATTGTGAGATGAAATGGAGGACCTACAGTTTAACGTTGAATCCGAACCACGGTGGAGGCCTGGCATTCCTCACATTCACAAGTTGTGATTAATACACGTCTTGTCAGAGGTGAAGGAAGGGCTTGGCAATAAGATAAATCTGTGCCGGGACCGAGGATTGAGCCCCGGATTCTCAGCACAGAAGTCCGAAACCTTACCCCTAGATCACTAGGTCACCTAACCTGTTAATAAATACGTGTGTATTGATATATTGAATTGTGCAATGCCATAGCATTATAATTTGTAAATACCCATCGTTACAAATTAATTAAAATATATACTTATTACTAGAAAATAAAATATGTTGTTAATCAGTTGTTTTAAGTTTGCGTTGCAATGCATCATGGGTCAAGATAGAGCATTTAAATTGCTGCGCCACTCTGGCAGATTGTATTCGTGTTTGCGAGGGGGGAGAAGTGATAATAATTTAGGGGAAACCATCCTCGCTACTTTGGGCCAAGATCGAACCCTTATCTCCCTACCAATGACAATACTGTATTCTAAGTATCACCTTTAAAAAATTCCATATATTTCTAATGTAGACAAATTTTATTGCACATACATAAAAATATATTGTTTAACATAATATAAATAATAATTTGAATAACATGTCTGGTTCATTAATTTATACATGCCCACTAAAATAGAAATAAAATATTTGACAAGTATTTTTAAGCTAGTCATTAAAAATTATCAATCACCGATATATTCTAGTAGAAAAAGCTTGTGTTTCTTTTTATTAAATTGTGGGTATATTTATTTGTTAATCGGAACACCTGGGATGAAAAAAAAAGACCAAAAGCGAACCTTATTGCTCGTGTTTGTAAGGAAAACCACAAAACCGGTTCTGACCTGCTCCTTTTGAACTCTTTGACTCCGATGAGGTCGCCAGCTGACCTCCGATGCTCCACGAACATCGCCACGTCGTACAATACATCGAACACGGCGCATGCGTGCTAGACTTTGTCTCATTTAAGGAGGCATCAACAAAATAATGCGTGAAAAGTGTTTACTGCCAGTCCGTGATATCCGCATATTAATACTAGTAGGAGAAGGGATGGATAAGATACACCCTAATTTTCATAGTAAAGCCACTTTTTGAAAGCTTGAAATGTTATTAGAACTACTTTCATGTATTTTACTTTACATCCATTACTGTTTCCAGCCTATGGCTTGGGTCAGTTTTTTATTCAAGCCATATATTTTCCACTACCGGCTTGCTAAGCCTGTCCTAGCTTCATATGCCTTATAACCTAACTTAATGCTAGGATAGGCACAACAACCAGTCCCCAGCGGTTAATTTATCACTGTGAAAGTGTAAACCCACATCTCATCAATGATAAATCTTTCGGCCATTCCGGGACTCTTAGCTCAGTATACAGACATGCTACCAACTGAACTAGGGTGTTGGACTTTTCATTTGTTCATGCGCCAAAACATATTATTTGAAATTCTATATGTTAAACAGCTGTCATTTTTTAAAATAAACATAGTAATAATAAGAATAAGGAATGATTTATATATATTAAGATATAATTTAGATGTGAACACAGTTCAAATATATATATATATATATATATATATATATATATATATACACATATATACAATTTAGTGACTTACTATCAGTGTTGGTGCTCGAAAGTGGGTTTCTTACCAAATTTAAGCTATAAAATATATACCGTTTGGTAAAAGAACGTATTCCGAGCTGGGATTCCAACCCTGACCTCTCCCTCATAGACAGACAAGACACGATCAAGCTGATGACTATATTAGTTTGCCTACTGGTCCGTGTATAAATCATTTTATTATAATGTATGTAAGAGAAGGCGGAACCAGTGACATTTCCCGACATTGTTTCAATCAGTTGTGTGTTTCCGTGACTCTTAAGAGGAAAAAGACGACAAATTGATATATTTGTTTATTATGAGTGACATTTTACAAGTAGCTTACGTAGGAGTTTGATATTTACAGCTACAAAACACGGACATCAACGTATAACCCTTAGCCCACTCACCAGGACAAATAAAAGAAAACATATTCTAAAATATTAACTTTAAATTAAGAAAATGAACATTATTTTCCTAGTCTCAAGCGGTAGCCCTCATGCCTCGTTCGATCAGGATAATATTTAGGTTTTAGTTTACTTACCCGAAAAGTCCCCAAAGAAAGAATTTAGGATGTAATTGACAATAGTGGTAACATAGTTTAAGCCGTCAGTCTCACAATAGACTGAATTTCATATGGCAGGGTAGTAAAAGTTGTAATCGTGTTTGGGTGCAATAGAGGTAATTTTCTATAAGTAATCTCTCCACGCGTTTTATTACTTTTTCAGGTTTTACGGATACATTACTTACGCTACTGGCATAGGAACGAGGAAGTTACCATTTTGGAGAAAATGTACCCACATTTTTCTGAAGGGAGAGTGTGAACCAGTTGAAGTAAAAGCCACCCTAAGCACATTCAACTGGAACTCGAATCGTGATCTCCATGTTATTGGAAATACAATCTAGCACGAAAGTGATGCGTTAGACCATGTGACCACTGAGTCAAAAATGAAGTAATTCACCACCATCTTTTGTCATGACCCCCAATACAATCGCAGGTAAATTTCATTTTCTAAACTCCCTAGCTTAAGCCCCTAGTATATATTATGTTGAAGGTAATAATAAATCTACATTTTAAAAGGTGAGGAATGTTTAGTATTTGCTTTGGGCATCCCATCTAACCAGTATTGTCAAAGGAATGACTATAGAAGTAGATTTATATTAATCAGTCAAAATCGTTTGAATTAGCTTTTTTTTTATAAATAAAGCACATATTAGAACAATATTGTTACATGTAAAAATAGCAATATTATTGCTTAATCAATTTGATTCAATATTTATTGCAAGTAATTACGCAAACATCCATTAGTAAGTTTTAAGAAATGCTTAACAATTTGGACTTAATACCAAACAGGAAATAGATAATAATTATTTTAAGTTTGGACAAATTCCATACAAATATTTTTATCTCTCGACAGTTTCTAGGCCAAATTTTAACAATCTCTTAATGAACTTTTTTTTTTTTCAATTTTTTTATGTTTCCTTGTATAGAATTGCCAACCTGGATGGATTTATTTTAGTTCTCGTGCTACTTCTTTTAACAGCCAGACTTTAAAAATATTATTTTCATACTTTAAAATGGTGGAAGATGAAATAATATGAATTGTACATGTTCTCTTGAAAATCTACGTGTGGTTCAAAGTTGGTTAAAGTCAGTAAAATATTTAAATTTAAAACATTATAAGGGACACATACACACGTATGGATAAACAATACTACGAACTACAAAGTATAAGATGGAATATGTTATCAATAAATAGCCTACACCTAATTTAAGGGCATCACAATATATACCTCTATTTTAGGTGTTTTAAACCAGTGAACTATTACATTTAGATTTATATAACATGTATGCAACTTTATCTTTACCCACTTAGGTGGCCGCATGGTCTAAGACGCTATTATCGCAGTAGACTAGACAGCCAATGACGGTGAGATCAAAGTTCGAATCTCGGTCGGGTGTACTGAGGATGGTTTTTTCCAAAATGGTTTTCCACTTTCCTTCCAAGCCAATACAGACCCACCTCCGCTAAGTATAACCCTCCTAATCCCTAAAGCCACTAGCGTAATAAGTACATAAATGGGTAGTAAGATCTGGTGCTAAAGAAACCTTATCCTTAATATTTCTGTTGATTTATGAAAAAATATCCCCACAAGTCAAATTAAAACTTATTTGTTAGTTAAAACACGTCTGCTCTAGATATAAAATGAGGACCTTCTATATATGTGCGTTTCAATAAAGTGTAGTTATGGGGGGATGTAGAGACCTAGGGGGGCTCAGTCCCCTTACATTTTTAATATGGTCTGAATATTCCACCTGCTTTTCTTTTCTCCAACAAAATCTAATTAGGAAACGCAAATATCATGAAACTACAAATAATGTCGAATTCGTTAGTTCTTGTTACACTCTTACATTAAGTATGAGTATTTAAAAAATCAAATAATATTACCTTGATAATAAATTGTTAAACTTTCTTTCTCTTTCCCCGATGTTTCTCGATTAGAGTGGTGAAGTCCAATCAAATGCTGGTACATTTCTTATATATTTATTTACATAAATATGTATGTATTTTTCAACATATATGCTATGACATTTTGATTACTAGTGCATGTATTCACCTTTTATCATTTGTATTTCTGTTAGTTTCCTTAAAAGACGCCCCTCAATTGAGAAATAAAAACGAGAAATTTGGCCGTGACTAACGAATTAAAAGTCATTCTATGAGTAAAACACGCCTGCTCTAGAAATAAAATAAATTATTTTGTATAAACTGGTTTTCCTTTAGATACTTTACATTATCCTAGAGTGACGTTCCGGAGGGAAGTTCTAGAAGCCTTGGTCTGTTATTTTTAATACTAGCTTAAAAAATTCGCCAGCCCCTCGAAAGTACGGGACCTGCTTTTCACGTGAAAATCAAGGAGTACAAACTACGCCTGTACATCAATTAAATTAAGGACTAAACAAGGTCGAGCGATGACGATGCTCACATCTTCTTTAAAGGAGGATAAAATCTCGCTTATCTTGACCCTAATAAATTAACTCATAAAGAGGCACTGGCTATTAAAAGAAGTGTGAATTTCAATAGCACTTTTCTTTTTGTCGGTCCTTAATCAATTCCCCGAGATGAGTTGTTGGAACATTTGAGTGATCTTGTTAAAAAGAAACAGACAAGTCATCACACGAAATCAAATTACTGAACAAGGCTTACGTCATCATAATGACAAGATTGAGATTTAGAGAAACACAACAAGATCTCAGACCCTAAGCTTAGCATTCAGTGAAAGAAAAACAACCTAATTCTACGGTGATACATTTTCAGCCATGCCAGGATTCAAACTAGAAACCTTTGGATCAAAATGAAGACGTACATCCACTAAGGGACTTTTACAGTGGTTAATGGTGTGAGATACTATTTAGTAGCGACGTACACTCAAATCCAAAAGCATTGGAAATAAAAATTATAGGCCTATTTCAAAATGTTGAATCAGTTCTTAGATCTGTCTGACATATTTTAAGTGCTGCTAGAGATATTGATCTGAAAGTCCTGAGCTCGATTTGTCAAGATTATTTCTTTCTTTCTAGGCTATCCAGATATTTACACTAATGAGGTAGGGACAAAGATGGCCAATTTAAAGGAAATATACCCGTGTTTGTGTAATGGGAGAGTGGATACAAAATAATAATATCAACCTCATTGCACTAGGCCGGGAGTTAATCCCGAATTAAAAACAATCGACGAACCAGACTGATGAAACTGACGCCTATCTCCACGTGTCCACTGGTTTGTGTTGTTGGCATTTAATTTGTGTGAAATTCTCATAAGTTAATGATGGCTATAGGGAAGATTAAATATATTTTGATTATAAGACACAAATTGTTTGTACACATTTCGGCTGAAATACACATATCAAATCGATAAGGCACAAGATAAAATGGTACGGTGCACCACACAGACTTACGCTTTTATCTCAAAATAGACCTTTAATAAAAACTCGTAAGATTTGTGAAGTTAAATAATAGGTATATATATTATTGTAGCAACATTACACCAAAGATCATAAATGAAATAATATACAGTGATACTTCTTTAATATATGGCAATGGGAACTAGGAACACTGTTACAGAAAAAGTGAGAAAAGAGAAATACCAAAGAGCATAAGAATCAAATCTATTTTCAGACACGAATTAAAAATTAGCCTATAGATATTTGCTTATAGCTCATAAATTGTTGGTTTTATAAAAATATACTTCAAATAAATGGTTTTTATCTTTAATTGTACTACAACTTTATAATGGTAAGTTATTTCGTCTCTCAAATAGTTGTGCAGTAATAATGAAAATTGGGAAATTTCCCTCATGTAAAGTACCCTTAAATAATTTTCATGATAAAATGAGAATTTACATATTGTTGATAATTATAAACAGTGTCTAGATGTATAATTTAACTAAAATCGTTAGAGCAAATTTTGAGAAAATATATTTGTTATCCTGTTACACTTCAGTAATCTACTCTTAATTTTAGGGTTGGATATCTAATTCCAAAAACCCCTCGAGAGGACCTTATGAAGACACCAGATACCAGGTTTGAGCCCAATCGGTAAAATTGTTTCGGCTCTAGTTCGAAGTACAGACAGACAGACGGCATCGCGAAAACAATTTTTTTTGTTTCAGGGGGTCATGAAACGTCGACATTCATCAAAATCTTGAGTTCTAATCTTTTTACGTTCACAATACTATCCCTCTGAGGGATTAATAGAAAGTAAAAATGGCTGATGGTATGGTAGGCCTAAGAAATTGTTCTTGGTGAGGTTAAAAAATAATTTGGTCCATTTTAATTAATTTTGAGATTAAGATTAAGTTGGGTCAAAAATTCATATTATTTTAAATGAAACAAATATAAACGTATTTATAAAATTATATTTTCTTTTAAACTAAACAAATATTATAATATCAGTTAATATTATTATTATTATATAAAATATTATAATATCAGTTAATATTATTATTATATAAAATAATATTATAGTTTAAATTACACAAATTATTTTATTTAAAGATTATAGCCTCCCACATTTCACTATATCAAGAATTTATTTAGTAACACTCAATCAATCATAGGTTGTATAACATTTATTTATATTACTCTTCATATCAAATTTTAGTGAATTTTTGTCAGAGTTTGAGATTTAGAGAAACACAACACCAAGATCTCAGACCCTAAGTTTAATATTCAGTGAAAAAAAAACAACCTAATTAAATGGTGAAACTTTTCAGTCATGCCGGGAATCGAGTTAGGAACATTTGGATCAAAATGCAGACGTACATATACTAAGGGACCTTTACAACAAACTACTTGAAATAATGTATTTCATCAACACTCTATTTACAGCAGAAAGTAAGTTTGTTTGTGTGTGTGTGTGTGTGTGTGTGTGTCCAGATAAGGATTAGTCACTTCTAGATGTGCTGAAAAACTTAAATTTGGCAGGAAGATAGAGGAATTTCCTCTTTATAGCCAGAAAAATCTTAAAAAGAGATATTTAAAAAATTGGACCCCAGGAAATTAAGAGAATATAATTAGAAAAAACTTGTATATGAAGCAGAAAATTATAATTTGGAAGACATGCAGAGTGACTAAACCAGCTTATCAAATAAATCTTGATATTTGCAATTTATAAAAATAACTTGGATAAATTAGGGTGAGAGGCTAAACATTTCTAAAACTAATAGAAATAAACTCAGCAGGCAGTTAAAGAGACCACTCCAAATAATCATAAACATTTTAAAACCTTTATATTTTAAATGATATTGAAATTTTTCAGGCAGCTACTGTATAGGGACCACCCCAAATCATCATAAAGTCATGAACATTCTTAAATTCTAAAATGAAGGACCAGAAAAGATAAGGGCATCATCCTCTCAAGATTTCTTAAATTAGTAAACAAAAACCCTTTTCAGTATGGTAGAAAACTTAAATATATTGTTAAATGTAAAGGGACAAACCCAAAACCCAGAAGAGTCTGAAATTTTAAAATTTAAATTGGAGATCTGGAAAATGGTCAGGGCTGAATATTTTCAAAATTAAAATTATCAACCATGCAAAAATTTGTAAATTGGTGGGAAGGTATAAATACCACCCCAAAATAAAATTTCAAAGCGGAAGTCTCAAAATTTCAAAATAGAAATGTGTGAACTGAAAAGTGTTGGAGGAGGACTGGTTTGAAATATCTCCAAAGTTATTAGAAAATCTACCTTCAGGAGTGGAAAAAATTGGGAAAATTGATAAAAGGACAATCCCAGATAGCTTAAAAGTTGGAAAGTTTGGAATTTCAAAATATGAGTCTGGGAAATTGATGAAATATGGGGGGGAGGGCCTCAAGATTTCTAAACTAATAGAAAAAACTTTCTAGATATGGAAGACAGTTTTAATTTTGTACAGACAGACAAAGAAAAACTTTAAAACAAATGAACACAAAACCATATATTATATTAAAAGGTATAAGAAGGTACAAGGAGAAACTATAAAAATATTTGCAGCTGGGGGTTAAATGTAATAATTTGGTATAATTTTTATATGGCCTACCCGTGCGAAGAGCGGGTCAAACTGCCAGTTAATAATATAAGGTCATATTTTAACAGGGTCACAACAAAAAATATCAATATGAGTGAGAATTGTTTTAAAGATTTTTATAGCTTCAGAACTGGAATTTTAAATAGAAATATATCAACATGATGAATGATGATATTTACCTTCAAGTAGGTGGTGCCCTTAAATCATACTTTATTTAGTTTTTTAAAACTAATTTTTTATTAGTTTTATGTATGTAGTTTGCTTGAAGTGTTTCTTAAAAATTATTTCTTAAGAGAATTTCTCATTAAATGTTTCATGTCAACAGCATGTAACTTTATTTTATCTTCTAGAAGGTGCAGTTAACTAAACTATTATGTTTAGTTGATGATTTAATTGATCGTTAAACACACTTTTAATATATTTATAATTAAGATTGATGTTAAAAGCTATTGTTCACTGAATACAATTTGCTGTAGGCATTTTTGACTTAATTGTTTTCCAGTTACCTGACTAGTGTCGTCTAGGTAAGCATTTATTTGAACTTAGGTATAATTTAAATGATTATTTAGCGAGTGGACCATTTATTTTGAAACCAATTTGAAATAGTTTTAAACATTGTATAACCTGTCTAATTTTTCATTGTCACACGAAAATATTTCCATATTTATTGACTTTATACTAATTTTATAGTAAAACTTTAATAATGTACTATAAACACGTTAAGGTGGTTTTTACATAAGTAAACATTTTAAGAAAGATGTCTAAAAATGTTTATTTCGGAGAAAAAATGTTTTAATCAAGAAAGTACAAATGGTTTCTTAGCAAAAAAAATCAGAGCTTGTAGCCGTATTATATGGAATGATTTTCTAAAGAATGGGCAGTCGAAGGACCTTTTAGAAAATACAAACATGATTTTAACGCTCATTTAACATTTATATTATTATTATTACTATGGCCAGCCTCTTTGTTTAGTGGTCAGTGCCCATAGCTACTAATCTAGAGGTCCATGGTTTAGATCCCGGTGGTACCATAGGTATTTTTACTGAAGGGGAATTGCCTCTATGTATGCCAGATGGTATGGTTAATAGGCTTAAGACTTCTACTGGCACCACATAATAATAATAATAATAATAATATCATCTAATCGAGATGAAGTAACCGCACATATATGGTCCCCAAACCTAAGAAGACGGTTAGGTATCCGCCACTGGCAGTAGAAGACCAAACTTTCTAACTGACAAACCCTGATGGCATACGCTAAGAAAATAAAAGTAATTTTTTTATATATTAAAACAGTTGCAGATTACATGACTTGTCGTATGAATATGGGAAAGTAGATCTAGTAACTTATCCTAGGTCTCAGATAAGACATTTCTACGAAAATTGAGCTATAAAATTTGAGAGCTTGGAATTAATTAAAATCTCAAACACTTTCACAATACCGTCCCAAAAACTAGAAATTATGTTCTGAATAAAAACAGAAGTAATTCGAGGCAGATAACATGCCCTGGTAGGTGTTCATGAAGACAAAACATAAACCATGACGTAGAGCTGAGGAATTATACGATCTTGTTCACTGTTTGAATACACACCTAATTAGAGATACCCAGACGTCTCGTACAGTTATTATGATGGTGGATCTAAGGCCAACACCACAATCTTTTAATCAGATGCAGAGCCATTGGCGCTTGATGGATCTTCTTTGTTCGGATTTATAAAACCCACCCTGTGTGGTAATGATGCTGCACGTATGGACCACCTGTGGATCTTACGCTGTCCTGTGTTTGAAGTCTCTATCGGGAATATTCCTGGAAATAAAAAAAAATGCCTTGTCATTTTGAGCTGCGGCAAGAATCATGATGTAGTGATAATTTCCATTCATGCTTTAAAGACAAGAACTATGGTGCATTGAAGCTTTACAAGCTAATGGTACCTTTCACACTCTCTTGGCAAATACTGACGAAACGTGAAGATGTGTATCGTGGAGGAAATCTTTCAAAGCTGTCAATTTGACGAGTTGACCCGAGAATTACGAGAGAATGGTGTCAGGAATTGATATTTAAGGTGGTATTAGAGGGAACGTGTAAAAAGATAATTGTTTTTATAGCAAAACATTATTTGGTCAAAATAAATCAAATATTTATTTAGTAAACACATGGTGAATTTAATAGTTCTTGAATATCTGTTATGAGCATGGCGGTATTAGATAACAAACTTTTTAAATTAAGAGAAAAAAGTTGTCATTAAACTCCAGAACACCGTTGACAGATATTCAACAACTGTTGATATCGCCATGTGAAGAAAATTAAACTCAATGATTCTACTGCAGCAATATTTTATTTATTTATTCCAAAAAAAAGTTTTGCTATAAAAACTGTGAAACCACCGACTTTTCCTCGTATTTCCTAAATCACCAATTAACATTTCCTTGGGAAAATAAAGTAGAACAGGAAGAACTATCCCAAGCGCACATGACTGGGGATTGAATCCAGTCCTTCTAAGCCGTAATCAGGCACATTATCGTGAACCTAACACTGCCAGTAAGAAAGAAAGTCTCGTGTATCAACGATCCTCTTTGAATATGGTTTGTTGTTTGTACTCCCCTTCCCAAACAATATTATTCTCGTTCATGATTAGAAAATGACCCGACGTTAGGAATACACGAGAGGATAATAATGACCGTGTTTTGTTTCCGCGTGCCCCACGCTTCATCTGTTGACCCCCGTCTGGACCATTTAGCGCCGAGAGGAATGTCCCGTGCCGTCTCCTAGATAGCATCTGCCAGCTCGACGCATGCGCACAACTGTTTTCACCTCACGGCGCCGGGTCATGAGGTTAATTAGTACGGCACGGTGCTCACAGGGGGGCTGGGAACAAACTCTGGTGAGAATGGTTGGGAAATAAAGCCAAGAGGTGACATAAAATTGTATGTTTGTGTTTTCTAAAATGACCCTCTCATAAAAAAAATGTATTTGTAGAAGCACGTTTTCCTCGTTGCCCGGGTAAAGTTAGCAGTCTTGAAAAAAATGTATTTGGATCTTGGATTGAGATCTCTCCTTGGTGATAAATTTCGCCAGAAAACTAATCGCTACTGTAATAAATAGCACATACTGACAAGTGAGTAGGTATTGGATACCTTATCAACAGCACACACCAGTGATCACACGATTCGTGTCTTCAGGCTCGTAATATCTATGTAAAGTATTTTAAAAAATCTACTGTTTGCACATCCTTAGTTTTTCTCAAGAACGTTTGTCAAGTTTCAGGTTCTAAGTTAATTTTTTATAGCACCGCGTCTTACTAACTGTTCGGGTTATACTTTTATGTACTGATTGCGCTAGTGGTTTTAGGGAATAGGGAGGTTATATGTATAGGAAGTGTACCCGCATTTGGGTGGAAAAACATTTTGGAAATAAAATAAGTCAGTACACCAGACCAAAATTCAAACCTCAATTTCAACCTAGTCTACTGCGAGAATAGCGTGCTAGACAATGCCACCACCTAATCTGATTCACACAAGTGGTTACGTAGTCTAAAGCATCAGGTTAGCAATATAGATTATATTTAAAAACAAAAACAAAAAAAACATGTCAGAAGTGCACATCCGAAAGTTTTCCTAAGTACACCGAGCTCCCCAGAACCAGAAAACCAAAATAGATTAGAGTAACGCACTTTCCCACATAATCAATGGTGTGGTTACCTAAATATGGTATGGTACTCATTTACAATTATCATGTAACTTACAGGTACACAGGGTCTTTGGCGATTTGTACGAGGGCATCCACAGGGACAAAATACAATAAGGAAATTTCGAAAACATAATTTAAATATTGTGAAGAAAAAATTATTTATGGTTTTCTTTTAAACATGCCGTTTTATTACCACACCCAGCTCTGTTGGAGTGATAGTAATAATATTGTTACATCAATCGTAGCCCAGTAGTAGAAAGATTAGCCAGTATTAATGTACCATTGCCCAGGGGACGCCCGAATGTACTAATCGTACATTATTTACGTGGAGGCTCTTTCCAAGTCTATAAGAGGTGATGGTGTTGGTGAGTACGAGGGTGTGGAACCAGTGGAAACACTTGAACCTAAATTAAGCCTAATTAACCAGACCCTGGTGACCTTTGAGGTAATTCACCTTTCGGGAAAATTATCATAGGTACCAGACTAGAATTGAACCAGGGATCCCTGGACTCGTAGCCAGCTGAACTGACCTCTACAACATGACCCGGCTGGTAAGAGTCATGGAGACTGTAAATATAGTTTTGACAAATGCGAGAAACTACTGCATAAAAAAAACAACTTAAAATCACAGCCTAAAAAGTAAAATGCATTTTAAACTTATTCTTACAAATTTTTTCTCCCGCCACTCTTTCTTTCACTTAATAAAACTGTACAATAAAGTTTTTTGGTCTATTGACCTCAAGGAAATCTGGAAAAACTGGCAATTTGCCTTTAGAATGTAACTTTTGTAACCTAACGTTTTATTAAGGGCCGGGCTCCACTTGCGATTTCTAGTCGCACGATTGTTTAGCCGCAGAAATGAAACGCATTGTTTCAAATTGAGGTGAGCACACATGCGACTAGATAATCGCAGCGGCTAAAAAGATGCAACCGGTCCTATTTTTGCTGCGACGCGATAGTAGCTCCTTCTGATTGAGTCACATGGACAGGTATGGACACGCATCCACTAGCGATAGTTTAGTCGCAGTTTCGACTGGTCACACTCACAGAGTTGTCATAATTCGTGCCGCCAAAATGTCTGAGAACGAAGATACTGTAGATGACGGGTTAGTGAACACCGTGATAAATACGGATAGACTTATTATTGAAATTGAAAAGAGACCAGGTACTTACAATAAAGAATTGAAAGAGTACAGTGACCGCAACATCAAAGAAAAACTTTGGGCTGAAATTTGTGTGAATATGTACCGAAATTGGAATGAACTGTCTGCAGCCGAGAAGAAAAATAAAGGTAAGCGTGATTTAAATTATATGTGAATGTAAACAAATATGAGACTTTAGTTTGAAACATAGCATTTGAATTAAAAAGCAATACATTTTTAGACTTATTTCTTAATAGTGATTTTTAGTTTAAACAGCAATTATTCTATATTTATTTGTTGTTTCAATAAATAAATCTCAAAAATTAAACGGTAATGAGTAAATATGAAATGTAAGAACAAAACAAATTATTTTAATATCAAAATGGGTACCTATAAGAAGAATAACAAACATCATTGGTTAAAAAAAAAATTAGCGTACCATGCATTGAAATAAAGAGTTTTTATTATTTCAAAAAATTAAGTACAGCTCAACTTATTATAAGAATGATAGGTAAATAATTAAGAGGTGTCTTAGTAGTGTTTAAAAATATTTACCTATAATTGCAATATTTTACTAATTTGTGTATTTATAAAAAGTATGTCTACCTGGCACAGATAAATTTAATGTCAAACCTATTTATCAAATTTCGGTGTTAATAGCACAAAGTCATTTTACAAATATCTGTTCAGTCATTCCTCACTGATCACTATTGTTAAATGCTGTCGTATTGCCAAGGCAATGAACCCTGAGGGGAAATGAAATAATTTGCAAAGTAGTCTCTTACTTCGATGCCTGCGGAATCAGCCCTCAATCCGACGGGATTTATTTCTTGTAGAGGACTTTCATAACATTCTTCTTCAACTCTTATTCCATCTTTCCTTCTGACAAAATTGTGTAAAACACAACATGATTTGACAATGTTATCTGCAAATTTTGTTTCCACATCCAAAGGCCGGTGAAAAATGCGCCACTTATTGGCCATAATACCAAAGGCACATTCCACCATCCGTCGTGCACGGCATATTCTGTAGTTGCACACGCATTGTTTCATAGATAATTGTTTCCTAGGATAAGGCCTTACTATGTGTTTTGATAATGCGAATGCCTCATCACCTACGATAACAAAAGGCATTGGCTTACCATTTTCATCGTTAGGAAGGGTTTGTGCTTGAGGCATATTTAAATCACCAGCTTTCAACTTTTCACCAATTGCTGAGTTTTTCAATATATTAGAATCAGAGTTAGCACCATAAGATCCCACGTCAATCGCTGTAAAGCAGTAGTCAGCATCTACTAAGGCAAGTAAGACAATGGAAAAAAAGTTTTTGTAATTGTAAAAAAGGAAACCAGAGTTGCAGGGATTTTTTAACCTGATATGTTTCCCGTCGATCGAACCAATGCAGTTTGGGAAGTTTGTCCGGAGATAAAACTGTTTTGCAATCTCTTTCCAATCTTCTTATGATTTTTCTGACATATGGAGTGGTTGTAAACATTTCCACAACTGCTCACATGTATCCTTTACCATTTTTCCGATGGTACTGGCACCCAGCAGGTATTCAAAATGCAATGAATTAAAGCTGTTTCCGGTACCAAGATACCTGAAAAAAAAGTAAAGCTGTACTTATGTTCACTTTTTTAGATATAATTTATACTATTACAACTAATATAACATTTTCATTGCAGGTAAAGAAACACAAAAATAGTGGAAAAATCTAAAGGATTGTTTTGCAAGGGAGATGGCTGTTCAGCGTAAAACAACATCGGGGCAAGGAGCAAAAAAAAAAGGAGGAAATATATACATTTTGATGCACTGTTATTTTTTGGTGCCGTTTGTACAAGGTAGAGAGACTAGTGGCAGCATTTCCCATCCTGTGCGTGAAAACAATGAAGAACAAGAGCATTCTCCTGATGCATCCTCGAACCTTTAAAATGATGGTCACTGTAAGGTAGGGGGCCCATCTATCGTCCCCCACTTGTTTTCTGCTAACTATTATTTGATCTTTAGAGTATAAGATCTGAAACGAATGCAGTTAGGAAATTTAAACATTTTATTCTATGGTTTACTTGGTGAAACATGAAACAACTGAACCAAAAAAGAGGGTAAAACATAAATTCTCAAAAATGAACTTTTCAATTATTCCAAAAAGTGGCCCTGATTCCGTCCCCTCTGTTTCATTTTAAATTATGCACAGATAGCATGTAAAAACAAGTCTGAGACACAAAGTATATTAAGAAATTCTAAATTAATAATTTACTGAACAAACAAACAAATATGAAAAATACGAATGTAGGCTTAAGAGTAAAAAAAATCAAAAGCATTGCCTTCTATTACAAAATAATATCTGCTTTCGAAAAATAGCCTATCATCTTATTAGACAATGAATCACATATCCAAACAGTTGTCGCGGATAAATTGTTTCTTTATTTCACACAAAGTGCACAATTCGTGGCACCATTGGTAGCACTTCCTGCATGAGATCCATTTCTCACCACATTTGTCTGGATTGAAAGGATAGAGGCCTGTCTTCCTGAATCCTTTGATTGCTGTTTCCAGGGTTGCAGCTTGCACATAGCCTTTCCTAAACAGTGAAGCAACCTGAACCTTTCTGACAATACGGTTCGGATTATTTGAGAGACAATTCTCAACAGATTTTGCGTAGTACGTCTTAAGAGTAAACATGAAAGACACATCCATGGGTTGCAGTTTGGCTGTAGAGTGCGGAAGCAAGCAAACAATTGAGACGACAGTTTCTCGGGCTCTCTCGATCAGATGTATGTTACGAGTGTGTGAATAGTGGCCATCTAAGACAAGAACAATAGGGTTTTTTTTTAGTTTGCCTCACTTTGATAATGAAATGTTCCAGCCACCTGGAAAAAAGGGGGCCACAGATACACCCACTTTCAGAGACACCACCTATCGAACCAGGAGGTGCTCCATCTAGCAGTTCCACCTGCCACTGCTTCTGAGGAAAGATTAAAATGGGGGTAACGAACTGCCCTGCTGCAGACTGCAGTGATGGTTACTCCTCGTTCTTTAGAAGCAAGCTTGTGTACTTCTTTTTTCCCCTTTGGCTGTTATTATTTTAGTCGCTTTATGCTGTACAACAGAAATGCCCATCTCGTCAACATTAAATATTCTAGAAGGATCAGAATTAACCTTCTCTAGCTCCTGTTTGTATATGGAAAAAACTTCTGAACATTTTCACGGGTGAATCCTTGAATTCTAGCAAGCGATAGATTTTGTGGTTTTCTAACATAAAGATGTGGGTGTCTTTTCAAGAAAAGACGCTGCCATTTTCGGCCAGCCCATCCTGTCTCTGTAGATAAAGGGTGAGAAAGATTGTTCCTGATAGCTAACTGGTAAGCCAACCTCTTTTAAGATCTGACATAGTCATACCATAATAGTTCCTTTTCATTTCCATGAAATAATCGACCAGCAATTTTTCAACCTCCTCAGTTAAAGTAGGTTTTCTTCCTATTTTCTTTTTCACACATTCTTCAGCTTGAACACCAGACTTTACATAGTCCTTCAAAGTTGCTCTTGGTATGTTAAACGCTTTTACGGCAGTTTTGTATCCCTTTTTACTTTCTCTCTATCTTACAGGTAGAGAAAGTATTGTGATCGTCAAAAAAATCGAACTCGAGATTTTGATGAATTTTGACGTTTCATGACTTCCTGAATCCGAAAAAGTGGTTTTTGAATTTCCGTCTGTCTGTCTGTCTGTCTGTCTGTCTGTCTGTACCTCCAACTAGAGCCTAAACTATTTTACCGATTGAGCTGAAACTTGATATATAGGGTTTTCATAGGGTTGCCCCGAGGGGTTTTTGGAATTGGATATCTACCCCTAAAATTAAGGGTAGTTTACTGAAGGGCAAAAAGAGAAAAAGTCGATTTTCTAAAAATCGGCTCTAACGATTTTGATTAAATTTCATTTATGAACATAAATAAATATTCCAAACAAAATGGCTACTCTCAATATTTCGGCAAAATCGTTTTAAGGGCTCCGGTCTGATGCGTAAATTAACATTTTTTATAATAGCTCCGAAACTATTTGAGATATGAAATTACTTAGCATTACAAATATGTATATATATTTATAATACAAATATTTTATTCGAAACATATTTTTATAAAATCAATAACTTTCAATATATACGCAATTATATATATATTTTTAACTTTTTGGGCATTAAAGCTTAAGTATTGCGACCGTAAGAAAAACTAACCTGAAATGTTGATGGATGTCGACGTCTCATGACCCCCCGAACCCTTAGAAATAGTCTTTGCAATGCCGTCTGTCTGTGTGTCTATTAAAACTTAAAATTAAGGGTAGTTTACTGAATGGCAAAAAGAGAAAAAGTCGATTTTCTCAAAATCGGCTCTAACGATTTTGATTAAATTTCATTTATAAACATTAATAAATATTCCAAACAAAATGGCTACCCTCAATATTTCGGCAAAATGGCTTTAAGGGCTCCGGTCTGATGCGTCAATTAACATTTTTTTAAATAGCTCCGAAACTATTTGAGATATGAAATTACTTAGCATTACAAATATGTATATATATTTATAATACAGATATTTTATCCGAAACATATTTTTATAAAATCAATAACTTTCAATATATACGCAATTATATGAATTTTTTTAACTTTTTGGACATTAAAGTTTAAGTATTGCGACCGTAAAAAAAAAACTTACCTGAAATGTTGATGGATGTCGACGTCTCATGACCCCCCGAACCCTAAAAAATAGTCTTTGCAATGCCGTCTGTCTGTGTGTCTATAAAAACTTAAAATTAAGGGTAGTTTACTGAAGGACGAAAAGAGAAAAATTTGGTTTTCTCAAAATCTGCTTAAACGATTTTGATTAAAATTCGTATCTAGGCGTTGATTAAGATTATAAATAAACTGGCTATTTTCATTTTCCTATGAAAATGATTTTTAGGGTACATTACAGAAGCGTTAATTTCCGTATCTCCACAACTATTGGAGAAACTAAACAACTTATCATTGCAAAATTGTAGGACTATTAGAAATAAAAAACTTTTATTTGACGTATATTTTTATAAAAACAGCAGTTTCTGAGATATTTGCAAATATATTAATACAATTTTGTGAGCTTTAGTTGTAAACATATACTACTTAAGTCTTAACGCAATAATACTCCAATGCCATAGAGTAATTAAATATAAGTAAGTATCTAAAAAAAGTATGTTATTTTTCCTTAAATCTCTTAGGAGAAATGTTTGCATAGCAATGATCTATCTCCATTTTAGACTCAATAGTCAATATTTACATTTTTTATTGGTCAAAATGTATAAATGAATAATTAAATATCAATGCGATGACTTGAAGATCTGCAACACCTTTTAAAATGTTAAAATTTTAACCAGAAATCGAAATTTTAAAACGAAGTGTTGACCCTTGTGGAAGACATTAAACTGTTTGAAATGTTCTTAGGTGGACAAAGATGCGCCTCTTTTCTCATTGATTCTATATCATTGTATATTATTTTATGCGTGTTCTTATGTGGAGTGGTGATGATACAATGTACATTATTCCGTTCAGAAATCTTACGAGTTTATAGAAAGAGAGAGAAAGTCTGTGCGGTGTGCCGTACCATTTATTATGACTTCTATAATAGATTCTTTGTTCCACTGCTTACGTTTACCCATCTGGAAACACACCAATAAAAAATACTATACCAACTGGCATAGAATTATAAATTTCGTCCCTGGGACGAAATTTGGGACTCACCTAGGGGACGAAATCAGGGCCAGTGTACACAAACAATATGGAGACATGGTTCTCAAAACAAGCTTTGTTTCTTGTCCTGTTGCCTACGCATTGTAAAAGTAGACATCATAAGCTACATATTACTGATATATAGTGATTTATTTACATACCTTAGTAGGAGATATAGCCCTGTAAATGTGGACAAAATAATTACTCGAACATTTACAAAAAATAAAAACAAAAATAACTCGCGCAAAAACAAACACAGAGCCACAAGTTCAATGCAGACTCGCTAATGCGTCATTGGCGAGGTTTAACACTGGCTGCCGCCATGCTTTAGCACTCACCAGTTGAGAAACCCAGGGGGATGGAATTAGGCGCGGGGACGAATAACGGGCCCATTACCTTATCAGTAGGCGTAGGCCTACTGGTAACGAACAAGTTACGCCTGTACGGCCCGTAAAAGGTTAGAAACCAAATGTTACATCATACGAAACTTCATTATTAAATATATTAAAAGAAAGACAAGGCGAAGAAATTAATGAGGATAAAAATTTCGCTTTGATGTTGGTTCCAATGTTAGGAAAATTAAGCGACGATCAGAAACATTACGCTAAAGTTGAGATTTTGAACGTAATGCTGAAAGCAAGGAACTTTCATCCTCAACCACATCAACAATCATTTTTCGGTGATCCACTCTATCGTCAATATCAACAAGGTTCTCCTCAGGTTCAGCCAACACAGGGCCAGTTTGCTAATCAACCCCATTATTCACAGAATACTGGACCCATGCAGAATTTTTACCATGAAGTGGCAGCAAGCCTACTATCACCGTCCTCTGCAAGTGAAAGTGATTTGTTTGATATGTCTAACCATTAAAAGGACTTGTAATATTTTAATTATCAACCTTGAAAGAGACTAAATACGCTGTATAGTTAAGTATATTAATAAACAAGTAAGTAAATATGTTGTAAAATTGCAATACTTTTATTTCAAAAAATACTCTGTAATTTTGTGTGTTTAAAAAAAATTAAAATTTACATGTATTATTCAGTTTCCTCTTTTATTTTAAACTTAGCTACTCTTTTAAATTAAATTAAAATAACAATACGTAAACAATGTACTCACCGCAAAGTTACTGATAAACGTTCTTCAGGTGGTATGGACATCCTTCATCTTGTGTCTTTATATGTGATTGATGGACCTAATATTCTTAACAATTCATCGAAACTACTTTGACTCATTCGGTAATACTGAAAAAACTTAATAGGATGCTCACATAAATCTTCAAACAACTTGTAAAACTGTCCTTTCAATATTCTCTGACTTGTTATTGGATGTACCCAACACCGATGCTTCCGCCGTTTATTAGCTCTCGCTCGCAGCAAAAGAGCAATCATGCAAGTGGTTTCAATGGCATCCATTGTAACTACTGAAAGTTCAGCGATTTATCTATCGTAGTGTGTGTACCACGAAAATTTTGTGCGACAGCGACTTTTCAGTCGCAGCTGCTAGAAATCGCAAGTGGAGCCCGGCCCTAAGAGCTTACCTGACACCTTATACCACGTGACTACCGGTGTGTACTACTAGTAAGGTATCATAAAAGATAGAAAGATATACAATAATTAACCACACGCCTCGATGATAGAATGGTCTAAGGCGTCACTCTCGCAATAGACTGAGCTACTGATGATGAGGAGATCGGGGTTAGAATCCCGGTCAAGTGTATTGAAGGTGGTTATTACTAATTGGTTTTCACTATTCCTCCACACAAATGTAGATACACGTTCTTTAAATTAAACCTTCCTCATTCCTAACACATTAGGATAATAAGTTCACATGTGTATTACTGGAAAGTATATCAAAAAACAAGTATGGTTCTCTTTCAGGGTCTTTAAAGTGGGATGGAGGAAGGGACGCGAGAAAAAGACCACAATTCTTCAATTTTTATGGCAAAAAAAATTATTTTTTTAGCCAAAACGTTTCATCATCAATCTAAGGGGGTAGGTCTGAGATAAAAGGTGCAAGACTCATTAACCGTTCCATTAATTAATACAAGATTGGAAATTTTACGTAATTGGGTAATCAGGGTTCAATCCTCGGTCCCGGCACAGATTTATCTGATTGTCAAACACTTCCTTCACCTCTGGCAAGACGTGTATTAATCAAAACTTGTAAATGTGTAGAATGCCAGACCGACCCCCGTGGTTCGGATCTCACGTTAAACTGTAGGTCCTCCATTTCCACTCACAATCACCCTACCATTACACATTAGCGTAAGTGCGTATAACCCGAACGGGTGGTAATAATAATAATAATAATAATAATAATTTACGTAATCGAACATTCCTCTAATATTCCGCGTGACACTGTGGAAACCACATTCCTTAGCATGCCAGGAATGCCAGGCCTCCACCGTGGTTCGGATTCCACGTTAAACTGTAGGTCCTCCATTTCATCTCACATTCACCCTACCACTACACATTAGCGTAAGTGCGTATAACCCGAACGGGTAGTAAGACGCGGTGCTAATAATAATAATAATAATAACTTAGCATGCCAGACTTCCGGAGAGCTAGTCCACTTTGCCATTAACTCCGAGCGCTTTCATTAAAACGATAATATGGGCTCATTAGTAGCATCTACCAAATAATCACGGTCATAAAAGTAAATAAATGTTTAATTTTGTAATTTTTATTCCTTCGTTTAAGAACATAAGACATTTATTTTTCTTACAAATTGGTTTTAAGATAAATTATACGTCTACTTTTAATCTCCTCCCAACCTTTGGAGATCCTCTGTGATCTTCTGAAAAAATCTAACCCGAGATTTTGTTAAATGTCAACGTTTCATGGCCAAGCTGAAACTGAAAAAAAACTGTTTTTGCGATGCCGTATGTCTTTGTCTCAGTCTAGAGCCGAAATCATTTTACCGATCGTTATAAAACTTGATATCTAAGTGCATTGAAAGTTCCCTTGAAATGTTTTTGGAATTATATATCTAGCCTTAAAATTAAGGGTGGTTTACCGAAGGGAAAATAAAATAAAAGATTGATCTTCTTTAAAACCACTTGAATAATTTTGATTACATTTTGTATCTAAGTACAGATTAACATTACAGACAAAATGGCAATTCTAGTTTTTCTATGAAAATCACTTAAAGGGCATTTTACATAAAGAGAGATCTCCAATTTTGCTCATATCTCCACAACTATTTCAGATACGAATTAACTTATTATTGGTAAAGTTATAGTATTATTAAAAATATTTTTTATTTGGATTATATGTTTAGAAAATTAATATTTTATTAGCTATAAACAAATATATATATATATGTTTACCTAATATATCTCGTTGAAATGTGAAATTGAATGTTTGGTGGACAGAGATGTTCCTCTTTAATAAATGTTTCTGTAACAGTGTACACTATTTCATTTATGTTTTAAGATTAAAAAAGTTTTGTAAGAATATATACTATTAAGTTTCACAAATTTGACGAGTTTTCAGTATATGTCTCTATTTTAAAATAACAGAGAAAGAAAGTCTGTGAAGTGCAACGTATCATTTATTTTATTTGTCGACGCGTCTCAATACATTTTTGAGCCTTAAGCATATGTACTAATTACGCCAATGTGTTAGGGACGAATAAGGTTTAATTTGGGGTAAGCCTATTCACATTTGCGCGGAGGGAGAGTGGAAAACCATTTAGAGAAAACTACCCCCAGTTCACCCTACTGAGATTCAAACATATTAGGGGGTCCAAACTCCCCTTAAATAATTAGGGTAAATAAAGAATTCATTTTCATATTACACCTTAATTCATTGTTTTTGTACTACTGAGCTTTGCATCTCTAAACGAACATTTTCGTTGATTCTGTCAGATCTACTGGGGTTGATGTGCTATTCGATGAGTCGATGGCAGCCTCTATGTTGCAAGAAAAATTTGTATCGAATGATAAGAATAAAAGCCGGCTTATCTCCATGTTAAATGAAAAACTTGAAGAAGCTTGATTCGTTGTCAAAAAAGATTATGAAGATGCTGACTGTCTCAATATAAATACCACAAAAGCTGTATCACGCGATTACGACTGTGTAATGGCAGTAGGCGAAGACACAGACCTTTTGGTGCTGATAACAGCATTATCACTACCTACAGCAAAAATTTACTATATGAAACCGAGCAGAGGCAAAACGGACAAGTTGATTATTTCTTAAACAGTTTAAAATTGCCAAACGAATTAAGAAACAACATCTTGTTTCTACACTCATTCAGTGGCTGGGACACAACTTCTGCATTCTTCAAGCAGGGGATATTAGAGGTTGTTATATTATTGAAGGAAGACAAGAAATTGCAGACAATCATGCAGATTTTCAAGGATTAAGATGTACATCCAGTTGGGATTGACGTGGCAGGAAAACAGGTAATTACAGCTCTTTACGGAGCCAAGATCGATGATAGCTCGTTGGATAATCTGAGATTCCAACTATTTTCAAAGTCCCTGTCGAAAAGTTCGTTTAATCTAGCCTCTTTACCACCTACTCAGGCAGCTGAACTTTAACATTCCTTTCGAACGTACCACCAAATACAGCTATGGTATGGCAACTCCAAAAGCCCACTATATTGGGGCTGGAAGAACACCCAAGACGGTCTTCTTCCGACTACCTTAACTAAGGATCCAGCTCCGCAATCGCTACTAAAGTCTATATCTTTTAAATGCACAGAAAGATGTAGAGCGTCCTGCAGGTGTCGGAAGTTGGGCTTCAATTTCCACGATTTGTTAAAATTGTCAGGGACAATCATGCAAAAATATTGACGTTTCAGATAACCTGAGTTTTGATACAGAAATTGACATTTAATTGAACCACTTTATGTCTGAAGTGACTGAAACATTTCACGAATCGGAAAATGACAATGAGACGCACGATAACTACGAAGAAAATAAGAATACTGAAGAAGTAAAAGATTTTGACCAACCATCTACTTCCAAACGAATAAACATTTCTTAAAAAAATTCTATGTGAACTAGGCCTACATTCTACAGGGAATATCGCTTTAAGAAATGTACCTTAAAATTTACTGCATGGTGATGTGTAAACGAGTTTTAAAAACTGCATAATCTTATATACATATTTATATATTTGCATTAGTTTTCATTAAAATATTGAATTAGAGTAATATTTAACATACACAGCGATATACGGCGAGCGAAGCCAGAAATTTCGAGCGGTTCGCGGGAGGGTACTGCATTTCTCGCGGCTATTGCTTCAAAACTTTAATATTAGCGTAAAAGTCCTTCCAATCGTTTTTATAGAGATTTTAACCATCGCCAATATAAGTAATAGATATTTTCACTGTTAAACTATGAAGATATTGGCGAAAAGCTGAAATTTTACTCCGTTTTTTTCAATATGGCGGCCAACGCAGAGGTCTTTCAAGGGGGGAAACTTAGTTTGTTCATCAGACCTTCTAAATAAAGCAATCGAAACAATTTCCAGCTTTTCCCTAATTAGTTCCGTGAAAAAATCGCTACCGCCCGGCCTAGTGTAACCTTGTCACAACATATAAGCATTAAGAGGTTGTCTTACTCACCATCCTGGCCCCAGTTGACAATCTCAGCAAAACTATAACTCCACAACACATCGCGGCACTGTCTAACTTCAAACTGAAGCGAGGCTTTAGGTTCATTTCCCGACGCCAGTGATACTTAAAACTTATTAATTGTTGGCACGATATGGACTTAGTAAATTTTGGGCTCGTAAAGCCATGATGATATTTAGTTTTTTGGACGATTATTTTAATCCGTGTTATCTTTTATTATAATCCCTATGGGGGACCTTTGGATCCTGTGCCTTAGTTTGATAGTTTTCGTATCCACTTAACGGATGGGTCTTTTTTACCCTTTGGGTACCGCCTTTTGGGACGGTCGTTTAAAACCTGATAACGTCATTTATCAGCTCTCCTTATATTAATATTTTAAGGAATTATATTCATCTTATTATTTATTAAGAGACTATTTATCTTTGTTGAAAATATTTAAAGTTTATGAATTGTTAGTCAAAGAAGGGGCCACGAGTCGACGAGGTTATACCAAAGTTTTGACTTTTTTACTAATGTTTTTCTCTTGCTAGCCGCTAGGCGGCGTAGGGTTCAATATTATGACCGTTGTATATAGATTCTAATATGTCTAATATTAAAATATTCAGTCGGGTGGAAATTTGTTATATGAGACTATATTATTATTGTTTGATCTTTGGGAACTGTCAGTTAGGGTAGCTAAACTCGTATGTGTATTTGCTGGATCGCATTCCTGATTGATCATTTTTAGTTGTGACTTTATTTGATAGTAAGTTTGTTGCTATGCCAGGACTATTTGATATTACTTTGAAGGCCAATTTAGTATAAATTGTATAATGTGTTTTGAGATGCGATTTACGCGCAAATTTATTTATTATGTCATATATTACCTTTGGCAATTAGCCTTGCAGAGTATGATGCCGTTTGGGCTCTGGCTAATTCCTAAGGTTCATCTAACCAGTTCACGCCGATTAAATGAATGTTTGCCTCTAATGTATATATTTCAATCGCCTAACACTATGTTGTCTCATTCTCTCCTTGAGTTGTATGCATATTGTTATCTGAATAAAATAACTCTCTTGTGACCATCACCGACTGTTACTTCGGAATGTAGATAAACGGGGGTTACTAGTAGGGCTGTCAAGGAAAAAGAGCGCTGTTGGAATCTGTAAACATTATTTTTGCGTGAACCATAGTTTAAAATAACGCATCGTAGAATTAAATATTGCGTTACAGCTGGACGAACGTCTGCGGGGCAATTTCTCGCTCGCCAAGGTGGCCCTCTTAAGTTAGATCTCAAGATAGATTATTTACCTGTTAGATCGCTGCATTAGTTATGATTTAAGTAGCTGTCCCACCAGATGGATGATGGTGTGTGTTACCACGTGTCTTTCTCACGTCCAGTTTAACCTAATAAGATATTTGTTATTTTATGAAATTTATAAGCTTGATCCGACAACTTGCTTCATTTGTTTTTATGAATACTTATATTTAAACTAGTATTAATAATACACTCATTACTTGAATATTAACCGGTGTGGAACTGTTAGACGATTGTGTTAAGAGATATAAAAGATGTAAGCAGCGGTAACTATAGCAAAGATTTATCATAAAACAGATCAAGATTTCAAAATTAAAAATGGATACTGCTTTTTTTTTTAAATAGAGTAAGTTATTTATTGTTGATGGGAAGTAAAGACGCAAAGCACGCGAGCTCCACTATTTCTCTAGACTATAAATAAGTGATGGATTAAATAGCAAAGCTATTATTATTATTTGTTAATTACGGCTACAGCCGCATATAAATATAATATTCTTTAAACTGTAAAGGACACCTGGACACGTGAATCGAACCTGTTACTTTTGACAAAGTACGCCAATGCTCGATTAAGATTCTCATATCTCATTTTTCAATTTAAAGAATATTATAAATAAGTGCCTGTATAAGGAAGTAAATATTATTTACCATTAAGAGCGCCACCTACTTAAAGAGAAATATTCTGGCACTGAGGTATTTCTTATGGAACTGAAAGTTCTGAAGCATAAATCCACTACATCAATCCTTGATTGTGTTAGAAAATTGTTTAAAAAAATCTACATTATTTATTTGAGGTATTCTAGATACAAGCAAGCTTCTGATCAATTGTTTTGATCTCCAAACTGTGACATTTAACGCTAAACGTAATTGAAAATGATCTGATTTTACCTTTTCATTCAAGTTTTAAGAACTATGAAACAACCAATTTAATGTTTTAAACTCAATATGAAAGTGTTTATTCTTCTCACCTCCATTTGGCATGAACCATAGCTTAAAATAGGAGCTACGTTTTAATTAACACATAATTTCTGAAAGTCTGAGATATATTTCGTTGCTCTGCCAGATAGCCCCCTTAAAATAATTTACTCAATTGACACAACTGTTTATTCAAACCAAATTTATTAAAACATACATGTCAAAAACGATTTAAATAGTAAGATGAATTTAAAATAAACATAGGATAAAATATGTCAAATCATTATTTTCAAACTTTGGACACAGATAAACAGCTTACCAGCATTATTGAAGCGCAAAAATAAAATAGGCTGTTTTTATCAATATGATATCCTCTAATAGGATTATGTTCGTAACAAACATTCTCCCAACCACGTCTCACTACCCTGGTACATACGCATACTTACAAAATTACGTTGAAGGATTAGTGATAAGAAAGGTTTAATTACGAGGATGTGTTCCCCAAATTTGAGTGGAGTAGAAGAGGAAAACAATTTAGGAAAAATTACTCTCAATACACCCGACCGGGATTCGAACCAGAATATATATAATAGGCATGTTTGTATATTGCAAGAGTGACGCCTTAGACTATTTTACCACTGCATAAGTCTGTGACAAATGTTAACGAAGTCCTGGGGTAGTTTCCCATGTTCAGGTGTAACTTTCCAAATTTACGAAGTAACTCAAGTTAGTATTTTCCCATAAATTTGGCTTGCTCTTAAAATCACTTGATACATTTCATTCATAGAATTAAATTTTAAATGTTTAACATACTGCATCATTTTAAAATCTTTAAAGGCAAAACATAACATTTATTTGTTGCTCTCAAAAATTTGTCCCCTCTTAGACAGGGCAATATTATTCTCTAAAATAAAATGTATCTTAAAAAAATCTGGATCCAAACGAGGATTGCGTGTATGCTAAATTTGAGGTTTGATAGAAACTTTCAACTAATTTTCAAAATCTAATAATATATTTGAACAACTATTTGAAACTATATTCCAACTTTTACTTAGCGATCTGTCACTCCTCATATAAGGTTTAACACACTTTATAAGTGAAGCTTGGTAATTTTTACTTTCTCTCTATCTTACAGGTAGAGAAAGTATTGTGATCGTCAAAAAAATCGAACTCGAGATTTTGATGAATTTTGACGTTTCATGACTTCCTGAATCCGAAAAAGTGGTTTTTGAATTTCCGTCTGTCTGTCTGTCTGTCTGTCTGTCTGTACCTCCAACTAGAGCCTAAACTATTTTACCGATTGAGCTGAAACTTGATATCTAGGGTTTTCATAGAGTTGCCCCGAGGGGTTTTTGGAATTGGATATCTACCCCTAAAATTAAGGGTAGTTTACCGAAGATAAAAGAGAAAAAGTCGATTTTCTCAAAATCGGCTCTAACGATTTTGATTAAATTTCATTTATGAACATTAATAAATATTCCAAACAAAATGGCTACTCTCAATATTTCGGCAAAATCGTTTTAAGGGCTCCGGTCTGATGCGTAAATTAACATTTTTTATAATAGCTCCGAAACTATTTGAGATATGAAATTACTTAGCATTACAAATATGTATATATATTTATAATACAAATATTTTATTCGAAACATATTTTTATAAAATCAATAACTTTCAATATATACGCAATTATATATATATTTTTAACTTTTTGGGCATTAAAGCTTAAGTATTGCGACCGTAAGAAAAACTAACCTGAAATGTTGATGGATGTCGACGTCTCATGACCCCCCAAACCCTTAAAAATAGTCTTTGCAATGCCGTCTGTCTGTGTGTCTATTAAAACTTAAAATTAAGGGTAGTTTACTGAATGGCAAAAAGAGAAAAAGTCGATTTTCTCAAAATCGGCTCCAACGATTTTGATTAAATTTCATTTATAAACATTAATAAATATTCCAAACAAAATGGCTACCCTCAATATTTCGGCAAAATGGCTTTAAGGGCTCCGGTCTGATGCGTAAATTAACATTTTTTTAAATAGCTCCGAAACTATTTGAGATATGAAATTACTTAGCATTACAAATATGTATATATATTTATAATACAGATATTTTATCCGAAACATATTTTTATAAAATCAATAACTTTCAATCTATACGCAATTATATGAATTTTTTAACTTTTTGGACATTAAAGTTTAAGTATTGCGACCGTAAAAAAAAACTAACCTAAAATGTTGATGGATGTCGACGTCTCATGACCCCCGAACCCTAAAAAATAGTCTTTGCAATGCCGTCTGTCTGTGTGTCTATAAAAACTTAAAATTAAGGGTAGTTTACTGAAGGGCGAAAAGAGAAAAACTTGGTTTTCTCAAAATCTGCTCAAACGATTTTGATTAAAATTCGTATCTAGGCGTTGATTAAGATTATAAATAAACTGGCTATTTTCATTTTCCTATGAAAATGATTTTTAGGGTACATTACAGAAGCGTTAATTTCCGTATCTCCACAACTATTGGAGAAACTAAACAACTTATCATTGCAAAATTGTAGGACTATTAGAAATAAAAAACTTTTATTTGACATATATTTTTATAAAAACAGCAATTTCTGAGATATTTGCAAATATATTAATACAATTTTGTGAGCTTTAGTTGTAAACATATACTACTTAAGTCTTAACGCAATAATACTCCAATGCCATAGAGTAATTAAATATAAGTAAGTATCTAAAAAAAGTATGTTATTTTTCCTTAAATCTCTTAGGAGAAATGTTTGCATAGCAATGATCTATATCCATTTTAGACTCAATAGTCAATATTTACATTTTTTATTGGTCAAAATGTATAAATGAATAATTAAATATCAATGCGATGACTTGAAGATCTGCAACACCTTTTAAAATGTTAAAATTTTAACCAGAAATCGAAATTTTAAAACGAAGTGTTGACCCTTGTGGAAGACATTAAACTGTTTGAAATGTTCTTAGGTGGACAAAGATGCGCCTCTTTTCTCATTGATTCTATATCATTGTATATTATTTTATGCGTGTTCTTATGTGGAGTGGTGATGATACAATGTACATTATTCCGTTCAGAAATCTTACGAGTTTATAGAAAGAGAGAGAAAGTCTGTGCGTTGCTCCGTACCATTTATTTTGTTCTATACTTAAAGTGATAAACATGATTATGGAACATTTCTTTTAATTTTTTTAGCACCGCTTCTTACTACCCGTTTGGTTATACGCTTATGTACTAATTACACTAATGTTTTAGGAATTAGAAAGGTTGAATTTAGAGGAAGTGTAACGAATTTGTTTGGACGGGAGAGTGTAAAACAATTTATGTAAAACCACCCTTAGTATATCCGACTGAGATCAAACCCCGAACTCACCGTCTTCAACAGTCTAATCTATTTCAAGAGTAGGGCCTTAGGCCATACGACCACCGAAACAGGTTGAAATTACAGTTGGTCATGAAAGTTCTAAAAACTACAGCAGTAACTCAGTAAGTGAGGGAAAAACATAATTAATTACAGCTTCAAATATATTAGAAAAACTATCTTATCTTAAAAGAAACCATAACATACGTACTCATTCGGCAATAAGTTATTTAAGTAGCGAGGATTATACTAGTTTTTGGTAAAGCAAGGCTTAGTAATAAAGTAATTTCGGTATGAAAATAATTGGCGCCGGTAATCGACCGCCAGTGGGCCACTCGAATGAGTAAGTTAATCGCTTCGAGCGTTCTATTAATCCAAAGTGAAGGGCTTATGGGATAGCAGTAAGGCCACATATGACATGATTATCTACTTGAGGCGCTGTGACCTGTGACCCTACCAGGGTCCACCTTGTAAGGTGATATGTAGCATTCTCTTCTTGCCCCATAAATAAGACGAACACTCCCTCCCACGTTGTAAGAAGGATCCTAACTGCCGTAGGATATGTGGAGGATCATTAACAAAGTGAAGAGCCTTCGAGTGACCATGATTAGTCATGTCAAAATATGTAATTATGTTAATTAAGAACAGGGTTGGACAAAGCTTAGTACGTTTCAAGATCATTGACTTACAGTTATATTGAGAACCCTTTAATAATTTTCAATTTTAATTGGAAAAATAACCGGTTTCGGTGGCCGTGAGATCTATTGCACTACTCTCGCAGTAGACTATACTAGACCACCAATGATGGGGAGATCAAGGTTCGATTCTCGGTCGGGTGTACTAAGGTTGAATTTTTCAAAATTGTTTTCCTCTCTTTCCAAATGCGGGTACTCTTCCTCTAAATATAACTTTCCTGAACCCTAAAACTATTAGAGTAATTAGTACATAAGCGTATAACCCGAACGGTTAGTAAGCCGTGTTGCTAAAAAAATATTGGAAAATACGAAAGTTTTGGCTAAAATAATTTTATAGAGTTGACAAATTAAATAAATACACAACAAATAGGCATTACTTAAGACCACAAATACTAAGAAGTATTTAGGCCTATTTCCAAATAGGTTGAAATAAATTATCTCAAAAGGTGTATTTATATTGTTTTTTTCCTCAGTAAATCTTCCAATATTTAGATGATTCTTTATATAATATGTTAAATTTTCGTCTATTTCTTCACAAGGGAAAAGTGCCATTATTCGATTGTAATAGTTAATATTTAAAGATATGAATAATGTTCAAGGGAGACTACATTTACAATAACATATTTTAAATATACTTGTAAATAAACATAAATACTGTTGCTTTAAGTTTTAACATAAGTATAAGTGATGTCAGCAGGTTACAGTAATTTATGATCAGATTTTCTTTCGACATTTATGTCTGCAACACTTATTAAAAATACAATTATTGATATAACAAATTTAATTAATTGTCTTAATTTGTAATTAAACTTATAAGAGTCAACTACAATACTATAACCTTTCTTAAGTTTTGGGATTTTATCATAAAATAATTAATTATTTAAATAAAATATAACGTTTTATCAAGAAGTCCTCATGTAAAGGAACACAATAGTTTTATAAAACTCACATCACCAAACGGATGATTATATATATGTATATAAATTATATATGTCCCTATTTTTATAACTATATATATAACTCTCCTTTAATATATATATATCCCTATTTTATATACTTATATATATATATATGTATGTGTTTACTGCAACATTCTAGGTTCGATATTAGAAAATAAAAGCGCAAAAAATTATACTACTCATGATAAGACTCACCATAGTTTGTCCTAATAACTCCAAACATATTAGACTATTTATCATTTAATAACCTTTTGACCCCACATTAGATAGAACAGACAAGCAGGACAGATTACACACAATGTAGTATTTTCTTTACTTTACATACATTACTGTTTCAAGACTGTGGCTTAGGTCAGTTTTATTCATGTCATATATTTTTCCACTATCAGTTGGCTAGGTCTGTCGTAGCTTCACATGCCTTATAATCTAAATTAAGACTAGGAAAAGGCAAAACATCCAGTCCCCGGCCATTAATTTATTGGGAAAGGGTAAATCTATATTTAAATCAATGATAAATTTTTAGGCCATGCCGGAAACTGAACCCAAGACACTTAGCACAGCAGGCATATATTTTTCAATTACGTAAATATTCATTTTTGGAGTTGTTTTAAAATTGCAATGCATTAATACAAGACAAAGAACATTTAAATAAAATATGATGCTGCGCATTATGCTATTTTTTATCCATCACTTTGCATTATAATAGTTTTTACCTATAACATTTTATGCTAGATTTACCCATCAATTTTTAATTTTAATTGAGAAATATATAATTAAAAAAGAGTGCATTTTTTGTTTTTACTAATCACTTTTTAATTAAAAAGAAAAAATGCATTGCAAAAAAGTGAGTTTTTTAAAAAGAAAAAAGTGGGGTTACTTGAAAAAAATGCATTGCAAAAAAGTGAGTTTTTGTTAAAAAAGAAAAAAGTGGGGTTAATTTTGGCGCCCAGTTGTCCTGGCGCCCAGTTGTCCTAGCGCCCAGTTGTCCTGGCACCCAGTTGGCCGCGCCCAGTTGGCGGCGCCCAGATGGCGGCGCCCAGTTGTCCGGATTCGATCACACTACCCGTGTGGGCTATACACATATGAACTAATTGCGATAATGTATAGGAAGCGAGCAAGGTTTAATTTAAAGTAGGGATAGGCCTTCGAATCCTTAAGAATATTCGAAATTTGAGGATTCGAGAAAATCTCGGATTCGATGACACACAAATTATTATAATTATAGGATTAACTTAACAAATAGGCCCCATATCAATAATCTATTACTGAATGCATATGAATTTTGTAATGAATTAATTATAATAAATGATGTTAACATTTAGTTACTATTGGTATTTCATATTATTTTATTCTATTTATATTTTCTCTATGTCCATAGCTAGTACGGATTCGGATTTGAGACTTGGGATTCAAAGATAAATTAGATATTTTGATTAGAGATTTGGGATTTGAAGATACATTGGATATTTTGATTCGAGATTTGGGATTTTAAGATACATTGGATATTTTGATTCGAGATTATGGATTCAAAGATAAAATGGAGATTTGGATTCATGATTCGGGATTCGAGGATAAATTGAAGATTTGGATTCGAAATTCAAAGATAAATGAGATATTTGGATTCGAGATTCTGGATTAGAAGTTAAATTGGAGATTTGAATTTGAGATTCAAAGATAAATTGGAGATTCGGATTCGTAAAATAGTGGATTCGTCCCAACTCTGATTTAAAAGAATTGTAGCCAAATTTTTATGAGAGGAGAGTGGAAATCTGTTTGGGAAAAGAACATCCTCAAAACACCCGTACCGGGATTAGAACCTCGATATCCCCATCGTCAGCAGTCCAGTCTATTGTCGAATGGTTGGCAGGCCTTTATTTATGTATGATATTTTAAACCAATACTATATGACTTCTCTTGTTTAGGTTTCCCCATTAAGAGCATATTTGCACCCTTTGTTGATACTGTAGTTCTAGATATGATTGTCTATATCGGCATTTCCACAGAAAAATTTAATTTCCCAAAAGTTTGATGGCTCCTTTATAACCGACAAGATAAACTTGTGTCTTTTGATCCTTTATATGAAATCCCATTAGTGGGCTTATCGTGTAAAACATAATATGCCCTGATATTATGTATGTAAAAAAAGACATTACCTCGTTCATTTTAACACAAGTCAGTTTTTTATTGCTCTTCCCCTACGGCCATTCATGGGATTTATGTGGTCTGAAACTTGTTTATAACCACTCTAATTTCTCAAAATAAATACAATATTTACTCAAGAATTTCCCATTATCTTGAATAAAAAACTGGTTAGTTTTCTCTATATGTCAATTTTATATATAATTTGATAATTCTCTTAATTTCACTTACGGTGTATATATTTCTCTCTCTCTCTCTCTCTCTCTATATATAATATATATATATATAGAGAGAGAGAGAGTATATATATATATATATATAATACAAACACCGTTTCCTTCACGACCCAATTACATAAACTTTAGATTGTCAATTAAATAACAAATATACAAAAATAGAATATACACCACACACATATACATATATAATCACGCAGTTCCCTTACAGAATTCCTATAGCTCATCAAAAAATAACAACTCCAAATTTAATCCATCCTAACTAACTTTCTCCACACTTCCTACATTTCAACAACATCCATACATAGTCTTGCATGCGGTTTTATTCTTAAAGCTCTTTATATTTCCCTTTTTCACACATGCGTCCATAAATATATAATTAGAAATATGAATATATAGTATTTAATGAAATTAGCATTAAATTGATTTGCATATATATATATAAATGTATTTAATAATAATTTAACTACATTATTAATTTTACATCTAATACAATAGACTGCACATGCCTGAAAAATACATTTCAATAAATACATATTTTATAAATATCATTGACACAACAGGACTATTAGAGCTTAATATATAGGATACTTTAAAAGATTAATCAAATAATACAACAAATTAAATAGACAAATAATTATGTATATGGCAAATATTTAGACACATTAAAATATTATCCACATGACGTAATTCTCACCAATGTTGAATGAATCATTTTGTTCGCAGCTTCTGACGGGAAAGCGTTACAAATGAACGTATTAATTTGAAGTCAGTGGATTTGGAGAGCGTAACAATATGTGCGCCTTACAACTTTATTATGGTTTGAAAATGATTCTAGGCTAATGTATAGTGGTTATGCTGAAAAGTATAAGCTACTCTTCAAAGCAGTAGTTCTTAATAAATTTGGCCGATAGAAGAACTAGGACTACAGATTCGTAGACCGACGAATTGCCAAGCTAATTATTTTATTGCGAGTCGACATACAGCTAGAAAAAATATTTTAGATCTACTTTCATATATTAATACGTCAAGTCATGTGTTACGCAGCTGTCACTTTTATCAATAGTATCAATATTTATAAAATAATAATAATAGTGGATCTCAAACAAATGTGTTTATACGTAAGAGTCAAACTGGAGCTTTATTTAGCATGTAAGCTAGCTTAGGCCCTATAGTAGTATCAGGAGATCTAGTAACTTTTATATCGACCCACTTTGATTGTTGAATAATCCAAGGCACCATTCTTTCCCATAGACTTGACTGTCAATGACGGGGATATTCCAAGTTCAAATTCTTGCCAACTGCTATGATTTTTTTCTTAGATGGTTTTCCAATCTCTTCGCGCAAATGTGAGAACACTTATTATAAATTCAACCTCCCTCATTATAAGTACACTACCATAATTATAGTAGATATGCGTATAATCCCGATGGGTGTTAGGAATCGGTATTAAAAAAAAAATCTTTTCTAGCTATTTTATGAAAATTGGATGGTGTCAGACTTCGGTGCTGGTGTCTGGGGTTCAACCTTCGGTCCCGGCACAGATTTATCTGATTGCCAAACCCTTCATTCACCTCTGACAAGACGTGTATTAACCACAACTTGTGAATGTGAGGAATGACAGGCCTCCACCGTGGTTCGGATCCCACGTTAAACTGTAGGTCTTCCATTTCATCTCACAATCACCCTACCATTACACATTAGCGTGGGTGCGTATATCCCGAACGGGTAGTAAGACGCGGTGACAATAATAATAATAATAATATAATCACTGGACGCTTTGCCCAGAAACAGTCATAAGCAGTTTAAGATGGGGAAGCAGGAGAATCAAGAAAAGGTAAGTGTGTATGCAATTTTTATATCAAAACATTTTTCGTTCAAAATGAGTAGAATAGTAATTCCCCAGTAGAAATACAAAGGTTAATTTTCTTCACACGTTGATATCAACAGTTTCCTGAATATCTGTCGTGAATATAGCAGCATTAGATGAGAAACGTTTAAAATGAAGAGAAAAAGTATTCAATAAATTCCTCACCTTGACAGATATTTAGGAACTGTTGATATCACCAAGTAAAGAACATTAAACTCTATTTTTCTACTGGAGCAATATTTTATTTCTTTTGACCAAAAAAAAAAGTTTCTATACAAAAACTGCAAAAACGCTTACCTTTTCTCTTGTTTCCTACAAGCTCACCTTAAGTAATTTCAAATGACCATCAATAATGGGGTCACTTTTCAAATATGGTCAAATGGGACTTGTCTGGCTGTTCTCCAACCCTTTCTCAACGCTAATGCGGGTGATTTTCCTCTAAGCTGCCCTCCTCAGGAGTAAACGTACAAACTAATCTCAGAAAAAAATACGACATTAGCTTAATGTATCTTACATAACATTTCGTTCTAAAATTAAAACGTTATTCCATTAGTTGGAACAAGTATTCCACAACTCATTATATAAGTGTGTAGACTTTCTTACATCATGTTAATGTTGTTGAGAGTAAAAAGTAGTTTTAAGGGTGTAATTGGGTTAATTTCTAGTTGGTCACACCACTCGCAATGCGACCTGAGCGAATGCGATGTTAAGAGGTTCTTCTTTCCTTCTGGTAAGATGGAGACCTTGCCTATACCCAATATCATTGCTGAGGGAACTTTACTTTACATCCATTACTATATCCAGCTTATGGTCCGGTTCAGTTTTCTATTCAAGCCATATGTTTTCCACTAACAACTTGCTGGGCCTGTCATAACTTCATATGCCTTATAATCTAACTTAAGATTAGGACAGACACAACATCCAATCCCCGGCCATTAATTTATCACTATGAAAGTTTAAACCCACATTTCACCAATGATAAATTTTCGGTGATGCCGGGAATCGAAACCGGCACCCTTAGCTCAATAGACAGACATGTTATCGACTGAGCTAAGGTGTCGGTTTGCTGAGAGAACTGCAGGTCTAATGGAGAAAAGCTTTATATTCGCTCTCTCTCGCCAAATCTCCTCGCTCTCAGTTAGCTATGTCTGAAGGTGGTGTGCTGGTGTAAGGAGTCATTGGCAACCTTGACTAACCAGCGTTGCAAACCTTGACCCATATTTGAGGGGAGATTGACCATACAAAAACGAGAAAATGACAACGCTGTTTCCCCAATAGTACCCATCCAGTTCCCTCAGCGATGATATCCAGTTGTAGTAGCGCAACTTGCGCCCAAAATGCTCCCTTAGCTGCACCTTTTTAATTTGCTCCATTCAGTGAATCATGGCCCTGAAGTTAAACGATGAAGGTAGGTATGATTTTTTTGTATATTTATGGGTATACGATCACAAGAGAGGTAGACAGTGTATATATGCTAGTTTTCTTATTAATGCACGTATTTGACAGTTATAAAAAGCTAATAGATATACTTTCACGTATTCATACGTCCAGCTATGTATGTAATATACAGCTGACATGTTTGAAATGTAATATCAATACATATAAAATAACTCTAATAATAAGAGCTCGAGTGAGATGTTATAACTAACTTTAAATGTTCATTCTTAAGAAAATCAAGGTATACAAAAAAACGAGATGATTCATAAGTGATTATATGGAACTTTTAGTCTAAGATTGAATAATTTGTTGCTGTTTGATTTGATGGGGTGTAACACGATATTTTACCGTGTTATCAATTTACATATAATTTTTATTAGCACCAGAATTATTCGTTGATATTATCATGGATTTTTTTTTACCAAACGGATACTCAGTTTTCTTCCTAACCCATCTCGTGGTGTAGTGGTCAATGCATTTAGCTACGGGCTGAAAGGGGAATCACCTCAACGGTCACCGGGGTTTGGTTAATTAGAATAAAGTTAGGTTTAAGTGTTTCCACTGGTTCTTCAACCTCGTACTCGTCTCATTGGGACATGGAAAGAGGCTCCACTGAAAGGATGTACGATTAGTACATTCGGGCGTCCCCTGGGAAATGGTACATTAGTACTGGCTAATATTTACACTACTGGGCTACGATTTATGTAGCCCATAAATGCAATATTAATTATTAGTTTACTTCCCTAATTTTGAAATTACTTTATTTCTCACAATAATATAAACATTCAAATTAACTATAAATCTCGTGTACAACTCCCGACGAAATGCTAAGAGACAGGTTGTCCAACCACAAGGTAGCCGGTCACACACACACCAACCTAACTCGATGTAGGAATTCCATTCTTCTTTGGAAATTCCTGCAACAAAGGATACAGCTACAAAACAGGTTTAAGCTTTTCTTAGCACCAAGAAGGTACCTACATTCCTTAAATATAGGTTCCCCCCCTTTGCAATGTACATAAATATTTAAATGTTACAGGGGATTAACTTTTAAATTGGTCAAGTTAAATAGATAAGTTAAACTGAAACCCGGGTCTAATTTCTTAAAAGGACCATTTAAAAAATGTTTATAAACATGTACCAGTTAACTTCAGATTTCTCCCCCCCGACACATCTTACTTCCCGTTCAGGGTAATACGCATACAATAACCACGTAAGGAAGATAGAGGAGAGGAAAGCAGAAATGTATAGGAAATGTACCCACAGTTGCATGCATAGATAGAGTGAGAAGACATTTAGGAAAATTACCTTCAGTTACATCCGACCTTGAGACAAATCCTAACCACAAGAAATACAGTCAAACACGAGAGTTAGACTATTTATTCAACCCCTGATGCACGTTTAACTTTTGTCCTTTAACGCCACAAGACAATTTTTTTTAAAAATCTTCTTCTAACAGTCGAACTAATCAAAATTGGAAATTAAACTTCAAATATGGGTATTTTCGTATTGTTAATTTAACTTTGTGCACTGCGTTTTACTACCCGTATGGGTTGATCTCATATCTACACTAATAAGGTATAGATGGTATATAATAATTTGAGAGAAAATGTACCCACAATTTTACTAAGGTAGAGCTGGAAGCTATTTATAAAAAATAAAGCTCGAATTCCAGCCGGCAATTTTCCACGAAATTGCATGTACACTTCCTTTCAATTCTATCTTTCTCATACTCATGTGTCCCATTCTAGTTGAAATTCAAATTAAAAAGGTACCTCCTTTAAGAGAATCTGTCAAATTCTAATATTCTTAATAATACTATTTCTCCTAAAGCACTTGTCTTTAATTTCGACTGGTGGTTTCTTTAAACAGTACAATTTTATTTAAAAAACTTAAGTGCAATAATAACAGTATTAACATTTCACTGAAAAGTGAAACACAAATTTTAAAATGTCAAAAATAACATCACAAGAGGAAAATGTGCTGTAAACTGCTAGTAATGGCTACCAAGGTGCAAAGACAGTATGGTAGTACTTCCCTTCATACTATCGTTGTTTATTCTCTTACGGTTATCCCGGATAGGTATAAAGACATGGAGAAAGAAAATAATTTGAATATCTAAGGAAACCAATAATATCACTGTAACATCAATCACGAACATTTTACCACACTTTAAAAGCGAAGCCAATGGTTCTTGAAGAGCTAAATAAAATCTGGATTATTTCATAAGTATTTGAGCCCCTAAGAATACAAGTGGTGTAAGTCATTTTTTCTCATTTTGAGATAATTGGAGGTAAAGTTAGATCCATATAGAAAACTCACCGATTTTTCTGATATTTTCAAAATAATTAGGTGCATACATAAAGGTTTAACTTTACTTATGCACTAATCAAAATTAGAAAATATAAAAAACTTATCTAGTTAAGAATTTATTTTTACAATTATTTGTAATATTTGATGACTTAGACCATTTGTGCTGTGAACAATTTTTAGAATTAGGCAATTAAATAACTCAAAAGCTGTTTGTCTAAGTTAGGTAATTTTTTAATTGTTAATTATAGATCAAAAAACTTATTTATGTTAAATTTAACGCTATTTATGTTAAATTTAAATCTCCCTAACTTGACACGCATTACATGGCCATTGTCACTCCCATCACTTTGAAAGACTAAACAAAGTTATTTTTCATAATAGCACTGTAACTTCAATAGAGATTTATTATCACTAAAGCTAAACAAGATTTTGAAAATAACTAATGACAAAAAGTAAAAATCTAATGTGTTAAAAGACACAACTAAAAAAATTTAAGCAACATAAAACACAAAACCCAACTTTCTCACATGAAATAGTTTGCACTATCCCCTGAATTGGAATTTGTTATTGTTCATTATTCTCGTCTAAAATAAAAATTACAGTTAGCAAACAGTTATAATGAAACAATGTAAGTAGCATTAGTAATAATCAATGCCTAATAGTTTATTTTATTTAAGCCCTACTAAAGATTTAAGCAACGTAAAAACTTAACTTAACTTTTTCACGTGAAATAATTGTCCTTATCTACTAAATTAGAATTTTTTATTGTTCAATATTCCCACCTAAAATAAAAAATGCCTAGTAATATTTTAATTTAGGCCTACTTTCTGGATCATACTCGGAGCCAGATGATGAATTTATTAATTCATTTTCGATCGTAAAATCACTAAGTGTGGTCATTATAACTTAGAAATTTGAACCAGACCATCTAAATTCAAAAGCACATCATGACTTACACCACTTGTTCTGTCGAAAAACGCGTTGGTGTGTTAACAAGCTCAAATATGTAGTGTAATATAGCGGTAAACATATAAAGTATGACCTACACCACTTTACCAGTTGACAGAATGAATAATTCTTCACATGCTTATATTGTTAACTCAAATATTAAAAAAAGTGACTTACACCACTTGTATTCTCAGGGGCTCATTTACAGCTTAGAGCTGAAAGTTTAAGACACATGGATAATGTAACAGAGGGATAGGTCGCCACTCAATTTAGTGCATAATTGTTTACTTTTATTTTTCTATTATTACACCAAAGTGAACTCTACGCGAATGCTACAAGCTAATTTCCTTAAACTCAAACCTCTTAATTGTTTACTTAAAGTATATAATCATATTATTTTTTATTACCACTTATTACTACCGGTTCATTTTATAAGTACATTTGAGTATCACTCTGATGGGGTAGGGATGAGGAAGGTTGCATTTAGAGGAGGTGTACCCGCATTTACACGGAGGAGGAGTAGAAAATAATTTAGGAAAAAACACCCTCAGCACATCCAACCGGGACTCGGACCCAGATCTCCCTGTATTTTTCAGGCTAGTCCATTGCGATCGTGCACACAGTAGTTATTAATTATATAAACGGTAGCAATAAATAATGTAGGCAAATTTGTTTTATATAAAATATTTAACAAATAATAAAAAGTATGGGAAGAATTGATTTCAAAAATTCGTTTTTGGAAATCGTACTCGTTCTTTCTAATTATAATTAAAATGACTAGCCAAATATTTTTAAATACTATGATGCATTATACATTTACATATTAGTTATCAAAAACAAAAATATAAAGCTACATTTTTCAATATTATTTTGGTGTTTGTTATGTTTCAAAACAGAACCTTCTTGTCGACGTTTATGTACAAAATATTTTGCTGAATGTTTGAAACATATTTTTTTTAAATTAAAAACTGACCTATTGAAAAAGTTTTATTTTAATAGTGATAGAAAAATAAGAGTCATCTCAGAAAAATATCATAATTAGCGGAATTGCATTAAGTAATTACTAGCTATTAAAATAACATATTACATTTTATTGCACCACGTCTTATTATCGGCCTATGCTATCCGAATAACACAAAAGGACTAGGGAGGAGGAAGGTACATTATAAGTAAATGTACCCTCACTCGCGATGAAAGTATAGTAGTAAAACATTAATAAAAAATCGTTATTTGAATCTTGACCTAACTGTAATCGGCTAACAAGACAAGATAACCTTGTCGTTTAATCCACGTGCCTATTGATACGGTTTTTTTTAACGTTATTTTAATGAAAAGTAAGTCAATCTTTTGCTTTAACAAAGGTCAGACTAGTTTTAATTGTAAATAATACACCCCAATAGTGAAAATTCCCATTTCATCAATTGGACAAATTTCTGCTCATCAAGTGAACTGGCTTCTACACATGACCGTTTCACGAACTGGGCAAAAGTTGCATTAACTCTTGCCCAAATCATGAACTGGAACTTTTGTACTGTCTACTAAAATATTCATTAAATTGAAAAATAACACCTGGACGTGGGAATCAAACGCAGGACCTTTGGTTTAGTAAGCCAATGCTCTAGACACTGAACTACACAGGAAGCGTCCCATGCTCAGCGTCATTCTTCGCTAATATATTAAGTCAGAATCTGCGAAGGACGTGTGGAAATCGTCAGCTACATATTAGTGATCCATCAATACCACGATCTATCAGAAAACGCAGCCACCTTCTGCTCGGTAAGGCTTTATGCTGCCAAATGTACAGAACAATTAAAATTTTACGAATACGTATATAATGATTGATTAAATAGCAAAACTACTATATTTTATAATAACGGCTATATCCGCATCTAAATATCATATTCATATGGAAATCTCAGTGATTAGAGCATTGGCATACTAAGCCAAAGGTCACCGGTTATATCCCGGTGTCCAAGTGTTATTTTCCAACTTAAGGAATATGATGTGTAGAAGTGGCTAAAATTAATGTAATTATCAAATAAAATAGCTTTTCTATTTAATCCATCATATCTACTACAAATTTAACTGAAATTAGTTTTAAAATATCATATTAAACTAACTCAACCTAACTTACCCTAGCCTTCCATTTTAAAATGATTAAAAGTTAAATTAACCCAAGGACCAAGTCTGTTCTTCGCTTGTCCATTTCACGGACCGGTAAAAACTAGATCAGTTCATGAATTTGGTAAATATCGGAGTTACCCAGTCCATGAACTGGGCAGAATAAGCGCTATTAATTTATGAACTTGACTATTTTTTGCCCAATTCTTGAAATGGTCACGCGGAGAGGCCAGTTCACGGAATGGGCAGAATTTTGCCCGGTTCATGCAATGAGAAAATTCACGAATGGAGTGTAACACATACCATATCATAAACTGAAAGAACAAAGTGTTGTAGTCAGTACCTACTTGATTAGTTAAATTATATAACACGCTAGTTTTGTGTTGAGCTAGATTGCCGAGGACGGGGAGATCAAGGTTCGAATCTGGGCCGGATGAACTGGGGTTGGTTTTTCTTAAATGGTTTTCCACTCTCCCTCTACACAAATGCTGGTTCACCTCCTCTAAATTCAACCTTTCCAATTCCTAGCTCACTAATGTATTTAGTACTTAAGCGTATAACCCGAACGGTTAGTAAGACGTGGCGCTAAATAAAAAATAAATAAATTACAAACAAACCTAATTTCCAATGATTATTTTTAATACAATGTTTCCAGCAGCCAATAATATAGAAGGAATCTAGTAGTAATAATAAAAAGGTGCTTTTATAAGTTATCATGGGCGGACTTGGTTTCAATGTTGATGTAGTTAAAATTATTAGAATGTTTTAAAAAATGAGGTTAACGACCAAACAAAATAAAAGGAGGTACGTTAAAAACGTAAACACGAAAGATATCTTGTCCTCAAAGCCATTAAAAAAAAAATCACACCAAGTCTGCGTCCATGTCTACCATTTTCAAAACATTCTATTTCGACGTTTCGAAACATCCATCGTGAGAGGATACGTACGCGATCCCTTTTACCGAAACATTTCGTCATTTTAATTCACCTTAGAAGGTGAATACGCCTTTTTGTAATAATACGATTGTGTCTGTAATAAAATGGCCTGTGTTGTAAAAAGCTCAAGACCTGCATTCCTATGCACTCTAGGCCAGTGAGTGTGCATTCTAAGTCTTACCGCCGGTAAAGGGGCGGTTCTGTTGATGGCTAGACCGCTGGGGGATTGATAAGCTTCCAATGTTGCCTCCTAAACATCCATTGCGTCATGGTTTGAAACGACAAGAGTGGCTTATGTCCATTAGGGTCAAACGGATGCTTAGTATAAATTCCTTCCTTTTAAACTTTTCTTTAGATTTCACTCAGCAGACAATAAATCATTGTTTTATATGTTTGTCAAAATGAGAGTACAATTCATATATATTCTACCTTCCTTATACTCATAAGCGTAATTAGTAAACACGTGTATAACCTGAACAGGTAGTAAGACGTAATTTTTAAAAATAGATAAATTTTAGATATAGTAATTTTGATCAAATCAACTCGAATATAAAACCATGAGCTACAAATTAACTAGGGCTTTTTCCGACAGCAGTGTACAGGGCGTTTGCCTAGTCTGGTCTGATTTAGAAGTATTGGGAAGTTCAGAGTTCGTACCTCGGCAGGTTTGCGGGGTTTTCCCTCTCCTAGATGATTTACTTCTTTCCCTTCACGAAAAATTGGGTACATTTCCTCTAAATATTACCTTCCTCATACCTACTCTATCATTGTAAATATGTTGATAGTATGGACGGCTAGTATGACGTCTATAAAAAATAAAAATAGTTAACATTAACTGACACTAATCATTTTGCACTACTCGCTCATACTAAACAACATGAAAATTGAATTAAGGTCGTGAAATGGCCTTTCAATAGAAGCTCACCTTAATGTAATGGTTTTTTTTTAAATTCTCAACGTGTTAACAAAAACCTACGGCAAAAGGTAGTAATTTTGAAACATAAAAAATAATTTCCACAATTTGGTTTGAGTTGATCTTTCCAAACGTGAACGTACTGGCCATGAAGATGGAAACTCAACGGCTATAAAAAAAAAGTTTTTAAAGAGGAACTTGACCCTTGCCAAATGGGGGCCGTAAACATAGTGAGTCTACAATCCGAAGATTGGTCCTGATGATGTGTTTCCCATTCGTTCCTAACAGCCCTTCAACCGGTTAGTGTCGCCCAGCAGTATAAAGCACATGCATCAGTAAAGGCTGGTAGTTTCTCGTTGCTTTACACACTGAATTTCTATGAGCCAACAACTTTGGTCATAAAATGTATCTCATATACCTTCCGGACATATTTTACATGCCACAATTGACACGGGAAGGGCGACTTCAAAGGAAGTTGTACACTACGGATTTTCTTCGCTCGGTAAAAATCCGTTGAGCTCAGCCTGGCTCGAACCTGCAAACATCGGGTCGTAGGGTGAGCACTTTACCTCAAGACTACCGAGGTCGTTAGCTATCACTTATAAATGGTTAAGAAAAATAAAGTGAACCACTCCTAAATATTTAGTTTTGTGCTTTTAATTTTATTTTTTATTTTTTATTGAGGTTTCTATGAATCTTACAACTCATTCGAACTAATATTTTAAAAAGATGATTATTTGAGAATTTACTTGACGTATCTTTTAACTGTATAAAGCGTGAGTAATCTAATTGAATATTGCATAAAAGAGATATATTTTTATTGAATATGAGCCAATCATTTTTTATTAATCAAGGGGATGTGCAATAATGTTTCCCCGCTCAGGGTTTTAATTATGACTAAAACCGGCCTCGGTGATTGAGTGGTCTAAACTCTTAAGGCATCACTCTCGCAATATACTAGACTGTAAATTACGGCGATATCAAGGTTTAAATCCCAGTTGTATACACTGAAAGGTTTTTTTTTCATTAATAGTAATCAACTCCTCCTCCACGCAAATGCGCTTACACTTTCTCTAAACTCAACCTTCCTTATTATTAAACTAACGAGTAGTGAACAAGGTGACAATTTTTTTTAAGTGACCATATCTTATTTTGTCTTCAACAGATACACTAAAGAGTGCTTCTGAATAAAATAAAATATACCGGTACAATCATGTCATTAACACCCTAATCCATCTCAAGGCTAGTAGCGAACTTCATTTAGGTAATGGATTCATCTTTATCAATAAAATGAAGAGTTTGTCCGTCTGTCTGTTATAAGAGCTACGAGATATCTTCCGTACACAGAGGTCTGAAATTTAAAAACTACTAGCCCGTGTACACGAACATATTAAGTTCCGGCTACAGGATCCGTACCGCACCGCACCTTATTTTTCCGGTGGAATGCTATCCATGTTTTTAAATACAAGTGGCTACATGGAGCTGCACCGCACCGCACCGCACCTTATTTTTCCGGTGGAATGCTATCCATGTTTTTAAATACAAGTGGCTACACGAGTGCACCGCACCGCACCGCGTTTTTCCGGTGGAATGCTATCCATGATTTTAAATGTAAGTGGCTACACAAGTCCGCACCGCACCGCACCGCACCGGCGTGGACGAATCGTCGAGAGAGCATTGCTCCGCACTTTTCCGGTGCCGTGCGGTGCGGTGCGGACCGTGTAGCCACCTACCACCGGAAATAAAATGTTCGGAAGCTTCCGAACTTTGTTTTCATGGTAAAACTAGTCATTTCTTTCACAGCCGTTGCACGTGTGACGCTGTAGTCATTGTTACCAACATTACGTACAAGATCAACAATATTATATACAGCAACTTATCGAACTACAAACATTCTTCGTCTTAATTATTAGCTAAATTAAAAATTATTCTTCGTAATTAATAGCTAACTTAATTTTATGAAAATAGGTGAAAACATTTGCAAGTAAAAATAAAAATACAAACTTATTTTGTAATAGATCTCAGTCTATAAAGAATAAAAATTGTTATAAAATGCTGTCTTCGCGTAGCCGGTCCTTATGCAATTTTTTTTTTTTTTCAAATCGACTAAAAACTTGGTTGGAAGATAATATAAAATGAATAGGTACGCGTTAAATACCACAAATAAATAAAATAAAATAAATAGTGACTCCAAATGGAAGGTATATGGCCTGTGGAACCCAAGCGGCTGCCATAACCATCGATAAACACGGGCCCTGCTGAATCTACAATTTAATTTGCATTGGAAAAGTATTTTATAAAATACAAACACGTCCTTTTGCAGTCAGTGTTGATAATATTTTACTATATTATTAGTGTTATTTAATAGGTATTTATAATATCTGTCAAAAGTGACAGCTATAAATCGCATGTCTTGAGGTATGATTACGGGAAAGTAGATTTAATAACTTTCCTATCTGTCAGATAGTTAGGCTCTCCGTATGAAAATTGTAATGTAACAGTTATGTCCTTCTTGACGTCACACCAGAAGAGGAGGGGTTGTAATCTCGCACAATACGTTAATCCGGCTCTCCAATCTATTCTCCTCGAGGTCAGTATTGTCACGGAGTTTGCGAGATACACCCTCCCCGTTTCCCACCACCTTCCACCTTTCAATCAGAGGCGGACACTTCATGGGAACTTATAAATCTCCCAAGCATAAAGAAAGGGTCTCTATTTACAATTCCACCAGACTTCGACAGAAAGATTATGGTAATTAAATTATTATAAAGGTTTGTATTATCTTATTATGTGGATAATAAACGCTGCAATTATCTATCTTGTTCATTTTTCTGTGTGTTTTTTTTTTTAGTAACACGTCTTACTGACCATCCTGTCTATCTGCATACTTACCAGCAAATTATGGTGCATAAGCTTGAAACGCACCTTCCTCCTCAATATTTCAAATTTGGTGTAGTTTTCAGGCAATTCAACCAGCCACGATAGTATTTAGTATTTCATAGTAATAATATTAATAATAACTACTATTAATATATGGATACCAATCTTTAATGAAAGAATTTAAAATTCCTCCGTAAATACCTATAATAGGAAGTCACTTTTAATCAAATAAACACAAGAATGGGAATTAGAATAGTATAATAATCACATAAATCAATAATTATTTTTAAATAGAAAAAATATATGTTTACCAGTAAATGTAATCGTAGGTTAAAAGTTAAACAGAAACAATGCTGATCAATATATATATATTTCAGCTAATAATTTTGAGTTTGAAATAATATAATTGTTGGCATATATTACTTGTGTAAATGTTGTGGTTTGAAATATTTTATTAATTTTATTTATTATTGTAAGCAATAACGGGTTTTTTCTAATTTAGATTAAGAATTAAGAATGATAATCAATAATTATACTTAAATATATATATATATATATGTATATATATATATACATATATATATATACGATATTTTATTTTTAACTAGGCAAGCTTAGGAAATCTATTACGAATGAAATTAATGCAGTCTAGACTATGCAATTTCATTTATATAATAATTCATTCTATCAATTATTCCTGTGTTATTCATTCAACCTTGGAAAGCGTACAGTTTTTTTTTGTTTTAAAGTAGGTCACTCTTGATTATAATAAACGTTTTAATAAACCATGCTGTCATGGATATACGAGAAGAAGAATTTTGGTCTTTCTCAGGAAATATTAAGTGCGGCGAGTCATTTACATATTAAGAAGATATTTGTATGACAGCTATTGCGTTTATTGTATTGTTTTATTTATTTTATTAAGATATTTATTATTAAAATTAAATTTATATATATATATTACCAAATTTTTCAAAGTTTTAAGTTCTAGTGCGGTAAGCATTGATAGATTAAACCCAACCAAACAAAATATTTTTGAGGCTCCGCAATTTTTTTTAAGGGTGTAAAGAGCTTTGGAGTTTTAAAATATTGCGAACTTCTGATCTAGGTGGTTTAGCTAGAAATAAACCTAATAGCCTGTGACTGCTATGTAGAGGTTGGACTCTAGGACGAGTGTACCGGTAGCTATTTTTCACATATGATTCATCTTTGTGCTATCCCAACCTCTCTCCATGTTAATAGTTGTTGGACCCGCCTCGGTGGCGTAGTTGGCTAATGCGCTAGTCGTGTTGAGCTCGACTGCCGAGGACGGGGAGATCGAGGTTCGAATCTCGGTTGGGTGAACTGGGGGTGGTTTTCCCTAAAGTGTTTTCCACTCTCCCTCCACGCAAACGCGGGATCACTTCCTCTAAATTCAACCTTCCCCATTCCTAATCCATTAGAGTAATTAGTACTTAAGCGTATACACTGACACTGACAACCACCAAAATTTAATAAAATAATAATTAAACAACAGTAAGCCTAAGCTTAATCAATAAAAAGCTTCCCCTCCTCCTCACCCACCTGTGCATCCCAAAGGCACTTCCCCTCTTCACACACTTGCGCAGTTCTTACTGCGCATCCCAAGCCATTGTTCTGTTCTCGGACTGACCAGTCGAGTCGAGTCATCACCTCACCCACCATATTGCACTGCTAGTCGTCAGACATTTCAAAGTTATTCATATTGATTTGTTACGGTTTATTATTTTAGTGTGATTGTTCTTAGTCATGGACCGTTAGCTTAAAATTGTCTCTTTTAAAAGGACAGTAAGTGAAGTTGAAGAGGAAGAGTCGGTTGAAGAAACTCCGAGTGATTTAAGTGATGATCCTAGCTGCTCCAAACCTAACCATAAAAATGAGTAATCGAAGAGTAGCGGAAGTGCGAAAGTAAGAATATATAAGTGAACATTTACAACTAGACTTTACATTTGTAGGCTCTGTCACTGATCCAAGCTCACAGTGTTTTATTTGTTTGGAACTTTTATCAAACGAATACATGAAACCAATTAAATTGCGCCGTCATCTTGAAACTAAACATAACTCATCGGATTTTTGAGTCAAAGTGTCCAGCCTTCAACCTGATCTTCAAGAAGTGATGGGAAAAAAGAAGAGGTTTCACTTATCTCACTAATACTAGATCCAAATGAATAAATTTGAACTTTTACATAATTAATACATTTTCATGTAGGCCTAACTAAGCTTTTTTGTATTAACTATTACTTTTATATTCATTATTATTACCCCTAAATTTAGTGTAGTAATAAAAGTATATAAAAACACATTTGACTCGGATTTACTGTGCCAAATTCCCAGTTTTGTAGGTTTTCTAACATTAATTATTAATATGGGGGGGGGGGGGGAGGAAGGTGCTATTTTATATACATAGAATAGATTAGATTGTAATAATTATAAAAAAACGGGAGGTTCGCCGATCTCAAAGAGCCTCTTGGGGTGTCCTTGACTGGTAGGTGATTGGGAACCACTGGTCTAAGGCATCACACTCGCAATAGACTAGAGTCTAGTCACTTGACTGTCGATGACAGGGAGATCGTCATTTGATCACGGTTGGGTGTACTGAGGGTGGTTGTTTCCTAAATAGTTTTCCACTCTCTCCAGGAAAATATGGTTACACTTCCTCTAAATTCATCTTTCCTTATCTCTAACCATTAGTGATATTGGTACATAGACGTATAACCCTAACGGTTAGTAAGACGTGATGCTAAAAAAAACTAATCAAGGATACACTTTCTTGACAATGTATAGTAAAAGGTAGGGGTGTACCAATGCGGATACCGATGAATCGTTATCGGGCGATTATTAGTGCATCGGCAATTAATCGTAATCGGCGATTATTATGTCAATTAATCTTTTTTTTAAAGTATAATTTAAATAAAAAAATTATAGTTGGAGTTTAGTGATCAAAATGAAAAAAAAAAAACTAGTTTCGACTCTCGCCGGTTATGTATAAAATCTATTTTTGTATGCATACAATCTTTTCGTATTAATTACATTAACTGTTATCATTCTCTAAATCATATTTCCCAATAGTTATTAAGAAATAATCGATAATCGGGATTAATTGGTGTAAATAATTGTAGCATGAACATTTATTTTAAACACTCGGTAATCGGTATCGGTAATTGGTTTTACTGAATCAGTGCACCTCTAGTAAAAGGAGTAAAAGGTATTGCAGTTTAAATTCTTTAATAAGAGTAATTATTTTAAATAACTCTTAAAAATATATATTAATTTGATTCTATTTAACTCGTGTTTGTAAACATTAATATGATTTTAATGATGGAGTCACATTGGTTTAAATTACATTTACATACTTTTTTTTGTATACAGTCTTTGTTTAGTTAGAGAACAAACACAGCACGTCTTGCGAGTGCGCTTTACGAGTGTGCATCTGACAAGCGTGTGTGACTTGGGATAGATTAGGAACTAACGTTCGCCAAACATTCACTTAAAGTAAAGAAACTAGTTTGTGATCACGATTCACGTAATGTAACGTAACAATTCCAACCAAACCCAGACGACGGATTTGAACTGTTTGAAAACTAAAATTAACTAAAATTTAGAGCTGAAAAGGCTGCAAGTACTTGCAAAAGAAGCTTTTAATGGATACCGAAAATAAAATGTAACAAGAGGTTATGATGTTTTACAGTTGGCAAGACGCGGCCAACTTATCCGAACAAGTCATCTGCATACCATAAGCAAACAGATCAAGTAATACATAGCCGTGTTGACTTTGCACGTTGCATTACATGTTGCATTATTTTCAATGTTCAATGTGTACCTTCTGGTCAATTGAGATTGAACCGTTTGCTTTGCATGATTACCTCCTATATCCTTTCTGTTTTAGTTCGCGGTATTTCCGCATGCAATGTTGGTGTAGTGACTTCCTTAGTAAACAAACTTCTGACTTAAAACAGCCGAACAAAAAAAAAATTGAAAACACTGATTTATTATTTTTTTAAATAGGCTAAATTTTATATAACTGAAGCTGTACTGAGTGTACTGAGGGTGATTTTAAAAAAAGGTTTATACTCTTCATCCACGCTGGTTTGGGCACACTTACTCAAAACTCAGCCTTCTTCACCCCTAAGCATTAGCGTAATTAGTAATTGTGTGTATAGTCCGAACGGGTAGAAAGACGGGGTGGAAAAATGAATTTATAAATAATAGATATAATAATAAAAACAGGTGATAATCTCTTAGATTGAGGCTATTCATTCCAACTACCCATCAACTGAGTAGAAGCACGACCTGCAAAGGAATGTATCTTCTACGGGTAAGGGTTCGGTCAGCCTGGCGAGCGTGCGAGCGAATGAGCGAGCGCGTGATTAGCAGATAGCTCTCGATAGTTGTTGACGAGGAGGCTCCAAATCTTGGCTCAGTGAACTGAAAGTAGTTTTTCACAATTGATTTATTGTTGTGGTTTTCTCATCCTCTCTCCACGCTAATGGCGATTCTTATTCGTAAAGGCCTACTTTGATTATAATATTAAAGTATTTCAACATATCACTTTTACATATTATATATATGTTTTATGATCTTACCAATTTAATTAGTCTGTTAGTAGCAAGTGTGCTAAACCTATCGATATTAATAAAAATGTCAAAATGAGAAGTTTTCCTAGCACTCAATGAACCAACATACAATAATATTGCCTAGCGCCTGTAAACTAGACTGTACCGGGTCGAGCGCGCGCTTGAAAAATAAAACCAGTTCTATCTTCCAAGCGCACGCGCTCTGTCCGGCCACCTCCTATTACAACCAATGTGTTCTATTTTATATTTTAGTTGCTCGCCCAGTCTGGCCGTCCCCTAAAATCCAAACTTGGAGACAGTCGATATTATCCAGATAATGTTGAAATCTTCCAAAATACGTGGATAATGTTAAATGAGAGGTGATTAAATAATGTTTTTCGAAGTGTATCCCATTAATATTGACACTATCCCCCTGCACTTGAATAATGTCAACATTTTAAGGTTGAGTTTAGGTTAATTAAGTTAGGCTAGGCTAGGTTATATTAGGTGAGTTTAGGTTAGTGGAAAAGAAATAATCTAAATTAGGCATTTCGAATGTTAGTCCATTGCTATGATTCAATTTCAGAGATAAGAACGGCGTTCCAAAATAGAATCCATAGCACACGTGCTTAGTTTTACATTTAATATTCCACGTTATTCAAGTCTTGCTGGATAAAAATGTCAAGATTATCCGGATAAGGTCAAAAAATGAGATAAATTACTTTATATTTATGACCTTATCCACGTTACTTGTATAATGTCGACACATATCCCGGCTAATTTCGACATTATCAAAATTTCACGCACTACCCGTAACATATCGACGTCCAAACAACAACTCCTTACATCCTTAATCCATGACATAGGCCCAAGTGTTATGAGGGGCGAGTGTGACTAGGCCGTGAGAACCGATGCAACGAAAGTTTTCATCTTTTTTTATTTTTTTACCTCCTTCTTCTTATTTGTGTGTGAGTGCTATATATGCCGTGAATCGTGTGTAAGGAGAAGAAGAAGAAGCAGGGGGTAGAAAAAAAAACTTTGCGAGTGTTTATAAACAAATCCGAGGAATAAGTATGTCACGTCTGTTCGGTTGTCTGTTTTTACTCTTATATCACTCCTCTTCAAACTTTCTCATCTCTTTTCTTGTTCGCGAACACCCGTTGTGCGGAAGCGATGAATTATATGCCCCACGGTGTTCCTAATATGCTCACTGCACTTTTTTATTTATTTTTTTTTTTACTCAGCAGTAAGCTCCTCTGACACTACCGGCTATAAACGACTTAAGGTTGGGTGCTAGTGAGCGCGAATTTAGTGCGATAATTTTGCAGTTTTTATAGCATAAACATTTTTTGAACAAACTAAATCAAATTTTTTTCCTTTTATAGAAACATATAGTTTAGTTTTATGCACGTGCTAATCTCAACAGTTTTTTTAATATCTGGCATGAGCATGGTGGCATTTAGTGACAAACTTTTTAAATTAAGAGAAAAAGTTGTCATTAAATTCTAGGACCCCCTTGACAGATATTCAAGGGCTGTTGAGATTAGCATGTGAAGAAAACTAAACTATATGTTTCTATAGAAGAAATATTTGCTTTATTTTGGCCAAAAATGTTTATGCTGTAAAAACTTCAAATATACTTCCCTAAACTCACGCTCACTAGCACCCCATCTTAAGCTAGCAGACTCACACGATCAGGGGGAGATGTTCAATTTGGAGAGAGGATGGGAAATGCCACTTTGGTATAACCATCTTCCCGTGAGGTCAGACAGATTAGGTCAATCCTGGGCTGTATCCGATATCTCTATTCACGTGTCTTCATCTTGACATGTACTCCTGCCTGGTGCATTGGTAAGAACGCAGAGAGGTGCGAATTTATCTGAATTGTCATAAAGGATGCCGATGCACGCCTCACACGCCACTCGAGCCCAAGGACGGAAGAAATACGTTGTCTACACGTCTCTGTGCGGTGTTAGGTTGGCAACTGTTTTATTATTCTCTTTTCGTCTGCTATAGCTCAAAACTTTATGTTACCCACCATTTTAAATTATACGGGATGCTAACGCAGACACGTTCTAAAATTTATTAAGAAATAGTTTATTTCGAAAGATTAATTAAAATAAACCTACAATAATTTATTTATTACAAGAGTATCAAATTGTTTCTTGTCATACTTTAATTTTTGTAAAACAAAGAGACAAAATCGATACAAACAATATTTTTAAAAATATTACCCTAACACCTTATCTCAGTTGGTAGAGTGTTTGTTTACTGGGTTGAAGGTCCCGGGTTCAATTCCTGTCATGGACGAAAAATTTACCATTGGCGAAATGTCCCTTTCACAGTGATAAACTAACGGTCGGGGGCTGGATGTTGTGTCTTTTTTAGATTTAAGTTAATGTATAAGTTGTGTACTGATATAATAAGTCGGTTCAGAACGTGCAATTTAAATACTGCAAATAAATAAAATGAAAGATGAAAAAAACTAGTAACGGTAGTTACTGATATTGAGTATTTCTGTCTTAATATTCATGCATGCATGAAGACAATATACTAAATCTTAATTTCAAAAATGTTATATTGAACAGTCTCCTGTAAAATTATGTTTATTGTCTAAGTGGCTCCCTATTGAGTAGTTCTCTCCTTCAAAGATGTGAGTTGTTTGGAAAACTGGACGTTAGCAACAATAAAATTATATACGTTGATACATAGGTTACTTTAAATACAGTACGTTAAAGAGAAGGGAATTCAATAAAAATATTATATTAATAGGTTAAACATATATATATAAATAGTAAACTAAAATTAGACAACATCGGACATATTTTCTCATATAGTCCATTACAGTTGGTAACAACAGTTTCAATAAGTCAACTATCGGTAAACTATCCTCAATGAATTTTATTTAGAAAAACGAGTATACAATTTTAATTATCATGTCAAACACTCTCTAGATATCCATTTTATATAAATCCTTAAAGACGTTTTAAAATATTTCTGAGCTTTCAAAAATTGTTTACTTAATAAATTACCCTTAATTTTAGGGTTAGTATTTTATACACGGTATGACCATCTAAGATATAAATATCAAGTTTGAATAAATAATATCAAAACAGGGAGTAAATCTGAATAGGTTGTAAGACGCAGTGGGTTTAAACCCATGAACATCGGGTTTTCAGGTGAGCACTGTACCCCAAAGCCACCAAAGTTAACATTTAAAACCAAACAATCAAGAAAGTGTATCAATAAATATTTAATAGTTTTTACTTATAATAAAAGAAAAACAATTACTTTTTAATTTTTAACTAATTTTAAATTGTGATGTGTAAAAAAATTTATTTATAACGTTTCTATAATTCTAAAACAAATTACAGTTTAAGTTTGGAGGCATAATTTTGAGTTGATTATTTATAGAAAAAATAGACTAAACAGCTACAAAAAATGTTTAGCCTTAGCTTTAAACCTCGCGTTTAGTACATCCTTTTTAAGATAGTTTAATGTCCTGTGCATAAGAATGATGGTATTTAACTAATTACATCATTCCAATAATTAATATACAAGCATATCACTGGTAGCGCAAAGCTTCCCCGGAATGACAACATTATTTGCAGTGAATCCCATCAGTAATAACAAGAAATATTATTTGCAGACAATAAAAAATATATAAATAAATGTTTATCTTAAAATATATCTTGCATGTGATGTGAAATTTTGTAGTGATAAATAATCTCAACAAAATAAAACTCACATAACAGGTATAAGTAGCTGCATATGAATATATTAATTAATCATTTTTATGCTGTACTATTTATGTTTGAACATTACTAGTGTCTATAATTACCACATGTATATATTAAATTTTGTGTCTATGAATCAGTGTCAAAATTTTTACCGGTTAGCTTAAAATTCTTGTAACTTTTTATCGTTGATAATCTACAATATAAATCCATGCCGTGTTCCTATATTTTTCCTTCCAGAGATATTTTTCGTACTTCCCGATGAACTAGAAGGTTGAAATTTGACAGAGATTTTCCTGGGAGTTCGAGAATGATGATAAAAATCCTAAACCTAGAAATTCGATAAAGGGCTGAATCTGGGTCCCCAAAAAATCCCCATGCCTACTTTATGAACTACAAAATCAAGTTTGTCCGATCGCACTGAAATTCAATTTCCAGGAGTTTTTAACACAGCTAAACACGACCTTGATGTAATTTTTTTTTTCGAAATTCCTGTCAGCTAACCTTAAATCAATATCTAATCGGTTCAAAAATTACGTAAATTGTCATTTCCTCTTTAATTTTCAAGAAATGTTATATCTAGGGGCTTCAAGGTCGATAAACAAGATTACGTCATTGGTTTTTCGAAATTTGAATAAACCTACCCTCAATTGGCACCCAAATGAAAGATAGAGGAAAAAAGGGGAGGCAGATAATTATAAAAAACCTTTAAAGAAATTTTGTAAGAATGTAGAGGGAACATTCCAAATAACAAAATTAGTATTAAGTATTTTATCTTTATAAGTGGGGTTAGGTGAAATGGGGTGAGTGGGGGGGGGGAGGGTCCAAATTATAAAAAACTAAACTAAAAGAACATACTATTCATCACTGCGGTAGAAGATTTAAATTTGCCGGGCAGGTTTAAGGATCACCCTAAACTGTAACGAAGGTCTGAACCATCTTAAATTTAAAAATGAAGTATCATAAAATGAAAAAAGTCTCCCCTCAAAATTTCCAAAACTTAAATAAAACTGGGTTGATAGGTAGAGTAGACAATTGAAATATTAATTTTATTAAATAAAAAATGTCAAATCCAAACAAACAGAAGAAATTAAGAATTTAAAGTTTAAAATTCTTAAAGGGGATACAGGAAATGTAAACTAAAATTAACCAAAATCAAAACTAAAATCATCAACAAAAAATTGAAATTTGGCAAAATTTCCACACCAAAAGCCTAAAATTTGTAAAATTTAAAATTACAAAATGGAAGGGTGGATGGGGAGCTAGTGAAACGGGGGATAAAAAGAAATTTCAAAAATTATAAGAAGACACATCTTTTAGTAGGGTATAAAATAGAAATTTCGCAAATAACTAGAAAAGTATAAAAGTTATTTTTAACTTTAAAATTAAGATCTAGGTTGGAGCAGAGCTTATATCTTCAAAAACTAAGATAAAACACTTTTCTAAGTGGGTTAAAAAATTTAAGTATTTACAAGCCGTTATAACAACCACACCAAATAATACAAATAAAAAATTTGGAATTTCAAAATTAGTTCTAAGTAAACGAGTGTCAAAATTTTATAATTCAATATAAAAAAGAACTTCTTCCTGTGGATTAAAATTGAAATGTTTCATGTCTATAAACATAATTTCCCGAATAACTGAATTATGTCTGAATAAATGGAATTTCAAAACCGAAAAATGAGAAATGTAATATCTCAAAATTAATTCAATTAATGTAGAACACTATTTTCAGTTTGGTTGAGAATTTAAATGATGCGGGCACGTAAAAGAACCTAATCAAATATGTAAATAAGTCTTAAAATTTCAAAATGGGAAATGGTTTGGGGAAATGGGAAATTTCTTTGAATTTCTCTAAACCCTAGCCAAATAACATAAAATTTGAAAGGTTTGGAAATCAAGTAATAAGGGCCCGGGAAATGGATGAAAAGGGGGCCCCCTCTAAACTGTTATAACTAATAGATTTTAGAGCAATCTAAGATGAACAATGACGCCATTTTATTATTTCAAACTAGCACAAACTCCCTGGAGGAGACAAACTTAATTACTAGCTTTGTATAGCATGTATGCTAATTATTATAAGCATGGGTTCGGATGGATAAAATAATAGTGTAATCTAATATTTCTTGAATAATTTTTAAAGTTATACAATTTATAAATAAATGACACCATTTGCAACAGTGGGTAAATAGACAAATGAATCAGTTTCATCTTGTCTGGTTTGTCGGTAACAGGATTTAAGATCTGTTTTATTCCTAGTGTACTGAGGGGATTTCTCCAAAATAATTCACCATTATACCACCTTGCAAATGCGAGTACATTTTCTATTGATACCACCATCCTCATCCCCTCTCTCCATTAATATAGCTATGCTGATAATAAGGATGAGTAGTAAGACTCTGTGTACGTATTTAACTAGGAAGAAAATATAAGTGCACATATTGACATTTGTAAAACTGGTGTAAAAGATTAATGAACATCAAATTATTAATTGCATTCCCCATTATAAACTTCTTTTTTCATGATTGTAAAAAAAAAGAAAATAAATAGTTTGTAATTTAATCAATATCAATCATTGCGAACTTTCGACTTCTTATGATGTTGAAGCGTGTTATTAAAATACCTATTGTGTTTTACGATTATTATTATTATTATTATTATTATTATTATTATTATTATTACACTCTTATTAGTTTGCGACCATATTTAGAGGTACGAATGAAAGATAAAGCAAAAAAAAAAGAATAAAAAATACAAACAGATCAGAAAACTCCCGTTATGCAATACATTGATCGTTATCTCATCTTTTCTTTCAGATTGTAAAGAAATTGTTTCTTGAGTGTTGGTGTAGGAAATGGAAGGAGGATATGGGAGGGGGTAGAGAAGTGGTTTAAGGGGGGAACTCTACCCCTGAATATTACTATTCAGTAAAATTGAACATTTCTTTTTAAAAAAAACTCTGATTGAAGTTTATGGCGGTGGATGTAGCGGACGTGAGTTAAGTCAAGTGTTTTTTGGAGTTTTCATAGCAAAACACTGTTTTGGACAAGATAAATTAAATATTTCTCCAATAGAAACATAGAGTTTAATTTTCTTAGTATACTGACATCAACAGTTTTTGAATACCTTAAGCATAACATATATTTCATGTTAACTTTATCAGGATTTATAAACTTTAGTAAAGGACGTACTGGAACGTAACTTGGTCTCACTTTTTAAAATAAGGGTACAATACATGTTGTGTTTTTTTTAGTATATATGATCCTTAAAAAACTAACAGTAAAGAACAAGACAAATTTTAAAAGATCTCCTCGAACCGAGTTGCAATTTTATAATTGACAGTGAAAGTGACCTTGTCCGATTTATATTTTTTTAAAAAGGAAATCATTCAATGGGGGGAAGGAGGGGGGGGGCGGTGAGGGCTGCAAGAAGCCCTCGCGGCAGCCATTGCAAAATCCTTCGCGATCACGCCATCATATAGATTGGACGTGTCTTACACACTCGCGTAGTCACTCCAACTCAATTTCCATTATTTATATGCATTCATTAGTAACTAGAACCAAGGTGCGGAATAAATTAAACTTGATATTTGATTTGTGATCTTTAATTTATGTCGAACCTAATATATAATATGTGATATTTGATTTATGTTATCTTCCATTTAAATCGAAACCCAGTCTAATCGTTGACAGGGAACGTTAAACTGCCTGGCGCCTGAACACAATATACCTAAGTATTTAAATCTAGCACTGAGATATAAACTGATGCACGTGAATCCAGGGAAAATCAGGCCGCATAATAACGCGGTCAGGATACGAACCAAGGACGCCGGAACAGATACGAACGCGTGCCGTTAGAACCTCTTATGAACCTAACAATACTGAACCTGCGTAAACTTCTGTAGGAATTTTGAGCATAGAGAATTTTTTTAAGCATAGGAGGGATCATAAGGATAATTTTTCACTAGGGTGTTTTCCCGCGACCTGGTACCTTTTCCGGAAATGACGTCAAAGATGGCAGAATTTTGTCAGGATACCAATTTAAAAAAAAATAGCACCGAAACTGTGGCATTCACGCAAAATTTGTAAGAGTAAATTTTTGTTCAGCATACCTTTGAAAATAAATTGGTTCTTTTGTATTTTTCTCTACGTTTCAAAGTTTTCAATAAAATGGCGCCGGAAGATGTTAATGCCACAGCACTCGTAGGATAACAAAAGGGTTTCTTTTATATAGCGACGAAACTTTGTGAGTTACGCTAAATTTTAAGATCATTCATTTATTTGTCACATTGTTGCCAACAAATTATTTCTCTTGTATTTTTCTCTGGGTCACGTAGTTTTCGAGAAAATTGCGCCGAAATGTGTTAATGCCACAGGATAACAAAATGGTTTATCTTATATTATATCAACGAAACTTTTATCGATGCTTAAAATATGAGGATAACAAAACATTTTAGTCAAAGGAGTACACTACTATAGTAATTTTTGAGTTGATTTAGAGGAATTAGATGAAAATATTTTTAAATTAAGAGAAAAAAATTTTCATTCAATTTCAGGACCACCCATACAGATATTAAAGAACTGCTGACATCACCATGTGAAGAAAATTAGACTTTATGTTCCTATTAAAAAACTTGTATTTATTTTGACCAGAAAAATTGTTTGCTATAAAAATTTATGTGTAAGCACAAGCGAGCTATACCTACCAACCGAGCAGCCGCCGCATGTTGGTGAAAGTGCCAACATTTGAGGATATACGGTGTCATGTGGTCAACACAACTAGGCCCCCCGGCCGTTAATCTCAGTTTTATAGACCGGAGCCGATACTTTTATATTCAAGTATCTCCTCACGAAGCTGAGTTCACCCCGTTCCAGTTCCACTGTTTCACAAAAAAAAAAAATTGGAAGCACCAGGGATCGAAACCGGGACTTATGAAGCCAGGTTCTTTTACCACTGGACCACAGAAGCGGTTTGTATATGTAATAAACTCGCTTTATGGTAAATTTCTCTTTTATATAAACTAATGTTTAGAAAAAAAATAAACAGTCGCGATACCGAAAATGGTATAATTTTGAATTTAGTATGAAATATTGTTTTAACTATAAATCACTAACGATTTAAATTTTGTGACTGCTTTCCCCTGCGGTTACAACTCTCTCATTTTGTTCACTGATTACATCTACTCACCATAAATCAACCATCGAATTCAAACTATCTTTCGTAATCGTCTTTATTTATTTGTTTTCTTCCTAGTGCCGTTATGGTAGTCCCATACGCAAGGATGAGTTTCAAAATTACATCGATTCACAAGACAAACTAATTTGGTAGCGTGCTCTACCATCTCCCGTAGCAACAAATCTTTTTGTGGTGGATTCTAATACAGCGTTTCAAAGACGTATATGTAAATTACACACATGATCTAAATTATCTCTCTACTCTTCGAGTTTCAGTTCAATAAATTCTTGTTAGTGGTTTATAGCCTGCTGGCCAATAAAAAGATGGAGGATGGCATACTTTCCTTGTTACGTGCAATTTGTTGCAGTGATATTATACTGGGTGGGGCCGAAACAATTAGACAAATAGTAGCTTGAAAATTAACACTTTATTTGAAGAGTAAATATTCACTAGCTAAGTTAAAGCAAACTACATAATACACTTTATCACTTTTTGAAGATAATATCGCTCAGGTGAGCTCGGCTGGACGTCAGGCAAACCTCATCACGTTGTCCATCACTTTCCTCAGCATAACTCGTCTAATTGTTTCCAACCCACCCTGTATAAGCCTGAAGGGATGAAGTGTGGACCATTTATGACTGTATTCATAAATATCTCACTTGATCATTCATAAATGGATTATTATAGATGACACATAATTTCCAGATGTATGATGATATGCTTATTCGTGTGTGATCCCCCTCTTACTACCCGTCTAGGCTATCTGCATTTTTACACTAATAGGGTAGAGCTGAGGAAGGTTTTTTTTTATCACCACGTCTTATTACCTGTTCATATTGTACACATATATGATTTTTTCTTGCATCACATCTTACTATCCGTTCGAGTTATACGCTTATATAGCTACTAAATACACAAATGGTTTAGGAACTAAGAAGGTTTAATATAGGAACTGTACCCGCATTTGCTTGGAAGGAGATTGTAAAACCATTTAGGAAACCCACCTTTAGTGCAACCGACTGATATCGAAATCTGATATCTCCGTCTTTGGCCATCTAGTACCAACACGAGAGTAATGCGTTCGGCCACATGGCCATCGAAGAGGGTATAAATGATAATTAATTACGCTAATGGGTAGGGATGAGAAAGGAAGCATATTACTTGCATTTGTGTGGAAGGAGAGTGGGGAACCATTTAGAAGAAGACACTCTCATTAGACCCAACCGGGATCCTTTATGATACAACTTATCCTAATATTAGTTATTTGCTGATTTTCAAACCATTCCTTCACCTCTGACAAGACGTGTATTAATCACAACTTGTGGATGTGAGGAATTCCAGGCCTCCACCGTGGTTCGGATTCCACGTTAAACTGTAGGTCCTCCATTTCATCTCACAATCACCCTACCATTACACATTAGCGTAAGTGCGTATAACCCGAATGGTCAGTAAGACGCGGTACTAATAATAATTGGTTATTTGGAGATATTGAAAACAATTTATAATATTCGTGTTGTAGCTAAATGAAAAAATGTAATAAATGAGATCTTATTAAATGTGATCGTCAATTTGAATAATAATTATACAACAATATTTCATAAAATAAATAAAATGTCAGCGTGAAATAGGTGAAGTGTTATCTCCCTGGCTTTCTAAACGCTGTTGGCTCAGATGAAGTACATGAGAACATTTTGTATTAGTCGATCTTTATTTTAAGGACCGGTCTTATGATATAACACTTCCTTTCGTTACGTCTCGCGTGGTTGTCAATTATAACGACCCTCGTTGTGCGCCATTTTATAACACTTCGCTTGTTATGTTATTTGTGATTCCCCTTAGTTGTGCGCCTATTTACAACACCCTCGTTGTACGCCATTTTATAACGCTTGCTTTAGTTATGCCCCACGTTGCGTCGCCATTTTTAAAGATTGCTTTTCGTGTTTTTGTTAATTATAACGATTCACTTTTGTTACGTCTTCCAACTTACACCTTATCGTGAGCTCCACGTTACAACACCAACTGTTCTGATAATGAATGTTTGGAGAAATGATACTAATGTGAAATAAAGTTTTAATTATTTATTTAATTATTCCAGTCTTACTGATGTCAAAAAAAATGATCATGATTGTTTTGAAAAAAAAACTTAAAAGTGGTGTAATTAACTTGTTGCGCGTTTAATATCCGCACCCTTCAAAAACACGTCCGTTCCGAATGAAGGATGGTGTCGAATAAGAACGAAAGCGGATGCTTATTTTAAAATCACAGTCCTATGGAACATAAGAACATTGGACGGGAAGCTTCTAGAGCAGGAAATCGTTAGTAAAAATCCTCCACGTCAGCCGACTGCATTAACGCAATGAAGTTAGTTACACTGGCTGATGCCTTCTACCTTCAGGGCGTTAACTCAACGACCAAAAATAGCTAGTACTTTCTTAGTTAGAATCTGGTTATTTACTATAAACGAACCTATTTTATGCCTGAAGTAATATAATATATAATTCAAATAAAAGCAAGATATGTTTAATATATAAAATGAATAGGAGAATATTATCAATGCTGTCAAATATCCTTTGGGGTCAAATCAAGGTCGTTACAATGACTATCGAATAAATAGTGCTATAGTGAGGTTAAAGTTAGTAACAGATAAAGGTTATTAGCCACTTAATTATTTTACGCGTATTATGAACTGAATTTATCTGCCAGATAGCTATCTGTAGGATAAATATATTTTTATGCAGAAAACGCAAGGTTGTTACTGTTTTTACTGGTGCGCGCATGCGTATAAACCGTGCTGATACCGTTACAACCTAGCGAGTGGCTACAACGCTCAACATTTGCTAAATAATGGCGGCTAAACAAATGCGAGGAAATAGATGGCGTCACGGGGACGCAGAAGCTAGGTTGTCTTGCAAATACTAATTTCAGTGTCTGCCAAAATGTGTTCAATAGTTTAGTATCGTGTTTAAAAAACTTCGTTTATTGTACTCACATTTAAATAAATTATTCTTTTATAATTATAAATCTACAAATAGCTTGTCAGTTTATATAAAAGTGTGAATTAAATGTTCTATCTGTATATAGTTAGAGCCCGGGCCTGCGCTTACTAAACACGTGAACCAATATTTTAACCTAAAAACAGATTCTGATAGGTGAGACCTGATTAAAAACAACGCGTCACCATGGCAACGCCATTTTAACTTTCAGATAAAAGTTATCAGGTACTTAAACCTCCCGATAAAAATGTGATGTATAAATATATTTTATCTGGAAGATAAAAGCTATCTGGCAGTCATAAGACGCAATTTTAACTTATCAACCAGATATAAATATTTATCGGCCAGATTAATATTTATCCAGGAGTCATAAGACCGGCCCTTAGTGGTCGTTTATTCATCACTTACAAGCACCTTTAGCTGGTGATGTTGAGCAACGTTAAGGTTTACTGTCATAAGCTACGACACACGAAGGAAATTGGCCGAAATATCTATGCACTAGACCAGCGGTGTGCAACCTATGGCCTGCGGGCCGGATCCAGCCCACCGACTGAAATTGTTGTTTTTTCAATGCAGTATGCTTATCTGTGTGTCTGTATCACGGCCTAGAGACGAAACCATTTTACCAATCAGACCAATTTCTGGTATTTACGGCTTTCATAAGTTTCCCCAAAGGTGTTTTAAATTAACTATCCTACCCTATAATTAAGGGTAGTTTACTTATGGGTGAAATAATAAAAAATCAACTCTCTCAAAATTTACTCTAAATATTTTAATTAAAATTTGTATCTATGCATTGTTCAACATTAAAAACAACTTGTTTAATCTCATTTATCCATGAAAATGAGTTTTGCGTTACGTTAAATAGGTATACATTTCAAATATCGACCATATCTCTGCAGTTATTTGAAATAAGAAATTACTTTTGATTGCAAAGTTGTAGAAATATTAAAAACAAACCACTTTTTTTTAGATAATATTTAATAAAATATATTTTGTTTGGTTGTAGCTTAATATATTTAAAAGAGCTTTGGTGAATTGGGAATTGAAAATGCACAGAACAAATTATATATTTCTTTATCACTGTATGCTATTTTGTGAAATGCGATTTATTTTATTTGCCATTATGTTTCTATGGAAAATTTTACTATTTCATTTTATATATCTCACAAGCTATCATTTTAATCTAGATGGTGGAACTAGAAAATCTGTACTGTGTAACATTTTGACGAAGATAATGTTGTAGTAATCATTATAATCCTAGACAATGCTATAATTTGAATCTGAGCTTAGTTCTTAGAAGTTGAAATGATCTCAAATCAATTGCTATTTGAATAATGAATAATTATGATGATAAATAAAAACTATGACTGATTTTACTCCAGCTTTTCAGTGACTTACTGCATATTCACACGTCCGCCGAAAAACAAGAGAAGTAAATACGCGTGGTCCCATGACGTGTTACTAGCCAATCACAAGATTTCAGCATCAACGCGAGTTGAAACAGTTTCTGCTTAGTCCACTCTGAAACAAGCCAATCTGACTGAAAGAGCTAATTAGAACAAGATAATTTTCTTCCCATAGTGAAGTGTAAGAAAATGACTAAATACAATCATTTACATGGTGGTGGTAGATATGAGATAAATAGTTTATTAGGCAAGAATATCTCTTTCCACACAGTAACATAACTGATGAATGGTAACGTTATTTCATTATGATGCAGATCATTATATTGCACCAGTGGTTTAAGTTGGAGGCCTCTTCTTTGATTGGATAGCAATTTTTCCAAAGGAAGAGTTATATTCTTATGAAAGATAAACTGCTATGCATACCGAACAAGATGTTAGTGTTGGCTCGCCAATTATTGCAAGCACCTCGTCATTATCGCATTCCTTTATTTACCTCGGCACTGCATGTATTCCAAGTCGGCAATTATCTAAGAGTGTAAGTAAAGTGGTGGATGTGGGCTGTAGATAACTAAGTGCATGGAACATCCTAAGACATGCATGGATGATGGTCGGCGATGGAGGTCATGCGGGCATCGAAGTCGTGACCTGAGGCTTGAGATAAAACCCCTTTGGCTGCATTGGAATTGCCTTGACCTGTGTTCGACCCTCACCTGGAGAAGAGTGAAAGAGAGAAAAAAAAAACGATTGTTTGCAGGGAGAGATCAAATAGTAATGTTGTAGCCTGATGGGCGGGGATTCCCATAACTCCATGAAGACTAGATGGGTGTTGTGACGTACGTTACCTGGATGTTGAGGGAATGGTTGTAAAGTCACGCAAGAAAAATGATCAGGTATTCGATTCCAGTCAAATATCTCGGGCATTACGTAGGTATACTCTCTGTTTATAAACTTAATACACCATTCCTCAACGTCTCTTGAGGGCCTTCTAGAAATCTGGGTTCGTATCCCAGTATGTATTTATTGTGTGGGATAAGACTTATTGCTTTAGAGTTGATTTTAATTTTTGTTACTTGGTGCTAGTAACAGAATCCCCATACATCAATGAACACGCGGGCTTAGGCGTCAAGCACGTCTAGTCTAGTTTATCAGTGATCAGGAGGTTGGGGTTTTAACCCAGTTTGGGTTTTCAAATCGGGTTTTCCCTCTACTTCCACGTAACTATAGGTGCATTTCCTCTGTATGATATCTTCTTCATTCCTACTATATTCTTCCAGAATTCTCCCCCTGATCTGAATAACAAAAAAGTAAAGGGACGTCGATTTCAGATAAAACTTAGATTTCAATTCAACTAAATTTGTCATTAAACCTAACCTAACCTTTTCAATTTATATATACCATTACTCAATCAACAAACTTAATTTGACTAAAGATGTTAACATAATTTTAACTTTGTTGTTTTAAATAAGTTTTATACCTTCATCTTTATGTCAACTCACAATTTGTATTGTAATTGTTAATATGTTATAATTGTTATTTTGATTATTTGACTATTTGTGTGTAAATTATTGAGTCGATGAAGTATTTTTTAAATGTTATGAAATTTGTTACAGTTGGTATTCCAAGATTATGTATAATTTTTCAAGTGTCTTTTAGTATCATAATATTTTTTTTCTTTATTGTACATATTTATAAAAACTTTATTTTTAAAACATAGCTCTCTGAATTCTTTAGATAATAACATCTAAGTCTTAACTTATATTTATCCACTCTTTACTCAATATTTAAAATTTTAGAATATTTTCTAAAATGTTACATTCATATAGCTAAATTGTGTTATCTTGGTTGGGTATTAAGATACGGTGGCAAAAAAAAAGGGATTTTAAAGCTCTTGAAAATTAATAAGTATAATCATTAAAATAATTAATTTTTAAGAGCTTTATAATTACACTAAAATCTTAAAATGATAGACATGAGATAGTACTGCGATTCTTACTGTCTATTTAGTAAATGCGCTACTTCCACTTAATATTCAAGCACCCACATCATTGTTCGCATGGTCTAAGTCGTCATTCTCGTTATGGACTGAACTATTGATGTCAAGAAGGTCGGGGCTCATATCCCGGTTGGATGTACCAAGGCTAAGTTTTCTTAGTTGGTTTCCCGCTCTTCCTCCATGTAAATAATGCTCAGTATATACTCTTTATGTTATTTTTATCACAGCGTCTCACTATCCGTGTACCCGCATTTGCGTGGAAACAATTTTGGGAGAAAAAAACCCCAGTACACCTGACCGAGATTCCAAACTCGATCTCCCCGTCATCGGCAGTCTAGTCTACTGTGATAGTAGCACGTTAGACCACGCGGCCAACGATGCGGATCTTGAGTAATTTACACAAAAAAAAAAAAATTTTAATCACAATAAACACTATTCTCAAATAAATTTCAAACAAAATTCCTCAAAGTATTAAAAAAATATATATAATTTTTCAAAAATAAGATATTTGTGAACCACCCTCAAATTATTTGTATTTGTAAAAAAAAAAGTTTCATTTATCATGAAAAACAATTCCCAGATACAAGTTTTTAGCTAAATTTTAAAGGCTGTTTTCCAAAATTAGAAAAAACTAAGATTTGTTAAATTAAACTAACCTTAAATTAATTTATTTCGGAAAAATAAACATACATAACTATTTATCATGTAAAATAGTACCCATATACTAATTTTGAACCAAATTGTTATAACCATTTTTAAAATCTTTAGAATTAAAAACAATAATTCTTCTGTAAACTATCCTTAAAACCATTTTCACCCTAAAAATAAGTAGCACTTATAGAGCTTTATTTATTAGGTAAAACACTCCTTGATATTCATTAAAAACAAAATCTTCAGAGTCATTTAAAAAAAATCATGAAAATCAATTTTCAGTAAACTACAATTTGTTAAGGGCTCCATATAACATCTAAATATCAATTTTGTTCAAAATCTAACAAACTATTTCAGATCTAGGCCCAGAGACAGACTAGAAATGAGAAAGACAAAATTGTAAAATTTACCTTTTGGGTTTGGGGTCACATATATATCTCAAGTTCGAGAATGTTCTTCGATTACAATACTTTCTCTTGAGGCATATGAGAAAGTATAACGTAATCAAAGGAGACGGAACAAGAAGAGTGGATATTAAGGAAATTATAGTATATTAAAACTGTTCCGGAAGCTAGAAGGGAGAACTAATGGCGGCCCAGTCCACCGTCCTCCCGAGTTGCGCGCTAGGGAGCCACGCCGTCGCACCCACCGGAGTAAAGTCGGTCGTGGAGTGGCAGGTTAGGCAGTCAGCTGTGTCGCGGGTGTACCCGGCCTGAACCAACTCCTCTCCTCTCCCGGTCCAGATCTGCAATGAGACTGGGCGGCAGTCTTTATACCGCCCAGGGCGACATCACGACAAACGCGGCCATTGTCTTGTCCTCTACACCCTGGTTCACAACCTCCGTCGAGGACGTCGTCGTAAGGAGTCTCAAATAGAGAATCTGTGATAAAATTATATAATTTCACTTTCTCGATGAACCTTTGATAGAGAGAGTATTATGATGGTCAAAAATTTCGAATTCAATATTTTGATGGAGACGTCAACGTTCTATGAACCCAAAAATAGTGTTTTTTGCAATGCTGTCTGTATGTGTGTTTTTATCTCGGCCTAGTGCCGTAAACATTTTACCGAACAGGCTAAGACTCGGTATTTATGGTTTTTATAACTTTCCCCAATCAGTTTTTATTTAACTATCCATCCAACCCTTATATTAATGGTAGTTTGCTTCAGGGTAAAAGGATAAAGCATCGATTTGATCAAAATCAGCTTTAACGATTTAGAATAATTTCGTATAATGGCACTATTTAACACTAAAATTAAAATGGCGTGCCTCATTTTCCTATGAAATTTACTTTGAGGATAATATGATATTGCTCTTCTGGGTCACAACAATCGTAGCCCAGTTTGGGGAAAGATTAGCCAGTACTAATGTACCGTCGCCCATGGAACGACCGAATGTACTAATCGTACATCCTTTAAGTGGAGACTCTTTACATGTCCCAATGAGACGAATATGAGGGTGTAGAACCAGAGGAAACACTTAAACCTAACTTTAGTCTAATTAACCAAACCCCGGTGGCCATTTAGGTAATTCCCCTTTCGGGAAAAATACCCAAGGTACCAGCCAGGTATCGAACCAGGGACGCTTAGCCAGGTGCACTGACCACTATTCCACGTGGACGGTTACTTTGAGGGTATTTCTCATTGTTGGAAATTTACAATTTTGATCATATATACACAAATCTTTAACACATGAAATAACTTCTATTTGCAAAGTTGTAGCAATCATAAAAATAAACATTTGAAATATATTTTTATAAAACTACTTTTTTCTGATCTATAAGCAAATATATTTTTCAAATTGAGATCTGAGAAATTGGGGAGTTGATTTGTATGCTCTTTGGTAAACCGAGATGTTTCTCTTTAATCAATATGTTTACGCAACAATGTGTATTATTTCGTTTCACATATCAAATGGGGTTTTAAGTGAATATTTCCATTTTTAGGTATAGGAGCGAGAAAGCCTGTGTAGTTCACCATACCATTTTTTTTTCTTTTTTTTTTAGCACTGCATTTTACTACCTGTTCAGGTTATACGCCTATATACTAATTACACTAATGGGTTATGGATTATTAATGCTTAATTTAGAGAAAGTGCACCAACATTTTCATGGCATGAGAAAAAAACCATTTAGGGAAAACCACCCTCATTGCACCCGACCGGTATCAACCCCAATCTGCCCGTCTTCGGCAGTTTAGTCCAAAAAGAGATTAGCGCGTTAGACCACGTGGCCACTAAGCGGGTTTTTCCTTTATTAAAGTGATAACCAACAGTTGAGACCTTTTCACAGCCTAGCACTGAAAAAAAATACAGAATTACTCATTTTTGTAAAATAAGGAGAATATACCTTGATTTTATTACGAATGTTATTTTAGAAGACACAAAGAAAGTACTTTTTTTGCAGGTAGAATTGATAGTGAACTACATCTGGAAAACCACGCCCTAGTGCGCCCAGCCGATACTAACGCCTTAAACCCTATGATCACTGGTGCAGGCATGAAATGTATAAAGTTCTCTTCTATTAACTTTGATCATTACTTTTGTTTATTTCCTTGATATTAATTTGTGATTTATTTGTTCTAGTAAGACAAAATGATTGTTTGTAATTTCAAGCAGAGTTGACTGCATCTTAAACACAAAGGGAGTTTCTGAAAGACTTGGGTTTGATTCCCAGCTGTAAATTATATGGGGAACTTTATGGGGTAGGGTATGGGTTGTTCCAGAGTCCAAAATAATATAAAAAAGGTACCAAATACTTAAAACACAGAGCAACCCACCAATTTATAAATAAAGTATTTCTTATTTAATAAGACTAACATAAGTCTAGGGGTACCTGGTTTCATTTAGGTTAATATTTAAATCAATATTAACTATACTTTCCTCTCACACCCCAATATAGGATCAAACTAAGATATTTTGGATCGTAGTCAATTCATTCCAGAAATCATTTAATTTATTTTGTTCTTTTGCACATAGCACACTTTGATTTTCCACACTTAGTACCACGAGTAATTGTATTTTATTACATTTTGTTTACAAGAAATTTTTGTAAGCCTACATTTATTTAAGTGTGACTCTCTACATGTGTGTGTGGGGGGGGGGGAGGGGGGTGGAAGGGGTGGGGGGAGGGGGAGAGGGAGTGCCGAGAAGGTTGTGAAAGGGGTGATAAGGCCAATGGAACGCGAGTTAAAGTAAGTATTTTTGCAGTTTTAATGATAAAAAATTTGTTCTGCCAAAATAAATATATTTTATTAGCAGCGCATCTTACCATCCGTTCAGGTTATACGCCTAATGGTATTAGAGATTAATAAGGTTATATTAAGAGGCAATATACCCACATTCGCGTGGAGAGAGAGTGTACACCCAATTTGGAATAACCACCCTCAGTACACATAACCGAGATTCGAACTCTGGTCTTCCCATAATCGGCAGCTTAGTCTAGTGCGATAGTGACGCCTTAGACCATGCAGCCACCGAAGCGGGTAGCAAAATGTTTATTTTGTAAATTAATTTTGTTTAATTTTCTATTCTAAATTCAGAAATTCTCAAATATTTCCAATGAGTAGGTCTACACTGGAATTTGAACTTGAAATGTCTTGAGTGAATAAAATAAGTGCTGTTTAAATGAGATTATGTCCACGACAAATATTCCAGTATTACTTTACTATACGTAGTAAATTAAACTAAACGTCTATAACAATCAAGACGTATTATATTTATTAAGGTCAAAAAGGTGTTTTGCTACAAACAAAAAAAAAGTTAAAATATTCATCTTAAAATTTCTTGAATTTCGATCAAGGTTGTCCTGGAATTAAATAACATATTTTTATCTTAATTTAAAATGTTTCTCATCAAATACTATTATGCTCATAACATGTATCGAAAAATTGTTGTCACTATGTGAATAAAATTAAACTATGTTTAAATTGGAGAATCATTTGATTTATTTTGAGGAAAAAGTCTTGTAACTGCAAAAACACCTTTTCTCGCGTGTTCTACACTCCCAACTTAATTCGCCTTACCTTCCCCTGCACCTTAAATTAGTCCCTGTAGGTTCAGAGTAGCAGACAACAAATTACGAAATATCCTTCACGAGGTGGTTGATTGTACCACTGGAGCATGCATGTAGCTTTTTTAGGGATGTTCACAATATCAATCTGTGTGGCAACGCCCAAACTAATTTAGCAAAGTGGTTTTATGGAAACAAATATTTCCTCTTTTGATATAAGCATCACACGCAGAGAACTTGTATTTACGTATGTGTCAAATATGTTAGTCAAGTTGGGCATTACTTAATTACTTTATGTTTAGTACAACTTCATTGAATTACAATTTTTAACAGTATATTAATATTTCTTTAATGTGATTTGTTTATTTTTCATTTTTTGGCTGACACTACTGTAGTTTTTTTTATACTGTCATGATTTTTGAAGCGGACATCTTAAAATATTACAACTTTAGGTTGACTCAATTAACAGGAAATTGAACTTCCTTAACGTGTAGATAATACCAAGAAAAACCGAAACATCTCATTAACTATAAAAACGAATGGTTTTTATAAGAGATTTTTTCAAAGAAATCCTTAGCAAATTTCCAGCTAAGTTAAATGAAAACCTTACGATATGCCAACATGTTTTTTGACCGCAAAATATAGCTATGTACGCGATAAATTAATAAAACCTATGTACTAACACACACAAAAAGTGTTGTTTTATTTTTTTATTTTTTTTGAGACGGTATCTTCACCGTAAGCTTTCTGAGCTCATCCAAGAAGACATAAAAATGTATTTTATTTAGTCACAACTAGCCATATTAATTCGAAATTTGAGCTCTGACCTGCAGCTTTAGAGAAATTCTTGAAGACCTGTAGGTATAATTGTTGGTTCAGAGAGGCTAAGTCAATACAATGCTGTTCTTGGTGACAGGTTTAACTAAAGAAAGCCTTGAGTTTTGTCTGTTGAAATTCAAACAAAAAATTTTATGCACTTTATAACCCAACAGATTAAGAAGGACGAGTAAAATAAATAATTAAAGTATCTCGAGATATTACTAAGCGTCACTGAGGGTCCCGGCTTTGATTCCCGGCATGGTTGAAAAAAATTATCTTTGTTGAAATGTGGGTTTTCCCTTTCTTAGTGATGAATAAACAGTCGGGGGCTGCTGATTTAATCAGTCGGTTCATAAAATGCAAATCTAAAATTAATGAAAAAATACTAAGTGTAATATTGTTAAGGTGGGGATGTAATGTACCTAAGAAAAGATCAGTATTTTTGAAGTTTTTTATAGCAAAACTTTTTTATTAAAATAAATAAAATATTGTTCCAGTAGAAATATATAGTTTAATTTTCTTCACATGGTGATATTAATAGTTCTTAAATATCTGCCATAAGCGTAGACGCATTAGATAACAATCTTTAAAAGAAGAGAAAAAGTTGCAAATTAAATTTTAGGATATTCTTGACAGATATTCAAGAAATGTAGAGTTAGTCATGTGAAGAAAATTAAATTCTTATGTTTCTAACCGAAAATTATTTGATTCATTCTAAACAAAATAATATTTTGCTATAAAAACTGCAAAAAAACTTACCTTTTCTCGCGTTCTATACACCCCCACCTTAACCAGAGTAAATACTGACTTTTTTTGTGTGTGTTACAGGAGTCTTTACAATTATTTAGGCGTTCTTAAATAAAATATGATTCTGCCTTTGACTATATTTGCAATCGACGTTAGGGCTTCCGAATTGCATACAATAGTTCTAACTCATACTGCTATGGTTTATAAATGGCCAACTTTATCACAGTAAGTTTTTTTTTCCCTTGTTTATTTTTTATTCATAAATCTATAAACACATTTATCAGAGTAGATATTTTGTTATCTCTGGATGTTAAGAGTGTGACACATCGTAGAGGTTGTTAGCCTCAGGATGTAGAAAAAGGACCAGCTAACAATGGTATAGAAGTCATAACAAGTTTTTGAAAGTCAATCTATATCGTGTTTTTTTTTTTAAAAAAAAAGCGAAGGTAGCTTCTATTGTTCGGCATAATGGGTCCGGTAGCTGCAACCAAGTCAGGTGAGGTTGTATGTCGTTAGGAAACACTAGCAGCTGGTTCTAAGAAAGGTGTCCGACTTAGAGTATGTAGCTCATATCAATTAGTAAACTACCCGCTTCAGTGGCTGAATGGCTTAAGGTGTTATTCTCATGTTATACTGACCAGCTGAATACGGAGAGATCGGGGATCAAATCCCGGTCGGTTCTCTTGAGGGTGTTTTTTCCTAAGGGTGCTCCAACCTCTTTCCATGCGAATGTTGGTAAATTACCTCTAAAATGCTTCCTTCCTCATCCCTACCCCGTTAGAGTAGTTATCATAGAGGCGTATAAACTCATAAGGTGCTAAAACCAAATTAGTAAATTGAGCATTAAACTGCAGGCTGCTTTGGAAATCAATAATTAATTCAATCACTATAATAAAGAGGAGAATAAGTAAGACAGGATCAATAGGAAATGTACCCACAATTTCGTGAAGGGGTAGTTGTAAGCTGTTTATTAAATACGCCCTTAGCACACCAGCTGAGACTTGAACTCCAACTTCTCCGTCACCGGCCATCCAGCTTATTGCAAGAATGACGTCCAAGTTAGTGAGGACAGGGACGCAGGTTTCATGGTTATTTTTATTTAAGTGTCCGACTCAGTGTTGTACTTGCTGGTCACCCTGTGATGTCGAGGACGTGTGTTCGTCACAAAGAGAGAAAGGTGGACCTGTGGGTGGGAGGACAATTGACGCCGGCGATGTGGAAGAAGAATCTTCTTGTTTTTGGGTTGCACAAGAGGTCCCAAGGGGGCGCAACTTCGAGGAGGGCGTATGATGCAGAGTTTTCGCTCGACCCATTATTGTCTACCGACGGACAAGTGAAAGCACAGATCGGAATGCCTTTCCTTGACTCTCGTCTGACTGCAGTTCTCGCTCTTCCGGTGGAATATCAAGTGTTTATTTTACACAGTGACAGGGCAGTTTTTAGAAGAACCAAGTTGTCTAATTCGCGACAACCGGTATCTGGCACTTTCTTCACCGTCACTATGCTTGGGATATGTTGTGTGTAGTTGATGGTGATGTACTCAGATAAACATAGCTCTTTCAATAAATACACACTTAATTACCTAACACTTGTTCATGTTTTTACACGTTTCATAATTAACCTGTCTGAACGAAAGAAAGGCACTAATGAGCCGCAAAGCAGAGGAAAACATTTATATTTATAGAGATTGTCCGATAAAATATATTTTTTTAACTCTTTAAAATACTTCTTCTTCAGCAAGGTCCCCAGACGGTTTATTGTTATTTTAAAATATTGACAAGTTAAATTATTTTCACACGAAACTTCTGAATAAAGCAAACTTTTATTTAAGTCTATTATTGATGAATCTTTAATTGAAGTTTCTGAGTAGGATTCGAAGCTGCACCTCCTGCAAATGATTGGAGAGGACTTTGACCCATTAGGCCTCAAGTCAATGGCTGGAAAAAGTAATGGATGTAAAAAAAAAGTTCTCAATGTCCTATCAAAATCTTAGAACTATTTTAAAACTATTTTCGTTCATATTAGTGAAACATAAAATGTATCACGTGAATAGGGTGGATTACAATCAGGTTTCACTTGAAAGTGTTATAACAAAAACCGTATTAAGAAGATGTAATAAAAACGGTGCTGGTTCTCATTTGTACCTTTTTACTTTCTACCAACCCCTTAGAGAGAGAGAGAGAGAGAGAGAGAGAGAGAGAGAGAGAGAAGTATTGTGATCGTAAAATAAATCGTACTCGAGATTTTGATGAATGTTGACGTTTCATGACTCCTTGAAACAGAACAAATGGTATTCGTGATGGCGTCTGTTTGTCTATCTATGTGTCTGTATATTGGCTTAGAGGCAAAACCATTTTACCGATTGGGCTCAAAGTTAGTATCTAGGACTTCCATAAGGCTCCCTCGCGAGGTTTTTGGAATTAGAGATCCATTCCTAAAATATTTAAGAGTAGCTTACTGAACGGCAAAAATAGATAAGATTTATTTTCTCAAATACACTTTAAGGATTTTGATTACATTTTATATCTAGTTACACTTCAACATTAAAAAAAAAATGGCTATTCTTGTTTTTAAATGAAGATCACTTTAAGAATGCTTTACAAACATGGACATTTCCAATTTGTATCATATCTCTGCAACTATTTCAGATACGAACCAACTTGTCATTATTAAAAGTTAAGACTTAGATAGATTGCTCTAGAAATATATATAAAAACATTAAATTTATAGATTAAACAGTTGCTAAATTGGTAGATATATTAAGTGATATTACAAGTCAAAATGTATATTTTGAATATACTTCTGGTGAAAAAACATATTGTCAGATATGAACATTTACATACAACTAATAATGCATCATCAACTAGACCTTACACGAGTTGATGAAAAGTCTAAAATATAGGTTTACACGTTAAAAAATGTTATTACAAACACTTTAAGACATACAATATAGTATGGTACAAAATAATGCTTTAATTACATATGTGTTGTGAAATAAGATAATAAAATTTTAAGGTTAACAAATGCCAAACTACTTTAATGACGTAATTAAGTGATGTGGGATAATCTAAGTCTTATCTGTTTCCTTGTCCCATTACTCCTTTATGATATCCAGCACTGGAAAGATGCTGGATTACTTCATTCCAACATGTTTTGGTACTATGGTACCATACCCATGGATATTGAGTTGTTGTAAAGAACACTAATAATAATTAATTTTATATTTACTCAGCTACTACTAGGGTGCTTACTTATAATAATATGAAACGAATGAAAATTTATATATAATTAACAATAGTATATATATACATATATATACATATATATATATACTTACCCCTTTTAATGGCTTCAGTTAAGTTTTTATTTATTTCATTTGTTAATTCAAGGTATTCAACGTGCACTTTCTGAACCGACCTATTATATCAGCACACAATTTAAACTAAGCTAACTTAAATAAAAAACAAAAACAACACCGAGTTCCCGGTCGTTAATTTATCAGTGTGAAAAGGGAAACCCAAATTTCACCAATGATAAACTTTAGGCCATGCCAGGAATTGAACCGGAACCTTTAGCTTAGAATACAGTCATGCTACCGATTAAGCTAAGGTATTGAACTTTGTTCAGTTGTAACAGAAAAGTCTTCGAATATTAGGCATCAAATTGTATGGAAAGCTTAGTTAATCAAGTGGGCTAGTAGTACTGATGTTACTGCGTAGTGGTTTTAAGACTACTACTACTACTACTACTACTACTACTACTACTACTACTACTACTACTACTACTACTACTACTACTACTACTATACAATAGTAACCTTAAGAAGGCTGTGTAATGTTTTAAGTTGATCACCTGTAGTTTTTACTAAACTAAACTTGTTAATGATGGTCAGGCCCATATTCAGGCATCCTGACGACCCCAGACAAAATAGCTTTTGCTGCCTCTTCTCTAATAGAAAATATACATAGGATTTTTTTTTCGATAGTTTCATACGCTTATTTAAAACAATTCAAGGCCTCTACTTTGATCCATTTCAGTGTGTGTGTGTGTATATATGTATGTGTGTGTGTGCATGTATGCGTGTGTGTATGTATGTATGTATGTATGTGTGTATGTGTGCGTGCGTTTAAAGTTGAGATGGGAGGAAAAAAACCTTAAGTCTGTGTTTTGTTTTAAAGTTTTTTCAACCGAAATAATGAAAGTAAATGAACACAAAGAACATACATTAGCTTTAAAAAAAGTTCCTTCTACGACCAGGAGCCAGAATATCACTTCAGATTATAAGAGGCTTCCTCCTTGCTCTGTCGTTGGTAAATAACTTTATAACTTCTTCATATTTCAGTTTAAATGTTAGGTCAGACTCAATAGCTAGGACAGCAAGGTGACTTAGGCAATATTTTTCTTGTGATGTTCTTAAGTGGCTCTTTATGTGCCAAAGCACATAAATTTTATTTCTGCTCAGCAATTGTAAGCTGGAGTACTTAGTAGATTTTCAGAGCAATGTTCAAGTTTAGATGTACCCTCTCTAGGGTTTTGGCTTGTAACATCTTACAGAGCTGTAGAATGGTCAGATGGTCTTGATCAGAAAGGAAACTTTTGAGGTATAGGCATTCAAATAGGAGTGCTGATTCCTCAATGTCTGAATTGTAGACTCACTGAATTTTGGATGATTCCTCTTGGATTTTAGCTGGGCTAAGCTGCTTCAGGTTTGACGAAAACTTAAATGGCTCACTAAAGTCTTGGTGAGAAGAAACTCTTTAGTTCAATCCCAAAATTAACTTGTCCAAAATTAGTAGAAAGCAGCTCTGTAGGGGTTCACAGTCTAATTCATCAGTTGTTTTTTAAAGTCTGAATCATATTCTTCAAATAATTTCCTGCGTTTCCTGACACCAGCATATTTCTCCTCCTAAACTTCAATATGAATATTTTTAGCTAGGTTACAAAGAGATTCAAGTTTTTTTCTTGCCCATATCCTTGAAATATTTATAGCCCATTTTCATTTCTTTCAAGAACCCAAGAAAATCGGTGTAAAAGTTGACAACAATGGTCACATTCATGTCTGCTGAATACAGCTGTTTACTTACAGAATTGAATCTTTGAAGAATGGAGTCTCAAACTACAGTCATCAAAGATGTCTCAAGGCTAAAAGATACAAAGTTTCTACTTTATGCCTCCAGCTTCACATTTGATCAGAAATATTTCACTCTCGCTATCCGAGATTGACAAGAATGCTCTGATGATTGCCTCGTCACCCTTGTTCAAGCTTCTACAAGCTTTTTTCCTCTAGCACACTATCGTGTTACAGAGAGTGACTTGACAGTTAAGTCATCTTTACTGAAAGATGTGTTCAAATTATTCAAACACTGACTAGAATCAGTGAAAAAGTTAAATATTTGCTGCAAAATGTCTAAAAAGAGAAGTTGCTTGGATACAGGATCTTGTTGTGCTTGAACCCACTAAATTAAGAAAGTACTGAGCAAGGAATATAGTGGGCATTATGATTGACATCTTTAATTCTAGCTTGTAAGCTTGCCTGACATATTCAGTGCATTATCGTAGCTCTGCCCACTGTAGTTACCAATATCAAATCCTTGGCTCCAGAAAATGAAAAATTGCCTCTGAGAGGTTCTGGCCACTATGTCAAGGATTTGTTTCAAATTAAACAAAGCGTTCTTCTACCAGCCCCTCTTTGTTAGCATAACGCAAGACTAAACTCTACTGGTAAATGTGAGTAATATTAGGGCTTAGGTTAGCAATTATAAAGCTATAGGCCTATTTAGCTGCAAAGACTTGTGCGAATAATGGCAAAGTTCCCCAGCTTTATCCATTTTTCTCCAATGAAATGGATTGGTACTGGGTGTGAACAGTTTTTTTTAGCACCGTGTCTTACTACTGGTACGGATAATACGCATATGTATTAATTACACTAATGAGTTAGAGATGAGGAAGATTAAATTCAGAGGAAGTGGGCCAACATTGGTGGGAGGGAGAGTGAAAAACCATTTTGGAAAAACCACTCTCGGTACACCTGGCCGGGATTCGAATCCTGGTCTTCCTGTCATCAGCAGTCTAGTCTAACACGAGCATCATGACGCCTTAGACCATGCAACCACGGAAGCAGTTGTGTGAACATTGCTTCTTCTTCTTCCTCTTTATCAATAATGTTGGGAGTTGTGTCTGTACTTTTATTTGGAGGAAGAGTTTCCTCTTGGTCGTCTTACTCGTATTTCAGAAGCAGATTTCATGAAAAGTTATAGGCGTGAACATTTTTTCATTACTTCTTATTTTCTTTGTCCAAAGCTCCTTCCATGTTTATCTTTACTTAAAGCAGTCTATCGAAATCCAAATACAGCCTACAAGGTCATTAAGTCCATCCAAAATATGCAACCACCATTCGCACTATGAAACAAGTATTGAGCAAGAATGCTTTCTGATAATTTAATAAGAACAAATGAACATCACTTTTTAAAATTATTATCTTCGTAAAGAATATTAATACAAAACTACGATTGCAAATACAATAACTTTTAATATATTATTTAAGCATGCAAATGTTATTCTGGGATACGATAAGATATACAAGCCACTTGCTTTCCCAACATAAAGAAATACTGACGCCAACTTAGATGGTCCCTGATCAATCAATCAATCAAGCCAGCTGAACGAACGAATCGCCCTGCTAGCCGTGAACGAACGAGCGAACGAACGATATTGAAAGTTCGGCATCTTTCAGCGCCAAATAACAATAGACTGGGAGAATTCGCCATCCTTCGCACCCCACACTGTATTCTCTCCGATCATTGCAATAATTTGATCGGTGTTACCACGCAAGTTTTTTTACCTCCATGCTGCGATGAAATTCTCCTCGTGGGCGGGAGATCTGACGCTATACCATTAATTTTATTTCTTTTTTAAAAATACAATTTGCCGCACCCCTGAATTATGCCACCCTGTGAAGGTGCTCATTTTCTCCCTCCCCCTAAATACGGTCCTGATTATGGGGAGTATAAAAACAAATAACACTTTTAACTATACAAATCCATCATTTACAAATAACTTTAAAAATACAGTGGCCTAAAACCTCGATTCAAGGCTCAATAATTGCCTCAAATCTTACTATTTTCCCGCGGAAAAACCCCCGGACCCTGTTAACTAGGGGGTATTCCATATCATTCCATTCCAGACCCAACCCGTAGCTCCATTTCCTCTCCCCAATGTCTTCAATGTTGCATTTGTACTATCCCTGGTCACCTGGGATTTTTTCTATTTTCAAACCAGCTAAAGTTGTAAAATTCACTGTCTCACCTCCCTTATTCTCATTATACATTTTGTTTGACACCCCTGACTTAATACACATCTTCTTATAAATGTTCAGATGTAAACTGCATTAAATATGTGATATGCAATACTTCAGATAGATGTACAACATTCCAAAAATTAATCAAATTGCATCCAGAGTTTTCCTTTCTTTAGCTTATTTAAATACGTATTCTTCTAACTAAGCAAAATTTTGACAGACTTTTTCATATTTTAGAAAATTTAAACTTTTTTCTATCACCTTACCCTACCAGTTCAGATTATACGCTTATATATATATATATATATATATATATAATTATATATATTACATATAGTTATAGTTATATTTATTATACTCGATTTTCTCGTTGGGGGCTCCACCCCTAAACCTCCAGTGAATTTTCTTTGCAAGTGAATATAGACTTATGTAATTCCAGCGTTATTTTGAACGTAACAATTTAAAGTTACCGGTATTGTATTGTATATACCACACCGACTTTAAATTTGCTCCACTTTTTTTTTCGGGCGTTTAAAATTTAAAATTTTAATTTTTTGGAATTTTTCTGTCGGTTAGAGGCTAGAAGCTATAAGTTTGCCAAATTTCAAGTTTCTAGCTCATCTGGAAGTGGGTAAACATTAATGTCAGTGAGTGAGTGAGTGAGTGAGTCAGCCATGTGGCTCTATAGTAGTATAATATAATTACCCTAGTGTGTTAGAGATGAGGATGGTAGACTTAGAAGACATTTACTCCACATTTGCATAGAGGGAGAGTGGTAAGCAATTTAATAGAGCCCCTTTACTACATCCATCCTGGATTAGAACCCCGACGTCATTGATTATACCAAGTACATACCATCATCAACACGGGCTTGAGGTAATAATTTAAACTATTTTACCTGCCCTTAGGATTTTTTATAATATCATTATTTTTAATAAAATTCAACCATTTTTTAGAGTATTAATAATTTGTTCTGTTACTTCGACCCTTGTTCAAGTTAACAACGAATCTTTCTAAACATGTGTAACACTCCAGATGTATGTTAATCCTAATTAATTCGAGATCAAATCAGCCACAAACGTTGTGTTGTAATATCTAGACCTCGAAACCGTGGTGGTCATTGTTGCAACAAGTGTAGGTGGACAAGATGTGTATTGTTGATAAGCTACACTGTGTGTGAGTATTGTAAATATATATACATACATTATATGCAAGGTTTGGTAACAAAGCAATCAATCAACTGTCAATCATCGTGGGGTTAATGTCTCATATTGTTATGTAAGACATTTTTAAAGATTAAGGATAAGGTGGTGAAACCTGATGTTTTGTTGGTTATTCAGTAAGCACGTGATTAAATAATCAAAATGGATGGTAAATAATATGTAACGAACTAAATCAATACTTTACACAATATATCTACCGTAGTCAAGAACACAAATGCCAGAATCACCACGATCAATTTAACTGAAATTTAACGTAAGGTTAACGTAGCGTAAAGGTTCCTCTTTATGTTTTTAAACGGAAACCATTACTATGAACTTAACGTAAGATTTGTTCAGGGAAGTACTTTCACCTTACGTTACGCGGTTTTTATTTTAAATTTATTTATGCGTGTCTGGGCTACATTACTCGTATTCCAGATTGTGTAAAGATTAGCCTGTACTAATATACCATTACCCAGGGGACGCCCGAATGTACTAATCGTACATCTTTTTCGTGCAGACTATTTCTATGTCCCGATAAGATGAGGTGATTGTGATAGTTAAAATGAGGGTGTGGAACAAATGTAAACACTTAACTAAACTTAAGTTTAACTAACCATACCATGATGGCCGTTGAGATAGTTAATCTTTCGGGAAAGATACACATGGTACCCGCCGGGAATCGAGCCTTGGTAGCCAGGTGCAAGCTGTACCACGGGGCCAACAACGTTGCGAGATATATATTAACAGGTGTCCCCAGCATCCAATCATGTTACAGGTAGCGTCAACGTGGTTATTAAATAAATATTAGTGCTTCTATTGTTTGTTTATAGTGTGCAGATACCTTCTTAGCTATGGTTTGTGAACATCAAAGCTACATGGCTTTTTATTATAATTTTTTCTTTTAGCTCCAGAGAGTTTATGCAAGCACCTAAACATGTCTTCTTCCAAACATCTGGAAAACGGGGAATACCAGGGAAAACAAGGGATTTTATGTGGCCGTAAAAAACAGAGAAAACACCGGGATTTCACAAAAAAAAAACTCTTTTAAATACTGGAATGTGTGTGAATTTGGGATATTTAGCTGCGAGTTTTAAATAATGGACCTTTGCATAGAAGAAAAAACTAAATGCAAAATTCAGCGCATGGACTCGAACCCATGTCTAAGCCCTTCTCTTCTCCCTCCCTCTGAAACATGGTGATTGCGTAACGACTACAAATAATCTTGTTTTAAACACCAATTATTATAAATTCATTAGTAAATTTGATTTTAAAAAGTAGTTACACTAAAATGAAAGTTCCTTCTGAAAAATTTGGAATATACAGGGAAATGTTTAGGTAAATAAAAAAGAAGCAACCCTGTTGAAATGTAATCGACTAGAATTTAATTTTTGTGAAAGATTTTATTTTCAAACAGTCTTAACTAGTTTTCTGTGCTTTTCTCGCGTATTTAATTTATATTACCTTTAGGTTACGTAAATCCCGATCGCACATCACTATATTTATTTAAGTTACCCTACGTTAACGTTAAGTTGAACGTTATCTCTTCATAAGCCACTTATATTAATCGCTAACTATGAATCTTCATGTGTTATCACTAAAATTTCAATCCAAGGTTAAAAGAAAATATTTATTTGACAGAATAATTTTAAGTATGATCAGAATATGAGATATGCTTAAAACCCCGACGCGTTGAGTACCTAAAGCTGGTGTGAATGACATAGGGTTGCGTCATCGACTTCGACCCGGGAGGCTGCAGTTCGTTTCCGGTAGTGTGCTCTGTAAGCGAGTTTTCATCCACAATGTGATTTTATATCCTTTCTTAAGGTAAATTCTAGTACAATTTCTTAAAATTCACCCTTTTACATTGCTGTATTAGGTTTTAAAATTTAGCTGACTTCTAATTAGTACATTTCCATTAAAGTGTAATAGCAATAAATATATTAATAATAATTATAATATTACTAAATATCTTCGGTTGATACAAAAAACTCAAAGTTTTATTACCCCACTAAGTAATCACTAGTCATGCTAAAGAGCATAGCAGGCCCAACTCGGCTCACGGCTCGCGAGAGGAAAGACCAAGATATGACATAAATGTGTGCATTAAGATTCTTGATAATAACTACAGTATGTTTCTATTAAGACAGAATAAAGATTTGTGCACAATGCTTAGCTGTGAAGCCATTCTAAAATGGTCAAAAACGGCCTATTCAACGCTGTTTTTATCCAAATATAATTTAATATTTCAACAATATTCTGTATTAGAAACATCGAATAAATCTTTATCTCCAATAATGTTTAATCAGAAATGATCCAAGTGCAATAATGTTCGTGTAAATTTACGATTTCGAGCAGACTGTATCACAGAGTTGATTGGAATATGATGCACGCTCTAAATGAAAAATATGGCCATATTATATACACAGAGAACCAATTAAGATTTCATCCATTTCAATAATAGTTTATGCTTATCAAAAGACACGACAAATTTTATGTTATGATTCATATCTAGAATGTTTGTTTGATATTTTATGTAAATATCCAATGTTCAAACGATTAAACATATTTTATTTTAAAAGTCAATGTTATAATGTTTCAAAGATACACACATATATCTACTATATGCTACTGTGTACGAATCTGTTGAAAGAAATTTTATATGACTTGTAATATCTACAGTACTTGTAGTTTACATTGTACTTTACTAACCTTGAAGGCTTGTACTCGAATCCCGGCTGAGTTCCTAGTGTTATTTTTCCATATGCTGTTTTAAAATATTTCATGGTTATAAACCTCTGGCTGCAACATTCTTAGGTAAGTTCACTTAGGTTGTAAATAAAAACATATATAAATAATTTTACAATGTTGACTTATAAAATATGGAAATAGGTACTATTCTTAAATGGGCATACGCTGAATCAATAAAATAAACTACTACCAGTTTACCTCATAAAAGAAACATTACCGGTTTCTAAAAATCTTTCCGTATCATCAGCCTTGGATTAAAACCTTGTGGAACGTGAGAATATATTATTTAAGGTGGCGTGGTAGGTATTTCGAACTAAGGGCAGTATCTTTGATGTTTTTATAGCGATTTTTTAAGCCAAATATATAAATTTCTCAAGTAGAAACATAGCGTTTAGTATTCTTCACATAGTAATCTAAACAATACTTTTATATCCGTCCTGGTTGTCATAAAATTTGATGAAAGCTCTCTTTATTCAATTTAAAAAGTTTCTCATGAAATTTTCGTATTTTATTTTTGTATTTAGCACCGCGTCTTACTATTCGTTCGGGATGTACGTCTATGTATTAGATGTGTTAGAGATGAGGAATGCCGAGTGTAGAGGAAATGTACCCACATTTGCGTGGAGGGAGAGTGGAAAGCCATGAAGGAAAAACCACCCTCAGTACACCCAACCGGGACTTGAACCCCGATTTCCCAGACATCGGCAGTCCGGTCTATTGTGAGAGTGACGTCTTAAACCATGAATATGCTCTTCGTGACAAATATTCAAACACTGTTTAGAATAATATATGTATGAAATTAAAAGGTATTATTCTACTGGAGATATATTTGATTTATTTTGGACAAAAAATTGTTTGCTATGAAAATTGCAAAAATACTTTTCTCGCGTCCCCTACACTCCCACCTTCACAACGCCAAACTCATTTTTTTTTAAATGTTATAAAGTATCACCTTTTTACTTTCTCTCGACAACTCGGAGAGAAAGTTTGAGATCATTAAAAAAATCTAGTTTGAGATTTTGATAAATGTTGAGGTTTCATGACGTCCTGAAACCAAAAAAGGTTTTCTCGCTATGCCATCTGTCTGTACCTCAGACTGGAGCCAAAACTATGTTATGTATTGGGCTAAAACTTGGTATCTGGGGTTTTCATAAGGTCCCCCCGAGGAATTTTTGGAATTAGATTGCTAACCCTAAAATTAAGGGTAGTCTACTGAAGAGCAAAAAGAGAAAAATCGATTTTCTCGAAATTCGCTCTGAATTTCGATTACATTTCATATCAAGACACTGTTTATCTTTAGTAACAAGAGGGCAATTCTCATTTTCTAATTAAAATGGCTTTGAGGGTACTTTACCTAAGATAAATTTCCCAATTTTCTTTATTTCTGCCCAACTATTTGAGATACGAGATAACTTACCATTGTAAAGTTGTGGTGTCATAAAAGATAAAAATCTTTTATTTGAAATACATCTCTATAAAACTAATAATTTCTGAACTATAAGCAAATATATACATATATATATTTATTCAATTCGTCTTTGAAAATGAATTTGATTCTTGTGCTCTTTTGTGGACAAATATGTTTCTATTTTCTTAATTTTTCTGTAAATGTGTTCCTAGCTCCTAATGGCATAGAGTAAGTAAGTAGCAGTGTTTTATTTAATTTATAATCTTTGGTGTAATGTTTCTACAACAATGTATAGACCTATTATCTCGTTTCACAAATCTTACGAGTTTTTAGTAAATGTATATATTATTAAGATGAAACCGAGAGAAAGTCAGTGCGGTGCACCGTACCATTTTTTTTTGTATGTATTTTTTGTTTACAACATCTAAAAGAGAAGTGAAGAAGAACTAAAACCTTCAGTTTATTTACACCAAAGCGTAGTGTGTGTAAGAAGAGGGTGTGGACCACCTTGGTGACTTGAACGCCCGACAGAGTGAGGTAACTCTTGGGTGTAACTAAACTAGAGATGGCGTGAGGCGACCTGCCGAGACCAACGGCATTGTTCCTCGTCTCTCGGGACTGAAACATTTCATCAGGATCTCTTTTTTTTGGCACTTACAGACCACTCCGCTACTGATACCGATCAGTTAGTAGAACTACGCCGTGTTCTAATTCACACTCGACGAGGTACCTTAGGAGCAGAGACCCCCTCCGGCTGGACTGTCTTTTTAACGCCGATGGCATTCATTGTTGATGTCATTTATATACAGTCCAGTTTTCATGGGAAGGAACTTGTCTGTCAGCTATAAAGTCACTAATTAATTTTCAAAAATAATCATAGGTCAAGTTATTTGATCTGTACGTCACTTAAGATAGATATTATTATAAATACCCTACTTGTAATAGCAAAGTAAAATAGTAATACGTACTGTTGATCCCAAAAACATAAGTTTGTTTTTTCTAAAAGGTCCTTCGTAAACAAATTATACTATATATTTTAGAATTCCAAAGATTATATGATAGGACTAGGCCTAATACTTAGTTTTCCCTGAGTTTTTTTATAGCCACGTCTTACTACACGTTTGAGCTATACTTTTTATTATTATTATTATTATTAGCACCGCTTCTTAGTACTCGTTCGGATTATACGCACTTACGCTAATGTGTAATGGTAGGGTGATTGTGAAATTAAATGGAGGACCTACAGTTTAACGTGGAATCCGAACCACGGTGGAGGCCTGGCATTCCACACATTCACAAGTTGTGATTAATACACGTATTTTCAGAGGTGAAGGAAAGGTTTGGCAATCAGATAAATCTGTGCTGGGACCGAGGATTGAACCCCGGACCCTTAGCATAGAAGTCTATAACACCTTACCCCTAGACCACCAGGTCACCTCAGCTATACTTTAAATTGCTCGGAATTAGGAAGATTGGATTTAGAGGAAGTGTACCCGCATTTTCATAGAAGGATAGTGTAAAAACCTTTAATAAACAACATCTTAAATACGCCTGACCGGGATTTAAGCCCCGACCTCCCCGTCATTTGCAGTCCAATCCGTTGTGAGAATGACACCTCAGAGGAGAAAATAAGGATACACCAATGTTGGATATGCATACACAGCCCACATTAGTGGTACGGGGTTCAATACAAGGGATATTAACGATCTGCAGTCCAAATGGTCGGGATAATGATGATAGATAGCAGGAGCTGCACCCACATTTGTGTTGAGTGTGAAAACAACAGCACCCTTAGACCACACGACAGACGGGGATCTTTAACTTAGTGCTCCAATGTTATTATCGATTAGCTTTTCAAGCTTGTGGTCCAGAGGAGTTCGAATCTGTACCCTTGGTCGTCAAGTCATCACTGTGAAAGAGGAGACATCACTTTCACCAATGCTACATTCTTCGGCCTTGTCAAGAAACGAACTCGGTACTCTTAGCTCATTGGACAGAATTTCTATTGACTGAGATGAAGGGGAAGAATATATTTTATTGAAATTATTTTTAATATATATTTGTAGTAAATTTATAATGATAAAAATATTACAGTAATATAATTTTTCTAATATTTTATAGTAAAATTATAATTATTAAAATATAGCATATGTGTTGTTTCCCAAACAGCTAGATGACAACCAAAAAGTGTGTGTCGTAAATGGGAACATGAGTTGTGAATACAGTATTCATCTATAACAACGATTTTCAAAATTTTACAATCACGGCACACTGAAAAAAGGCACTAAATTTGTCAAGACACACCATCAATTCCTTAGGGAAAGATGTTATCATTAAAATAACGAGTGTTAAGAATGTGTTTGAAAATACATCTAGATAAAATTATAATAGCTGTGTTATTTTAAAATAATTATGTTTATTGTGGCTTTAAAAACATATTTTCACTTGTCAAAATTTTCTCGCTTCTTTTTTATTTTCCCAAAAACTCCTGCGGCACATCTGACCGTGGCCCACCGGTTGAAAAACGCTGGTCTATATCTAAGTCAGTAGTAAATTTAGTTGTGTTTCACGATTAGATGACTATTCCCTCCCCTTTTACACTCTTCTAAAAAACCGGTTTGACAAATTGGTTTACGGTACAATCTTATTGCTAAGATCAGTTGGTTTTTAAACAGCCATTTCGTGTCTCAATTTGAATCTCTTCATTTATCAAAATAATTTTGAGCTGTAAACATTGTTTAATAATATCGGTTAAGACACTTATTATTGATGGAATTTTGTATATGTTTCATAATAAAAATTATTTTACAATTAATTATTTGTAATCTAGTGTAAGCAATATCTAAGAGCGTAAGTCAAATTTGTATACAAAAGTTGTATGTGTCTAACTTTATTTGTTGAAAAATAAACATGACAACATAGATCGTAACATAGGTTAAGCTATATTTTATTAATCGCACCATTTTTATGGAGTTTATTAGTTCAAGTTTCAATAGTACAGTCTGATTAAATATAAAGGAACATTTCGACAGCTATAAAAGTTAGTAAAACCATTTTCATATATTCAAAAGGCAGGTATTTGTATCCAAAGATGTCACTTTTGATATATATAAAGTGTATTTTAATTGGTGTCAGAAATTCTAGGGGCGGATACCCACCCGCTAAATTTGGACGGAAACAAAGTTGAACCAGCCATAGCGCTAAATAAATAAATACCTTCACAAGTAGCTTATAATAGTGAAGAGTACTATTCATCCACCAAACAAAGTTCATACAGACTGGCTCTAAAAACCCTTAGTTTCTGAGGTATGAGGAATTTTACTGTTCAATTAATGAACAATCCAACAGAAGAAGTAATGCAATTAAACAAGACAAAGTTTGACAGAAACAAATACTAAACATTCTGTTTCGTGTTTTTCTGCTTCGATGCATCCTCTGAGCCTGCGTTCCATGATTTGTCTTACTGTGTTGACTACACCTGAGGTGTTAGGTATTTGTTCACATACACTTACAATACAATTTCTTAAAACCTGAACATTAGGCACAGGAGTTGCGTAAATAATTGACTTTAAATGTCATCAATAATAAATATCCATCGAGTTGAAATTTGGTGATAGAACTGGCCCCTCAACGGCCCCCCCTCCCCATGATCAACTTATATTTGATTGTAAATATCTATAAAAAAAATAACTCTAATATAATAACACTTAAATATGACTGTTAAAAATGTTTGTATTTATATAAGTTCCTTCCGATCAGAATCCTAACAAGATGAACGTAAAATATAAATTAACAATAATAATTTTGAGGTAGTTAACATACACTTTCTAAACATATCGTATGAGTTAATGACATACACGTATAATAGTAAACATATAAACACACCGTTAGGAACGTGAATATATTTGCTCATTGGAATGGACTCTAATCTAAATTAGCAATTAATATTTCATCCATCACCCGAGATTGAGCCCAGTACCCTAGAGATATGTAGGTCTACCCTTCTAATGCACGTCCGCATAAGGATGATAGAGTTAAATTAACAACGTAATTTAAGAAAACGTCAATGTTTTAAATACGATATAGTGTTTCCAATCATGGAATATTGTATATAAGTTTATTTTCATTATATAAGAGAATTTTGATATGAAGAACATTTATCAAAAATAAAAATGATTTTTTCTACACAAATTAGTAAAATTTTACTATTTTATTAATGCTTTTGTTTTTAGGTACTACATTGATAATCTCTATCAAAGCCGACAACTGCATATTACATTTCTTCAAGTATTAATACATGAAAGTAGATAGAGTAACTTTTCTAGTACCATGAAATGTTAACTCTACTAACAAGGTACATCAAACTCCAGGTTGGTCTGAACCCCACTGAAATCCCACCTCCCCTTTCGACGTCCTTTATGGAGAGTGGAAATGAACCCACATTAGCACGAAGAAAGGATGGAAAACCAAATTGAATAGAGCAAACGTAAAACCACTTTTGAAACACCCTTTCAGGATTCAAACACTGACTTTCTCTTCACCAACAAGACATTCTAGATAGTTTTTAAGATTATTCAGTGTAAACACCACTGAAAGTTAACTTAAATAAAGTGTAAGTATTTTTTAAAATAAAGTTTGTTCTATTTTGGAACTAGAAATCTATGGGGGTGGGGGTGGACATGAATAACACATTGCTTTATCCGGCTTGCCAATGGAGTGTATGACCGTAATTTGGCAACCCTGCTGTACACCATTAGTAAAATATCTTCATCAGAGCTCCTGGAATCCAGCCGGAGTCTGATAGATCTGGGGTATAGCCACTCTAACCACTTAACTACAACGAACTGAATTTATTAAAACGAATGAAAAATAACTTCCTTGTAACACTTAGCAGCGTGTAGGTATTCAACCTTCTTATTTGAGATGGATTAGTAAGACAATGATTTACAAACATTTCTGTGAATAGCAACCATTATTTTGCTTGGATCTAACTTTTAAATCGTCTTAGTTTAAAAGTAACATACAAACACACAAAACACACACACACACACATATATATACTGTAGAACTGTATTAAATATCTATGAACCATTGAGCTATTTCACTTTGTGCTATGCCCAGTTCCACATAGAATCGTTTTCTATAAATCATTTAAGACAATTTTTTGATTAAAATTAAGACCAAGGTTATTAATGGTTATAATTATAAGGGATAAGGTGAGGAGGATAGTTTAGAGGAATAGCAACCAAATTAACGCACAGAAAGAATGAGAAAACACATTTGAAAAACCAAACTTATCATTCACATGTGGAAAATCACACTGATACATCAAATAGGGAAATTTATTATGATTAATAATACGTGAAAAATCACAGTGATTTATAGCATGTCAAAAGTCACAGTTACAAACAATGTGTGGAAAACAACGCTGGTGAATAACATTGGACAACAACAGTGATTAATTACATGTGGAATTACAACAGCGATAAGTCACGTGTGGTAAACCACAAACCACAGTGATAAAATCACATGTGGTAAACCACATTGATAAAATAACATCTGGAAAAACACACTTATTGTTATAATGTGGAAAATCACAGTGTTAAATCACATGAGATAAACCACAGTCATAAATAACGTGTGGAAAACTACAGTGATAAATCACATGTGTAAACCCACACTTATAAACAACACGGGGAAATCCCAGCGAAAAATAACATAGGGAAAATCACAGTGATAAATAACACGTGGAAAACTCACTGGAAGAGATAACATGTGGAAAACCACAGTGAAAAATAATATGTGGAAAGCCATAGTGATGAATAGCAAATGGTAAACCACAGTGATAAGATGTTATTTATATAAAACCACAGTGATAAATAACATATAAAAACTCGCATTGGTAAATTACATGTGAAAGAGCACACCGATAAGTCACATGCTAAAAACTACACTGATGAATCATATGTGTAAGACCAGAGTGAAAACTCATATGTGGAAAAGACCCTGATAAATCCCACGTGAAAACACCAATCAACAATGCACCCAGGCGATATTCGAACCTCAATCACTCCATCATCAGCAATGTATTTGTACAGTAGCCCCATGGCTTCTTTGGTGCTGACTGTCAGCTCACATCTCTGAAAAGTTACCAGACCAAATTATGTATCCCTACGTCGAACCATATGATCTGAAAAAACATGTGTTTAGCAGCTGTCACTTCTGACAGTCAAAATTTAGGTATATACCTAAATTTTAACTGTCAGAAGTCAACTGTGTGCTGTCAGTCAGCACCAAAGAATCCATGGGGCTACTTTATGTGATACTAACGCCCTAGCACTACCGATGTGTGTTTCATAGCAATAAAATTATTACAAACATAAATCAAGCCTGTTTGTTGAAAGTACACAGTCCAAGAGCTCAAAGATATTGTTTAAAGGCGTGCATGTACAAAAAGATCGACATAAATCTGGAAAAGGTTACTATATTAATGATTATTACTTTGGAAGGCTATCCGTTCAATTCTAATTGATTGTTTTATTAAATGTAATTAAAAGTCCCAGCTAATAGGTCTAATTGTGTCCAGAGTACATTATTTTATAAAACCATGTAATGGCATTAAATAGGTAACCGTTCAGTTTATTGTTTCTTGGTGTTGATTATTATATAATAAATGGTACAACACAATCATACAATTCTTTCCCTTGCAATGTATTATAGCTTGGAAGAAAATTTTCAAAATAAAATTTTAAGTAGATTACTCTTAAGTAAGTTTCCCTCATTAAAAAAACTTATATTGTTAATCGCGTTATTGGGATTAACAATATGATGTTTTTTTATATAACACACGACCATTTAAAAAAATAAGTTATTTGTAAACTACCTTTCAATTATTTTTAATTCGTAAAAGTAAAAACACATTATTCACTAACACGAAAAATTATTCCCAGATACCGGTACCCATCTTGAACCCAATTGTCAAGGTCAGACTCGACAAATTTCAAATTACTTTCTCGCAACTTCTCTGGTAGAGAAATTATAGTGATCGTCAAAATAATCTCATTCAAGATTTTGATGGATGTTGACATGTCCCAGTTGGCCCGAGAGAAAGGTTGTTGCAATGCTGTCTGTCTGTCTGTCTGTGTGTTTGTGTGTTTACATCTCGGCCTAGAGATAAAACTATTTTACCGATAGGACTAAGACATATTATCTAGGGTTTTAATAGGGTTCCCTCGAGAAGTTTTTGGAATTACTCAGCCGACCCTGAAATTAAAGGTAGTACGGGCGAAGAGAGAAAATATCGATTTTCTCAAAATATGACTCCAATGAATTTGATTTAATTTCGTATCTAGTCATCGTTTAACAATACAAAAAAATAGGTGATTCTCATTTTCCTGCTAAAATTACTTTGAGGTGAGGGAACTTTTTTAAAAAAAAGCAAAATTTTCCAATTTTTATATTTCATAGCTCTTTGATACACAAAATAGCTTAAGTTTCAAAACTGTGATACTATTAAAAATAAAAAACATTACTTAAAATATATTTTTATATGACCAATTGTTTCTGAGCTAGCAAATATATATATTTTTTATAGAGATATTTTAAATAGAGAATTGATTTTTATGCTATTTGGTGGACAAAGATGTCCCTATTTCTTAATATTTCTGTAACAATGTATATTATTTCATTTATGCTCTTTATGTTTCTGCAACGATGTATATTATTTCTTAGCAAAAAATTATTTTTTAACAATTTTAATGGTTTTGTTTGTTTTTATAGTCCTATATTTATATGTATTACACGTAAAAAACTCCTGAATATTCGATTTTAATTGAAGCTTCAAATTAGTTAACAAAATATTGAAAATGGCACACTCACACTAAACGACCTCTTTAAAAAAATGATTCAATACATCTTTTACTTCAGCTAAAAACTATTTCCAACAAACAGTCAAATTTTCATATTACGGAGTTTTATAAAATACAAAAATATCTTACAAAATTGATACAATTTAACTAATTTATTAGTTTTGTTTTATATGTATTGAGATTTTTATCAAAAAGTGACCAATGCAAATCACATGAATTGACGTATGAATATGTGAAACTAGATCTAGTAACTTTTTTCGCTGACAGATGAGACCCTTCATGAAGAAATTGTTCTATAGCTGGTCGAAGCGTGCAATAAAGTTTCTCTTTGCCTACCGACATTCCTGACAGCAACATCGTGGTATGAAAAAAACCAAGTTTTTCTTAGAACAATGAACTTTAAGGTGAAAATGATTACGTATTTTCTTGGATACAACTTGAAATAAGCCAATATAAGTATTTGAAATGTAACGGAATATATTTCGGACATTTAGTAGAACTTTACATCCAAAAATGTTTTGAGAACACAAATTTGGAACATAGTCACATCAGCTATTTTCTTTGATAAATGGATCCGAAATTAATCAAATATTTCCATTTATAATGTTTTTCAATTGTGAAAGAGTACTTTACAAACTTATCCATAAAATAACATAAAATTAAATCTAAAATATGGCATTGAAAATAGAATCCACATAAATTAATTATAGGTTACAGCCCAAATATTTACCAAATCGAGTTTGTGTTTGTATCAAGTGTGTTCGATACTGTTGATCTTTTAAATTTTGTAACACTTTTTACTACCCATTCCGTTTATCCGCATTTAACTTTACTAATAATATCTAGGCATAAAAAGGTACAATTTAGAGTGCATGCACTCCATATTTGCGTACAGGAAGAGTCTTAAACCATTTAGGGGAAAAAAACCTAACTACGCCTGATCGAAATTTAAACCCCAATCTCCTTGTTACCAGAAATTCAGTCTAAAGCTTGATTCACACGTTAGCCGAAAATAGAAAACAGAATCTGCTTGAGTGGTACAGCAACTCATATATTGTATGTTTACCCATGATGCATTGCAATGATAACTTAAAACAGCTGATCATCAATATATTTTCTTTTCTTTTGGATAAACGTATATTTTAGTTCACACTCCCTGTGGATGTTTTCAAATTATAACGCTGTGTCATGGAAAAAATCTAATACATTGATATATACACTTCACATTAACGGGTTATTTCAAATCTCCTCACAAAAGCCAAATAATCTGTCTGCTTGCTTCTGGCTGGTGAGCACATGAGCACAAATGAGCATGCGCACTGATGGTTCTGCCGAACATCTTGGGCTGAGCGGACAAAGGAGAGATGAGTTGAATTATTATTATTATTATTATTATTATTATTATTATTATTATTATTATTATTAGCACCGCGTCTTACTACCCGTTCGGGTTATACGCACTTACGCTAATGTGCAATGGTAGGGTGATTGTGAGATGAAATGGAGGACCTACAGTTTAACGTGGGATCCGAACCACGGTGGAGGCCTGGCATTCCTCACATTCACAAGTTGTGATTAATACACATCTTGTCAGAGGTGAAGGAAGGGTTTGGCAATCAGATAAATCCGTGCCGGAACCGAGGATTGAACCCCGGAACCTCAGCACAGAATACTGACACCTTACCCCTAGACCACCAGGTCACCCTAATGAGTTGAACTTTAGCGGAACAGCTCGCGCCAATAAGGCGGAAATCTTATGATTGGCTTATAGCTCGTCACGTGACCAAGTTTCTGTTCTGCATTAGTTTTTCGGCGAACGTGTGAATCCACAGTAACACGAGTGGGACGCGTTATTTCATGCGAACACGGCTGTGGGATCCCCAAGAAATAATGTTAAATAAAATTGTTGGTCTTTTTTTAAAAAAAATTCTAGCTTTCAAAAATCGATAATTGGTACGTAAGCTACCTTTAACTTTAGATCTCGAGACAAAATCACAATGTTTCCTCGAGGAATATATTAAATATCAAGTTTGAACGAAATCTATAAAACTGTTATGGATGGAGCCTTCCGGACAGACGTAATAATTGCAAAACCTTCCTTTTCATCTTTTTCTTGACCCCTCAAAGAGAGCAATATTATGAGATTCAAAAAAATATATTTTGAGATTTTGATAAATGTCGACATTAATTTTCATGACCCCCTAAAGCCATAAAAGTGTTTTTGTGGTGCCACACGTCTGTGTCCTAGAGTCGGAACCATTTTACCGATTGGGATAATACTTGGTACTTAGGGTTTTAATAAGGTCCCTCACTACCCGAGGGGTTTTTGGAACTATATGTTTAACACTAAAATTAGGGGTAGTTTACTTAAGGGCAAAACGAAATAAAATCGATTTTCTCAAAATCCGCCGTAACGAATTTGATTAAATTTGGTATCTATGCATTGTTAATAATATTACAAACAAAATGGCTGTTTTCATTTTTCTCTGAAAATGACTTAGGTTACTTTACATAAGCCTAAATTTCTAATTTTGATAATAAATTTGCAACTATTTGAAATATGAAATAACTTATCATTGTAAAGTTGTAATATTGTTTAAATTAAAAACATTTTAATCTTAAATATATTTTTATAAAACCAATAGTTTCTGAGCTATGAGCAATTATATATAAATATTTTTATGTAGTAATTAGAAATGTTAAATTTATGGTTATGCTCTTTGTTGGACAGAGATGCTATTATTTTATCAATGTTTCTGTAACAGTGTATAGCAATCACATTTATGCTATTTGGTTGCTTGTTGATGCAACAGTGTATATTATTTATTTTCATGAGTTTTACGTGTTCTTAGTAAATGTCTCTATTATAAAATTAAAGAAAGATAAAGTCTGTGTGGTACACCGTACCATTTATTTTAGTTCAAGTACACACAAAACGTCAATATCGATCATAATCTTGAGGGTTAAAAAGTTTAATAATTACAAAACAATCTTTATATGAGAGTTTAAAAATGCATGTAAAATGGACACCTTACAAAATATTTCCCTAAATAAAAAAATGGCGCATCAATCAATGTATTATGTCTATTGATTGTGATTGTTATTGTCTTGTAGATTATAACAGGGAACTATATGGTTCCGAACCACGTGCGAATACGAGGTACTTGATACATGCGTAGAAGTATACACAGTGTATGATTTGTGGTGGATTTCAATATTTTAATTAGATGATCTGTCTTAAAATAATGTTAGTCACGAGACGTACAAATGCCAAGTGATTTATAACTGGATAGTACAACAGAGGCAACCGGGTTCTTAAGCCATGTGTTACTGTGAAATTTGCATAATGACTAGACATCAATAACAGTGAATTATTGTTTGCGTGGATTTTTTATATGATTATTTGAGAGGTGAACATTTTTTTTTCTGGGATTTCATAAAAAAACTATATTTTTTTTATTAGTAGCAAGGCTATCGACCAGTTTAGAATATACAGCTTTAGGAGATATCATAAATCTCAAGAATAAATTTATTTGGAGTCCAAGTTATGTAATAGTATGTATCTGCATTTATAAACACGCCAACTGTGAATTTAAAAAGTTTATAGTATTAATCAGTTAGATATGCCGTAGAATTAAAACAATTTTTAAGAAAAATCTTTCCCAAATATATTTAATCGTTATCTAACAGCCCACATCTTTGGTCAGTGAATTAAACGACAAGGCCATCTAGTCTTATTAGCTGGTGACGAATAGTTCGGTGTTAAAATTACAGACGAATCTACTGGCGGTACTATTTCCAAAATATTTTACCATTTTTTCTCCATGAAAATGATGGTACACTTTCTTTATAGAATAACTTTCTCACCCTCATTTAAATAAAGAAGTAAAGTTATAAAAAAGTGAGGTTTTATAAGTAGCTTACCTTTCAACAATAAAAACAACATAGAAATATAAACATTATTTTATAAATTTAAAAATATTTTTTGAAAAAAAAAATCTTTAGCTAAATGGGCCTGAAAATAAAAGGGTATATGTTGGATACACATTTCAAAAAAACTCTTTGTTACCAAGTGTTTATCAAATTAAAAATATGTGCATTCCTTTTCAATCAAAATCAATTAGGCCTAATTCCTGAGAAACTAGAAACCTGTAATTTGGTAGTTAGCTTGCTTCTTTTAAAAAATCGTATTAGCTATAAATATAACTTCTATAAAATTCAATCTTTATTATTATATATATAATTTCCGATGCACCATAAACACAAAGTAATTTTTTTAAGTGCTGCTTTAAATATGACCAAGTCATAAAATGAAAAAAAAACTTCAATTTTTTTTTTTTTAAATGAAACTTAAAGAGATTTATAAATAACAAAGGGCACGAGACAGAATACATAATTTAACAAAAATAAGTTTTTCAGATTTTAGTAAACGTAGCTATTTATTGCTTAATTTATTATTATTTTATTTAAGTCTACTTGCTTCTATTGTTTTGTATAATATCAACTATTTCAACTCACATTTGATCTGGCTGTCTAGGGGTAGGAGTGTGCTGGGGGTCCGGGGTTCAATCCTCGGTCCCAGCATAGATTGATCTGATTGCCAAGCCCTTCCTTCACCTCTGACAATACGTGTATTAATCACAACTTGTGAATGTGTGGAATGCCAGGCCTCCACCGTGGTTCGGATCCCACGTTAAACTGTAGGTCCTCCATTTCATCTCACAATCACCCTAACATTACACATTGGAGTAAGTGCGTACAACCCGAACGGGTAGTAAAACGCGGTGATGATGATGATGATGATGATGATGATGATGATAATAATAATAATAATAATAATAATAATAGGATATGTGTAATAGGTATAGTATTATATATAAACTAATATTAATATGCTATGTACGCCCGTTTCGGTGGTCGAATACTCTTAAGGTAGAGATTCTCAAAGTGAGGTCCGCGTGATCGTCTAGGGAAACCGTGAAATAACTTTTTTATTTTATTAGATCTTATAAAATTGTATATAAAAGGGTAAATCACTTATGTATACTAAACACAATGGAGATGTTTTCCCATATTAAATCCTGGCGAGAAAGTGAGGCCTAAATGTGGGGGGTTTGGCCACACCCCTTGTGCCTACAACTTTGAGAGTAGCATTTGGGCATTCACGTTTAACTTTAGTTTTCTCGACAGCCAGCACTGAGAACTTTCAGAAAAAGCAATTAAACATTTGATGCCTTCTTTAACAACTTATTTGTGCGAGCGAAACTTTTCTGATCTTTGTAGTAAAAAAAAATGTTAAATGAAATCTTTTTAATGTTGAATCAAACTTCATTTTTATTCATCACATCAGTGACTATAAATGTACAAATATAATACATACACATTCTTTATGTTTTTATTATAATTCTTTTTACATTTATTTGAAAAATATATTGTTTCTAAGGGTGGATATTTATTTTATTTTAACTTATATTGTAACTATTTTTACGTTAAAAATTTATTATGATGAATTTATACTTATAAATTTTTTATTATAACTTATTTTTTTAATTATTTAGCCTACATTAAGGGGTCCGTGAATCGGCTGTTTCCTGGTTATAAAGTTCGCGTATCAGCACTCCCCTGGTTAGAGGGCTCACAAATCAGTGGTTCCTGGTTAGAGGACTCACGAATAAGTGGTTCCCTGGTTAGAAGGCTCAAAAATCAGCTGTTTCCTGTATAGATTGCTCGCGAATCAGCACTCCCTAGTTATAAGGCTCACAAATCAGCGCTCCCCTGGTTAAAAGGCTCAAAAATCAGCTGTTTCCTGTATAGATTGCTCGCGAATCAGCACTCCCTGGTTATAAGGCTCACAAATCAGTGCTCCCTTGGTTAGAGGGCTCACAAATCAGCGCTCCCCTGGTTAGAAGGCTCAAAAATCAGCTGTTTCCTGTATAGATTGCTCGCGAATCAGCACTCCCTAGTTATAAGGCTCACAAATCAGCGCTCCCCTGGTTAGAGGGCTCACAAATCAGCTGTTTTCTGTATAGATTGCTCGCGAATCAGCGGTTCCCTGGTTAGAATATCCGCGTGACTAAGAAGTTTGAGACCCACCGGTCCCAGGCATCACTCTCACCACAATAGACTGGACCACTGAGGGTGAAAGATTGGTTTTGGAATCCCCGTCAGTTGTACTGAGGGTGGCATTCCATAAATGGTTTTTCACTCTCTCACCTTGCAAACTCATGTACACTTCTGATTAATTCTACCTACTTTATACTTAACGCATTAATGTAATTAATGCATAGAGTATGCGTATCGCCCAAAATGGTAGTAAGACACGGTGTTAAAAGAATTTAAATAAATAGTTAATATAAAGTTTGTGGTTCTCTTATAGTTAAAATGTAATTTCCTAACTCAAACGTATTTTAAAAACTACATCGTGAATAAATTGCATTAAAAGATTCGTCACACAATGCCCCAATGAAATCATGACTAATACGATCATATCGACCAACATTCAGACCAAATGATTCTTACTTTTACACAACGTTGGAATTATTCTTTGTTTAGTAATTCATTTAGGTTAATAGCTTTAAGTTCTCCGAACAGCGTGGGCGTCAATCTCTCGCCGAGATCTTCCCTTTCTGACGAGAAATGAAAGCCATGTCCTTCGTAAAGCAACTTCCAGATATTGCAAAATGATTGGTCGCCACCTCATTGTCGTTCTATTGCCGTTCGTTATATTATTGTCATTACCAGGGCCCGGATTATTATAATACGTCAACTTTTATTTTGGTACATCATATACAATGCTCATGTACACATATATTCTGTTCGTGATTCCTCGGTTGTGTAAATGTTTCTTGTACGTCATTATCTGGTATTTTAAGTAACTTTTGGTTTTTGTATAATTTTTTATTGGTTTGCTTAATTTTTTTGTCAATTTTAGAGATTCGTGTTGAATAAGTATATTTTTTTAATACTACCGATATTTTATAAATGCATAATTTTTTTTAACACACAGCCGTTGGAATGAAATGATATTTAGACGATGAACTTTATTTCCTTTTTGCTTGTCTGGTTGTAAAATACACATTCCTGGTTAGAAACTTGGGCTGTAGAGGGTTGTGGTGAGAGGGGGCAGCTTTTTATTACTTCTAAAGCAGATATATGTAAATCAATAATTTATTTAGTAAAATGTTAAATACTTTTTTAATCACACACATGTATATAATATATTTTTAGTTACCATTTTTAAAGTATGTGTTTGATTCAGTCGAGTGCATTCATTACGAGTTTTTGTTTGTGTTTTTGGTATTGTTTTCTAAATCCTATATAGTTTTTTATAAATTACTAGGTCATTTTATAGGTAATTTATTGATAATTTTTAAGTTATAAAAATCTGGGCCTTGGTCAATAATATTTATTCGGATATTCAGAGATAAACTTATACTCCTTATTTCGGTTGCAATTTTATGTGTGAATTGATTGAAACAAAACCACCGCAATCGTCTTTTTGTAACGGCTTTTGTGCGGTAAAATTATAGTGATCGATCAACGCTCGACTTGTAATAAAAGGACGCACGGAAGTTTATATTCCGTGCCGGTCAAGTCATGTTGCACGTATTAATGAGAGAGCCTCGGGTCGCAAGTCGTGCGTTGAGCCGATCTCAAGGAGGAATACTGGTTGCATCTTTCACTCGCCCTTCCTCACCCTTTTGTTCTTCTTATTCCTCACTTATGTGTCCTTGTCACTCGTTTACGGATTTAAGAAATATGATGGGAAATCTCGAGGATATATCATTAATCTTAAGAGCGTGCATCACGTACCAATCAACTGTGTGATAAAGTCGGCTAGAAATTGTAGATTTACACGAACATTATTGCATTTGAATCATTTCTGATTAAACACTAATGGAGATAAAGAGTTAATAGATGTTCCTAACATTGAAAATTTTTGAAATATTAAATGATATTTGAATAAAAAATTAATTGAAAAAGCCGGTTTTGACCATTTAAAGTGACTTCACAGATACGTACTGTGCACAAATCTTTATTCTGTCATAATCGGGACATACTGTAGTTATTAACCAGAAACTTGGTCGCTTTGACCCCCATTGCCACCACAGAAAATTTCGAGTAATCATTCAAATACGAATGCATTGCACACATTTTTGTTATATCATGGGTGTTTTCTTTTCCCCCTTTCCTCCCATACCTCGCGCAAACACACAAACGCAGATGCGAGCCGGGAGCTGAGTTGGGCGGGTTATGATGAACGCTCTTAAATAGAGCTATTGAATACGTACATCATCTAGGGATCATCCATTAACCACGAAACTCTGTTGAGAGAAGGGAGGGGGTAAGGTCTAATGTACACAGGGTGTTTAATTGGGGCGGGGGGGGGGACTCTAATGTTTATATGGTAGTTGTTACATGGGAAGAGTGTGGGTGCAGTACTGTGTTACGTAGCACAGATCCTTATACTTAGATTCTAATGTTGAATTATTATTTTTTAGCCAATTGTTTGTAAATAAAAATAGTAAAATATTGTAATAAATTCCTTTGAAATCATTTATATTTAGGATTTAGAGTGTTTTCTGAGTTGTCTTGAATCTGAGTTCCTATTTTGGTGTTACAAAAGCTTCCCTATAGTGATATTTACTTCTTTTGTGAAAATCTACGTAACACAAGTTTGGGGGGAGGGTGGTCAGGTTAAATGTCTACAAGGAGCTACATCGGGGCGGCAAAAAGGTAAGAATAAGCATTTTGTGGTTCTTGTTTTTACAGGTTTTTATCTAAACTTTCTTTGATCAAAATAAATAAAATATAGCTTCAGTAAAAACAATGAGTTTAATTTTCTTCACGTGGGGACAGCAAAAGTTGTTGAGTTTCTGTCAAGGGTGTCCTGAAATTTAATGACAACTTTTTCTATTCATTTAAAAACTTTGTCATCTAATGCCTCTACGTTCATGACAAATATTTGACAACTGTTGCGGCCACTATGTGAAGAAAATTAAACTTTATATTACTATAGCCAAATATTTGATTTCTTTTGTACAAAAACAATTTTTATAAAAAAAACTGCTCTTGACTTGCGTTACCTACTATCCCACCTTAACTTCGACAGTGAAATCAGAGCTCGATCAAAAGCCGGATAATAGCCTATAGGTCAGTGGTTCTTTAAGGGTGTGCCACGAAATTCTCAACTTTATTATTGTTGGTAAAAAGTAGTTTCATTCACTATCAATTTTTAAGAGAAACAAACAAAAATGTTCGAAAATTTTAATTTATTTATTATCCAGCGAATTTAATGGCTTGCAATCAAAGAATAATTGAAAAATGAATGATAATCTTATCGTTGACTTCAATTCTTGATGGAATGGAAAAATTCCTGTTCAACTGAGAGAGGTCTCTCTGACCAAAAGTATGTCCCAGTCTCCAATAAAGTTACTCACTTGTATGCTCAGTGTGCCGCGAGAAATCACTACAAATAAGAGTGTGCCGTGAACAAAAAATAAAAATTGAGAACCACTGCTATAGGTGTTTCTTAACATTGCCACTCAATCCTACCCCGAGTAGATACTTATGAAAAAACTTCACATTTACCTCCATATTCACTTAATTGGGTATTTCCGAGTTTGTAGTAGGCGTACCTCTAGCGCAACATTGAGTTTCATTAACCATAAAAAATAATAGGTTGATGATAGTAAGTCTGATGAACAAATTAACGCAAATATTTACGTGATGGCACAGATCATTATAGTCTTCATTTCCCTATATCACGGCTTTGAGCTTATCACAAGAGCTTCGTTCAAATTTAGAATGACCGTCTAAAGTTTACAGAATGCCAGATCTTTGTTTCTTTATTTAATGAAGAGTTTGAAGGAGTGCAAGGGTTGACCCCATGACCCCGAGAGGGTTACGCGACTGATGCCCGTTTGGTGAAAATTACTATAGTTAAGTCATGTACAGTATAACATAATTATTTTTTTCGAGTTATTTAGCGTGCAATTTCTGAACCGACTGATTATCTCCGCACACGACTTGTAGACTAACTTAAATAATATAACAGACACAACACCTTGGCCACTAATTCATCACTGTGAAAGGGAAACTCATTCCCCCATAGATACATTTTTTCGGCCGTACTGGGAATCGAATCCGGGGCCCTTAGCTAAATAGACAGACATGCTACCAACTGAGCTAAGAATTTGGACTATGAATTGATCAATATTTTATGTTATTTATACACGTCTTACTGCCTGGTTTGACTAACCAGAGTAGGAATTATGAAAGCAGAATTGAAAGGTGTATTACGATTTGCTCGAGTAAAGTCAGAAACAATTTAAGGAATATTGGCGCTACTCTCACAATAGACTAGATTGCCGGTAACGGGGAGATCGTGGTTTGGTCCCGGTCGTGTGTGGTGGTTTTTCATAAATAGTTTCCCTCTCTCTCTCTCTGTCCACGCAAATACGGGTAAACTTCTTCTAAATCCAACCTTTCTCATCCCTAACCCACTAGTGTAACTTGTACTATAAGCGTATAGCTCGAAAGTGTAGTAAGACCTGGTGCTATAAAAAAAAAGAAGGAAAAAACACCTCTGTACATCAAACTGGGATACGAACCATGCACTGATAAACCAAGCAAAATGAAATTGATTTAACCACGGGCTCACCATTGAGAATTCTACGTCAGTAATGAGCACACTTGTTCTAAATAATAATAGTAATATCCAAATTATCAAATGCTGGCAATTTCCGGTTCGAACTTTGCCAGAAAAAACTAGTAGCAAAAATTAAACAAGTACTCTTTTATTTCTGAATTATAAATTGTTACCCGTATCGATGGCGTAGTTTACTAACGCGCTAGTTTCGTGTTGAGCTATACTGCCGAGGACGGTGCGATCGAGGTACGAATCTCGCTCGGGTGAACTGGGGATTGTTTTTCCTGAATGGTTTTCCACTCTCCATCTACGCAAATGTGGGTTCGCTTACTCTAAATTCAACCTTTCCAATTCCTCACTTATTAGCGTAATTAGTACTTAAGCGTATAACCCGAACGGGTAGTAAGGGGCGGTGCTAAGTATTATTATAAACGGTTTTTTTTCTGAGAATACCCGCTCAACATAACGGACATAACGTCCTGCATAGCCTTGGCTTGATACAGCCCAATGAGGATGTCGAACATTGCTTTCACTTTTTACCTGTCAGGGTTGTGAAGAATTAAGGGGAGACTAGGAGGGAGGGGGGGGGGGAATGTTCTTTTAGATGCCCTGACAAACGAGAGAGCAATTTGTGGCCTTAGGTCAGGTCAGTTCAGACGTGAAGAGATGACGGCCTTGATAGAAGTGTAGGGAGACTGACTCTAAAGTAAAACAGCGACAAGTGGCGCTATTATTTATTCAGGTGTTTATCTTGTGGAATAAAAACACTATACACATATATTATATATAATTGGGGTTTTCTATAACCAATATTAAATAATTTAAGGACATATGATGGAAAGAGATGAGTTCAAGGAAACGCGCCTAACCTGAAAAGAAGATGAAAAACCAATTATGGGAAATCATAACATAGTTCACTTGGCAAGGAGTTGAAATTAAATAGCCCGATTCAGTGGCAGAACGATCTAAGGCGTCACCCTAATGTTGGACTGGTCTGTTGAAGGCGGGGAGATCATAGTTTAAATCCCAGCTGGGTCTATTGAGGGTGTTTTATCAAAAATAATTTCCCACTCTCCTTCCATTCAAATGCTGATGGATTACCTTTAAAATGCTTCCTTTCTCATCCCTATTATAGTAGTTATCATTATATTCGTACATCCTGAACAGATAGTAAGACTCTGCGATTTAAAAAAAATTATCACTCATCAACTAAATAGGCCTATTTTTATAAAAAAACTATAAACACAAAATTGATAAAATTACCCAATTTTAGAAATGTGTGGTTTCAACAAAGAAATATATGTTGAGAAATAAACTACAATCCGACACCTTAACTCAGTCGATAAAGTGTCTGTCTACTGAGTTAAGGGTCCCGGGCTCGATTCCCAGCATGGCAGAAAAATTTATCTTTGGTGTACTGTGGGTTTACCCCTTCACAGTGATGAATTAACGGCCGGGGGCTAGATATTGTACCTTTCCTAGTGTTAAGTTAGATTATAAGGCATAAGAAGTTACGACAGGCCTAGCAAGCCGGTAGTGGTGAATATTTTATTTGAATTTAAAAATAAACTGCCCCAGCCCACAAGTTTAGTTCTCATTCTTTCTCCTAGTTAAATATTAGCAAAACTTAGTGTGCTGTAGTCGGTATTCTGGTGATTTGATGGGTTACTTTTGTGGAAAGTGATATTTTGAGATCCCATGATTTGACATGATATGACTTTTTATAGCTATCAAGTTTTTTTAAAATTAATTTGAGGTATTTAACGTGCACTTACAGAACCGACTGTAATTTTGACGAAAAAGTTATCTTCACATTATTTCTAGGTTTTTTTTACACACCATAATTGAAATGGGACCAACGGCCTTACTTCTCCTCCTAAGTAATTTTCGCTACGAATTTTTATTGCTTGAGAAAAATTCCATCGACCTCAGCTGGGTTTTAACCCACGAGCATCGGGTCCTGATGCGAGCACTTTACCCCAGTTACACCTAGGTCAACCATATATTAGTCAAAAAAATATTTTATTTTTAAGTCTGAAAGTAAGCGATATATATATATATATATATATATATATATATAAAACACATAATAAATAACCATACACTATATATATATTTAGTGTATGGTTATTTATTATGTCTCCAATAAGTATAAGTAATGGTTGTCAAGAAATCATAAAAGAGATAAACGATTAAATGCAATTCCAGGTACAAAATTATGTTCAACTCATACATTACAATCATGTAAAATAAATAATTACACTGTAGCTCACAAGATTAAGTAGAGCGTGGTAAAGGATTAAACAAAGGTGCATCAAAAACATCAACATTATTTATGATGATAAATGATATGGCCACTTAAGAGTTTCGAATACATTAGTATTTAATAATACTAAGTGCGTATAACCTAAACAGAAAGTAAGATGCAGTTCTAAAATAACAAAACTAAAGGGTTGGGGGGGGGGCATGATAATTATAATTACTTTGCCTATATATTAAGGTGACTTATTAGTACAATCGTTAGACTTGTATACACCAGATCTTGAATTTTGATGACCCCTTCCCTGTACCTTGTGATTGAGAAGAAGGTGGGTTACAGAATTATATTTTCAAAAATAAACTATGAAATGTAAGAACCTATAAGAGCGAACCGGTACAGTAAAGTACTGTTTGCTAGTATATAATATTATATATTTTAAAATAAACATGTATTTAATAATTTAAATTAGGTTACGTATTCTATCTTATAAAATTAAAATATTAATAAATAAGGTATAACTCAAGTTTTAGTATGTTTTATTTTGGTTGGTGTTTAAGAAATGGCTTAGTACGTATGTATTTAACTATTTTTTAAATATAATTTATTGCATATGATATTATTGATATGTTTATATCGATAATACATAACAAATTCATTTCAAAACGACTCCTAGCCATGCTTGTTCTTACAACAAGTTTATCAAATTCAAATTGATTGTATTGTTAACCGTTCCATTATAGGTTGAATATACCAATCAAGGAAAGTAGTTTTAAATTGGTATCAAGTTAGTGAAAACCTTATTGCAATAATATAAATGCGTTTAAAGACGGGACAAGAATATAAAGCTAAGAATAAATCTGTGCCCAGTGGAAATTGTGAGGAATGTCGATCAGAAACCCACCTTATTTCTAGTTGGCGTGAGGCATTAACATTCTTGCAAAACACGTAGACTTGAATTGCAAATTAAACTGCTATATCACACGCAATTGCCGGTACACGGACTTAACCGAAGGCGTTAGTATCGTCTGTTCTGTTTTGAATGTAACGTGGAGGTTGGGGTTTGAATCTCAGCTGGGTGTACTCTGGTGATATTTTCCTAAATGATTTTCCCAAGCTCCCTTTACCTACAAGCAGATGAGCTTATATTTCCTTTAGATTTTACCTTTCTCATCGCCATACAACTATTATAAAAAATATAGAAATATAGATATTCCGGAACGGAAGTATAACGTATTGACGTTGATTTCGCGTGCCCTCCCCGATGCGGGGGATGCTAACTGGTCAATATCAACGAAGTTACTACAAATCAAGGTGAAAAGTGTAGTTAATTTAGTGCAATGTGTTCAAATTAAGGGGGGAAAGGTGAATTACAGTTGGGCCTCGTATACCTGTTGTGATCTGCGTTTAAAAGAATAGCGTTAATATAACATTAAAATAATTGGTCCATGAGTTCCTTCTTGGAAATTGTAAACAAGGTGTACTACTTGAACCAGGTGGTTGTGGCGCTCCATTTAGGATGGTTGTAAAGGTTTTCTCGAGCTGAACTTAAAACAGCAATTAATGGATAGTAAGACACAACAAAATATTTTTAGACGCTCGGTTTTAAATTTTATAATTTTATTTTTAAAGAATTAAAGTCCTCATTTATACATTCGGGCCGAAAGCAAATATCGATACTGGGTCGCCAAGGGTCAACACTTCGTACTAAAATTTCTGATTCCGTTTAAAAATTTTCAACATTTTATTAGGATTTGCACATCCTTAGGTCATCGCATTGATTTTAAATTCCTCATTTTTAAATTTAGAACAATGAAAAAGCTAAATATTGACTATAGAGTTTAAAATGATAGATCATTGTTGTACAAACATTTCTCCTTAGAGGTTAAAGTAAAAGGAACATTAACTTTTGGAGACACCTACTAATATTTACTTACTCTATGGCATTGGAGAACTATTGCGTTAAAACTTAATTAGTATCTCTTTACAACTAAAGCTCACTTAATTGTATTAATATATTTGCCAATATCTCAGAAACTATTGTTTTACTAAAAATATGATCAAATAAAAGTTTTTTATTTCTAATAGTGATACAATTTTGCAATGATAAGTTATTAAGTATCTCAAATAATTGCGGAGATACGTACATTTCCGCTTTTTAAAGTAGACCCTAAAAGTCATTTTCATGGGAAAATGAAAATAGATAGTTTACTTATAATCTTAATCAACGTATAGATACGAATATTAATCAAAATCGTTAAAGCCGATTTTGAAAAAAAATCGATTTTCTCTCTTTTCACCTTTTATAAAACTACGCTTCATTTTAGGGTTAGACACAGAGAGACAGCATTGCAAAACCCACTTTTTAAGGTTTGGAGGGTCATGAAACGCTGACATCCCTCAACATCTCGGGCTATATTTTATTTACGGTCACAATACTTTACCTTAATTGTTCTAAAAGTTATAAAATATATTTATATGCGTATAGCTTGAAAATTATTGGTTTTATAAAAGTATGTTTCAATTAAAATATTTGTACTATAAATAGACCTACACATTTGCAAAGATAAGGAATTTCATACCTCAAAGAGTTACTATGATAAAAAAAATTAGAATTTACGCATCAGACCGATTCTCTTAAAGTAATTTTGTTGAAAAATTGAGACTAGCCATTTTGTTTCTAATTTAGATCAATGCTTATAAATGAAATTTAATAAAAATCGTTGAAGTCGATTTTGATAAAATCGATTTTTTCTCTTTTCACCCTTCAGTAAACTACCCTTAACTTTAGGGTTGGATTTCCAATTTCAAAAATCCCTCGAGGCAACCCTATGAAATGCCTAGATACCAAGCTTTAGCCCGATCAGTTCAATAGTTTGGGCTCTACTCCGAGGTACAGACAGACAGATAGACAAATAGACGGGAGGAAATTCAAAAACAACTTTTTCTGATTCGGGGGGTTATGAAACGTCTAAATTCATCAAAATATTGAGTTCGAATTTTTTCACAATCACAATACTTTCTCTTCCTGTAAGGTAGCGAGAAAATAAAACATATAATTTGAGATACTTATCTATTTACTTTATGAAACTAGAGAATCATTGTGTTTAAACTTAGGTAGTATCTCTGTAAAACTAAAGCTCACAAAATTGTATTAATATATTTGCCAATATCTTAGAAACTATTGGTTTTGTAAATATATATTACAAATAAAAGTGTTTTATTTTTAATAATACTACAATTTTGGAACGATAAGTTATTTAGGAGCTTAAATAGTAACGTGTAAAGTGAACGTGTATAGAGAAAATATTAATGATAGGTCTTTTTTCTCCATTCATCTATTTGATGTGGCACCTCGATAGTTCATTACCACCTGCAACACACACAAAAAAAATGCCATTGTTGTGTAAAACAAATTTACAGGTAACTACTTTTAAATTTACAAATAATTTCACGTGCTACACGTTTTATATTCCAAATTAATATATTAAGTTAATGTATTTCGACAGGTCCTTTGCCTTGTCAAAATTGAGTCCTCTAGTTTGTCTTAAAAGCAGCTTCCATTTTTGTAGAGCCTTAAAATCCATCTTAGGTAAGCGACCACTGGGCTGGTACCGCACGGACGGAACGGAAAGTACAACTAATTCGTAGCATTATTTGTTACCAAGATGAGCCCACTACGTCAGTACCACCGGCAACGGACTCTCCGCCGCTCCGCCATTCGACAGAAAGTCCGGGCGAGAAAATTAAAATCAAGTACAGTCTGGAATTTTTTGCGTCATCTTCACCCAAATCAGGAAATAATATGGGGTATTCATCAAACATAAGTCTTTTCTTGTTGATGTTGTGAACCCAGAATCGTCGTTTCCAACATTTTCTCCTCTCTTCTTCAATTAAAAGGCAACTAATAGCTAAAAATTCTTCATCGCATTCCATATTTAAATAATACAGTGAAATATCACTCACAAAAGCACAATTATAAACATGAAACAAATCCAACATTAACAGAAATGCAAACAGTACTTCCTTGAGCACGCAATCGAGAAGCTCACCTTTTGGGTCGAGAGCAGCTGAGAAAACCGAGTCTCCGGTGGGCGCTTACCTTAAAATTAGGGCTGTGCCAATTCCGATACTCGATTCCTCGATAACCTAGATACCCATGGTATCTATTAGTATCGCAATGATTGATGCTATACACTAAAAATCTCGATACCACTCTTCAGTATTCAATACGGTTGACACCTCAAACGGTTAATTTTGAAAGTCAGTGGCTAGACATTAGTTACTCGTAGTTTTGCTTTTTCCTATTATTCTGTTCGCTCAGCTCTAAACACAATATATAACCCCCATTTACCCACCCAAATTTTATATTCAAGCTATTAGTTTCACTCAACTAAAAATTACATTTATAATGTGTGTATAAATAGTGTGTGACTATTATTTTTTAATATGTTTATTTTCTTGACAAATATGTCAATCTATAACCTGACAAATATTTATAATAATATTCTATAGCTCTGTAATTAGCCTACTAGTTTTATATGCTAATGTGTAAATAAAAAACTGACTTTCAAGATTTTTCATTATTCAATAAGTAATAATATTTCTTAATGTAGGCCTACTAATCATTGTAAATTTTATTTTATTCTGGTTGATTATTGTAATAATTTGTTTAAATAGCCTAATTGACTAGTTTCCATATTTTGACATATTGAAAAAAATTAATTATTTTTCTTTTGACCTAATTTCTATGCTTACAAAATTAAGATTTGTGTAATTTCATGTTGAATGGTATCGAATAGGATATCGAGTATCGAGGAGATGATTTGATTGTATCGAGCACGGTATCAGAATCGAGAAAAGTAGGCATCGGCCCACCACTACATAAAATGCATTTTTTTTTTCTTGCTTGAGATCTTCCATCAGTTGCACTCGTCACCTTCCTGGTCTTCCTCTCCCTTCCAATTTGTCTTTTATGACATACTTCGATAGGCCATTTCTTCTCATAATGTTTGCCTCTCTTCATAGAATCACCTGCTAATTGACCCTCATTAGAACTTCTTCATTAGTCACCCGATCTGTCCTTTATATTCTCCTCTAGCACCAAACTTCAAGGTTCTCCAAAATAAATATTTCTTACTCTTTTTTCCTCAGGGACCAGTTCTAAGCTCCATACAAAGAGATGGTCCATGTAACACTTCAGCCGCTTATTCTTCTCTTCAGCGTCCTCTTTTGGTTATTCATTCAAATTGAAATTTATCAAGTTGTATTTCTCCTTAGTTGAGAAGCAACCATTAGTGAGATGCTATTAGTTCCAGACCTGCGACAAGCTTCTGGTTTTAACTTTGTCCTTGGCCTCTGCTGACTACCTTGTACCAACATTCCCTTTCATCTTGGAACACATCTATGTATATAATCTATAAATAATCTATGTTAATCGGTGGATGTGTGGACATTATTACAGAATTTCCTGTGTCAAAGCTAGTGGCTGAGGTCTCTAAAAAAAATGTTTTGAACAGTAGATATTCACAAAATCGCAAAATATCTGAACAAATCTTCCATTTAGTCCTCATATGGCTTAGCATTTAAATAATACTAAGCCAAAGGTCCCGGGTTTGATTCCCGTGTCCAGGTGTCATTTTTCAATTTTCAGAATCTGATATCTAGATGGAGAATTCCTCACTAAAAAGCATAAATAATAGCTTCGGCTATTTGATTCGTATATAAATAATAGCAGCCCACCAGTGGACAATGGTGTAATTCTAGTCTCGTATTGTCTGAGATGTAAGGTTACGGTTCGAATTTCAGTTAGAGGTACTTAAAGAGGTGTTCCCTAAATAGTTTTCCCCCTTTTCCTCCCCACCAATGCTGGTACATTTCCTTTAAATTTTACCTTCATCTCCCATACCCCATGTGTATTTAAAATGTCGTTACGGGTATTGAATTGGGATGATTACAAAAGCTAAACAAAAAAATCTCGTCCTAATTTGCTTAGCTGCGACGGGAAGGTAGAGGTTCGAATACAAGTCGGATTTATTGAGATATAATTTTCTAATAAGTCTCTCACTCATCCTCCACAGTAGACCACAAAAAACAACAAGATATAAACTTTAACGGACATTACAAAACTAAAGTTTTCAACTGGCTGGCTAACTTCCAAGTATGATTTATTTTTATCTCCGTATGGAATTGTCCCTCCGTAAGCTACTAATTATAAAATATTGTCTGTAGAAACCACTATTTTTATCTAACATGTCGCATCTAACAAACGTTTTGTTATTATTGATTACTTGCCAATGTAGACTGCACTAAATATGGTATAAATACGAGCCTAAAAAACCAATATCCGTGGATTAAACAAGGAAGGCGAAAACTAGTGGAAGAAATTCTTGTGTAATCGTAGTTTATCTGATAGGAAGAGATGTAGTGTCCTGAAATGAATAATAATTATATATTAAGTCCTATCAGCTTTTATATCTTTTACAAAAAAAAGTTGGTCCATTTGTTGAGGCATTTTATTAAAGTGCAAGGAAATACGTACACTTTGTGTAACACTTTTTATTCAGAAGCAGTTATTAATAAGGAATTGAAGAAAGAAATATTTAAAATTAATAAATTATTTTAAATGTTTTTTTAGGGCTAGCTAATAGCTAAAATAATTAAAAACCCGTTGTTAAACCTGTAACTATTGTATAGAAGTAAAATAACATTATATATGCAGTATTGATATATCATATCAAAATTCTATTTATTATCATCCGTTTAGAAGTACAGTACGGTTGTATTAAACATATAAGTATTAATTAATATCAAAATAAAAATTCTTTGTTAAATTAAATTAATAATTAAAAAACATATATTAATGTAAAGAACTATTTTGACATAGAAATAGTTGAATTAAAGAAACTATTTTTATTTTTTAATATTTTCCACTCTTTGTCATTATTTATATTACATGAAATACTAATACTAAATTATAAAGTTAATTTACAATACTTAATTAGCTTTTTATATATTATTATTATTATTATTATTATTAGCACCGCGTCTTACTACCCGTTCGGGTTATACGCACTTACGCGAATGTGTAATGGTAGGGTGATTGTGAGATGAAATAGAGGACCTACAGTTTAACGTGGAATCCGAACCACGGTGGAGGCCTGGCATTCCACACATTCACAAGTTGTGATTAATACACGTCTTGTCAGAGGAGAAGGAAGGGTTTGGCAATCAGATAAATCTGTGCCGTGACCGAGGATTGAACCCCGGACCCCCAGCACAGAAGTCCAACACCTTACCCCTAGACTGCCAGGTTACCCATCTTTTTACATAAAGTAGAGTATTTATAAAAAAATTGGATTTATTTGTATTTTTTGAGCACCACGTCTTACTACTCGTTTGGGTTATACGCTTATGTACTAATTACGCTAATGTTTTAAGGGATTGGGAAAGTTATTTTTGAGGAAGTGTACCCGCATTTGCGTGGAGGGAGAGTGGAAAACAATTTTTGGAAAAAAACGCCATCGGTGCACCCGTATGAGATTTGAACCTCGATCTCCCCGTCATCGTCAGTCTAATCTACTGCAAAAGTAGCACATTAAACCACGCGGCCACCTAAGTGGGTGGATGGATTTAGATACTGAAAATAAATTACATAATAATTGTTCAATCAATGCGTAATATTTTACAGCTATTACTACTTTTATATGTATTCAAATTAAAAACATATAAAATAGGCCTAAGTAACAAAATAAATGAGAAGTCGATGGTTATTAAATTGGTAAGCTCAATTCACACTACACTGCATGCTACTTCAGAGAGCTATGTTAATTGTACCGCTGGTCAGACAGATGATGTGTAGACTTAATTGTCTAATTATGAACAGTACTCTATAATTACCCCTACCACGTTCTCTTACACACACACTCAAAACTTGTTTGACCTCGGCCAGCATGGCAGATGGTTCACTTTTCCACAAAGAAAAACGATGCCAGTCTATGTTCATATAGGTCATGGGATATATGTGTCTATGCACTCCAAGCTTGTCTCTGTGTGCATACATTCACGTGTGGCATGTGTGCGCATACCTGATATTATATAGACCCTTTTAAAAGAATCTGTCAATATTGTGCCAGAAAAAGTAAAACAAGATTGCATATTTTTACTAGTTAGTTTACATAAAAAAATTTAAAAAAATTGATGTGAGTAAAATAGTGCGCATGATTTTTCATAGGTAATTTAACTTATAGTAAAATATAGGCTATAACTTATATAGTTACTCATAGTAATATGTATATTCATAACAAATATTTACCTTTTAACCTTTAATTTGTATGTACGCCAAATCTTACGTCTGAGCTATTCTTGTATGATAGCGTGAGAAAAAGGTATAATTTAGAGGGTATGTGTCTGAATTTGCGTGGAAGGAGGGCAAAAAACTATTTGGAAAAACACAGCTCAGTAAACCCAGCAGGGATTCGAACCCCGACCTCCCCATTACAAGAAGAAAAGACCAGATGAAACTGACGCTTTATTCAGGGTAATTATCTTATTATTGCCACATGATTTTAAATGAACAACAAATTAAAACTTATTGTCAAGAAACGGTTGGATGTAAGAACATGTATTAAGAAAATTCAGTTGAGCTACTCCCTACATTTATTTTCAAAGACATTTGATCCTCGAATCAATATTTGAAATTTAATCAAAATAATTTTAATAATTTTTATTTAGTTTATTTTATTCTTCAGGATTATTATTTTTTCTTAAATTCCACAGAAAAATAACACTATCTAGATATTTCATAGCCTCACAATAAAAATAATGTAAATATATATTTTATATGTTTATCGTTTAATTTAACACCGTAACACCGTTTTAGCATACCTACAATTATGACAGTTTAAATGACAGTTTATATATAACTAACAATAGTCTATATATAAATGTAATAGTATACTTATCCCTTTGAATGGTGTTAGTTAAGTTTTTATTTATTTTATTTATCTGTGCAAGTTTATTCAACGTGCATTTTCTGAACCGACTTATTATATCAGAACACAACTTAAACTAAACTAACTTAAATATTAAACAAAAACAACACCCAGTCCCCGGTCGTTAATTTATCAGTGTAAAAGGGGAAATCCAAATTTCACCAATGATAAATTTTAGACCATGTCAGGAATTGAACCGGTACCTTTAGCCTAGAATACAATCATGCTACCGACTGAGCTAAGGTATCGAACTTTGTTTAATTGTAAACATAAAAGTCTTCGAATATCATGCATTTAACTAACCATAAGGGCAACAGATTAATTTATTCTCTATCTAATTAAACACCAAATACTTCATTCCTAGCAACAAATGTGGTTTATGGAGATAAAAAAGTGTACAATTAAGTACATAGGAATGGTGAGCTTGGGGTATTAAAGATTATACGGAAATAGCCTATCATATAATTACCATACTTAATTGCATAGTGTTGCTTTCTTTCATCTTAATCCGCTTGGAATGTACAGTTCGATGTATTTGTTCTAGTGGCAGCATAAATCCACAACCGAGTCGCCGGTAGCTATAATATAAACTTAAACTATGACTAAAGAATTATCCTGAGAACGGAAATATCCCTGCATAACTCAGTAGTAGAGCATTGGTGCTCTAAATCAAAGGTCCCGGGCTCGTTTTGCGTGTTCAAGTGTCATTTTTCAATTTATTCGAAAACATGGTTTGCATAAAAACAAGAAACCTTCATTTAAACGTGTTTTTCATGTATGTGGTTTTTATTAAATGAACTGTCACCCTTCCTCCCTCTTCCTACTGTGGGCCTAGATTGTCAGGGTGGGTTGTGGCCGAGGATGGGGGGGAAGTGACTGGTTTGTGATTGTGTGGGTTCGTAATTGACGTCCAGCTTGGGTTTTTATGGGTTTTTAACTGTACTACTATGTTCTATTACAAAACATGATGTTGATAAGAAGTATTAGAGGATATGGGAAAACTTAATAGCTTTACTTAGAAGCTCGTGACAGTACGAAGTATACAAGGAATGTTTAACCAAAGGCCTGACTGACCTCTAGGAGATCTTACACGGTTTATGAACCCTGGTACCCTGGGCTCGATGGTATCCCTCCAATACAGGTACTGATGTACCGGTGTCCTAACCCGCGTAGCCCTAAAAACGGGCAGAGTGACCCCCTAGTCTCGATGGTAATTAGTCAGCCATGTTTACTTGGATACACTACTATTTATCCTGGCTTCTAGCCTGATTTACTGTGATGAATGCTGACACTCTGTTTATGTTGTCAGCGCACAAGTTCTATTTGTTTACTAGCTTATCACAACACCTTTTAATACTCGTTTTATCATTCACAATTCAAAACACAACAAAAAATGTTAAACAAACACACACCTCAATTTAGGCCGTGTCGATTTCAGAACATTATTTAGATATAAAAATTGATTTCAAGAGAGTTCACCTCCCCGTATTTAGGATGATTTTCCTTTAAGATGCGGATGTAGGGAACGCGAGAAAAGGTAAGTTTTTTCAGTTTTTACAGCAAAACTTTTTTTTTAACAAAATAAATCAAATATTGATTCAGTAGAGATGTAGAGTTAAATTTTCTTCCTATGGTTGTATCAACGGTTGTTGAAAATATGTCAAGGGTGTCCTGGAATTGAATGACAACTTTTTATCTTCTTTATAAAAAAATCTCATCTAATGTCGCTGGGCTTATGAAAGATATACAACAACTGTTGATATCACCATGTGAAGAAAATAAAACTTTATGTTTGTATTGAAGCAATATTTGATTTATTAAAAAAAATCTTTGATATAAAATCGGGAAAAACATTTGTCTTTTTATCGAGTTACCACATCCCCACCTTAACTGCATTGTGAACTTCCTTGTCAAGTACGCGCCAGGAATAGCGGCGTGTCAAAAGACGCCATCTAAAAAAAGGATAAAAAAGACAACCCTAACAACAAGTTGTTGATGAAGAGATGATTGATGCACCGTTAATGGAAGTGAGCAAGAAGCGAGATCTTACATTTTGATAACACGAGAGAGAAGGAATAACCACAGTCAAATTACTACCTTCCTCACTTTCCTTTAATCGTACATTTTATTACAATTTAAGGGGGAGTTTTCCTAACATCAGGTCAAATAAAATGACCCATATTAGTTTATGTGTTGTTGGGTTCCCCCCTCCCCCCCTTATAGTTTATATTTCTACACTCTCGGATTGCTCGTATTTCTACACTTATATACAGGATGGGGCCAAAACAATTATACGATTAATATCTTGAAAATTAACACTTTAATTGAAAAATAAATATTCACTAGCTAAATAAAAGCAAATTATATACTATATTGCTTCTTTTTCTTCACTCGGGTGAGCTCCACTGGACGTGAAGTAAACCTCAGCACATCCATCACTTTCCTCAGAATAGATCGTCTAATTGTTTCCGCCCCACTCTGTATTTGGAGCAAGGAAGGTAAGATTAAATGTAGCCGATTTTATTTGGAGGGAGATTGGGAATATATCTAGGGTAAACCACCCCACAAAACCTAACCACCTACTTCGGTGGCCGCGTGGTCTAACGTGCTACTCTCGTGTTAGTCTAGACTGGCGGAGAGAGGGTGATCGGGGTTCGATCCTGGATGGGTGCACTGAAGGGGTTTTTTCCTAAATGGTTTTACACTTTCCCTCCATGTAAATGCGGTTGCATTTCCACTAAAATAAACTATCCGAATCCCTAACCCATTAGTGTAATTAGTAGGCCTGCATAGGCGTACAAACCGAACGGGTAGTAAAACACGGTGCTAAAATAAAGCACCTGATCAGGACTCAACCCCCGGTCTCTCGAGAAATTCAGACCAGACGGGAATGACGCTTAAGTACCCACTGATGATTGTGTTAGACATGTTACTTAAACTTTGAACATACGAAAGTGCAATGGAATATGCACTATGTTTAGTGTAGGCTATAGTTCAGGTGTCTTCACTTCATATAAATAAAATGTTAGAGTATAGCCCGAACGGGTAGTATGGTGTGGTGCTAAAAGAAAAGTTTTCAAGAAAGTCTTAGATCGATCTTTATAAATCACCTTTAATTACATTTGACACATTTAACTCAAATATAGCCTAATTAAAATTTTGTTATTTTATTTATTCAAATCTTTGTTTAGGTGTAACAAATATTTTACTATTTCATTAGGGTTATTTTACAAGTGATGATAATAGGCCTAAATACCACAATTGACAGCTGCATATCACATGGCTTGACGTATAGATACATGTAAGAAGACCTGTTACGATGGTAGAATGGTCTAAGTTTGTCGAACTCAACCTGAGTTACGTAGAATTAAATATATATATATTATAATAAATATAAATACATACATAATATAATAGGCCCTATATTATTTAATGATAAATACTGACTAAACAGAGACAGTTTTAGAGTTAATAACAAGTGACCAGGACGTAAGTAAATACGATCTGCGAGTGCTATTTTGTCTACCGTTTAGAAGTAAACCATGATTCCTTGCTGTTATTTAAACTAGGTTTCATTTCTTATTGAACGATTTCAACGACAAAGTGTAAATATTTACCAAAGCGTAACATAAAGATCTTACCCCAAAAAAAATTGTAATCTTAGTTCTCTTGTAGGTGATGCTTTGCTAATTTTAATTTGTAGGATGCACATATATTAATGGATGAAAATTTCCATTTATAGTATTTAGGTAAAATGCGAGAAGAAGTATCACCTAGAACAACACAAAAATACTGCAATACATATGAAGAATTCCAAAAAGAAAACAGGATCGCAACCAATTTTTCCTGAAGTTAACGATGCCGTTAAAACCCAAGAGCAATTTTTTGCTGACTTATGCTCTGCAATGGTAGCTGCAAATATTCCTTGGAAGAAGCTGGAGAATCCATAATTTGGGGCATATAAAAAAACCTGAATCATGCTTCTGGCTCAGTTGGCATGGCCATCGTCGACAAACTTGACAGAGTATTGCAGTGAAATCCTGGGTGGAAAGTGATGGCAAGTATTGCAGACATCTTAGAAGGACAAACTACAGCACTCCCAGAAGTCAAGCTTAGCTCAGCTGAGCTAGCCTGTCTGAAATTTTGCCCGATGACTTCATGTGAAGTCGAGAGAAATTTCTCACAGTATAAAAACATTTTGTCAGAAAACAGAACGAAATCTACACTTGAAAATCTTGAGAAGTATTTGGTAATTAACTCTAATAGTAATTAATTTGTGTTTATAGAAAGTGTATGCTGGATTTTAAGAATGAATAGTAAAAAATTTGAGTGTTTTGGTGCCTTTTTTTGTTTTTTTGCATTACTATGCCTCTTTGTGTGCCAATTTTTTTCTTTTTGGTGCCTATTTATTGCCTTTTTTAATTTATAATGCCTATTTATGTGCCTACTTTTGTGATTTTTATTGCCTATTTGCCTGCCTTTTTTTTTAAATTTTAGTGCCTATAAATCCGCCCCCTAGTTAAAACACATGCTAACACGAAATGTCAGCCTAGTCTGTATGCGCCTTTTATGTTTTTTTTTTTTAGCACCGCGTCCTACTACCCGTTCGGGTTATACGCTTAAGTACTAATTACTCTAATGGGTTAGGAATTGGGAGGGTTGAATTTAGAGGAAGTGAACCCGCATTTGCGTTGAGGGAGAGTGGAAAACCATTTAGGAAAAACCACCCCCAGTTCACCCGACCGAGATTCGAACCTTGATCTCCCCGTCCTCGGCGGTCGAGCTCAACACGACTGGCGCGTTAGCCAACTACGCCACCGAGGCGGGTCCTTTTATGTTAAATTGTGTACCGGGGGGCTACTACACGTCTTAACACAATGGATGGGAGTCCTCCCCTTAAACTGAATGTACTACTAGTGTTTGTTACGTTCTTAGTTTCATACAAAGTACACGTCCTACAGTTCTCCCCGAGTCAATGAGCCGTGTGTGTAAACTCTTTGATAAGTGCATTGTTATTGTTTTGCGCTGTAAGTGCCTTCTATTCATCTCGGGAACAAACTGTTACCATTATAGAGACTCGTTACCTCGCGGAGAGATAGCGTTCCAGTTTTATCAGATGATGGATCTTACACACCGGATTTCACTAACCAGATAAGAATCTTAAGAGGGGGGGGGGGGGGTGGAGGGACACGCCCTATTTTTCATTAAAATACTTTACGACGTGAAATCATCAGTGGAATTTATTGAGAGAGAGAGAGAGAGAGTATGTTACAGGACGTGTCGGTAGCGAGGAGTACTTTATTTCGGAGAATAACAGTTGGGCCACGAGACCCTTTGTCCAAAATATTCATAGATTGTTGGGCCATGATCACTGGCCAGGAGGATTATAACAGATAGTAGACCTGCGGGTAAATATGAATTCGGTAGCGCCAATCCTTTTTCCTTATACTAGGTTAAGCTTGTTTAGGTTAGGTTTGGTCAAGCTAGGTTGGATTTTCTTAGCATTTTGTTGTGTCTTCCTATCCATCACGTGCTTTTTTTTTCGCTCTGCTTGAGAAAACATATACAATTGTACTAACGTTTAACTTCTATTCATTAGCAAACCAGACAAGGTGAGACTTATGCCTTAATTAGTGTGCTCACAGGTGTCGGTGTAGCATTAAATAGTTTCCAATACTGCTCTAGAATGTTTTTATTTAAGGTATTTAACGTACACTCTATGAACTAATTGATTATATCAAAACACAAAAATTTCTGTGAGTGAATGCGAAATTGCCCACCAATTTTGCCGGGAAAGGTATATTTTCACATCAATATGGGAACAACGGCTTAACTTCCTCTCCGAACGAAGCTGTGCTAAGGTTTTTCATCGCTCAATAAAATAAATGGTACGGCAGACCGCACAGACTTTCTCTCTCTTTCTATAAACTCGTAAGATTTCTGAACGGAATAATGTACATTGTATTATCACCACTCCACATAAGAACACGCATAAAATAATATACAATGATATAGAATCAATGAGAAAAGAGGCGCATCTTTGTCCACCTAAGAACATTTCAAACAGTTTAATGTCTTCCACAAGGGTCAACACTTCGTATTAAAATTTCGATTTCTGGTTAAAATTTTAACATTTTAAAAGGTGTTGCAGATCTTCAAGTCATCGCATTGATATTTAATTATTCATTTATACATTTTGACCAATAAAAAATGTAAATATTGACTATTGAGTCTAAAATGGAGATAGATCATTGCTATGCAAACATTTCTCCTAAGAGATTTAAGGAAAAATAACATACTTTTTTTAGATACTTACTTATATTTAATTACTCTATGGCATTGGAGTATTATTGCGTTAAGACTTAAGTAGTATATGTTTACAACTAAAGCTCACAAAATTGTATTAATATATTTGCAAATATCTCAGAAACTGCTGTTTTTATAAAAATATATGTCAAATAAAAGTTTTTTATTTCTAATAGTCCTACAATTTTGCAATGATAAGTTGTTTAGTTTCTCCAATAGTTGTGGAGATACGGAAATTAACGCTTCTGTAATGTACCCTAAAAATCATTTTCATAGGAAAATGAAAATAGCCAGTTTATTTATAATCTTAATCAACGCCTAGATACGAATTTTAATCAAAATCGTTTAAGCAGATTTTGAGAAAACCAAATTTTTCTCTTTTCGTCCTTCAGTAAACTACCCTTAATTTTAAGTTTTTATAGACACACAGACAGACGGCATTGCAAAGACTATTTTTTAGGGTTCGGGGGGTCATGAGACGTCGACATCCATCAACATTTCATGTTAGTTTTTTTTTACGGTCGCAATACTTAAACTTTAATGTCCAAAAAGTTAAAAAAATTCATATAATTGCGTATATATTGAAAGTTATTGATTTTATAAAAATATGTTTCGGATAAAATATCTGTATTATAAATATATATACATATTTGTAATGCTAAGTAATTTCATATCTCAAATAGTTTCGGAGCTATTTAAAAAAATGTTAATTTACGCATCAGACCGGAGCCCTTAAAGCCATTTTGCCGAAATATTGAGGGTAGCCATTTTGTTTGGAATATTTATTAATGTTGATAAATGAAATTTAATCAAAATCGTTGCAGCCGATTTTGAGAAAATCGACTTTTTCTCTTTTTGCCATTCAGTAAACTACCCTTAATTTTAAGTTTTAATAGACACACAGACAGACGGCATTGCAAAGACTATTTTTAAGGGTTCGGGGGGTCATGAGACGTCGACATCCATCAACATTTCAGGTTAGTTTTTCTTACGGTCGCAATACTTAAGCTTTAATGTCCAAAAAGTTAAAAATATATATATAATTGCGTATATATTGAAAGTTATTGATTTTATAAAAAATATGTTTCGAATAAAATAATTGTATTATAAATATATATACATATTTGTAATGCTAAGTAATTTCATATCTCAAATAGTTTCGGAGCTATTATAAAAAATGTTAATTTACGCATCAGACCGGAGCCCTTAAAACGATTTTGCCGAAATATTGAGAGTAGCCATTTTGTTTGGAATATTTATTAATGTTCATAAATGAAATTTAATCAAAATCGTTAGAGCCGATTTTGAGAAAATCGACTTTTTCTCTTTTTGCCCTTCAGTAAACTACCCTTAATTTTAAGTTTTAATAGACACACAGACAGACGGCATTGCAAAGACTAATTTTAAGGGTTCGGGGGGTCATGAGACGTCGATATCCATCAACATTTCAGGTTAGTTTTTCTTACGGTCGCAATACTTAAGCTTTAATGCCCAAAAAGTTAAAAATATATATTAATTGCGTATATATTGAAAGTTATTGATTTTATAAAAATATGTTTCGAATAAAATATTTGTATTATAAATATATATACATATTTGTAATGCTAAGTAATTTCATATCTCAAATAGTTTTCGGAGCTATTATAAAAAATGTTAATTTACGCATCAGACCGGAGCCCTTAAAACGATTTTGCCGAAATATTGAGAGTAGCCATTTTGTTTGGAATATTTATTAATGTTCATAAATGAAATTTAATCAAAATCGTTAGAGCCGATTTTGAGAAAATCGACTTTTTCTCTTTTTGCCCTTCAGTAAACTACCCTTAATTTTAAGTTTTAATAGACACACAGACAGACGGCATTGCAAAGACTAATTTTAAGGGTTCGGGGGGTCATGAGACGTCGATATCCATCAACATTTCAGGTTAGTTTTTCTTATGGTCGCAATACTTAAGCTTTAATGCCCAAAAAGTTAAAAATATATATATAATTGTGTATATATTGAAAGTTATTGATTTTATAAAAATATGTTTCGAATAAAATATTTGTATTATAAATATATATACATATTTGTAATGCTAAGTAATTTCATATCTCAAATAGTTTCGGAGCTATTATAAAAAATGTTAATTTACGCATCAGACCGGAGCCCTTAAAACGATTTTGCCGAAATATTGAGAGTAGCCATTTTGTTTGGAATATTTATTTATGTTCATAAACGAAATTTAATCAAAATCGTTAGAGCCGATTTTGATAAAATCGACTTTTTCTCTTTTTGCCCTTCAGTAAACTACCCTTAATTTTAGGGGTAGATATCCAATTCCAAAAACCCCTCGGGGCAACCCTATGAAAACCCTAGATATCAAGTTTCAGCTCAATCGGTAAAATAGTTTAGGCTCTAGTTGGAGGTACAGACAGACAGACAGACAGACAGACAGACAGACGGAAATTCAAAAACCACTTTTTCGGATTCAGGAAGTCATGAAACGTCAAAATTCATCAAAATCTCGAGTTCGATTTTTTTGACGATCACAATACTTTCTCTACCTGTAAGATAGAGAGAAAGTAAAAATGTCGATCCCAGCTGGGTTTGAACCCACGAAAATGGGAACTGAGGAGAGCACTTTACACCAATACCAAGCTTCCAGTACACAATAATAATAAATAATTATAACAATAATAATAGGACGTTATAAAAGTATTTACTGCATGAAAGTGACAAGACTTTTAACTTGCGATTCACAGTGTGTAATTCTTGTTCGTATTTTAGTGTTGATAAAAATCGACAAACCCAATCGATTCACGAATAATAATAGTCTAATAATATAAATGTATTAAAAATAGTCTGTTACATGAATCGTAATTTGATTTATTTTCTTTACTTTTCCTTAATTAAAGTTCTATACCTGCCTGGAAAGGGAGGGCCCAAAACCTCTGTCACAGGGCGTGTTAAAGACGATGTTATTACTAGCGTTGCAAGATAAATACGTATTCGTTGGTTTCTTTATTCGAGTAGGGTGACCTGGTGGTCTAGGGGTAAGGTGTCAGACTTCTGTGCTGAGGGTCCGGGGTTCAATCCTCGGTCCCGGCACAGATTTATCTGATTGCCAAACCCTTCCTTCATCTTTGACAAGATGTGTATTAATCACAACTTGTGAATGTGAGGAATGCCAAGCCTCCACCATGGTTCGGATCCCACGTTAAACTGTAGGTTCTCCATTTCTTCTCACAATCACCCTACCATTGCACATTAGCGTAAGTGCGTATAACCCGAACGGGTAGTAAGACGCGGTGCTAATAATAATAATGATAATAATAATAATTTATTCGAGTACCCTATTTTGTGAGAAATGCGTTTTTTTCTAATAACCACACTCAAGTATCTGCAAAAAAAAAAACACATTTTAACACAATATAGCCAGCAATATAAATCCAACATTCGGATTCGGAGCTCATTCGGTTGAGTGTATGTCTACTAGGCTAAGGGTCCTGGGTTCGATTCCCAGCATGGCTGAAACATCTATCATTGGTGAAATGTCGGTTTACCCTTTCACTATGATGAATTACCGGCCGGGGACTGGATGTTGTACTTGTCCTAGTCTTAAGTTAGATTGTAAGGCCTAGCCAGCTGGTAGTGGGAAATAGATGGCTTGAATAAAAAACTGACCCAGATCACATCCTGGAAACAATAATGAATGTAAACAAAAAGTTAGCAATATTACTGAATCATGGGATGAAAGTAAATTCAACTATTGCATAAATCATATGGCAGACTTAAAATGATTCAGGTTCGTTCTCCTTAAGAGTGAAGACGATTTACTCAATTATCTATCTCCTGAATAGAAGCATTATTAAAAAGTTAGATATTTGGAAACAAAGTAGCATTTATTCTATAATTACATAAAGTTAATAAAAATCTTAACAATTGTTACTAATTTTTTTTTTTAAGTCTAGTAGATGTATTATGTTACAGATTGAATTCTACACTTGTCGGCTAAACTCTCTTTATAAAAAATTGTGTATTATTGTCAGATGTTATTGCACAATGATTTATTTTACTTAATATTTGAACTATAGGCCACCCTATTTATGTTTTGAAAATAATGCTGTATTATTTTAAAATTTATATTTTTTATATTCTTTAAACTGAAAAATAACACCTGGAGACGGGAATCGAACTAATATAGAATATAGTTTTTATTTTATGTTATATAGTTTTATTTTTTCCACCGTGTCTTACTACACATCCAAATCATACGCATATTAACTACATTAGTAGAGTATGGATGAAGAAAGTAGAATTAAGTGGAAACGTATCAGAATTTGCATAAAGGCAAAGTGAAAAACTATTTATAAAAAATATCTTAAAGGACATTTGTGCTCCAACCTTCCCGTCATCATTAAATCAAACTAAGTGAAACTTAAATGTAGTCAGATTACCCATATATGTGGGTTTTAAATTTAAATATGTAATTATCACAATACGGAAGCTCTACGAATAATAAATACAGCTTATCTTTTATGTTAATTTTGTCTCACCAAGCATATCATAAGGGGATTTAAACTACGTACCCCTGAAACTTTAATGTTAACCCTGATAAATTTAAATAATTTTAAAATGTGAATCTTTAAATATCTGTCAATTATTGGTGATATAGAAGAGTAATAAAAATAAGTACGGTAGCAGCTCTACTCTGCATCTTATAACATTTGTTTGAGACTTGTGGGTAGTAACTTGATTTTACACTTTTTTATAACCTGATATTAATAAAATTGTTTAAAGTTTTGATTTTATTTGTTTTTTATATAACACTATAATATGATTTAGATAAAGTTGTGGTGTGTGTGTGTGTGTGAAAGTTTGATCCTTTTGTTTTCAAAAAGAATGCTGTTATGAGATAACCCATATATGTATTTATACATATATAAATTTAGACCAATTAACTGTTTTATAATTATTTATAGTTCTAAAATACCCCTTTCAAGAGAAGTAGCTTTTGTTTCATGGTAAGTATCCCACATAGGGAATCAAAATCTTACTATAGCTTTGGGTAACCGTTGCCACTAGAATTGATCTTCTCTGGCTCTGAAAGACGTACTAGTAAATTAGAAGCTCCTAAGAGCTTAGTCCTCCTGTTAGCTTTGTCGGTTGGCTTGTGTTCTATGCGCTGTGTAGCACGGGAACAAACGAGCGCGTTAGTAAACACATCTGATAGGAATTCACCTTTTTGTGCGAGGTGTCTTCTGAGATAATCTATGACAAGCGGGGAACTTGGTTGGCCAGAAGACATGTCTTCACCGTGCAATGTTTATTACAACCATTACGACACAGTGACTTGGTGATCAGAATATTATCTTTGGTGAGTATCAGCATTGTTAGGGCTGAAATTTACCACTATTGACACAAATATTATGTAAACTCTAGAGAACGTATATAAATATGTGCTAGGCTTGTATATAAATACTCGCTTTGTTCGTTTGGGTCTCCGCCCCCGAACCCCCAGTGAGTTTTTTTGCAAGTAATGTAATCCCAGCATTGTTTTGAACGTAACAATTTAAAGTTATCGGTATTGTATTGTATTTACCGCACCGACTTTAAAGTTGATCCGCCATTTTTAATCTTTTTTTTCGGGGGCTAAAAATTAATGTTTTTAACTTTTTGGAATTTTCCCGTCGGTTACAGGCTAGAAGCTATAAGTTTGCCAAATTTCTATCTCATCTGGAAGTGGGTAAACATTAATGTTAGTAAGTGAGTGAGTGAGTCAGCCATGTGGCTTTATAGTAATATAACTTACCATACGCATATATGTTTAGTATACATAACATAATTGTAAAGTGTGTAATGAACTGTACATATAAGCATAGAGCTCATGCTCAGTAAAGAATAAATTAAGTATATTTCCACAAGTCCGATACCTTAGCTCAGTCGGTAGCATGACTGCCACTGAACTATGGGATCCGGATTCGATTCCCGGCATGGTCGATAATTTATCATTGATGAATATATGTGCTTACCCTTTCACATTGATACATTGACGGCTTGGGACTGGATGTTGTCTTGTCCTAGTCTTAAGTTATATTGTAAGGCATGTGAAGCTATGACAGGCCTAGCAAGCCGGAAGTGGAAAATATTTGGCTTGAAGAATAAAAAACTGACCCATACCACAGGCTGGAAACAGTAATGGATGTAAGTAAAATATTTTCACAAATAGATATATTTACCGTGTTTATACTTACATATTCCTATATGTATAGCATGCAATATATGTAGACGTACAGTACATACACTCATATGTGTATGCACAGTGTACAGTATACAAACACTTTATTTTTTGTAGTGAAGCTACTGTGCCTTATGAAATTAGCAATTCATAGCTCTGAAAATAAAATAAAAATACGTGATTTTAGGAATATTTCATAATATTCTAAGCTCTATACACCTATGTACGAAATAGAAAGAAAAGGAAAAAAAAAGGTAGTTACCACTGCGAGGTCTCTTATTTATCTGCTAATATAAATCTCCCTCTTCCGTTGACGAGTATAAACACACACTCTACCACTTGCTTCTGGACATAACTTAATTTCATTTCAAAATAAGATTTTTCTTGTTTCCAATAATAGATATGTATATTCTTCCACAGACTTTTTTTAATCCACATCTTTGCAGGAAAATTTCTACTGACAGTTTTCGTGAATAAACCATACAGTCTTTAGTTGAAGAGGCTTTTAAAAATATATGTTTATAAAATAAATACATTAAGAGTCAAAATAGTTTAGTGCAAGTGTAAGACCAATTTTATAAATATTTTAGATTTTTATGGTTTTTGTTTTAATGTTCTATCTTTAAACCAAGCCAAATAAAACTCAAATACATTAACATTCAACATTCTATCTTGACTAGCCTTTACGACACAACTATGAGCCACCGTCACACAGAACATCCCTCTTGTCTTCGTGTGGTCAATATCCTCTCAAATATAAGACATTTTTTGTAATACTGGATTGTAAATGTTACCATTAGCTCCTTCTTTTAACTTCAGCACATTCATAAAGTTACACGGTTTGGTTTTCGTGTTCCTACTATTATAGAAATATGTATTTATTTAATGCTTTTGTATTATTGGTATTTTGTGTGATCCATATTATGGAGAAAATTATTTTTATTAATAAACTAATACTTTTTATGTATGTATTGTGAATGGATGTGAGATTATAGCATTTTGTGTATTATACTTATACAATCAACCTTTGATACGATGATTAAATGTATGTTGTATTATGTTTCATAATGTTTGTTTAGTCATTAGAAACAAAGTTTTATATACAAAAGGCTGAAAACATATTAAAGAAATGAAGAAAAAAACTTTCATTCCTAAAATAAATGTCATGATTGTGATAAAAGTTAATGTTTCTTGAATAAGCTGTACACTGAGCGCGATTAAAACACCGCCATTTACTTGTCATCTTCGTACCTTATTACTTACTAATGGAATAGTTCCAAATACTGCCATCACATCTTACTTCTTTGAGAAAGCTGAAAAAATTGGTAATGTTAACAGAAATGGAGCGAAGAAAAACCTTTTCTTCATAGTGGATTAAATAGCCACGTTATTATAGTCGCTGATTACGGTTATAGCCTCGTCTAAATATCATCATACTGTCATAAATACCTCCCGAGTCGAAGGTGGCTACGTTATCTGATAGCTCGTGATCTTACCTGATCAATCATATGTATCTGATGATTTCCACACGTCCATCACAGACTCTGCCTTAAAATGTGAGTGAGTAATTATCCTGGATATGGGACGACTGCTGTATAACTCAATGGTAAGATCTTTGGCACATTGAGCCAAAGTTCCTGGTTCAAGTCTCGTGCCCAAGTGTCTTTTTTTTTCTTTTTTTTTTTTTTTTTTCAATTTAAAGAATATTTTCTCCGTGAGACTTGCAGTTTCCTTGGTGGAGATATTCAGTCTGTGACGTCGTGACGGTAATACTTCAAAACGACACTGCTGCTGTAGCTCCGAGCTAAGCTAGCTCCATTAGATATGAAAAATGGAGGGGAATAAATCTGTGGTGACGACTGCCGTGGCTACAAAACATTTGTAGGAAAGTAAAACTCGTTATTGCGAAGTGGCTGCATCTTATAAAGATAGTCTTACTCTTACAGTCCAACTTTCATATGAAGGACCCTATCTGACGGATAGAAGAGTTACCAGATCTACTTTCACATACTTATGCGTTAGCTCATGTGACCTGAATCTGTCACTTTTGATAGGTACTATCAATAACTATAAAATAACGAAAATTATATAGTAAAATATTATCAATCTTGATCTTAAAAAAAACTTTCATATTTCTGAAAGAAGCTCTTCCTACCAGAATACTACTATAAATAACACACTTTACATGAAGTGCAGAGTCACTCCGCAACATTACGTGACATCCGTCGCAAAAAAAAAAAAAAAAAACTGTTTCAGGTCCCATTCACTCGAGTGATGTTTCATTGCTTAATTAATTAATTAACTCAGTACAAGTCAACTACTATCATGTGTACGATCTACCGTTCAAAGCTAGTATTAGCTAAACAAATAGTTATCATAAAAACTTGCGCGTTGTTTGTTAGGAGCACCTGTCATACGTTTAAACTTTTTTTTTTAAGTACGGACACATGAGCAGAAGCACAACAATCTGAACAATTATTTTTCTGTATTTTAAAACAAAATTCAAACGAAATATCTTTATTTTGAATTTATGTATATATATTTTACATTTTTATTTGGGGTATTTAACATACCTTTTCTAAATTGACTGATTACACTCACTACTCAAATACTAACATACATGCAGTAGTTCACAAAGCTGTGAAACGATTTACAAACTAACTTAACCTTAGACCCCACCGAATAATATTCACTGAACCATGGCAGCAGCGATTGTATTCTGGGTATGAGGATGGATCTGCGACAAGACCAGGTTCGTCAAGACCAGTAGAAAACATCTGCCCACTCGACTATGGGAATGTAACAGAATTTATTAATGCATCTATTCATATTTTTAACGCATATTGTTTATGTGATCTGTATCTTACTACCTGTCCGGGGTATTTTTATATTAATAATAAAGAGGTTGGTAAGAAACGAATTAGTAAAAAAATGTATCCGCAGTTGCGTGAAGGGAGAGTGGCAAATAATCATACATGGTAAAACACTTTCACCACCACCGGAATTAAGACTCTGACCTTCCTATCACCGGAAAACCCAACCAGACCAGAGATTTACGCCTTAAACCACGTGTCCACCGATTATGATGGATACTGAGACAATGTATAATATCATTTTTTAGCACCGCGTCTTACTACCTATTCAGGCTTTACGCCTATGTACTATTTGCGCTAGTGAATTAGGGACGAGGAAGGTTAAATTTAGAGGAAAGTAACGTTGGGTGAAAGTGAAAAACGATGTTATGTTTTTATTAAATAGTTTACAACACTGTCTTCATACAAATATGGGTACATTTTTTATTTTCACTTACTCATACCCACTTTGGTGGTCGTATGGCCTTAGGCGTCACTCTCGAAATATCCCAGACTGCTGATGATATGGATATTGTGGTTTGAATCTCGGTCGGATGTACTAAGGGTTATTTTGCATTAATGGTTTTTCCACTCTTCCTCCAATCAAATTCGGGTACTCTTCCTATTCATTAAACCTTCTTCATCAACTACAAATTAAAGTAATATTACATATGCTTATAGCACGAATGGTTAGTAAGACGCGGTGCTAAAAAAACCTCCTCGTCCTTGTTCCATTAGCGTAACTAAATTAGGATTGTCTGGACGGGTGTAAAGATTTGAAGCAACAAAAGAAAAAGCACCAACCCAAAGCCAGAACATTTACAGTATTATTCTAATAAGAAGAACCTTCTGTCAGATATATGTGTGTAGAAAGGTTCATTATATTTGAATCCTACTGTAGCCAGTTGTCCTCCAATTATAAAGCTTGTTTCAACATATCAATCTCAATATGCTTGTAACTTTTTAAATTACTTTGCATCCTACTTTAAAGACACCCCACTGGGATCAGGTTAGAGTAAATAATTATTATTACTACCATTTAATTTAATGTTTTAAACTAGATTTATAGATTGTATGCCCCTGTTTATAGCTATTTCTTTGGTTATATTATCATTGCATATGTTTTTAAATAATTAATATTTGTTAATTTAGTTTTAGTCACTATTTTCATATTACTCTTTAAGATGTATTTATTTTAGTATTTCATCTATTACACATGATCCTACTCTATCTAAACTCATCATACATTGTCTCGCAATCCACTTTTTCATTCTTAGCCAATATTTGTAAAAATATATGATACAATTATTCTAATAGCTTGTTCTTACAATCATGTTAATTAATATCTTAAATCGACTCCATAGTTCTAAAAGTGAGTTAGAGCTATTTAGGTAATGTATTTAAAAAATAATAAAAATAGAGTACAGTAAGGTCAATTACATTAAATTTAAGTATTTTCTCATGTAGAAGAATAGAAATGAAAACGTACAGTCAGTTTTAAGTAAACACATTAATATTTAATGCAAATCAAACAAGGCTATATTTTTCCATTGTCAAAAAAGTATTAGATACACAAACATACATAAGTGACCATATAAAACGACTCACCACTAATATATATATATATATATATATATGTATTTTTCATTTAATAAATCGAATCGAATAGGATATATCGAAAGCTACGATGTATCAATAATATTATGTCAATACATCGGTTGTTTCCGTTATAACGAATTAAACCGGTGATATAAATATAAATAATATTTTTTACTTCTAATAAATGCCTCTTTTCACTTTTTAATGTTTTATTTGACTGTTAGAAATAGCAATTAAGAAACAATCTGATTTAGTTAATAATTAAATATAAAAAACTGTTCAATTAATCTTAATTAACAAACCTTAAAGCTTAGTTCGATACATGGCATATATCGAACAATTAATTAATAAATCGTATATTTAAACATCGATATTATGTATCGATGTTTTTAAAATATAAATATACATTCTACGTCAATGTATCATTACCATTTCTACTCTGTGCATTATGATTGTTATATTATTTTGTAGTTGACCACGGTGGTATTGTCGTAAAGTTATCTCACTACCCGAAAGAGTGCGGGTTTTAAACACGACGGAGGCCAACGGAATTTTACCAAGCGTTGACAATCCGTATCACAACTTTCTTCGAAGAGGAAGTAAATCCTCCAGTGCCATTTCAACTAAGGAGTGTAACAAGCTTTGAAAAGCATGATAGGAGAAAACTTTGGGCAACATTTGTAGGCACTCTTTTCCTTGCTTATAAAAATTCAGTGCGGAAAACGGCGGGAAAGCACCGCAATTATTCTTTTCTTCCCTTGTTCATGTGATTTCTCTCAAATGGAGCGCTTGAGAGGCACTAACCAGCTGAAAGGTTGAGTGCACGTGTTTCTCCGGCAACAAACCAACCTTCAGTTTGCAAACTTCTAATAGATCATTAAATTGTAGGACATTGGTAGATCCAAGTGTCACGTGATGAGTGATGAGGGGGGTTATGGGGGAGGCAGAAATATAGAAATTAAAAGCTTTATACATGGATAGAGCTTAAAAAAAAGTAATCTAATGTTTTAATAAGGTAAGAGAGTAGAGTGTAAGTGACTTAAAACTATACAATTATTTTCTCTTGATATAAAATTTATATTATAACAGCTTTTAACTCAAAACCTTTGTGTACACTTTTGAAATAGATCTGCCTCTGTAGTAGGGGGAGTTTATGATTGACATTTCTTCATTTAATTAAAATAAAATTACAAATGTATCCACCAAAAGTCCTCTTTCTACAGAAAACTCACCTCATTCATTAAAATTAGGAGTGTCTTTGATTGATTTATATGACCCCGCGCTAAGCAGAATAGAAAAAATATTTTAACAAAGCTCTTAATTATTTTTAAAACATTCTATTTCTCAATCATTTGGTTTCAACGCATACTTAAGGTGTTTTATTTCGTGATATACACTTCAGTTGCTACATGGTCTAACGCTCTACTCTCGCAATAGACTAGACTGTCAATGACGGGGAGATCGAAGTTAGAATCTCGGTAGGGTGTACTAAGAATTTCCAAAATTATTTTTCACTTTCACTCCACTTACATGCGGGTACACGTTCTTTAAATATAACCTTCATAGTTCCTAAAACCATCAGAGTAATTAGTACATCTGCATATAACCCAAACAGATAGTAAGACGCAGTGCTAAAATAAATCGTGATCTTACTAGACTATCATACGTTTTAATGTGAGGCTATTCGTGAGTTTATAAAAGAGACAATAAAAAGATAACGCCTTCTCAAAGAGTACATTAATATTTTATACAAATACTAGGAGCTATCATTTACATACAATAACGGCTGAGTGGTGACGGCGTAATGAATTTGTTTTGTTTTGCATTTAGAACAAATAAAAATAACTATTCAGAAGATGATTGTACCAAACCAGATTGTGGAGGTATCTCCTTTTGAGATCTACCTGTCCTTGAGGCTTTGTGAGATGTTTACTACTCAGACATCAAGATATAGGACAAAATTAAAATAACATTATAAATAGTGGGTGTAAAGATATTGCTTTATTTATTCTATATTTTGTAATTTCTTCCTTTATTCTTTTATTTGAAACTACTGTTTTCAACGTGTAAAATTAGATCAATCATATTAATGATGGATTAAATAGCAAAGCTATTGTATTTGTTAGCTATATCAAGTTTTTTTAGATTGAAAAATGACACCTGGACAGTCCAAGCTAAAGGTCCCGGGTTCGATTCTCGTGTCCAGGTATAATTTTTAAATTTAAAAGAATAATTTTAATAAGAATTAAATAGCCAAAGCTATTATATATGCTTTTAGTGAGGATTACTCCATCTATTTATCATATTATGATAATTAAAAAATGACACCTGGAAACGGGAATCGAAACCGGGACCTTTGACTTAATACGTCAATGCTTTAACCACTGAGCTATCCAGGATTTGCCCCGTATCTATGGTAATTCTTCACTCATATTTTAAGGTAGAGCCTATGATGGACGTGTGGAAATCGTCGACTACAAATATGTGATTATATTAATATCACGAGCTATCAGATAACGCAGCCATCTTCGACTCGGTAGTTGGCTTATTTCTGCCATTTGTACAATTAGAGCATTTGTGTACTAAGCCAAAGGTCCCAGGTTCGATTCCCGTGTCCAGGTGTCATTTTTAAATTTTCAGAATGACTAAGATGTCAACTTTATATGGCCCATTGTACCAATAGTTGAAAGTTTTGGGTTGCAATCTTGGTCACATTATGTAGTGGGGGTGGTTTTAACTAGATGGTTTTCAACTCTTTATTCACGCAAATTAAACGTAAACTATATATTTCTTATATCTAACACACAAGTGTGTACAGATACCTCGGACAGGTAGTAAGACGTGGTGCCAAAAGACAACAAATAAACATTTATTTACGCTATTTACTTCTATTTTCAAGCTAGAAACATTGGATTTATACATTATTTATTCAACTTTGTGTAGTATTTGGGTATTTTTAATGGTCATATCTTCCATTTTAAAATTAAATACTAGTATTTATAAAATAAAAATGCTTAGTTGATTCAAATTCATAATAGCTGCATTAATGAAAAGGGTTGTAGCTCATACAAAAGGTTGTACTTTGAAATGAGGTAATTATATTTTAGAACAATATTTTTAAAAAATCTTGAATAAATATCATTAAATTTTATATAAAAAACACAATTTATTACAAAAAATAATAATGATTTCTTGTTGATATGGCGACAGATCACAAATGTAAAAATAAAGGTATAGAATAACTCTTCTGGAAGTAGTTCCTTGCTGAATTGTCACCACTATTTCGACTTTTGAACAATTACGCCTAAACCTGAGATACAAAACAAATAAAAAATACTATTGTTTTTAAATTTAAACCACCTGTCCTAGCTAGCTGCAGATTTACATTTATGATGTATGGGTAAAGAAGGTAGAGTGTATCCACAATTGCGTGGAGGGAGAGTAGGACCTTTTTTTAAACTCAGTAAACCAGGTAGGGATTTGAACCGTGATAGCTCTTTTTATAGATAAGGATAAACTGATGTATTTTTTAAAATTCCTTACTACTACTGGTATCTTAAAACTATATGTCGAATTTATATTAAATATACTGTACATTTTTAATGGATAGTTAATTTTAGACTGACAGCTTAGCCCAGAAGGTAGCACATCTACCTACTAAGTTATGGCGTCCCGGGTTTAATTCCCTGTAGAGCCGAGACCTTTATCATGAATAAAATAAAGATTCTCCCTTTTCAGAGTCATGAATTAATGGCCGGTGGGCTCAATGAGGTGTCTGTTCTAGATTTAAGTTCGTTTATAAATGGTGTTCAGAAAGTATACGTTAAATACTTCAATATTACTTCAACAAATTAAAAACAACTCCAAATTTTTCACCAAATTTAAACGGAAATAATTAATCACTGCACAATTTTAAGTGGTCAAGCACAAGACAGGGGTGACCCTGGTCAGTCCCAGGTGGTGTGGACGGATATATTTAAATACGACTAGGCTTGCAGTCAAATTAGTTAATATCTTGACGCTTAGCCTGAGGGTTCGGCCAGACTGACAAGCGTGCGAGCGACTGCGTGGCCAAATTGTCAAGCGAGCACGTGATTAGAAGATAGCTCTCGATAGTTGTTGACGAGGAGGCAAAGGTTCGAATCTTGGCTCAGTGAACTCAGGGTAGTTTTTGACAAGTTATTTATTTTGTTTTCCCATCCTCTCTCCACGCTAATGGTGATTCTTATTTGTAAAGGCCTACTTTGATTATAATATTGCCGTACTTTAACATATAAGTTTTACATTTATATATATATATATATATATAGGTATGGTTTATGATCTTACCAATAGAATTAGGCCGTTAGTAGCAAGTGTGTTAGACCTATCGATAGTTATAAAAAAAGTCAAATATCATGTCAAATTGAGAAGTTTTACTAGCACTCAATGAACCAACATACAATAATTTGCCTAGCGCCTGTAAACTAGACTGTTCCGGCTCAAGCGCGCGCGCTTGAAAAAGAGAACTAATTCTATATTTCAAGCGCACGCGCTCGGTCACTCGCTTCAGTCTGGCCGTTCTCATAGTGTGTAGTTTTATACGCACTGTCATATGTTAAGTTAGTATGTAAGTCGTGTATTGATTGTGTATAAAACTGTGTGTAAAGGTACACTCCAAGGGACCCGCATACAGGGGCAATGTTACGTAGTTGCAGACGTCCAGAAAGCTCATGTTATTTAAGAAGTGGTTCAGTTCAAAATATGGTTCACGCCAAATTGTATGGGGAAGGTACCAACATGTACAACCACATAAAATTTAAATCCTTTTATTATCAGTATCATCCTGTGAAAAATAAGATTTTAATGATAAAATTGGTTCATTTTTAACAATGTCTAGTGCGAAATGTCGCAGTTGTGAGTTCAAAGTTAGTTATAAAGCTTTGTATTAACACATTTAATAATAGGCTACATTTTTAGTCAATTTACACATTTTACATTGGAAAATCTAATAAAATACCAACTATGAATCTGTTTAAGCCACTACAGAAATTAATATAACACAAAAATAAGTCCTGAATTTTCAATTACTCCACTGAAGGGGGTGAGGGGAGAGTAATATATTACGAAAAGTTCACTTCATCTGAGAAAATCTAGTGGCTAGAAATATGTATCATGCTGATCGCGTAATTCGAACATAATTTAAAAAGTTTCTTATCAATTATCGCGATGCCCAACTGCACATGGCAAATATTCAAAAACTGTTGATATTACTAACCATAGAAAATTAAATTAAACGTATTTACTGAAACAATATATTATTTATTGGGACCAAAGAATGTTTTTTTTGTCATAAAACCCGTAAAAAAAATACGTATCTTAACTCATGCTCCCAAAAACCCCAACTTAAGAAAGACAAGCGAGTCTCTTAATTTAGAGTAATTAATTAATATTTAGCACCGCGTCTTACTACCCGTCCGGGTTATACGCGTAAGTACTAACTACGCTAATGGATTAGGAATTGGGAGGGTTGAATTTAGAGGAAGTGAACCCGCATTTGCGTGGAGAGAGAGTGGAAAACCATTTAGGAAGAACCACCCCCAGTTCACCCGATCGAGATTCAAACCTCGATCTCCCCGTCCTCGGCGGTCTAGCTCAACACGACTGGCGCGTTAGCCAACTACACCACCGAGGCGGGTTAATTTAGAGTAGCTCTTGATTACTTCATTAAAGGTAATTACCCAGTGGCAGAGTTTTCAGGTCTAAAACATACCTGAACAATACCGTCCCAAGAAAAGGAACGAGTCTTCAATTAGACCTGATGAAGAGGCGAGCACAAGACCGAACGGATCCGTTTTTAATTAATAGGCGTACAAAGATGGTAATTACTGGATCATGCTCGGTAGACAGCAGGACACGTTTCACGCACTGAAGAATGTGCGGAGCTTGTAATTATTCACTGCACGGCCTGAAACTGTATGAAAGGACCACCAACGAGATGTTTAAACAGTTTTCGTGACTCGAATATCTCAGCTCACGTATCGTCACTTAATAAATTGTGCAATGTGGGGCTTATCAGCCGGAAGCCATTAATACGAATAACCAATTATCTGTGTATGATGTGTGTCACATATATAAAATATAGCTTCAAGATGTAAAAAAAATAAACAACTAGGCCTACTGGATAATAAGAATCAAATAGCCGAAGCTATTATGTATGCTTTTTAATGAGGAATTCTTCATCTAGATATCATATTCTGAAAATTGAAAAATGACACCTGGACGCGGACCGGGTTCGATTCCCGTGTCCAGTTATCATTTTTCAATTTTCAGAGTATGATATCTACTGGATAATGCGTTGCAACATTTTTTATAAATTATATTATGTACTGCCACCGAAGCGGCTGAGTGTACTTAAAATTGTCAATACATACATAATATATACCTTTTACAAAATATATTCATATGGACCCTATAATTTAAATATATATATTTAGATCTATATATAATTTACAAAATATATATTTGTATATAGTTTACAATATATAGACACAAAGTAATTTACTATATATATATATATATATATATATATATATAGTATCATATTGAAAAATTACCATATTAATGAAATCAATATTAATAAACCTTAAGTTTGGAGTGTAGGAAACGTGAATTAAGGTAACTGTTTTTGCAGTTTTTAAAGCAAAACTTTTTTTGCCAAAATAAATCAAATAATTATCCATTATAAAAATAGAGTTTAATTTGCTTCACAGGGTGATTTCAACAGTTGTTGAGTATCTGCCATAAGCATAGCGGCATTAGATTATAAACTATTTAAATGGGGCGGTGACCTGGTGGTCTAGGGGTAAGGTGTCAGACTTCTGTACTGGGGGTCAGGGTTCAATCCTTGGTCCCGGAACAGATTTATCTAGTTGCCAAACCCTTCCTTCCCCTCTGACAAGACGTGTATTAATCACAACTTGTGAATGTGAGGAATGCCAGGCCTCCGCCGTGGTTCGGATTCCATGTTAAACTGTAGGTCCTTCATATAATTTCGCAATCACTTTACCATTACACATTAGCGTGATTGCGTGTAAACCGAACGGGTAGTAATACGCGGTGCTAGTAGAAATAATAATAATATTTAAATGGAGAGGAAAAGTTGCCATTAAATTCCAAGATACCCTCAATGGATATTCAACAACTGTTTATATCACCATGTAAAAAAATTAAACTCTATATTTCTACTGGAGAAATATTTGATTTATTTTGGCAGAAAAGGTTTTGCTGTAAAAACTGCAAAATAAATACTTTATCTTGCGTTCCCTTAAGCCTGCAAATGTGGAAAAGCGGTAAAAGGCGTCTCCACATCTTGTATAATTTTTCAGGGATAAGGAGGTCAGGAATCGAATACCGGTGCATATACTTAGGTTGATTTTCATAAATATATATATATGTGTGTGTGTGTGTGTGTGTGTGTCGGTTGGTGGGTGTGTAACTACCTTAACTTGCATGGAAGCGTGATAAATAATAGCCAAGGAGTTACCAGAGAATAACAGTATTTATTTTATTTGACATTTTGGAAATAAATGATACACAAATAAATAATATTACAAATACCACGGTACCGCCCAAGACGAGCCAAGTCGAAGATTTGTAGTTAAATATAATATACAATAAAAACTACTAGAATTCAATACAAACATAATTCAAATAGTATGCTCGTAAAGTTAAGTTTAAAGTGAGAGACGACTATAACTACCATCAAGAATAGCGAACAACAAGTTACGACTCAAAGGTCTAAATATGAATTAAACTCTTTTTAAAATATTTAGTCACCTGGTGACAATCATTTGTACTATCATAATGTTGTTAGAGGTAAAGTAACTACTTCCAAATATAATAAATCCGCCGCTTAGCGGCTAAGGTTTTTTAGACTGTACAATAATTAATGTCCCAAAAGGACACAATGTCAGCAACATTTACTAAGCGACTTACACTCATGCGCTAATAATACGTACTGTAACGTAATTGAAGTTAAGATACATAATGAATGCTATTCTTGAAGATATCTTACAATCCTAACAATGTTCAAATACATCAAGGTTTAATAGAACAGTACTAAATATATATGTGCTCGACCTAATCTGGAGTTTAAAGAAATGAAGTAATAAGCCATAAATCTAAGGAACCAAAGTGTTCCGCTTTCCCATAGCAATCTAATGTAATTCAGAGCTCCCAAAGATACAAAGGACTACGCTAATAGTTTAAGAGCTTCCATCTCGCGCAATCAAATATTAATTTCCAAGCAATAATTGTAATGAACATATTGCTTTTTAGTTAATTCCTCGATTCCCACATGATAAAATGTAAATTTAGACTATCAAGGAATTATTTACTCACACAAAACCTATTTGGTTTTATCACCACAATATAGCATAAGTTTGAAACAGTTAAAGTTAAAAGCACATATCTGAACGTTAAAGTGCTCGGTCCCCACATAACAATAAGTAAATTTAAACTATCCAAGTAAAAAATACTCAAAATATTCCCCCAAAAAAACATCAACTGCTAATCAGACAGACGGCAATAGCGCAATTAGACGCAAGACAGAAGCTACGTTGCATAGGAGAATGGTAAAGTTCCCCTAGTAGAAAAAATACTAATAGATACGTGGTTGCAAAATAACCATGCTGATACCAAAAAAAAATCCCGTAATAGAAATTTAAATTAATAAGTCTGAATATAACAATTTTGAAAGGTGCCCCATAATATAATCGAAAGAGAATTTTGAAGAAGTATAAATTGCCGCTCTCACCTAGTAAGCCAGTGATACAATGAGTAAGCATGTAAAAAGAACATCGCAATATATAGCCGACACAAATACATGACATGCCCACAGAGAGAGGGGAAAAAGGGAGGGGAAAAATTGAGTGGAAAAAGGGGAGAAAAGCAGCGCTTAGGAAGGATTACGGTGACTCTAGGAACTCGTAGAAAGGCCTGGAACCATCCAGGCAGCGGAAACGGAAACTAAACTTGTGGAGTTGCCGTCCATCGTTTGTTTCTGGGTAGGGCTTCCTTCCTGAACAGACCATTGGATCGTATCTCCATTTAGTCTGTGGGATTGAGTTTTAGGGAGAGGAGGTCGCGGCACATGTGCTCTAGTGTTTAAGTTCAACAGGGCAGAGGTTGAGTGTTCTCCCATTTGATTGAGCTTGTTGTTCTTTTTGTAACATCGTTACAGGTGGGATGGTGTGTGTGTGTGTGTGTGTGTGTGTGTGTGTGTGTGTGTGTGTGTGTGAAGTGCATCATATCTTACTACCTATTCGGGCCCTCTACATTTAATTACTTTAGTGACGTAGGGATGAGAGTGTGGATGGAAGGTAGTAAACAATTTATGGGAGGAACTAAATCTTGGCATAAGAAGCTGGTATGGTATTTGAACCTCGACATCCAGAAAACAAGATAGGGTTGAAGCCTTTTCCCACTTGCTCACATATGTGGGCTCGAGATATATTAATATTTATTAATGTGATATACAATTATATATAATTTATATATACACATACATATAAAAGCTTATGTTTTTGACATACACACTGTAGGGTCAGTGTTCAGGACCTATTTTAATATAGTTTTTTGTAAAGTATATAGTAAAAGGACCCCCAAACTATTAATGTACCTCTTCTTAGAAAGAAACGTCAAAAACCTTCTTGTCACCTGGCAACCATACAAGCATACCCCGCTTTCCGACGCTTCGCTCATACGACGGTTTTAAAATGTGACAATACCCCAAGTATCCGACAGCTCACTCGCTGATTCGACGGTTTAGCAACATAACGCTGCCGACTTCCTGGTGGAATGTTGCGATTCATATCTGTGATTTAGTGAATTATAAACAGTTTATAACAGTTTGTTTTAATTATAAATAATTTATTTAGTCTGCTATGCACATATATGAAAAATGCAGTGCAGTACAGTACATGCATGGACAATTGAAAAAAGGCAATGAAAATCCTTGCAGCGAAATTTGCTTTACGACAACGGTATGGGACCTAAGACGTCTTAATAGCGGGGTGTGCATGAACTATACGAGACTGACGCCTTTTTCTTCAAAACTACCGCTCCGGGTTCAAATCTATTAGCACGTGATCTATAAATGTTATTAAAGGGATCTGGAAGTCTCGTGGTAAGGTGTCAGACTTCTATTTTAGTGGTCTGGGGTTCAAATCCCGGTTCCGGGGCACGGATTTATATGATTACCAAACCCTTCCTTCACCTCCGGAAAAGTGTGTGCTTTCGCGCTTTGTGAATGTGCGGAATGTCAGGCCCCCACCGTGGTTCGGAGCCCACATTAAAAACTGTAGGCCCCCTCTGCTTTCCATCATCATTATTCTCACGTATCATCATACCATCTGGGGATTATTTTTCACCCTGACCGGTTTCTAATATTTAAACCACGTTCTAAAATTCAACTGTTTAAGGTTTTCTTCATCTGTTTATCTGTTTATCTATTTATATGTTTATATGAGGATAGTGGATTTCGCTTTAATGATGTCCCCACCTCAGAAATGAATTCCTCCATAGGCCAACAGAGCAGAGTTAAGATAAGATCGAATGGTCAAGATCTAGAGCATTAGCTCCACCGCCATGAATGTTATTAAAATAATTACACCATTCCTATTTTACGGACCACACGGACACATTAATTGTCATTCGTTCCTGTCTGCCGTGACAAACTTATGGGATAGATAGATAGACATATACTTAGTGTGGTACATGAGATGTATACTTAGTATATCGGTCCGCATTTGATTAACG